>OZ012736.1:513559400-514759400 GCA_963859935.3 Lathyrus sativus
CGTCTTTATGTTTCAAGCGCTTCATGTTTCATTTGAGTTAGATTTTCAATATTCAATATGCTTTTATAACGGATGTCCATTAGGGTGCTTCACGCGGATCACTAATGGCAGATTCTTGAGTATTGATAAATATTAAAATGGACGGAAAAGATTTGTTTAAGGACAAATAGTAAAAATACGATTAATTTTCTCCTTGGCCAAGAAGAAAATCAAGGTGGATAAGCTATTTTTTTAATTACATTATTTATACAGAATATTAAAAATACATTGTAAAATTTGTAGTAGTAACTCATGATAGAAATGGACGGTGGTTAATATTTTCTCTCTTTGGGCGGCTTCATATAATTTAGTATTAGGGTAAAATCTGTTTAACAAGTGTTTTAAAAGTAAAATAAGCTTACTAACCACCTCGATTTTACTATAAAATCGAGGTTTTCTATTAATTATCACCTCAGTGAAAAAGAAAACTGAGGTGACTATTTTTATTTTTTTAAAATAGATTGTTTATACAGAATATTAACAAAAAACATTATTTTTACAACAAATCTTCGGTGATATCCAAAGTTTGTTGCATTCCCACTAAACACAGTAAACAAGAATGATTTTCTGCACTTCCAATCTATCAACTGAGTACTTTTTAAAGGTTGAACTAGTTGTTGGTTAATCTTCATTCATTGTTTGACTTGAAGCAAGAAGATTTTTTGAACTTGCAATCTATAAATTGAACTCTTTTCAAAGGTTGAGCTCACTTCATTATTGGTTAAACTCCTTTCTTTTAGTAACTTGAAACAAGAAATCTTTTTACACTTGCAATCTATCAACTGAGTATCATTCTTTAATTGAGGATTATTCCAAAAAATACAACAACAACAACATCAACATCATTATGTGAGATTTATTGCAAGGGCAGAAAAATATTTTGTTCAAGATAAAAGAACATTGAAGACTTTTTTGTCTTGCAATTCATCCCAAAAAATGATACTTGCGAGTTTGAGGCGGCCTCATATAAGTAAGAATTATGGTAAAATTTGTTTAACGAGTGTTTTTATAGTAAAATATTATTGTTTTATACCTCGGTTAAATAGAAAACCTAAGGGTTAGAATATTTTGTTTACACTTATAAACAAATAAAATCATAAACTGTGATAGCTGAGAATCGAAGTTTGTATTGAGTTGTTTTTTCACCTCGGTTATTTTAAAAATCGAGGGAATTGATGTTTTTTTAAAATAATAAAAAGTAGCGCGTTTTGTCTTTATACCTCAATTTTTTTTCTATTGTTCGAGGTAAAAACTTCGTCATAAAAAGCGTTATTTATTGTAGTACCAATTAAAATCTCATTTAATTAAAAGATTTATATTTTCATATTACATGAGCCATCCGCTTCTATTCTTCTAACTTAAAATCATATATATATATCAATTGATTCGTTTCCCTTGCATCTCCATCACATATGTAATATTACATGGAAATACATATTATTATAAGTTACATACACTTACAAATTATATATTCATCCTTAATCAAAACTCAAACTATTAAACTTTCATTCTATTTTTTATTAAGCACGCTTATTCCCTATAAAAAAAAAGCTAAATTAATCAATTTTCAAATATCTCGATAAAAAAATTTAATTGATCAAATTTTAAATAACTTGATAAAAAATTAAATTAATCAATTTTTAAATAAGTTGTTGAAAAAATAAAGTTAGTCAATTTTCAAATAACTCGATAAAAAACTATGCGATATAAGTTAATTCTTTAAATTAAGACATTTTTAAATAACTAAAAAATCATGTTGAAAAAAAGTTATTTGTATGTATTAGTTTTAACATTATACATTACAATGTTTAAAATAAATTGGTCAAACAATACTTTCAAATAAACAAACAAATACTTCAATATTCTTTTGAGATATAATTGGTTATTATAAATGTTGTTACATATTACAAAATTTAACTTCAAATATTATATTTCATTACAATATGTTTTGAAAAATTAGCAAACCATTCTTTCAAAATTAACTTATAATTTTCAAATAGAAAAATAAATGCTTCAAATTGTTTCAAAAATATTATTTTAAATTATAATTGCGAATAAATATTACAAAATTAAATCATAAATTTCTATCTATAGTTTATAATTCTTTATATAAAATGTTCGATAATGTATTGATAAATTGTAAGTAATCTAAATCGAATGGCTAATTCAACTGAGTTAAATCAACCGTAAATATTGTAAATTAATGGTATAGTAAAAGGAAAACAAATGATAAAAAAACACAGGACATATTTAAATTCTCAAATCATAGTCCAACAAATATAGACTCATTCAACAATCATACCCACTAACTTTTATACTACAAATTCAATGCAAAATAAAGAACTTCATCTAAGATTTTAATGTTGATTGTGATACATGATTACATAGAATGTGAGTCGTTTGAATGTTAAACGTCTTCCGTCCATGAAATAATGAAGAACAAACATTACTAGAGATTAGAGATGTTGGAAAAAGAAAAAGAAATAAAAAATTATTGAAATTTTTTACACTCATTTCACATTTTAATATTAAATTGGGATGTGTTATTATTTACATTTTTATGATTTAAACAATTTTTTTTTCATTTAAAATTTTACTCTCTTTTTATCAACTCCATATTATTGTCTGAATTAAAAAAATGATAAACTAAATCAAAATCAACATTTCATAATACTATTTTAAAAAACTCATTTGATGTGCGGATTTCAATCTAGTTACTAATTGAATGAAAAACAAGTTATTAATTGCAGTATAATAAAGTTGAAGAGTAATTATCAAAAGCACAATGAACAAAGGAAATTGGTTGTTGTGATGATGATGAGGACATGGGAGATGAGGATGAAGATGTGAAAAGTACACAAGAAAGGGAGGTTAAATTATGTTTCACGTTTTTCTTTATTTAGCTTCTGATCAGAGTCTCAGAATCAGAACTGATGTTCATATTTTGAGTTAATTCAGTTGACAGCGGATACATCAGAAGTAAATAAAATAATAGCAGAAGAAACAAAACATTTATACTGGTTCCTCCCCTAACTGAGAGTAGTTAAGTCCTCTTACCTCACAAGAGTTTTTCATTATAATCACTTCATGATTACAATCGCTTATGTTTCTACATAAGACTTTTACAATTGCTCATACCAACTGTCTAAGACTCTCCTTGCTTAGAGCGCATGTCTAAGACTTACCCTTGCTCACACCATCAGACTGAGTCGCCTGTTCATCTGCTATCTGGTTAAGACTCTCCTTTACTTAGAGCACATGTTTAGGACTTATCCTTGCTCACACCATCTGACTGAGCCACCTGTTCATCTGTCTTCTGGATGAGACTTTCCATTGCTTAGAGCACATGTCTAAGACTTTACTTTGCTCACACCATTTGACTGAGCCACTTGATCATCTGTCTTCAAGCTGAGACTTACCTTTACTTAGAGCACATGTCAAAGACTTTATTTTTTTCTCAATCAAACTAGCTGAATAAGACTTTCACAGCTCATGAATTTAAGCAATGAGACTTACGTGGCTTAAACATCTTGACTCAAGACTTGTTGCTTGAATCCCAATGAGACAAGATTTTTTGCTCTAACACATAGTAGGATACTTAATCTAAACTACTGAAGGCTCGACAGAATAGAGAATAAGGTGTACATGATGCGAGCATCAGAGGTACAGAAGATCACCATAATAAATACCTAAAGCACTTAAGATTTATAAATATATACAGGGGTAAGAAATCTTAAGGCTTTTACAATTACAACCTACAACAGAAAATATGCATATTACATAGAGTTGATAATTGCTTGATCTTGCTACTCCTTCAACAGAAGAATCTTTGTTAAAAATTCAGGCTTGAATTTTCAGCCATATATATAGCATTTCCAAAAACTAGCCGTTGAGAAGATGACTTGATCAAGTGTCTTTACTTTTACTCCATAGTACAAGAGACTTTGAAGATGGATGCACAACAGATTTCTGAATCCTTTGTGTAACACGTTTAACCTTTGAGTCTTCAAGAGGTTTTATACTAATAGAGTCGTTGGGAGGAAACATCCATAGAACATACCAGCTTTTCTTGAGTCTTACAATCTTGTAGACTCGAGCTGACAGGCTGATAAGACAATACAACATGCTTTCAGTTGTACGAATAGTCCACAACTTTGTCATTAACTCCGAATGGTACCAGAAGCTGATATACAATTACTAAGTGTAGAAACTCGTCTGAGTGTTGAGGCCTTCAGCTCAGAGTCTTCGTCAAACCACACTAGAAATTGTTCTTCAGACTCTGCCACCAGAAGCTAACAATGAAGCAACTCCAAGTGTATCTTAAGTAAACAGATTCTGATTATTTATGTACATGAACAAAAACCTGCATAAATAAAACACACATCAAATAAACCATTGTTCTTTTAATATTTTTGTTAACATCAAAATTAAAAGAGAAAATATCAAGAACTAGTCTTGTTCTAACTAAGGAATGGAGGATGACCAAGTCTATGTACTTTTCCAAAGCCGTGAAATCGAAGATTGGAACAAGCAACTTGAAGTACATCAAACATACTTTATGTACAATGGTGAACTAGTTGAAACCGATCTTCCTTTTAAAGGTTTGTGAGAATCCATTATTTTCAATAGTCCTACAATGTCACTAAAATGGATTTGCCTGAAATCCCACAACACAAAGTCAAGTTCAAGCCCATCATAGACTTCTTACAAGGAAAGTTCGTTGTTAATCAATTATATGATAACGTTCACGTATTAATCTTTCGTCATGTAACTCTTCACTTTATATATCATTAATATATTCTTAATTTTATATAGAAATCATTGGTGTTGTCCATGAAGTTGTCGAAGTGGAAGGTGGAGGAGGTGGAAACAAGGCATGTATAAACTTAATTTTATCAGTGAAAGGTCTCTATATGTTTTTATGCTTTCTAAATTCTTATTTTGTCTTATCATTTAATTTGATATCCTTTTGAATTATCTGAGTTTGTCTTCATTTTTCAAGTGAATGAAATTAATATTACACTATGAGAATCTTATGCAACAAAGTTCATGTCCCACAATGATGACAAGATATCACCATACCTCACAACTCTCCTCCTAACCCATATTTAGTGCAAACAAAGTTTAAATACGTGTTTCAAACCAAACTTATTTTGTATAAGTATTTTTTATTAACTTTGTTTTAATAACTTAATGCCCCATGAACTAGAAAACTTAATGTGTCAAATGCTTGGAATGGATGGAAGCTACATATCAATTACAAACATCCTCGAGTTGATGAATTTAAATCAAGTATAAGTTTGGGGAAAAGGATACCATCCCAATTTATATCACATGAACGCTCACAACCATCTGGTTCCCAAACAACATATGAGGACAAATTCTTCACCCGAATAAATGATGTCAAAACCATTAGAGAAACTTTGTCTCTTAAACATGTAGGTTTTACAGAGTTTACTCTATCATAAATCTCAAATAATTTTCTTTCATAATTTATTTTATATTTTACATAAGTATATAAATACAACCATTTTATATATATTCATTATCTATAGGAATCATTTTGCACCACAATTGGGAGAACCAAGGGGTTTAGAGCTAACTGATTTGGTTGGTACTACGAGGTATGTCCAAAGTGTAACAAACCAAATAAGTCCCATGGGATGCCATTTCAATGTGAGTGTTGTGAGCTCACTCACCAAGTAAACCCATTTAGTTTTAAGTTCACCTTGATTTACATTTTTCCTTAAGAAGTGAAATCTAACTTCGATATGCTTACTTCTTCCATGCAGAACTGGATTCTTCGCCAGATTTATGGCAAACTTGTTGTCGATTTGCAATACAAGAGGTTTCTTCACTCCGACTTCCATTTCTCCAAGCACAGATCTGATCCAAATTTCTTGACAACCAGCATAGGATCCTACTATATATTCAGCTTCATATGGTGATAATGTCACCACATGTTGCTTTCTCGAGCACCATGAAATTGGGAAACCAAATACTTGAAAGAAATATCCAGTAGTGCTTATTTGATCTTCCTTATCTCCGCATCAGTCAGTATCTGAATAACAAGTAACCATAGCTTCTTTGCTTTCAGAGTCTCGTCGAAATAAAATTCCATAGTTTGCCGATCCTTTTAAGTATCTCAGAATTCTTCTTGTAGCCTTCATGTGTGAGACCATTGGTTCACTCATGTATTTGCCCACTAATCCAACTGAGAAACATATATCAAGTCGAATGTTGCACACATATGTTAGAGACCTGACAATCTGTTTGAACAAAGTTGCATCGACTTTGTCTTCCTCTCCATGCTTCTCCAACTTTAAATTTGGTTCGATACGTGAAGATGCAGGAGTCGAATCATCCATTCTGAATCTCTTGAGTATTTCTTTGACATACTTTCTTTGATGTAGCACCATGCCTTGTTTTGACATTTGAAATTCCATGCCTAGGAAGTATGACAACTTCCTCAGATCCGACATTTCAAATTCCTTCTTCATCAGCTCTTTGAACTTCGACAACTTCTTTAGGCTATTTCCAGTTACTAGCAAGTCATCAACATATAAGAAGATTATTGTTATATCTTGTGTCACAACTTGAACATAGACACCATACTCAGGTTTTCATTTTACGAATCCCAATTCAACCAAGTATGAGTCGGTCTTCTTGTTCCATGCCCTAGGTGCCTGCTTGAGACCATAGAGCGCTTTGTGCAACTTGTATACTTTACTTGCTTCCTCCTGAATCAAAAATCCAGGAGGTTGTATGACATAGACCTCTTCTTCTAAAGGTTCATTCAAAAATGCTGATTTCACATCTAAGTGAAATGTTGACCAACCTTTCTTGCATGCCAAGGCCACCACTAGTCAAAAAGTTTCCAATCTTACGACGGGTGCAAATACTTCAAAGTAGTCGAGTCATTCTCTCTAGAAAAATCCTCGAGTTACCAATCTCGCCTTATGCCTTACTATCGACCCATCAACATTGTGCTTCAACTTAAACGCCCATTTTACTTCGCTAGCTTTTGTATGAGCTGGCAATGCGACCAACTCCCACGTGTTGTTTCTTTCAATTACTTGTAACTCTTAGACCATAGTAGACTTTCATTGTTTATCTTTGAAGGTTTTGCTATAGTTGATTGGTTCTGCACCTGAAAGTAAAGCAAAACGGACTAGTTCCCCATCTATTGTGACTTCATCATCACCAACCACTTCATAGTCTTGCAGTTTTGCTGGACGAGCTCTAGTTCTTTGAGATCTCTGACTTGTGTCAGCCATATCCTCTTCGACATCGACTGTGTCAAGAATGTCAGCAAGTACTTTGATTTCTTGTTCAACTTTGATATCATTACTTGCTTTGTCGAAATTATAGCTCATCAGTGGCTTGTCAATTGCATTACTAGAATTCCAGTCCTAGGAAGAATTTTCATCAATCACAATGTCTCAACTCACCACAACCTTCTAATTAATTGGATTGAACAGCCTGTATGCTCTAGTCTTATGATATCCTACCAGAATCATAGGTTCACTCTTATCATTAAGCTTCCTTCTCCTAGCATCAATAATATGCTTGTAACAAATAGAGCCAAACACCTTCAGATGACTCACTAATGGTCATTTTCCACTCCACACTTCTTTAGAAACCTTGTTCTTCGGCTTCTTGGTAGGGCACCTGTTCAAAATATAAACAGCATTCGAAACAGTAGTTGTCGAACGCTTTGTTGCAGAATTCAAGGCTATTGTCGATTCTCAACCTTTTAACCTTTCTGCCAGTTTGAGTTTCGACCATAATCTTCCAACTTTTTTAATTCTCAAAAGTTTCATCCTTCGTCTTCTGAATGAATACCCATAGCTTTCTGGAATAGTCATCAATGATGGATAAAAAATACCTTGCACCTGAGTGTGAAGGATTCCTTGCAGACCCCCAAAGATCAGTATGAATGTAATCCAAGGATCCATGTGTTCTTTGCTTGCCTTTGTTAAACTTTGTCCTACAGGATTTACCAAATACACAAGATTCACAAAACTCCAACTTTTCGACTTTGTCACCTCCTAGCAGGTTCTGCTTCCCCAATTCGACCAGGCCTCTTTCGCTGACATGGCCCAATATCATGTGCCATAATTTTGTCTTCGACACAGGTTTGATGGATGCAACATTTGTCGAACCACTTACAACCTCAGCCTCAAGGATATACAAGCCATATTTCTTCACGCCTCTCAAGACTTCCTTCGACCCCTTCATGACTCTTAGGATATTTTTCTCTCCTTGAAAAACATATCCCTTTCTGTCGAATTCACCAAGAAAATTCAAATTTCTCTTCAAGTCAGGTACATACCTAACTTCAGTCAATAACCCTATTAACTCATCATGGAGCTTGAATCTCACAGATCCAATACCTGCAATTTTGCAAGATTTGTTGTTTTCCAACAGCACAAATTTACCATCTTGATCACAAAGCTCCTCGAACAATTCTTTGTTTTGGAGTCATGTGCCAAGTGCAACCTGAATCCATAATCCACTCTTTTCTTGAGTCGTCACTTGAAACCACAAGAACATCAGATGAGTCGAAGTCATGTTGAACAATGGTTGCGTTGCCATTACCTTCATGATCTTTCAGGCGTTCAGGGCACACCTTTCTTATGTGACCCTCATTCTTACAGTGATAACATCGAATATCAGATGTTTCGCCACTATAAGACTTCTGTTGACTTTTACCTTTCTTCTTGTCGAACTTACCATCCTTTCGCAAGGATTTTCCCTTAACGGCCAAACCTTCGCCCACTGTCGAAGGTTTATGCTCTTTTCATTCGTTCAAGTCCTTAGAATACAAGGCTGATTGAACTTCTTCAAAGTTCAGTAACTCCCTTCCATACAAGAGAGTTTCTTTGAAGTGAGCATGTATTCTGGGCAAAGCACACAGCAACAACAGTGCTTGATCTTCATCATCGATCTTCACATCAATATTTTCAAGATCAAGAATCAGCTTGTTGAACATATCCAACTGCTCAGCCAACACTTTTTCTTCACTCATCTTGAATGAATACAATGCTTGCTTAAGGTAGAGTCGATTGACCAGAGATTTAGTCATGTACAAACTTTCAAGTTTCACCCATAATCCCGATGTTGTAGTCTCCTTTGATACCTGTCGAAGAACCTTATCACCAAGGCTCAACAATATTGCGATGTGGGCTTTCTCGATCATGTTCGTCTTTTCTTTTTTCGTTAACGCAACGTCCATGGTTGCCTCACCCTTCAACGCTTCCAAACAACTCTGCTGAACCAGTAGGGCTTTCATCTTCAAGCGCCACAGATCGAAGTCGTTCACTCAAGTGAACTTTTCAATCTCATTGTTGAAGGCATATTCTCCACGCTCACTGCACCAATTTGTTGTGAATCGGATACCTTTGAACAAAGTATAAACGATTTCTTAATGATCAAGAAACCCACAAGGGTTAGGGTTAACAAAGAAGACAAGGTAAAACAACAAAGAACAACAAGGATTGGTTATTAAACTGTTATTCTTTCCTTTCTCTTAGAACAAGATTACAAGTATACAAGAATAACAAAATAATCTCTCTCTTGAAATTAGGATTTTATCTTCCTATTTTTCCTTATGTCAAGATTGAGAAACTAGCATCCTATTTATAAGAAAAATAGCACACTAACCTAATGGGCTTTTTAACAATTACTCATTACAAGTTAACTTAAACAATTGGGCTTACAAGCAAGACCCAATTCAACATGCTAACATCCCTAGCAATATTGACTAATGCATGTTAGAACAAACTTCAACTACAACACGCATGACTCGCGAACAGACTTCGACTACAACACGCATTACTCGCGAACAAACTTCGATCCAACATCTCACAATTTGTATAATGTAATATAGTTTTATGTAAAAAAAATTTATAAAATTTTTGTCATAAAAATTTCAATTGAAAATTTAGTTTGAATACTTATTTTTAAAATATTATTTTATTAAAAAAATTGGATATCTAAATTTCAAAAAATTTATTTAATTTTGAAGCTATTTTAAATAGTTTTTCATAAAATTTATTTTTAAAATACTACTTCTTAAAAAAATTATTATTTCAATTATATTTTTATCTTCAAAAATATGTGTTTATACTATAACATGACAAAATTAATCTTTCAACTAAAAAAACAAATATAAAATATTTATAATATTTTTAAAACGATTTTATAACAAACGGATCATATATTTCAAAAATATAATTTAAGGGTATAATTTATATGCATTGACATTGTAAAATTATTTTACACTTTTATTCCGTAAAAATTCATCAACATGATATATCATATTATTAACTTAAAATTTACAGTTCAATATAATAGAATATATGATTGCAATTGGTTGATAATATACAATTATTTTATCGAATTTTTTTTATTGTAATAATAATAATGAGCTTTCGTGGATTTTTTACAATTTATTTATGAACCGAGGTAATTATTGACACTTGGACCTATTGTCACCACACACTTTTCCTAGTAAGCACTCTACATGCGTGTGATGGATGTAGATTGGTTCCATTTCATTATTATTTTTCTGGGTAGAAAATTTTATTACTATTTTATCATAGAAATTCATAATTAAAATAAAGACTAAAAAATAATTCTTAATGAAATCGAGTCTTGACAAATAAGAAGAATGATTGAAAACACTTTGGGCGGCGAATGACGCCATCTATCTTCGGTTTGTATTAGCTTTATCTGAGTTTAACTACTTATAACTTACGAAACTCTTCAAAAAAATTATTTAAATAAATTATTTGTTTTATTAAGTTTATAAAAACAGTTTTTAACATAAAAAATATTAATTTAATCTAATTTAATATTTTTTTTATTATTAATTTATAAATATCAATAAATAGTTATATTTATATAAAGGATTCAGTGGCAAAGGAAAGAGATAATAACATAAGTACGTCAGTTTTTTGTTCTTTTCAATAGAAACTTTGAAACTTTTCTTCTTTAACAAATTATTTGTCGGCGTCAATCTTGTTTAAATTAATTGTGATGGATATAAATCCCTCTGACTCGATAGATGCATGGCCATTTTAGCCAGGTCATAAATCGGCTTTTCATGTTGCTCAAAGATCCAATGAGTGACATCATGTATTCAATAATATCATTTAAATAATGCACTTTTATTTACACCCACTTGTTTTATCATCTTTGAAGATTATAAGGATAAACAAAAAGAAAAGTTATATAAACAACATACTATGTAAGTTTTATATAGATAGATAGAGAAGCTTATCCAAGAGTTGCATAAACCTTATTAGTGCCACGATGGCAACGATGTTACAGACAAAAATGCATTAATAGTTTAAAATAGTTGGTTTGTTGCAATCAATCGGATAAACTAAAAATGATAGGAGTGTTTAAAATTGAACTAGGATATTACGAAATTGTAAACTGAACTAAATTAAATCAAAATTCGTAAAAAAAAATTACATTTTGTTGGAATATGTTTGAACTATATTTTAACAAAATCGTATGGTTCAGTTCGGTTTGCAATTTGTATTTTGTAAATCGAATCAAACCAAATCAACCTGCATTATGTTACAACCCAAATTTTACTTTAGTCACATCTAACTCAAACTTAAATATATTATGTCTTAATTTTACGATTACAAACAATTTTCTATTTCTCACACTTAGAATTTCAGTTTCAACCTTCTCAAATCTCTCTTAGTAGTATCGCGTCTTCTTAACTAAATACATCTTGTCTCTTCTTCTCTAATCTGTTATATTTTTTCTTTTTCATCTTCTCTTTTTTTTTCCTAATGTTCTCGCTTCCAATTTTGTTTGTATCGTACATCTTCTTCTCTAATCTCGCATCTCTTTTATTCTTTATTTTGTTATCTCCATTAATCTCTCATCTCCTTAATTTATTTTTTTCTTCAATATAATGTTTTTGATATTGTTTTATAATATTGTTTTATATTTATTATTTCACTTTTTTCTAATATGATTTTTATATATTAAATGGGAAGTTGTTGTCCAAAAATACAAAGTTATATTGTCACTTATATGCGTATGTATGGTTGATTAAAAGTTTTATAAAAAATCGAACCAACCAAATCAAACTACATTTGTTTGGTTTGGTTTTATTTTTAAAAGTCAATCGAACCAAATCAAACCACACTTTTTTTCTCTTACCATTCGAATGACTTTTAGCATCAAAACTGCGCAAACTACACCGCAAACACCCTTGAAAAATTAGATCTAAGTTTGTTCAGTTATATCATTATATCATTTAAACAATTGAATCAAATCAATTAAACCACACTAAAACAAATAAAAATGGTAAAATATGATTAGTTTGCAAATCATTATTCAATACACAACGATGATAAAAAAAATTCATAAATAAGAATTGAGTTTGTAATAAGACGTTGAAAAAAACATTGAAAAAGTCACTTGGGTCACATATGTAACATTTAATATGTCAGACTCATTATTTAATTAGTAAAAACTAAAGTGGTATAATTAACATTAATTATATGGCTATGGACATATATGTCATGAAAGGTTATTGTATAAATACCATACGAGAATATCCTAATTTGATGAGGGGTAAAATTAAGAATATTGAAAATTGAGTAGTAATCTTAAGCCAATTGCTTATATGGGTTATGGTCTCCATTTGTAGACGAATGATTCATATGATTTATTTGGATTTCTCTCTTCACCGCCATCAGAAGAGAATCTAGAAAGCCTAAGGTACTCTACAAATCAGAAGGTCACATACCCGCAAACCTTTAGCAATTCCAACGGAAAACTTAGGTACGTTTCCGCTTTCATTCTTATCTTGAATTTGGGTATGGATTCATAGGATATGAGTTCATATGGATTAGTTTTTATTTGAGTTCTTGATTTATATATGGTTGCAAATAATATGGTAAAGAACAATTCAATCTAACAAGTGGTATCATAGCCACCCATGTCTGTTTCAATTTGAGTTTTTGAGAATTTTTTGAAGGTGAGAAAAACACAAGAAAGGGGATTGAATTGTGTTTTATTTTTCTTTATTTTTCTTTATTTTTCAAACTCTTAAGTCAGATTCTGAAAACGAGGTTATAGAATCTGAGTTAGTTAGAGATAGGCAGCGGATATAAAATGCAAGAAAGAAGAATAACACAAAGAGTTATTCTGGTTCCTCTCATAAACAGAGAGTAGTTCAGTCCCTTTGTACTTACAAGAGATTTTTACTATAATCACACAAGAATACAATTTGCTCAAGCACACAAGCAAGAGACTTCTTTGCTTACACACACAAGTATAAGACTATCTTGCTCAAACACACAAGTCTGAGACTTCCTTGCTTACACACACACACACACACACACACACACACACACACACACACACACACAAGTATTAGACTTCCTTGCCCAATCACACAAGGTCAATACTTCCTTGCTTTAGCACGCAAGCTAAAGACTTTCTTGCTCACACACACAAGTATGAGACTTTCTTGCTCAAGTACACAAGCTCAAGACTTCCATGCTGTTGAAGCGGTAAAGCAGCAAGCAAAAATATTATTTTCGGAAGAATTTCCTCCGGGATTTATCGTCTCCACAGGGATCAGTGTGAGGGAAAGAATGCCATTCGACAATCTCTACGTCTCTAAGCTTGGGTTTGAATGGTTTGGGATAAAAATTCAAAAGGAAAAACATAAAACAAGAAAGTAAGTACATTCTTAAGAAATGAGAAAACTCGTCAGGAGTTGTATTTCGTTCTACCCATCATGTACTAAAAAAATATATGGATCAAATGCACGCAACCTAATTCACTCGTCAATATCATCACGTATCGCCCACAACAGAGTTTATCTCTAACACAAAGTCGAGAGATCAACCGTATCGTCTCATTGTTGATCTCTCACACAAATCGACAACACGGAGCATTAAGAATCGATACCCACGTCAATATTAGTCCTAAATCTATCTCTAGCATTTAGAATCTAATAGATGTTCTCTAAGATCGAGTTCGAACAGTATATGTCTATCACAATCCAAACCCATTAAGTAAAAAATCAAGATAACCATCGATAAAGAGTTGTAAAAGAGATTTTATACAAAGATCCATAAATATACATACAATCAAGATAAACTTACATACAAAACCCCAACAAACGAAAAATACATAGAGAGGAAGGAAGAAGAACACAAATCTCACGGTTTGTCAACTCCGATTGAAGTGGATTCGACTCCGGATCGTCAAGATGCACCCTCCAATGTTGTTTCTAAGCTAAATCTACTCAAGAATGTGTTTGATGAAGTTGGGGTAAAAAGTTCCCAAACAACATAACCTAAAAAATGCTGAAAAATCACTTAAATAGACAAAAATGGGTCCCAGTATTCGCCTGGCGAAGTCCCATTCGCCTGGCGAACATATACAGCTTTTGCTTCTGTAAAAACAGTGTTTTTCACGCGTTTTTGAACTTTCGGTTCGCCTGGCGAACATTCGCCGGGCGAACTTTGGCGAACATGACAGCAAACCAACTTGTTTCGACCATAACTTTTTAACCGTAACTCCGTTTTTTGCCCGGTTCGAAGCGTTGGAAAGCTTATTCAATGCTCTATCTAACAATGCTCCAACATCAATGCTTTATTACCTACAAAAATGAATTAAATTCAATTAAACTCAATGATATTTACAAGAAAACATAATATATACACTATAACGTAAAGTAAGCGCATTTATAAACAAAGCGGGGTTTATTCGAACGATTTTAACATAAAGTAAGTTAAGTGCAACAAAACTTATATACAAAAATAGGTAAAATTTGCACTTAACAACTCTCCCCAACTTACCTAATTGTTTGTCCTCAAACAAAGTCGACAACTAAAGGAACAAAAGCGAAATCCAAGAAATCACGTAACAAGTTTTGACAAACGGAAAACAAATGCAATGGTTCAATCAAAAATTGATATACGCAAAGTGAATACTTACCACTAAACTTCAACGATAACATAATCACGAAACAAATGCTAAATACAAAAGTCATGCCAAACATTCTAAAACAACACAAGCTCAAACGTGAATCACACCTAGCAAAAACAATCATCGGTAGATGAAAAACACAAAATGAGGGCTTTTTTCACTCACACAATAATCTTGCAAACAAAAGACTAAATTATGCAATCATCCAAAAATCATGTTGAAAACACAAAAGCAAGAATCAAAAGGACTTTCAGGGTTGTAATGTGGTCGGGTGAACAAACAAGGGATAATTCCTAAAGCTAATCGAAACAAAAACTTGCCTAAACCTAAGGGAGTGATAAACTCACAAAGTTTCAAACACCAAAATTCCAATCAAACTTCTTCCAGAATCCCAAGTGTTATACCAAACACATAGAACTTATTAGCACAACATTATTCTACTCTTTTTGTTTATCTTTTTCTAAGCTTTTTCAATTTTTCTTTTCTTTTCTTTTCTTTTCTTTTTCATATTTTTCTCATTTTTCTTTTCTTTTCTATTTTTCAACCTCATAGCAATCAACAACACAAGTGAACAATCATCATCTCCCCAACTTGAATTCAACCACATCATCATGTGAATACTCCCTACTTTCTAAGGCAAGGTAAAAATTCATACAACAACACAAAGTTGAGGGCTCAAGAAAAAACAACAATCAAGATCCACACAAAAAATGAATTTGATACTTATAGACAAGAATAAAACTCAAACAACATGGATAATGACTAAAGGCTCAAAGGGGTTACAAATGATCACACACTCACAAGGTGAATTGACTATTTGGCTAGGTAGTTGTGCTCAAAATGAAACAAGTGCCTTAATCCTTTTCATGCTTTCATATAATCAACACAAACAAAAGATTAAGCATAATAAAATCCAGTTAAAACAAGAATATTGGTACTCCGAGCATATATGAACAACGAAAGGCTTCCTCACAAAAAGGTGGGAACTAAAGTGATTCACAAAATGAACAAGTATACAAAAGAATGAATGGCATGGAAATTGTAAAAAGTCTAAGTATGATGAATATGCTAAAGCCTAGAAAGCGATAAACACATACCTTGAACGTGTACAAAACTTTAAACACTATCATTACCACGCATTCGCAAGTTGAAACACTCAAACTTGGAAAATCACCTCAAATACCTCAAGCTACCAAACAAAAATTTGAGTCCAAACAACAATAAAATACCGGGTGAAAATGGATTAAACAAGATGTAAAGTGAAGATTTGAGAATTTTACGAATAATCCGAGAACAACTTGTTTAATGAATGTTCACCACACTACCTAAGCTAGAAGGAAAAAGTAATAACGAAACAAAAATGGAAAAAACATGCTTGTTTTACGTCGTAAGCTCGACGCCTTTATTGTGCTTAGCTAGTAACTTCCTTCCTTCATGCCATGTGATGTCTCACCGCGCAAACCAAAAGCAAGTGTCCTAACCAACCACTTGAACAAATGTTACGAGAATAAAATATATACAACACTTAAACAAACATAATAGAAGACAAAAGCAAAACAAGTATCTATACAAGCATATATATATATACAATTATGTGCAAAGCTTAGAAATATAGAAACTATCGCAATGCAACTCAATATCAAAACCAATCCCCGGCAACGGCGCCATTTTGTTGAAGCGGTAAAGCAGCAAGCAAAAATATTATTTTCGGAAGAATTTCCTCCGGGATTTATCGTCTCCACAGGGATCAGTGTGAGGGAAAGAATGCCATTCGACAATCTCTACGTCTCTAAGCTTGGGTTTGAATGGTTTGGGATAAAAATTTAAAAGGAAAAACATAAAACAAGAAAGTAAGTACATTCTTAAGAAATGAGAAAACTCGTCAGGAGTTGTATTTCGTTCTACCCATCATGTACTAAAAAAATATATGGATCAAATGCACGCAACCTAATTCACTCGTCAATATCATCACGTATCGCCCACAACAGAGTTTATCTCTAACACAAAGTCGAGAGATCAACCGTATCGTCTCATTGTTGATCTCTCACACAAATCGACAACACGGAGCATTAAGAATCGATACCCACGTGAATATTAGTCCTAAATCTATCTCTAGCATTTAGAATCTAATAGATGTTCATCTAAGATCGAGTTCGAACAGTATATGTCTATCACAATCCAAACCCATTAAGTAAAAAATCAAGATAACCATCGATAAAGAGTTGTAAAAGAGATTTTATACAAAGATCCATAAATATACATACAATCAAGATAAACTTACATACAAAACCCCAACAAACGAAAAATACATAGAGAGGAAGGAAGAAGAACACAAATCTCACGGTTTGTAAACTCCGATTGAAGTGGATTCGACTCCGGATCGTCAAGATGCACCCTCCAATGTTGTTTCTAAGCTAAATCTACTCAAGAATGTGTTTGATGAAGTTGGGGTAAAAAGTTCCCAAACAACATAACCTAAAAAATGCTGAAAAATCACTTAAATAGACAAAAATGGGTCCCAGTATTCGCCTGGCGAAGTCCCATTCGCCTGGCGAACATATACAACTTTTGCTTCTGTAAAAACAGTGTTTTTCACGCGTTTTTGAACTTTCGGTTCGCCTGGCGAACTTTTGTTCGCCTGGCGAACATTCGCCGGGCGAACTTTGGCGAACATGACAGCAAACCAACTTGTTTCGACCATAACTTTTTAACCGTAACTCCGTTTTTTGCCCGGTTCGAAGCGTTGGAAAGCTTATTCAATGCTCTATCTAACAATGCTCCAACATCAATGCTTTATTACCTACAAAAATGAATGAAATTCAATTAAACTCAATGATATTTACAAGAAAACATAATATATACACTATAACGTAAAGTAAGCGCATTTATAAACAAAGCGGGGTTTATTCGAACGATTTTAACATAAAGTAACGTTAAGTGCAACAAAACTTATATACAAAAATAGGTAAAATTTGCACTTAACACATGCTCACACACACAAGTATGAGACTTCCTTACTCAAGCACACAAGCTCATTACTTCCTTGCTCACACACAGACAAGCATGTGATTTCCTTGCTCAAACACACAAGCTTAAGACTTCCTTGCACAAACACTTAGTAAGAGAATTCTAGCAATCTACCTAGAAGATAAATATTGTTGGGTCAATACACTTGATATACAATCAAAGGTGTATAAATAATACAACACAATAAGACTCTTCTAAGACTTATGAATTTCTAAGATATACAAGGATAAGAAATCTTAAGTTTATCCTGTGCTAAAACTTAAACAAAGTAACTTCTCTTTGATTGTCAATCTTTGTTTAGCATGTACAACTTGTATTCCTTTTTGTTCTTGTGTTTTTGTGTTTTTGTGTTGCATAGATCTTCAAGTCTTTTATTTCCTTAAATTATGAGGAAAAGAGTCATTGAAGATGCAATTGTTGAGTTCTTTGCGAATAAATAAAGTTCAGTGGCGACTCTGTTCAATCATTCACTACTACAAAAAATACATGTAACCTCGATTGTGAAGTTGATTTAATATCTGTTATAAAGGCGAGGTAAAGAAGAACGTCATGAAAAGCTGTCAATTTACCCCTCGATTTTAAAATAACATAGGGGATAATTTAAATGGCCATTTGTTCAATCCCCAACAATAACTATTTTATATTTTCAAAACTAGTTCCATATACCTCTCGATTTATTGACAAAACTGAGGGGAAATATATATATATATATATATATATATATATATATATATATATATATATATATATATATATATATATATATATATATATATATATATATATATATATATATATATATATATATATATATATATATATATATATATATATATATATATATATATATATATATATATATATATATATATATATATATAATACTCATTACATTGTTTATACAAAATATTAATAAATTAATAAATTAATTTGTTTACAAACTATATTGTTTACACATAATATTATATTATTTACACATAATATTAAAGCAAAAATGTTGAATCTGATTCATTGTCATCGCTGTCGATGAAGAACAAATGCTAGATATCTTGGGGAAGAGCAAATTTTGGGGATTCTCGTTTTATTTATTTGGTGGAAGATTAAATGTCTGATAGAAAGCAAAAAAACTTTTGTTAAATAAGATAAATATTAAGTTATATGATAATTTAAAAACACAAATTTTGAAACCAAATAATTTTCTGCTTTTGCAATCCATCTTAGAGAAATTTTCCCAAATAAAATAAACTCTTTTTGATGTTTTAAATTTTTCATGTCAAATATTTCATTATCAAATTATAATATTCATAATGCTTTTATAATGAGGATTTTAGATTTCACGCTGATCACTAATGACAGTGTGTTTAGCGTTGATACTCATTAAATGGACGATAAAGATTTGTTTAAGTATGATAAAGAAATTGAATAAATATGCTTATATTTTGCCTCGGTTATTACTCAAAAAGAGGTAAAATGTGTTTCTTTTTAGATAAAAAATACAATTAAATATGTTTCATCTCAAGCGCCACATACCTCTCGACTTCTATAAGAAACCAAGGGGAATAAGGTTTTTTTTTTAAAGTACGCTGGTCACACAGAATATTAAAATAAATTGTTTAAACAAATCTTGATTTTAACAATGGATTTTTGGAGAACAACAAATCTTTTCAAATTTCTGATAAGATACCTCTTTCAATCAAGATAATTTTTTTATGTGCTTGCAATTCATCTCAAAGAGATTTCATTATTTTGAACAAATGCTTTCACATAAAAGAAAACAAAATAATTGTGTTTAGAAATAAATTTCTGAATGTTATCAACCGAGAAAAACAATAAATTTCTCAATATTTTTTTTGATTGACAACATAAGAAGGTTTTTCCAAAAATACAACAACGACATCAACACCATTATGTTGGGATGAATTACAAGAGAAAAAAATGTATTGTTCAAGATAAAAGAACATTGAAGATTTTTCTGTCTTGTAATATATACATTTGAAACACACAAATAGATAAGAAAGACATGCTAACTTAGTGGAAGAGATGTCTCTTGCAATCATGAAAATATTGATTCAACACTTGTCAAAAACAAAAACAAAAAACTAATAAAACATCGATACATCGCAGATTTTACTGACTGTATTTAAAAAGTCAAAATAAAAAAATTTCAAATAATAGAGGCAGAATTTTTATTTTTTTTACATGATACTTTCTCAAATTCGTCTCAAATAAAAGAGAATAAAATGTGTATTAACCTCTTATTTTATTTTGCCTTTGGCGTGCTTAATATCTAGACTACAAGTTGGTATGTCTTTTGGCACCAACAAAAAGTTCACATATGTGGCATTGATATAGGAAGGTTTAATTTGAAGACGTGCCTATTAATTAATATCTTGGTTTTGGTCATTATTAGCTAGTTAAGCGTTGAAAATGGATAAAGATAGGTGTTTGTTTTTGTGGAGACACGTGATAGTTAGACTTCCCTACATGTGGGGAAGTTCTTATCTAGGGCAGGGGCTTAAAATTAAAAGAGTAACTAAAGGTTCCAATTAGATGCTTCAGCTTTTGAACATGTTTAATATGTGCCATTCTACACTCAACAAAAACTTTGTATAGATAAAAATTATATAGTTAAACAATATATCTCTGTCTTAAAATTATAAATAATTGATAATTTCATATCAATTTAAATGTATAATTAATTGTTTTCGAAAATCATAAGTTTGTTGAAATATTTTATTTAATTATTGTATTCTAATATTATTAAGTGAATATTTATCCTTATTTAATTATATCAATAACTTAAAATAATTTAGGTTTATTAGCCATTAAATTAAGTAATTAATTTTATTAAAATTTTAATGAAATAACTAATCAAATATTTAATTAATTAATAGATATAAAATCTACTTATAAATATCATAATAATATATTTTAAAATAACAGAAAATCTCAATTAACCATCATATTATAAATAAGATATGATTATCAATATGTCATACACAGTTTTTTTTTAATTTAAATCTAAATAGTGCTCAAAACATAGGAGATTTAAATTTAAAAAGAAAACTTTTTATGTATCTTTTTATTCTCTTTTCAAGATTGCTACAGAGTAATTATCAAAAATAGATTTAAATATTTCTAACATCTTTTGATGAGTTAATATATAAGCATTATGTAGATTTAACACTTGTAGATAAATAAAACAATATTTTGCTACAGTATAGTATTAAATGGAAAAAGCATATCTTATATAATTAATTATAAATTGTAATCTTGCGTGCATTAAAGAAAAAGTTTTAAATTTTTGTGAGGTGTATGAGAAAATATGGATTGAAACTCCATCATCTCCCTCTCAAACCAAATCTCTTTCTCTTTTTTTTCTTTTTCTTTTCCAATAGACATTCTATTGGTTTTTCACGAACAACTTCATAGATGTTAGACTTCATAATTCAATGATGTAAAGCAAGACAACAACACAACTATGACAAAATGTTCTTTTGACGCCGTCAACCATGTGTTGGTTAAAATTTTTCAATTAGATATCTTTTGTATTAAATAGGGAGAAACACAATTTTACATTGTCCAATAATTTCTACTTAAATAGGAGGTTTACATTGTCCATTTTGAAGATTCCATTGTTGTTCTAATGGTAAGGATGAGAGAAGGGTATTTCTCGTATGATGTCTCATCTTAAGACGCTACATCTATGTAGTGACAAACAGAAGAGTGCAATACGAAATGCAATTAAGAATGATAGGGATTTATTTATGACATTGGAGGAGTCTTTAAAAGCGGTTACACAATGGTTATGTGGAAGGTGTATGAACATTAATGCAATGAGTCAAGCATGTCATCATCCTGATGGTCTGATTCGTGTCATTCATGGGACATGAGAGGTAGGAAGTCATATTGTGGGTATTGTTAAGCCATCTATAACACACTCGGATAACATCGAAACAAACGAGAAGCTTGTTTTGGATGCAAGATTATTAGAGAGGGTCTTTATAACACCTATCTTCACCTTGAAGGGTATACCTCTTAGTTGTCGTCTTGTTTTCTCTCACGCATTGAAAAATGCTCTTTATAAGGTGGTTGTTGATCTAGAATCATCATGTGCTTGAGTTCGATTGTTACTTTTTTTTCTCATTGTACTTTACAGATTGTTAAGCCTCAGAATAGACAGGATTGCACAACTGGAAATCGAAAGTCTTTGCAACAACATTATATTCTAGAGTGTTTAGCTCTTTGGAAAGACACACATTGTCTTGCCAAGTTAGTTAGTAGTGTGTTGGGCAGATTTGAGCAAGATAACTTGGATCGTGGGGGAGTTCATATTGAGGAGAAAGATAATGAAAAAAAGAGCTCTAATGTCAAGCAATGCCTCCACAAGGTTGTAAATGTCCATTTCACAATGATTGTAAAAGTGTCTGGTTTATCCAAAATGCCCCATATAATGGACATATAATGAAAGGCTTTATAGGTTAAGCACCCGTACAAACCTTATCTATTCATGTCGACCACTTAGTTCTCCGAAGCACCCCTAGTGACTGATGGTGATACTATTTTCATGTGCATTAAATATTTTCCCAAAGGGACACCATGTGGTAGAGATGGTTTGCGTGCTCAACATATACTAGATGCATTGTATAGAGAAGGTTCTTTTGTGGCAAGAAATCTTTTATATGTGATCTCTCTAGTTGTTAACTTATGAATAGGGGGAAGATGTCCCATGAGTTTGAAATAGTCGTTGCCTCCGCACCCTTGATGATGTTATTAAAGCCTGATGAAGGGATACAACCAGTTGTCGTGGGTATTATTTGGAGGCGATTGGTATCCAAGGTTTTTATGTAAGGGGTTAGTAAATATGTGGCACATTATCTCAGTGAATTTGTGTTTGGTGGTGTGAAGGCCATTTTGCACAATGCTAACATGGTGTTATGAAAGCAACACAAAGATGGATTTTTGATTATGTTCGCGGTAGATTTCTTGAATTCTTTCAAAATGGTATATTTGTTAACCCTATTGTGCGAGGTGAGGGAGAGATGCCCATCTATTCCTTTGTAGAATGAGTTTCTTTATGGCCAAGCAGCAGGTTTGTACCTTGGGGATTAACATATTATGTCAGCCACTAGAATGAAACAAGGTTACCCATTAGGGACACTTATTTTTTCTTTAGTGTTACACACACACTCATTCCTTAGGTTAGAGATAATTGTAAGCTTCTTCTTCATGTCTGATATCTTGATGATGTGACTATTATAGGGGATTCACAAGAGGTAGCTAAAGCCCTTGACATTATTTGGGAGACAAGTCCAAGATCAAGTATCGAATTGAATATTCGTAAGACTAAAATCTTTTGGCCTTCATTTGATGGTAATAAACTTCGTGAGGATTTGTTACCATCATACATTGGGAGGCCGATGTTGGGGGCGAAGTTGCTTGGAGATGCTGTTAGTCAAGATGATAGCTTTATCAATATGTTGTCCATGAAAATAGCTTCCAAGGCTATTGAGTTAATGAAACTTCTACCCTAACTAAGGGATCCTCAAACTGAGCTTCTTCTACTTTGATCTTGCATGGGTATTGCCAAATTGTTTTTTGGCCTAAGAACATACCAACCTAATCATATGAAAGAAGCAGCTATTTGGTTTGATAAAGAGTTGCAAAGGTCTGTTAAAGACATCGCGGTTGGTGGAAGTCCATTATTTGGGGACCTTCAATTGAGGGTGACTTCTTTACCAATTAGAGTTGGGGGAATAGGTTTGTACTCGGCAGTAGAGGCTGCCTCATACACATTTGTTGCTTCTAGGGCCCAATACTTGGTGTTATAAGATCATAATATATCGAGAGACACTGAGGTATATGACATGGAATCTGATTTCGAGAGAGCTTTGGATGGTCTTACTGTTGCAATTCCATATTTTGACCGTAGCAGTTTTACTAGTAAGGACATTGTACCTCTTAAAGCACAACATGTTTTGGCGAGTGCCTTTTGTAGTAAAATTGTTTAGGACATGGATGTAAAGTTTGACATGATCACAAGATAGAAATCAGTTTTTGGTTGTTTTAAAGTCGCGTAGGCCCAAAACTTTTTGTTTGATATTCCTATTGATGAATTAGGCCAACATATGTCATCGCTCGAGTATCGTACTATCCTAAGATATCGTCTTATGGTTCTTTTATTTCCTATAGACGAGGTTTGCCTTGTTCGTTGTGAGATGTGTTTGGTTACATTTGGGGAACACACAATTCATTGTAGTGAGCTTTTAGGCTTCAAATACCGACACGACCCTGTTAGGGATGTCATGTAACACCATAAACCCCCTAACTCCTTATTAAATAATTTCATTAAATCTTACAAATAGGGCATTACACAATCTTCACCAAACATTTTACTCAACAAAACATTTATTAAAGCAACAGAATAAAAGCATCATTTGACATAAAAAGCCTCAACGCTAAAAAGATAACAAAATAATTCCAAAACATCTTCGAGAAGACATAAAATGTAACAAATAACCCGTCTGTCAGTGTCACATATCAGAGCTTCAACAAAAAGTAAATAACTCGGAAAAAGAGTAAAAGAATGAAGAGGCCTCAACGCCATCCTCCAAATCAAAAAAAAGCTATTCATCTACCTGATTATCTGTACTCCAAAAGAGTATATAACACCATAATAAAGAAAACAAGGGTGAGAATACACTCACAAATTGTTAACGGTGCAAAAGTAATAAAAGACAATACACACAAAACATCCACACAATCATGTCATTCGCAACTCTCACCAATCATTAACATATTTATAAAATAATCACAATCATCACCAATTCATAAGTACAAATGTATATGCAATATACTCATCTCATCATCACCAAATGCATGTGGTACCAACCTACTCACCAATTGAATGTCAAAGTTATGTTATTGAACAATCCCATTACCAATATTTGGATATCAGGATTATATTACTGATATAGTTTTGTCACTAATCATCACCAATCCTTATCTCCGATATACATGGTGCATGAAAATGCCACTACAATGTAATATAAAAATTATCACCAATAGTTCTTATCAGAACCTCATTATTCACCATAATAGAACACTATATGATAACCTCATCGATATACATATAAACATATTAATTCGCAACAATGCATCATCGACAAATGATTTCATCACAACACCCTACCCCAACTCACCAATGCATAACCATATAAGCATTCAACAACACATGCTTATTCATTCACAAGCATTCACACAATCATTTAAGCATAAAAATTTATTCACCAACTCATCAAACCCAACAAAATAGTAACCAACAGTCATTAAAATCAGAAATAGCTCAAAATATTTAGGCGGTGACCCAAAACTGGTCAAGCAACAGATAACCACTTGTCATGACGGTCGTCATGACAGCCCATCACCCTTTCCCCCTTACCTCAATGTTCAACAAAGATCCAAACTTTTAGTTATGGTGTTCTTCTCCAACCTAGGGTTGCCTCCTTTTCACTCTTGCCTCTTTGCCCAAATTCTCACGTACTCTATTTTTCTCTTTCAACCTTTTATCCTTTTCACTCTTGTCATACATTATGAAGCACAGACTCTGACACATACACCGCGGCACGACACGATACAAACACTCTTACACTGATAATATAAAAAAAACATAGGACATCAACACCACTACCTATACAAGAGTATTTAAGTTTTTTTTTAAATCTATCTATTATTAAAAGAGTTAACAATATTCTAATAAAATGTAATGTCTTTAATTTTTCATTGACAATAGTGTTTCTATACATGTCCAAAAGATGTGTAAAGTATGTCGAAAACTATTTTTTTTAAAAAAATTTGTTTGAATTGTTCGACACGTGTTGTACAATGAATTTAATGAGTGTCGAAACAATGAAAAAAAATCTATTTTTTAGTAGACACTTATCTTACTTTTTCAACACTTATCTAACTTTTCCAACACGTATCATACGAGTGTCATACAAGTGTCAGACATCGACGCGTGTCGAACACTGCGACACACCTATTCTTAAAGGTGTATATGCTTCATAAGCAATACATGTAAAATTGGATGTTTCCTTAAAGATGGTGGAAAATTTAAATCGGAAGCTACTATTTTCACACGCAGTTGGATAAATGTTTATGAGATACATGCATTTAGATAAATGTTAATTAAACTATTTCAACGAATAAAAACACCATAAATATGCACAAGTTTTTTAGAATTATATCTTTGAATATATCCCAAATAATATACAGAAATATATCTCTGAATTATATTTTATTCTAAATAAAATGAATTACAGAAAGACGAAGATTAATGTGATTTTTAGTATATCATAAAATACTTGAATGACATTTTTAAATTTTCTAAGATGTGAGTCGCACATCTCTAAAGACAGGAAACAATATTTTCCTAATTTTTTCATGAAAACAAATTTAGAGTGAAGAAAAATTTAAGATTTAATATTTAGAGGTGAGGGGATAGTGCCTCTAAAGAAGATCTTACGACTTAAAAAAACCTCAGAGAAATTTATACATGTACTTTTATGTACCTCCTTCCAAAGACTTTAATCCCATTGGTCTACCTTTCTATCATTATTTAGAGGTACCAAATTCATGTACTAGAATGTATCTTGCAGAAAGATAGGTTATGACCCGTAACTCTCTATATGAAAAATATATATTATGTGGTTATAGTTATATGCTAGTTAGGAGTCCAAGACCAAAAACTAAACAGATTTTTAGGTTTAATGGCCACGTTGACACAAACCTCATCAACAAACAACTTTATAAATAAAGCCGAAATAATTCTCATTTTAATGCAAACTCATTTAAGCTTCTACTTTACGAGTAAAGTTTACTACACATTTTGAGATCATGTCACCAAAAAGTTATTCCACAGTTATTTTCCTTACACTCAATATTATCTTTTCTGGAGTTGAAGATTGTTTAATTTAGGGGTGTTTAGAATTTTGATTAATCCAACTAAATATCTAATTTGAATTGAATTAAATTATAAAAATTTAAATCATTTAAATGGTTATTGAATTGAATTGTTTATTTTAATCAATTTAATTAATCTAATTTAATTTTAAAACCAGTTCGAGTAGTTATAAACTCTTTCTACCATTTTATTAAATATTAAAATATTTTTATTTAACAATTTCTATAAATTTAATAAACTATTATATTAAAAGCATAAATGTTTTAATTACAATATTTTAATATTTTTCAATTACTTTAGTTAACGCTAATTATAACTTTTTTCGGTTTAAAAAATTCCTCCCCAAATCTTGTGAAATGAACTTTAAAATTTCAAATCCATCTAAAAAAAATATCATATTTCAAACTTACATTTATTTTCAATTTCAATGATGGAATGTATAAAAGGTTACATTCATCTTCAATCTCAATGATCGAAAGTATTAACGATTTGCAATAACTTTTATTTATACATTGAATGCAATTCTTTTAAAAATCATATCTAACCAATTTTTTTTCTTTCCAAAAATTGCTATATATACTGTTTTTTTAATAAAATTTTTATTTAAAATAATCACAAAATGAAAATTGGTTTTTTAATATAAGAAAACTAGTTTGCAATTGGGTTTAAAAATAATTCAATTCTTTAAAAAAATAACTTGTTTTAAATTAGCTAAAACAAATTAAATTGATTTTAAACTATAAACCAGTTTTGAATCAGTTCTAAATCAAATTGTAACTACTGGTTTAATAGATTAACCACTCTTTGTTAAAATGATTTGAAAAAAAATACACTGAATCATTAATATGATTCGATAGAGTTCATAAATCACGGATACTCCTAATCTCAAACTTCCATTAATTACATGTGCCACTCTTTTTATATGACCAAAGAATTGTGTCAAAATATATTGTTCCAATCCGGCATTTTAGGGGATTTGAGTATTTAATCACGTAATTACGGTGACTTTTTAGTAATGAGAATTTTTAATATTATTTTTAAACCCAACCTTATAAGTGGATTTTGGGTTTAATTTTTGTTCCGTAAAAGAATTAGAATTGTGATTGATTGGATATGTAAATTCTTAATGTGGTAGAGTGGATATTCGATAAGGCAACGCGATGATGGACTTGCAATATTAGTACCTCAATGCGTAACTCAGTTACAAAGTTTAAAATGAGTGAAGTGAAAGTATGATATCAAAAAGTGTGCTTATGTCTCACGTGTGTGAATGGACAATTTTAATGAGTTTTGCATCATTGGAATAAACTTTTGGGTCCTCTATGGATTGTGTTTTTGGTTAGCGCATAATAGTTTCCCTAAGGCTTGAACAGTTGTCACTATAGTGGAGAATGCATTTTCCATCATTTGAAATGTTTCGTTGATTTTCTGGCATGTGGCCTTAGGCTCGCGGGTTAGGGATTGATGCTCTTCTCTAGGACATTCGAATGCATTTGAGTTCGCTTGTGTTTCCAAGGTAAAATCTAATAGTTGATTCTTAACTTTACATATCGTTTTTATCTGACCCATTGGTTGCTTTCTTTGTACAAGGGTTTCTTGGTTCTTTGGATTAATTTTTTGCCACTCATGAAAGTCAGTTTGTTCTTTTGCGAGAGCAATTTTCCTTTCCTTTTCAGAAGCCTTTGCATGAGCATTTGTTTTCTTTTGGAATATAGTGTTTTTCACTTTGCATTGAACCTCTACTCTTTTCGCTTGCTTTCATCCTCTACAGGTACTGTTCTTACCTTGAGCTTATTTTCTCATTTCTAGTCTTTATTTTGATATGGCTCATACAAATGATCGCCATGTAAGCCTGTCTAGTGATTCTGGGAGCAGTGGTCCCTTTGCCTTCATTAGAACAACAATATTCGTTAGTTAGAACTCCAACTTAGC
This sequence comes from Lathyrus sativus, assembly GCA_963859935.3. NCBI lineage: Eukaryota > Viridiplantae > Streptophyta > Magnoliopsida > Fabales > Fabaceae > Lathyrus > Lathyrus sativus. The sequence goes on from OZ012736.1 coordinate 513,588,343, forward strand.
AATTACTAGTCATTATGCTCCAGTTATTATAAATATGCCTATTATTTCTGAGTCAAAGAGGATCTATATTGATTCTCTTGATAGAGAAACTTCTCCTAACATATTTTTCTTCGACAATATTCTTTCTAAGGACGATGCTAGAAGTGATTGCACAGTCAATTATGCGTATGCTCCCTCCATAGTCATTAGGGGTTCAACTCTTCCTATTTTAGATTTACATGAGGTAGAGGTTAATGCCTTGAATAAGGAAGGAGTTCACCCCTTCATCAGAACTTATCGGTCCGCATTTTGCAGGGATCCAAATGACACAGAGATAAAGGATCACCTCAAGCTTGAGAATCAGTCTTCTTATATTGATTGGCTCAGTCCGCCAACTGTAGTTTGGGATTACGAAGTGCCCCAAAGAAGTATCAATCTTGTAGAGCCAAATGATGCAATCAAATATACCTGGATGGATTTTGAAATATTGGTAGCTCTCTCCGCTTTAAATAATCACACGTTTGTGGGGAAGGCTAACATAGAAGTGAGTCATCCTTCTGATTGGTTATTCCCATAGAGTCAGCAAAAAGGATTTGCATTAGCTTTGAGGAATTCTCTATCCCTTTCTACGTGTTCCTATTTACTCGAATAAATTTGTGGCTTCCCTTAACTAGATTCGAAAAAGAGGTGTTAAGGCTCTTAAAGATTTCCCCTCACAACTTCATCCAAGCGCTCGGGCTTTAATAAAGGCGTTTCAATTTTGAGATGACTATCAGCTTAAGAAGCCTTCCAACCGATTATTTTTTTACATATTCACCGTGATGCACACTTCACTGAATAATTTTTCGAATTAGAGGGTTCATCTTACTACGCCAAAAGGTTCCCTAGTTTAGTGCTTACGTTGAGAACTTGGATGATTTTTAGAACCACTTTGTGTTGGTAAAACCCTGCACCCAAGAAGCTCATTCTGTCTTCTGTCAGGTTCATAATGAGGTATCTCTTCGTGTCGATTTCCAAGAGTTTCCTTCGAGTAAGTGTATGAACAGAATTCCGAAGTGTTGGGCCTAAGTTCACTTTAAGCCTGAGATTCATAAATACGTTGTATCCTTAGACTCTCTTACTTTTGAAGAGATTCAGATGAAGGAAGGAAAACCTTGATACTTTTACGAAGGTCTCACATATGAAGAAGGGTTTGGTCCCTTTGAGGAAAGGGACTCTATGTTGAGGAAACGGTTGATTGACACCCGTGCTATTATGGAGACGATTAGTAATCTTGAAAGAAAAACTATTTTTAGAGAAGATAGAGAGTTGTCCCCTCATTACCATTCCCTTTCTTTTTAACATGATTTATTTTTGTTCTTGCAGATAAGATGGTTTCTATGAAAAAATTCTTTTTAACAAAGACATTCTAAATTATTCTTATCCTTTCTAGATTGATTCCTACCTTTATATGATTAATCTATACTTACTATTGAGATACCAAAATTCACAAGATTATCAAAGATAGTCCAATTTTTCTTACCCTATATATAATATTCGAATTCCTTTATCTAAATTATTTATTCATCCATTCATCCTATCACACTGAACATTTATCTCCATACTTAGTTACCCTAGATTTACACAACATCCGTACATAATATATTCAAAACAATCATCAATTATTTTGTCTGCAAGCATTTCTTCTTAAAACAATCTCAAAATTATGTTTCCTATTATTCAAACATCAACTTTGGCTAATTAATTTAAATATCAAATGATGTTGGTTTTGAGTAAACAAATATTCGTTGAAAAGCATACCATGTCTCCTCTACTAATAACATTCTTTTTTTAGAAGTTAAGTTCTTCATTTTGTACATTTTCATGAAACCAAATACAAGGCCACTGAACAAAACAGAGCAACATAATTTTTGCCAACGTGTACTTTATTTTTATATATCCATTTTCAACGAAATTTATTCAAACTAGTCTCGGTCGCGAACTTGGTCCCGTGCTATTATAGTGTACAAATGTTTGTATCATTGTTTTTGCTCTGGATCGGCCATAAGACCCAATTAGACCAGCCCAATTCGAGCGTCCAATCTAGGACTTCATTCGCTCACGTTTGACGAACTAATAGACACTGGCGAGAGGGCTACACTTCAGAGTCGGGCGTCGCACTGGTCTCAACTCTTGGATTCGATCCAAAAGTCTCATGCATTCCACGCTGCACTCACGTGGGAAGGTTCTAATCCTAATTCATATATAAATGTGATTTGTCATCATACTAATGTACGACTCATTCATTCTTACAAGTCACATCTCTCTGATTTCAATAACTTGAGTGTTGAAGTACTAACCTCGCATGTACACCCTCTCTACACTTTCAAGAGGCTCTCATCATCATGCCAAAGAGATTCCACGACAGATTCTGGTAGCATATCACCAATTTTCTGTTCCACGTCAAAATTGTTCTTAATGAACTACTCAATTGACCATCAATTATAACTTTTTCAATCTTCTCTCTATCGAATTTCATCTATTTTCATTCTTTTTTAGAGTACAAGAAACTCTTGCACTAACATATTTATCAAAAATAGTTATAATGATGATTATGGGCATGTTAGTTTATGATTCTAAAAACCACTTTTGATGTTTTAATTGTGTCCAGCAGAATGATATATATAGGTCTCCAAATTTTATTTTATTTTATATAAATTTTGTACATGGCAAAGATATAATCATAAAACCTGTGTAACTTTTCAAGACAAGATCCATAGATTACTCACTCATTTGTCTTTAACATGTGCTAGTTAGGAGTCCAAGATCAACCAACACTAACCAAATTTTTAGGCGTAATGGCCACATGAACACAAACCTCATCAACAAACCAACACTACAAATAAAACCCAAATAAGTTTCATTTTTAATCAACAAAAATGAACGAAAATTTTGAATTCAATGTCTTAATCAGAATGGCCAAAGGGCACTATTAGGTAAAATAACGTTTGGTTACATTACAACAATAACTCATACTTCAACAATTATACATGCAAACTTATATTGGATCTCCTTGAAAGAAGAATCAAATCCCCAACTGATTCTGCAGTTCAAGAATAGTAGTAGCAGAGTCCTTAAGCCTCTTCATCTCCTCTTCAGTCATATGAATATTGGTCACACCCAATACTCCTCCTCTACCAAGCTGCGCCGGCAAACTAATAAACACTTCTCCACCATCAATGCCATAAAACCCCTTTGCAAGAACCGAAACAGGATGAATCTTCCTTTGATTCCTCATTATTGTTCGAGCCAAGTTCGCGACCGAGTACCCTATCGCCCATGAAGTGTACCCTTTTAAACTGATTACTTCGTACGCGCCGTTTATAACCTCTTTGTGTATGTTCTCTAGCATTTCTTTCTCATATGCTATTTCTTGTTTCTCCAAAAAGCTTAGAACTGGAACTCCTCCAACACTAATGCTAGACCATAGTGCCACTGAACTGTCACCATGTTCTCCCACTATGTATGCCTATAGTATCAAAATAAACCGTTAAAATATTGAATTTGCTATTTTATTGTTTAGATATCAAATAACTCATCAGTTAGTTTTAAATTGCAATCTGCTACGACTATTTTAGTGCATGTTTGATATTACAGGAGATTAAATCTTCTGTGATATCAAACATGCGCGATATCGTTGATGTGTATAAAGAAATTGTACCTGTACATCTTGAGCATTGACATCAAGATGATCAGCAATGAGGAAGCGGAAGCGAGAGGAATCCAAGTTAGTGCCGGAACCAATGACACGGTTCGAGGGAAAACCAGAGAGTTTCCAAGCAATGTAAGTGAGCACATCAACGGGGTTCGAAACAATTAGAAGAACACAATGAGGAGAATAACGAGCCAAAGGTGGTATAATTTTCTTAAACAGATTAACATTCCTATGTAGCAAGTTCAATCTGGACTCGTCATTAATCTGACGAGCCCCAGCAGTGACGATGCAGAGGTCGGACCCCTTCGTCACTGAGTAGTCAGTCGAGGCCTGGATCTTAGTGCGGGGGAGGAAAGCCGCTGCATGTTGTAGATCAAGCATCTCACCTCGTAGCTTGTCGGGAATTGCATCGACAAGGACGAGTTCGTCGACGAGGTCTTGTGTGAGAATGGTTTGAGCTATAGCCATTCCCACGTTACCTGCGCCGATAACTGAGATCTTGTTGTGGCGTTTGGTTGGAGATGGTGGTGCCGCGTTTAAGATGGACTTGAAGAAGGATTGAGTTAGGTCCAATCCATCTGGCCCCAAGGATGAACCTGATGTGCTTTTATGCATTTTGGTGATTTTTGTGTGGTGGAAAGTTTGATATATTGCTGTGTGTTTTAATATGTATGATGGTTAATTGAAAGCATGTATTTATAGAAATTTTGAGAAGAAAAGGGAAATTGTAAACAACGGTGGAAGTGAATGGTTTTGGACTATTTCTTGGAGGGAAAGCTAAGAAATAATTTAATAGTCAACAAAGAAACTCTTTATGAGACAATTCTACTTTCCGTTTTCTTGAACCATGTTTCTTCAAATTCTATTTTATGACAAACTTTCTTGCATTTAGTTTAGGGGTGATAGTGAAAGGTAGGCTTTTCAACACTTTCTAGAGTTTTTCAAAATAGTATTACCACTAAGAAACATTGAAAAGTTTGATTACCACTAAAATAGTACTATACAGTGAGTTATTTTTTAAGAAATTGAAAGAATATTTAGTGAGTTGTTTGTTATAATGTTTGGAGGGAAATGTACTCGTGAATATGTTTATTCGAGCTTCGAATAAAGAAAACTTTGTAAGATTTTATGATATGTCTAGTTATCTATCATATATTTATATTTACGTAAAATATTATTTTTGGCCTTGCATTTTAATTTTGAGATTTAAAATTTATATTAGTTCCTTAATCCTTCAAAATGTTACCTATTAATTTTTTTGGTTTTGCTAACCAGTGTTCTCAAAGCACTATTTAAACATTCCATATTAAGAAATTATTCTTTAAAAAATTCAAACACTTCAATTTTCAACGCACATTATTACACATCATTGCACATATTTTTATAAAAACTTACTATTTAAAGTTTTAAAAAGTTCCCTGAAGACACTGGTTAGTATTTCCCTAATTTTTTTGTTCTATTAACAACGAAAAAATTCAAAAATTAATTGTTAAATTTGTGGCTAATTAAATAAAAAAGACTAATTTAAAACGTTTTAAAGAGTTAAGAAACTAATATAGACTTTTTAAAAATTAAAGAAGAAAAATGAACCTTGAATTAAAGATACGAGACAAGAAAATATTAAGTACCGTCATTAAAATGTCATTTATATAGGTAGTTTGATTTATTTTTAAATAAACTAATAAGTAGAAAAATGAAAAATTAATTGCAACTTTGATTTTTAATTTTTTTTTTTTAAGTTTTTGTCTCTTCATTTTAAAATCTGATTTTACTGGTTTCTCTATTTTAATGTTTCGGAATTTTAATCCTTCATCTTATTTGAGTTATATATAGGGGTGTTCAAATAAACCGGTTATTTAAATAATCTATATCCATATCTAAATCTGGTTATTAAAAACCGATTAATTGTTAGTATGGTTTTAACCAAATTCACATTTTGGATATATTTTTAATATGGTTTTAACCAAATCCATAATTTGGACATCCATATCTAAAATAAAAACCAAATTAGTCAAATTTTTTTAATTAAAAAAAAAACTTTGAATTTTTTTTAAAAAAAAGATATTTTTATTTTGAAAAAAATATTGTTTTAATTTTTTTCAGTAAATAAAAATTTTATAAATTTTAAAATAACTATTGTTTAAAATTAATAACCAAAAATTATGATTTTGAAATTCATAATTTTTAAATTCATAATATTGTTAAAATAACAATAGTAATTAGAATTCTAATTTACTCTATCTTTTTTTATTTAAATTAGTCATCCGGTTCACACAAACTAAATGACTACAAAAAGAAAAAATATCATATCTACAATTAAAATAGACTTGCCGTTTAATTCAATCAATGCAAATTTAGATCATATTCTTTTTATTTTATTTTTTAGTTTTTAACCATCTCAAATAAGAATTTTAATTTAATCCAATAACTGTTCAAACGACAACAACCGTTTATTTTTTTTATTGTAATTTATATACAAAAATCATATTTAAATATTAAATAATTATCATTTTTTAATAACACATATTTTTAATTACAAATCATCGAATTATATAGGAAAGAAAAAATAGATAGATTGGAGTAAATGTAACCAATATTATTATTTAATTGTTAAATTGGTTTAATAAATTTAAAATATAAAATTAAACCGATATTTTTTAAATATGGAGGAGATGAATTAGATGAAATGATATATATTTGTAGTTAAATTGAATTCATTCAATTAACTAACTTTTCATTTAATAATGAAGGAATTGAATGAACTTTTTATTCATGAATTTTAACAATAGTAATTATGAATTTAAACAATAGTAATTATGATTTTGAATATTTAGAGTTCAAAAATTATGAAGTTAAAAAAAATAGTTATTTTAACAATATATGATTTTGAAAAAATCAATTTTAAAATAAAATTAATTATAAAATTGGTTATAGATATAACCAGTTAATAACCATTTTAAAAAATAAAAACCGGTTATGAGAATTGGTTTTAATAACCAGTTGTAATATATGAATTATTTATGGTTATAGATTGGTTTTGGACATTAACCATCCATGACCACCCCTAGTTATATATTTTGTGACAATTACATTGTATGTGGTATAATTTAAGGATAAAAATAAAATTTCATATTATTTATAATTAATTTGTATTCTAATAATAATAAAAATTATTATATTTAAAAAAAATGATAAATTAATTGTTATTAAAATTTTAAATTATTTATTTCTTTAGTGAAATAATTTTATTAATCATATTCTATAATTTTAAAATAATAAATATTTATAATTTATAAAATAAAATTAGGAGGTGGGTGGGATTCAAACCCCAATATTTTGTAAGTACAATGAAATATTTTATAATAATGAGTAGATTAAAGTTAAATAGTTTCTAAAACATCTATTTTCAGTAAAACTAAAATGATTCAAAGGTAAATGATTATTTTACTCATATAAGAAGAGAGTGTGGGTGATATTTTTTACAATATCTCAATATCAAAAAGGGAGTGTGGATGAGATTGTTTTTTTTAGTAAACAATGAAATTACTCAAAAGAGTATAAGAGGTGTTTCTTATGATTGAGATTAACAATGAGGGCACAAAGGACAAAATAATAGAATTAGAGGCAAATCACACTAATGGACAGGTGGCAATTGATCCACCTTTGGTGCAAATAAGGAGAAGCGTACGAGAGAGAAAGGAAAACAGAAAATATTCTGTTTGAGTGAGCATAAAAGGGAACAACAAAGAGAGTAGTGGGTGTGGAAAATTTGGTAATCAAATCTCTCTCTCCCTTGTAATTCTGTTGGTGGAGTAGTACTCACCATTATCTTTTTCTTCTGTCCTTTCCTTTAATTCCTTCAAATGGCATGTTAGCCATATTTGCTGAATATAGCAGAGAGAATTTTTCTAAGTTGTAACCTCTGAAATACAATTTAGTGAAACCATATTCTGCATCTCTATTATTCAGTTGTGTTAAATTTTCTGACCATACCATTTGGTGCTTTCATCGGCCACCTCTCTGATGGCAGAAAACACTCGTATGAAGACCATGGAAACAGCGATCGCAACACTCACTGCCACGCTCCAAGCCATTCGCGAAGAAGCAGCTCGTGATCGCAGTGACGATCGAGCACGAATGGAACGCATCGAAGCACAGTTGAGTTCGCTGCAACAGGGTAATGCCTCGCCAGGTGGAAGGAACTCGTCGGGATTTTCAACGTTGATGTCGTCGTCGAACCCACCGTTTCAGGTCAGAAATGTCAAATTAGATTTTCCCTGTTTTGATGGCTCCGATGTTTTGAACTGGATCTTTAGATCGGAACAATTTTTCGAGTATTATGCAACACCAGATCCTCAACGTCTCACTATTGTTGCGATTCACATGGAGAAGGATGTTGTGCCTTGGTTCCAGATGATGGCACGAAACAATCCTTTCCAATCTTGGGTTGCTTTCACTAGGGATTTAGAACTGGAATTCGGACCATCCCCATATGAATCTCCTAGCCAAGCCCTGTTCAAATTAACCCAATCCACCTCTGTTGCTGCTCATTACACCTCTTTTACTGCTTTAGCTAACCGTGTACAGGGTCTCAGTCGAGCTGCCATTTTGGATTGTTTCCTCAGTGGACTCAAACCAGACATCGAAAGAGATGTTATAGCTCAAACACCTCATTCCATTTCCAAAGCCCTTGCCCAAGCCAAATTATTTGAGGAAAAATACACTACACAGACAAAAAACACTTACCCTAACCAACACACCAAACCTTACCCCTCATCCAACTCCAAAAACTCGACCCTACCCCCTTTGCTTCCAACACCACCGGCCAAACCACCATTTAACCCACCAAAAAACCCCAATGTCAAACAAATCACGCCTACAGAAATCCTCCTCCGTCGGGAGAAAGGTTTATGTTACTATTGTGATGCCAAATTCACCATGTCCCACAAATGTCCCAATAAACACCTTTACTTACTACAAGTAGACGACGATGATCGTAATGACCATATTTCTGACCATATCGACCAAACTCTTACCATTGACGAGCTAAGTTCATCCATGGAACATCATCTCTCACTCAATGCTCTACATGGATCTATTAGGGCAGGTACCATGCGATTCAAAGGGAATATTCAGGGTGTTGAGATTCAAATTTTATTGGATAGTGGAAGTTCTGACAATTTCCTGCAACCAAGGATTGCTCACTGTCTAAAACTTCCAATTCATTCTGTAGGTAAATTTCCAGTCCTTGTGGGTAATGGTAGTAAATTGAATTCAGAGGGATATATTCCAGACTTACCAATTTCTATCCAAGGCCATGTGTTACATGTTCCGGTATACTTACTATCTTTTACCGGTGCCGATTTGGTTTTAGGCGCACCGTGGTTGAAAACACTAGGTCCACACATCGCCAATTATGATGCATTATCTATTAGATTTTATTTGCAGAATGCCTTCATCACACTCCATGGTGATAAGTCACCCTTTGTAAGTCAAGCTCAGTTTCATCACATTCGCCGTCTTCAAAACACTCACTCCATCGATACTTCATTCATGTTGCAGTTTAATACTGTTGCTCATCACAAAGCAACTACCATATCCTTTCCCTCTGATATGTCATCAGACTTGCAGAGTTTACTTGCATCTTTTATGGATGTGTTTGGAGAACCTAAGGGCTTGCCACCACCCCGCGAACAAGACCACACTATACCTCTTTTGGAGGGCAGTAACCCAGTTAAGGTACGTCTGTATCGATACCCGCACTATCAAAAGGAACAAATAGAGAAAATGGTTAAGGACATGTTGGACCAGGGTATTATTCAACCCAGCTCGAGCCCCTTTTCTTCACCTGTTTTACTCGTAAAAAAAAAGACGGTACATGGTGTTTTTGCACTGATTACCGTGCTTTGAATGCTATCACGGTTAAAGACAGCTTTCCCATCCCTACTGTGGATGAATTGTTTGGTGCCACTTACTTCTCTAAGTTGGATCTACGTTCTGGATACCATCAGATTTTAGTCAAATCCGAGGATCAATTTAAAACAGCTTTCCGTACTCATCAAGTATTGTATGAATGGTTAGTTATGCCATTCGGTTTGTCTAATGCGCCGACATCATTTCAGAGCTTAATGAATCAAGTTTTCAAAGAGAAACTCGGAATATCCGTATTGGTGTTCTTCGATGACATACTCATTTACAGTCCCTCTTGGGCAACCCACCTTGAACACTTGGAAGTGGTCCTCACCTTGCTGAGATATCATACCTTATTCACTAAACTGTCTAAATGTTGTTTTGGGTTGACAAAGGTAAATTACTTGGGTCACACAATATATAGTCAAGGCGTAGAAATGGATATTTCCAATATCAAAGTGGTTTTATATTGGCCTGTTCCCATAAGTATTAAACAATTACGTGGTTTTCTAGGGTTATTCGGTTACTACAGTCACTTTATTAAAGGATATGCCTATATTGCAGCACCATTGACATCATTATTGAAAAAGGATGCTTTTCAATGGAATAACCAAGCAACCATTGCTTTCAAGCAGCTCAAGACAACAATGACAGTAGCTCCAGTACTTGCTCTTCCAAATTTTCATCAACAATTTATTCTTGAAACCGATGCTTCGGGTTCTGGTATTGGTGCAGTGCTAAGTCAAGATAAACACCCAATTGCATACTTCTCTAAAAAGTTGTCCACACGGATGCAGAAACAGTACGCTTATGTGCGCGAACTTTATGCTATCACCGAAGCTATGGCGAAGTTTCGTCATTATCTTATCGGTCACAAGTTCACAATCAAGACAGATCAAAAAGGTTTGAAGGCTTTGACGGATCAAACCATCCAAACACCGGAACAACAACATTGGTTGCACAAATTTCTCGAGTATGATTTTACTATTGAATATAAATCGGGCTATGAAAACCTTGTTGCCGATGCCCTATCTCGCTCATTCTTCATGGCTTTCTCTACCCCACACGTTGCTGTGCTAACTGTAATTTATGATGCTATCAATCATGATCCTCATTTGGCTAACATACGAAATCAGTGTCTCTCAGGGCATTGTCTGGATGCTAATTACCAAGTACGTCACAACATGTTGTTTTGGAATTCTAGGTTGGTCATTCCTGCGGATAGACAAATTATTGAATTGTTACTCCAAGAGTTTCATGCTTCCCCTCTTGGTGGACATGCTGGTATCAGCCGTACCAAGGCCAGATTAGCCTCTCAATTTTATTGGCCAACCATGAACCGTGACATCAAGGATTTTGTATCTCAGTGCTTGGTTTGTCAGCAAGCTAAAGCATCCACTGCACGTCCAGCAGGCCTGCTACACCCTCTTCCTATTCCAGCTCAAATTTGGGAGGATATTTCTATGGATTTCATAACAGGTTTGCCTAATTCAAATGCATACTCGGCTATTCTTGTTGTTGTTGATCGTCTGTCCAAGTATAGTCATTTTACTGCTCTGAAAAGTGATTACACAGCTGCCAAAGTTGCTGAGACTTTTATCAATACAATGGTTAAACTCCATGGGTTCCCTAAATCAATTGTATCGGATAGGGACAAAGTTTTTACTAGTCAATTTTGGCAACAACTCTTCAAGTTAAGTGGTACTACTCTTGCCATGAGTACAACATACCATCCCCAAACAGACGGACAATCTGAAGTTGTCAACAAATTCCTGGAAATGTACTTACATTGCTTTACGAGTCAAAACCCTAAGGCTTGGTCCAAATTGCTTCCATGGGCCGAATTATGGTACAATACAGCTTTTCACACCAGCATCGGTATGACAGCAGCCCGTTAGATCCCCCTTCACTCCAAACGTTACTACAAGAACGTGATAAGGTCTTGACTTTACTCAAAGAAAATTTGTCCAAAGCTCAGCAAACAATGAAGAAGTTTGCAGACTCCAAGAGAAGGGTCTTGGAATTCCAAGTGGGTGACCACGTATTGGTTAAGCTCCAACCTTACCGTCAACATTCCATTGCCTTACGACGGAATCAAAAACTGGGGTTACGCTATTTTGGTCCTTTCCAAATCATTGCCAAGATTGGTCATGTTGCCTATAAGTTACTACTGCCCCCTACGGCAAAGATTCACCCGGTTTTCCACGTGTCGGCTTTGAAACCTTGCAAGGGTTAGCACAATGTCCATTATCTGCCTCTACCCTAGACTACGAATGAGTTGGGTCCTATTTTGATGCCTCAGACTATCATTTAGTCCCGTGTGATTCTGCAGGAACAACAACAAATCCCACAGGTGCTGGTACAGTGGGAGGGTCTGCCTAGGTCAGCTACAACATGGGAAAATTGGTCTGAATTTTAGGACAATTATCCAAATCTTAACCTTGAGGACAAGGTTAGTTTTAATGGAGGGAGTAATATTATGATTGAGATTAATCATGAGGGCACAAAGGACAAAATAATAGAATTAGAGGCAAATCACACTAATGGACAGGTGGCAATTGATCCACCTTTGGTGCAAATAAGGAGAAGCGTACGAGAGAGAAAGGAAAACAGAAAATATTTTGTTTGAGTGAGCATAAAAGGGAACAACAAAGAGAGTAGTGGGTGTGGAAAATTTGGTAATCAAATCTCTCTCTCCCTTGTAATTCTGTTGGTGGAGTAGTACTCACCATTATCTTTTTCTTCTGTCCTTTCCTTTAATTCCTTCAAATGGCATGTTAGCCATATTTGCTGAATATAGCAAAGAGAATTTTTCTAAGTTGTAACCTCTTAAATACAATTTAGTGAAACTATATTCTGCATCTCTATTATTCTGTTGTGTTAAATTTTCTGACCATACCAGTGTTTAATTCTTATAAAGGAGAACAAAAAGAAGTTCTACCAAATAACACAATTAATTGAAGAAATAAATCAATCATAATACGAACAAGAACAGTGTAACAACGATAAAGAACTCAACTACCTCAACGAAAAAAACTTAACGTTATTCAAAACTTCTAACATTCTGAAAGGAGTATTATTAAATACAAAATTATTTCTACTTCTCTAAATGTTTCAAACTGAAAAAATACAAATGATACAACCTATGTACTTACGACACACCTTTTTCAAAGAATTCTCAAAACTAATAAAGAAAGCTGCGCTAAAAGAGCAATTAATCACATCAATTCTCAGTCAGTTCTCAATACTTCTCCAAACGTTATTAGCAAACTCAGAACAGATGGGTAGAAGTTTCGAAAAAGTTGTCGCACCCTCCGCATAACAAACCTTCGAAAAATTTTATTCGTTCACGGAAAAACTTTTGAATTCTGATTTCTTCATATTCCTCATAGATGTTAATTTGTTTGAGCTTAAAGATAAGTAGGGTTGAAAGCATGCTAAATAAGGTGTTTTTACGATTGCATTTACTCATTCAAAGTTCTTAATAATTATGTTACTCCCTCCTTTATCTTAAAAATGATAAATCTATGATGATGAAAATAAAATTTAATACTAAAGTTGGGTGTAAAAAAATTGTCTTAAACTTTGTAGGGTAACATTTATACAACATGTTCATTTCCTTTTATATTGATTTTTTAGTATTAATTATTAATTTTTTTCTTTTAAAAATATTAAAAAGTTAAATAAAAAATAATTTAAATAGAGTTTCTCAAAAATTATATTTTAAATGTTTTATCCTTTTGTTATTATTTTCTTAGTTATTAAAATTTTAAGCTATTTTGGAATAGTTTTTCTCTAAAATTATTTTATTATTTAATAAAAAAAATTGTGCGATTTTTATTTTGTTAAAATATTTATCAATGAATTTAGTAGAAGTCAAAATTACTCTTTTAATTCATTAAAAATAATTGTGAAATAATTTTTATTATTTAAATAATTTTTATTATTTAACTTAAAGGATTCTTAATTAAATAAATTTCTCCTTTCCTTTTGTATTTGTTGTAGTTCAAATTGTTTTGCTTTTAATTTTGGGGAAGAAAAAGGTATGTTTTCAAGTTTCGACGCTTTATGGATGGAAGACAATGTCAAGGGATGGTCGACATCATGCATATGGCATGGAAGGTTTTTATCTAGAAACTCACGAGTTCATTTTGAAAATGAACTCGACGACGAATCGAGAATTAGGCATAGCTTCTTTTGCTTAAGAGCTTGAAGGGGAATGAAGGAGAGATTGTTCTTATTTATAGTGTGAGGTAGGGTGAAAATTGTAAATCAATACTTTTCCATTTTTGTCAATTTCTCGTCTCCGTTTTAGTGAGTTTGTTGACGTTTTACAATATTGTTGTTGCTGCGCGTTTTGATGTGTGTCGTGTGCATTTCAAGTTGTGAATTTGTTATGCAGAGCAGGCTTGTGTAGGGTCACTTAGTGTATGCGTTGTGGAGTAACGGTTTCGCAAGCATTATTAGTGATACGCATTATGCAGGTTAGTGTGGTAGGGTTAAGTTGAAGTTGTTGTTTGGCACCATTTTGGGATATTCTATGCAGCTGTTGAGGACGTGTTACTCATGACGTGTGCATTTTCCTTTGTGTGTGTAACAGGTTATGGCATATAGGGTCGCTTGATGCGTAGCTGCTGAGGTTTTGCTGATGGTTTAAATCTCGTTTTGGCAAGGTTTGTTGCAATGCTAGTTGGTGCGGATACAAGGTTTTGTTGATTGTTTTGGTAGCAGGTGAGGTGAGTTTATCATGGGCGTGATGCTGCTACGATTCTGTGTCGTACGCTGAAGTGAATTTGTGTTGTGGCTATGGTGTACGTATGCGTACGAAGAGGTTGGTGGAGGTTTGTTGTGAAGTCGCGGCGTGAGGTTTGGGAAAGTTTTACATGTTGGTTTTGTTGTGGAGTTTGATGCATGTATGAATCTTGTTGTGGTGTGTTGCGTAAATGGATGGTTGTGTGTAATGGCTTGTGATCTGACCTGATCAGAAGGGAATCAGTGACCTGCCATGCGTCGTTGATCTGTTAGCTACTCACCGAAGGTATGGAAGAGGATGGGGTGTACCTGAAACACACTCTGATGCCAAAGTAAGTGACGAGCAGAGTGGAAGCAAGTACAGAGAGAGAGTAAGGGAGTTAAGTTACTTGACCCTCTAGCGAAGAGGGTATTTATAGTGAGCCCCCAGCGCAGGGCCAACGGTTACCTAGCACTGGGCTGGGCTGCCAGGTCCAGCGTTAGTAACTGCTAGGGCTGACGTGGTGTCGTGAAGACCAGTACGTGGTTTTTGCCCTAGGGTAACTGTTCCTTACTATCCGGGAGGAGAAAGACCGAATCTCCAGGACATGGGTAGTTACTTTATGACGTGTCCCTACATGAGGAACACATGGAGGACGTGGGGGCAGCCCGAGGAGCTCCCCGGACAGACTGGACTTTGCCCGACCACGGGGGAGAAAGAGGTTGGCTGGTCGGTTGCGAGGGACCTGCCCGATAACTGTTGGCCCATGCCGACGGGGAGAGGTGGTGCTCGACGGGACTTCTGCCTCTCAGCGTGGTATTCTTAGGCCTAACCTCATTGGGGCTTGGGCCTGCTTGGTTGTGGGCTAAGCGTCGGTCCAGTCTAGAACAACTTGTAATTGGAAATTTGAAGTCGTGATGTTGGAGAGTGCTTGGCTGAAGTTTGGACTTAATAAAAAATTGATAATGGGCATTTATTTTGTAACTTTTTTTTTTGGATTATGTAACACTTTTGTAACTTTTTTTTGAATGATGGGCTTAGACAAAATGGTGATGGACTTATGGTTTCTTAAGCATTTTGAATTTGAAAACAATTTACAAATGAAATATGGATATTAGAAACGGAGATCAAAATGGGAATTGGATAATGAAGTTGGATAAGTGAAAAAAATGGACATTGGGAATCAAAATGAATATGTATAAAAATGTGAATGATTAGAAAGTGGGTATTTGGGAATAATTATGAATGAATAATGGCTAGCCTAAAAATGGATAATTGGATATAACGTGAATGGATATATGGAAATAATTATGAATGTATTATTGCTTTTGAGAAACTATGAATCGATCTTAGCCTCCAGAATTATGAATCACAAATCAACCCATGGTAAATTTCAATGTGAAAACCCCAGTTGAAGCACGAACCAGTTATTGATGATCCTCAATCAGTAAAGCACTTGAATTTACATAGCCTGATAACCTGATCCAAATACAGACGACTAGCATAAACCCTAATTGAAGCTTTATACACACCACTTTGAATCATACACACTCTGGCTTGATCATGAAACACTTCTTTGCTTAACCTCAATCCGTGCTGCATACGTCTCTGACTTAATAAACTTTGAATTCAATTTTGCACAACCCTGAACTTGGACAATAAGTAAGAGCGACATATTTTTAGATTTTTCTAAATGATGGTTAGTGGATGGAAATACAGATGAAGGTAATATACAAGTAGGACAAATTTGGAGTATGACACTTGGAACACACATTAAATAACACCATTGTTCTTTTAATACTCTGTTATCATTAAAACCCAAGAGATATATGTCATGAAGAAATCTTGTTCTAACAAAGGGTCCTAAAAATGAACTGACGATTGGTGGCGAAATACTAAAAGCTATACCATAAGCCATTAAGACGCTTCACACCCGTTCTCTCAATTAAGAAGAACTGGAAGAAATGAAAAGGAAGGATCCTTCAGGATACCTGGAAATTATGATGAGGAGTTTTTTTTCTTGTGACGCTAATATCCTTAAGTGGGAGAAAGAAATAGAGGAGATGCGGTCAGAGGTGAAAAGGGCTAAAGAGAGAAAAGTTGAACTCAAAAGTGTTATTCGAACGAAGTTGGATAAGGAAGATTTAGTTGGCCTCCAACATTTTGACAATGTTACCGCTTTGGATGTAGAATTGAAGGCATAACTTCCATTATTTCACTGACTGACCTTTGACTTGAGGCAGTAAAGGCTCAATTCGAGAGAGTTAAAGCCACTTTTCCATTTTGAAATTATATTCCTATTTTCTGTCTTTCAACTAACACAATTTGGTCTGTAATCTTAAGTACGCTTTTTTCTGGCACTTTTACATTTGACATAGCAATTTTGAATTAAAATGTAGCAAATGCGGTTTGTGTTGGGTTTTAGTGTGATCGCATTAAAATAATCTACATTAAATAAAGTTCAATAAACAAAACAGTCGCAAATCAAATTTTGCAGTTAAAAATACTCTGATGAAAAGGCTCAGACAGATCAAAATGTGAATGCGAAAAAAATAAGCACACCAAATTATACTACGTGAATCGTAGATCAACAAAACAGACAGTTGTAGACTCAAATTTAAAATTTTCCGCCCACTAATTTTATGCACAATTGAAAATTGATTCAACCAGTTTGTCTGTAAAATAAAAGTTTTATTCTGGTTGATTTTTTTAGGCATTATGCTTTAAAAAATGAGTGTCATGATATGCATATGATGCAAGTGTCCTAATGAATGAATGAATTTATTAATTTAGAGACAAAATAAGTGTATGATAGCTAGGTTAACAGTATTATCACTCATCTTGAATAAAAAATAGGAAATGCTTAAGGTAAAGGCTTGAATTGAAAAAAGTGCATGGTTATGAGAGATTGATGGAGTGAGGTGAATGAAGTAAGGCATAGACTTTGATAGAAAAGTTACAATAGTTGATGAATGCTTTCAAGAAGGAAGAATAGAAGACATTTATTAATAAAGTGAATATAAAGGGACTTGAATGCCAACGATTGTGAAAAAGTTTGCAACGCTCAACTCCCACCTATTTATAAACAAAGATGATTGAACCAGGACCCACCCAATCAATCCAGAGACCCCTATCTAATTTAATAAATGAGTCTAAATTAAAAATATATATACAATTGTAATAATTAAAAATGACGCTTTAAAAATATAATTATATACTAATAAAAAATAAATTTAATTATAATCGATTTTACTTTTAGTTAATCTCATTTTTTTTATGTATTGGAATTTTATCTTAACATTTTTTATATATTGGTTTTTTATTATAACATTTTTTAAATTTTTTTTAATGAAAAAATTTATTAATGAAGAAAAAAGTCGGGCCACTCAATATTTGGGGCCTGTGATGTAGAGTTTATTGCTCTTGCATAGGGTGACCCTTAATTAAACCATCCGAATTTGCGATGGAAATAAATTTGAAATCAACGGATAAATTTCTCTTTGAAAATACACGCAAACTCGAATGCACTGGAAGACGCATCATCCCCTAATTTGTTGCGTCAGCAGACGTGTTAAAAGAAAGCGATTAAATGTTTAAATGATGGAAATCCATTTAATGCACTTATTATCCATTACTTTTTCAACTGGCTCCAAGCGTCTCAGTTTTAGCTAACATCAAACAACTTTCTTGAAGGCCAACAAAATCACTAAAGGCTTTCGCAACTCTCTCAGTGCCCGACAAAGCCTTGGGGGCAACTGTTCTGTGTCGGCCAAAGACCCAAATAACTAAGACCGAATTTACCTCAAATTTACTCCATTTGACCCAAGGTATAAAATCAGTTCACACGGAAAGCAATGCAATGTATATTCTCTGATCTCCACTTTTAACTTCAATCATCTTAAATCTTGAATTGACTTGAGCGTTTGAGTGTTAACCATCCATGTCCACTCCATACCGAACTAGAGATCAACATCACTGATTCAAGATCTTCTACTTTTCAAGTGTATCTAATTCTAGTTTTAAAATATAATATATTACCGAACCGGAGATCAACATCACCGATTTAAGATCTTCTACTTTTCAATTGTATCTAATTCTAGTTTTAAAATAGAATATATTACCGTATCGAAGATCAACATCATTGATTCAAAATCTTCTATTTTTCAACTGCATCTAATTCTAATTTTAAAATGGAATATATATATATATATATATATATATATATATATATATATATATATATATATATATATATATATATATATATATATATATATATATATATATATATATATATATATATATATATATATATATATATATATATATATATATATATATATATATATATATATATATATATATATATATATATATATATATATATATATATATATATATATATATATATATATATATATATATATATATATATCATTTTAACGAAAATGTACGGCCTAAGTTTCTTCAACAAGACATTACATGTGCTCTTATATTTGATTATTTACTTCACCCTAGCTAACTTTAACAAAAATAAAAGAACTTATAAATTATCCAAAAGACTTTGTTTGTGAAGTAATTAAACATAAACTCTAGCAATAAATCATTTTTGGTATATAGTGAGTCATGGGTTTTCATTGTGAATAGGTGGTTTCCGATGTGGTTGTGCATAATCCATCTCAACTATGTCTTCTTCATTCTCATTGGTGTTTGTAACCATTGTTTCTTCAACATGGTGTCTAGCTGGTCCCAGCATTGACCTTGCATGTCTCCTCTCATCCTGCACAAACAAGCATACGTCTCATCGTTTTCAATCACTCAAATAACATTTCTCAAGCAACAAACACAGATAGAGAAAAGGTACTACAAAGTCAATAATATAGGCGTTCAAATACAGCACAAGAGGTGCATAATAAGTCCCAAAAATAAAGACTAAGCACCAGAAAAATACATAAAGCGTATGGAGTAAAACCAAAGCTTACCTACCTGTATTTATTAAAAGAATTTCCTTTAAAAGGAGCAAAATAAAAAGACATAAATGTATTGTCCTCTTGGTATTAATCCTCAGGTTCCTGGGGCAGAGATGTTGGTAATTTAGAGTTTGACAAATCGTAGGGTTGCCACATTGAATTTTCAGCCCTACCTTTTAAGTTGGTCTGTCGCACTAGAGTCTTTTTAGTTTGAATCATTAAAAATTATCTATTAATATAAATTTTGTGATACTGTTTTAAAAACTAAATAAAAATAGCAATAATATTTTTTTTTATTAAATTGTTTGAATTTTTTTTAGATAGTTTATAAAAACAATTATTCGTATATATAAAAATAATTTAAGTTTATTTTACTTTTAACTATTAAAATTGTTTATACAAATTTATTTATTTATTATATGGTAATTTTGAAAATTATTTGTGTCAAATTTTAATATTGGTAAATAATATTATATCAATTCTTCTATAAAAAAAACATTTCTGTCTTATATTACCTTTGCTACGAGAAGAAGAGATGAAGAACCCGTATGGAAAGATGACCCTGCAATAAAATATGGTGATTATTTACTATTATAATTAGATAATTTATACACATGCAGCTGCAAAATTCATAGCAAAAAGTTAGTAAAATTACATACAACTAAGTGCACCATATATTATGAGCCTCACATGCATATTAATAAACGTGATATTTTATTGGCAAGAGACAAATACTTATGGGTGCACATTAATCTCAATTATTTAATACTTATTCACTATGTAATACACACAAAAATCAACAAAAGGGTGTAAGAAAATTAAGCACCTACGATCACTATCTTCAAAGTTGATGCACTGCTACAACCCACACAAATATTTATTTCATTATTTAAGATTTTTTGTTGCTGTACTGGATTTTCTTCTAGCTTGTCGAAATGAGGTTTTGTTGAGTCTTTTTTAGTAATAGGACGAGGGGAGCATGCATGCAAAGAACCAGAGAGGATGAGGAGGAGAAGAAGAGGAATAGAAGCCATGTTGAGATAAAGGTTTTTATGAGGTTTTTCTAGGGTAAGGTTGGTTTTAGTTATATGTAATGGTGGAATAGAAGGTGCATTGTTTTGGAAAAACAGAGAAGAGAATAGAAGATGCATTAAATGTAGGTTTTGTATGGGATAGAGGGTGCTCTTTAATAGAACATGCAGGTGTTTCGGATTTGAAACTTAGAAATAAAACTGAGGATATCTAGGGTCCACATTTGTCCCCGCAACCCCATTTGAAGATTATTTTTAAGGAATTGGCTTACGTAATTAAATTTATGATAAGTTTTTTTTTTCTTCTCCAGGACCATATCCCCTATAAATAATTTTAGTGTTATTTTTCAGGGTTCAATATTCTAATTTGCCCCCTCATTAAATTAGATATTGACTTATGATATCTAGACATTAATATTACATTTCATGATATTTATTTTCTTAGCCACAAACTTATTATTAATTAGATCACTAGAGCTTTGGTTAATTACATAATGACCCTAACACATGTAGAATTACAATTGTGACTCAAAATATTCTAACAATCTTCCACTGATCACATATGTAATCATACATATGTGTTAGACTTTATGAGCTTAAAATTTGCCATTATATTCCTTAAACACATTTATCTCGTCCATTAGACATGTCAATATACAGAATCAAACTGATTTTCGTTATATCAATCATAACTAAATCCTTTAATGATCACTGATAGTGACACAACTAAATGACATAGATCCATCATGAAATTTGTAGCATGAAAATCACATGAAGTTGGTCTGTATATCTCAATTTTGAACTGGTCATACTTTACTTTAGTGAGATCATTCAATAACTTTATTGTACAAAATGTAAATTACTGAATATCAAACTTTATTAATTGAAAAATATCAAAAATCATAGTAATGCATACATAATATCAAACACAGAACATAAAATTCATAATCGACTAACTCCCACTAAACCAAAGACTCCTCTAACGGTAAAACACACATGCGAGCAGTGTGCTCATGAAAGACCTTGGATGGAAGACCTTTTGTAAAAGGATCCGCTATCATGGAGTTTTTCTCTAAGTGTTCTATGGAAATTATTCCATTTTGTACCATTTCCTTAACAACTAGGAACTTGATGTCAATATGTTTTGACTTGGTCGAGCTCTTATTATTGTTGGAATACAGGACGACTGATTTGTTGTCACAATATAACTTAATTGGTATTTCAATTCCTTTCATAATTCGCAGCCCGATGACAAGATTCCTTAGCAAAATCCGATAGTTGGATGCCTCATAACATGCTATAAACTCTACTACCATGGTGGATGAAGTCGTAAGAGTTTGCTTGACACTTTGCCAAAAAACTGCACCACTAGCCAACATGTAGATATAGCCTGAAGTGGACATTTTACTGTCTTGGCGTCCAGCAAAATCTGAGTCAGAGTGTCCATTGATCTCTAACTGGTCTGACCTCATATATGTGAGTATATAGTCTTTTGTTCTCTTTAAATACTTCATAACCTTTTTGCCTGCTTTCCAATAATTCATTCCTAGATTGCTCAAATATCTGCCTAACATCCCAACTATGAACGCAAGCGTACACACCTAGGCATACATCATACTCTTTACAGCTGATGCGTAAGGAATCTTTTGTATTTCTTGAATTTCTAAGTTTCTTTTTAGGCACTGACTCACACTGAATTTGACTCCCTTAGTAATTGAAGTATCCCCTGATTTACATTCCTGCATGCCAAACTTCTTAAGTACCTTTTCGATATAGCTCCTTTGTGATAATCCTAGAATACCTTGAGATCGGTCTCGATGTATTTGAATTCCTAATACAAATAAGGCATCACCAAGATCATTCATTATTTAATTTTCTTGGTAGAAATTTATTGGTTTCATACATCATGCTTATATCATTAGCAGCAAGCAATATATCATCAACATATAGGACCAGGAAAATCTAATTGCTCCCACTGGATTTGTGATACACACAATCTTTAACAAGATTAACCTTAAAATCAAATGAGAGAATTACTTCATGAAACTTGTGCTACCACTGACGAGATGCATGTTTTAGTCCATAAATGGATTTTGTTAACTTGGAAACCATATTCTTTGAGTTTCTTGATACAAAGTTTTTTGGTTGCACCATATAAATTATTTCATCAACGTTGTCATTGAGGAAAGTTGTCTTGACATCCATTTTATGGAGTTCCGAATCATAATGTGCAACAAGAGCCATGATTGTCCTAAAAGAGTCTTTCGATGAAATTGGAGAGAAAGTCTCTTTAAAGTCAATCTCTTCCTTTTGAGTATAACCCTTAGCCACAAGACGAGCTTTCTACCTCTCCACATTACCGTTAAAATCTTGTTTGGTCTTAAAAATCCATTTGCAACCAATGGGTTTCACTCCTTTTGGAAATGGGACAAGTTCCTAAACTTTATTTTCTTGCATTGACTTATACTCCTCTTTCATTGCTTCAATCGACTTTTCCGAGTTGGAATCTTGCATGGCTTGATGCAAGTTGATTGGATTATTTTCCATCATACCATTATTTTCCTCAGGTTCTTGGAGAAAGACTATGTAATCATCAGAAATAACATTTATCCTTTCTCTAGTGGATTCCCGCAAAGGTATTGGTTCTTATAATGCTTGTTCTTGAGGATCTTGAGTTTGTTATTCATAAATTACCAAATCATCTTGAGTTGGAGGAATTGAAAAGACTATCGTTGATGATAGATGAGATGCAAGACATATTTGATATGACATTCAAACATGAACCAAAATAAGAATATATACTTCATAAGAGTTGTATTTTGGAAGTGTTGAAGGGAGATGATTGGTTGGACATAACTGTATTACAATTTTGGTGCTCGTAAGTACAATTTTTATGATGATTTCAATTTATGTTCATTGTTCCATACTTTAACATAAAAATTTGACTTTTGCATTAATTTTAAGGTACATGCATGGGATATGTGTTGAAAAGGAATTGATCGAGTATTGTTTCTTAGACCCTTTTGAAATTCAATTTCAACAATGAAGAGCAAATGCAATTATGATGTACATACAAAATAAATTGATTAATGACAACAAAGAATGTTACATGGAACCGTTTTACCATGCGTAAGTATATATTAATCTGTGTTTTCTTTTATAAATCAAATTTATACACATTATTAATTATTTTGAATGTTTATGCAGTTCACATTGACAACTAGTTACTAAATGTCTGAAGCAAAATATTCTAATCATGTTATGCTTGTTACATTATAATCTTGATTCAACGGTGCTTGAATTTTTTAGCGTGTAAGTGGTATTATTTGTAATTCTCAAATTTTAACTTTAGTTTTGAACAATTTTTATTCATGTTTAATTTTTACTAACATGTAGAATTAATGGGGGATATAATTTTGTGCAACGTAGAGCAAGAGGTAAAAAGCCAAGGTCCCGTTTCCCATATGTAAGCATTACTTGTGTTTTTTATATTATTTTATTTTCTCAAACTCATTACTTGTGATTGGTGCATACCAATTAGTAAATATATGAAAATTATTTGTAGTCGCGAAAACAACCCGGTAACTTTTTGTGTAGATACTATGTTATGAGACATATATCTTCGGGGGAATTATTCATGGGTTAAGATATTAACTTTATCCATATACATATAATTTATTTATATTTTTTAAGTTAATGTTGTTTGTTAACTTATCATAATCTAAATTTTGTTCAAATTATAGGTGTTTACCGGCTAAACTCATTCCTACAAGAAGATATATATGATAACAAATCACATTGGGATGGTGTCTCAACAACACTAGTCTTTCTTGGTTATTGTATGTATTGTATAGAGATTGTCTTTATAGGTTCAAATATGTATAGGTTCAAATATTTACAGGTTCTCTTGCTAGAGGTTTTCTGTATTCAAATGTCATTATAGGTTTGTAAGCATTATATGGTTTTGTTTTCAAATATGTATATGTTTTCTTGGTGTACCATTTTGGATATGTGTGCATTTTGTTTAGTAAACAATGTAATTTGGTATTCTTTGTATATTTAGCTATGTTCTATAAAACATAAAATGTTCTGATTATGTCACAAAATTTGTATTTTTTGTATAAAAAATATAGGCTAGTCAAATGGAGATTTAAAACAAATTATAAATGACAAAAAAATAGGTTATACTCCTCGGTTAATATATATGTGTGTATATATATATATATATATATATATATATATATATATATATATATATATATATATATATATATATATATATATATATATATATATATATATATATATATATATATATATATATATATATATATATATATATATATATATATATATATATATATATATATATATATAACTAGCATAAATACTTTCATTTTTCCTCATATATTTACAAAAATCTAGAGGTATGAGCACGTGCTTTATAGTTTTGAAAATTAAAAAAATATATTATTGTTGGGGATCGAACTAATTAATTTTACAAATTTTCCCTCGGTGGAACAAAAACTCACAGGTAAAGGTGCATGTTTTCAAGACAGCATTCATTACCTCTCATGTCAAACCTAGGTAAAATCTCTTTCTCCATCAAGGTAAAATGTGTTTTTTTTGTAGTAGTGCGAAGATTTAAGGGTGTGAAATTGAAGTTGGATTTAAAATCTTGTGTGGTGGATGGAAACTTTGATGATTTGAAGGGTTTTTTAGTAAAAAAATTGGAATCCAATGGTTGAGATAATGTTGTTAGGATAAGGGACATATTGGCAGGTTTTGGGAAGGGAAATGGGGAAGGACATACTTGGGGTGCATGAAGTAAGATAGGGAAGTGTGTAGCGATGCGGGTGATGAGACGTGGTAGGTGAGAAATGACATATTTGTGTGTAATGTATATGTTGGAACATGATTGAGTTGTCTGTTGGGAAGACCAATTGTGTGGCTTTTTGGATAAGAGGGTTTGAATTTGGCTATGGGAAACAGCTAAGGGGTTAGCTAGCATATTATTGGTTTTGAGGTGGGTTAGTGCCATAATTGTTTAGGTTGGGGACACCTAGTGTATGTGTTTGTTGGACAAATGACTTCAAACACAAGAGGGGCTGAATTTTGTTTATTTTTAAAATAATGTCCAATTAAAAAATCTTTGATTAAATAAATTGTTGAAAAAAATTGCAAACTAAACAAAGAATAATAAAGCACAACGAAAAGAAATGAATAACAAAAATAAAAGGAGATAAAGGATAAAAGAAATGCAGTGGAGATAAAAGGACTTAATTGACTAGGTGGTGTGTATAATCGTTATAAATATTTATGAACATCTTTGAACAATTTTACAAGCCCCTTGATGGTTTCTCTAAGGGTTTTAATGTGTTTTTTATCAAATAGAGAGAAGTTGAAAACTTTTTTGGTGGGTGTGTGCATTGCCTTAATAATTTTAGAATTACTCTAATATCTTTTACAAGGAAGTTCTAATATCATCATTATCATCACTAAACAACCCAGTGGAAAATTGCGATCTATTCTCAGTGAGCAGACATGCCAGGAAGTTGATCTTCTGGTTTGTCCTTTTCTACCCCTTGGTGACAGAGTTAAGAAGAGCTTCTGTTGGAGTAGTTTGAGGTATATTATAATCGAAATCCTCCAAATTTTAAGATTCTCCTTGCTGATATGGAACTTATTGATTTGAGGAAGTTTTATTTTCATCGGGGGGATTTTGAGTCAGCACCCAACTGGTGATCACTTTTTGCATTTTCCCTATTGAATTGCTTTTTATCCCTATATAATCTTTGTTTGATTCTTCTTGTTCATGTTTGAAGCTATAATACTCCAATATTTTTGTTATCAAGTCACCATATAGCAACCATATATTTTTTCTCGTACTCCCCATCATATGATGGATCACTGCACTATCTGAATTAGTTTATACTTTATTAGCGAGAAACCAAACCATAGAAATGTCGATTTTGGTTAGTTTCCCAAATTTGTGTTCCTTTGGATAAGAATATACATTGCCACATAATAAGTGAGTCAAACATCTAGGTGCACTTTGTCCACCATGATGGGAGAATAAATATCATGTTTTGATTTGATAGGAAAGAGACAGGAACACTGATATAAGAAAAATCATTACCTCCTTATTCATCAGCTTTGTAAATAGAATCATTACAAGAAAGGTTATAGATCTTTGAAAAATCTTTAAGAGATAATCAAATTTGTTATTTTCTTACGTCGTTGGTGAAAACTATGTCTACATAGTTGAGGATTCAGTACACCATTTGGATCAAACTAGAAAAAAAAAACATTCTACTAGGATGTGACAAATGAAACTTTTCAACATTGCTTCATCTAAGAGTTTAGAAATTTGCATTTTCAAACTTATTTTCTTCCAAGTAGTAAGAATGAAGAATCTCACTGATCTCTATTATGCCCATCTTCTTGCTCTTGTGATTAAAAATTATTTGACAAGAAAGCTGGAGAAGAAGTTCTTCCAAATGTGCATATACTTTTCACAACCATGATGATGATGAAGATAACAAGTATTATTTTTACACGCAATGGGATACACAAGAAACTAGAGGAAGGAGAAAGCAGAAGATGAGAATGAGAGAAGATATGGTGAGAAATCTTTTTAAAGACTGCTTCTAATCAATTATTTCTCCTTATAATTGATTAGAGTAGTTAATGCCATAAACTCAAATGATTGATTACTGACGACGTGTGCTTAACAAGGTTATAATCAATTAAGTCATTAGGGTTAATCAATTATGAGACACGGAATTTAAATTTCAAAAGGCACCTAATCATTTAGACCTAAATGTTAATAGATTATGTATCCTTTTTTCACGAAAGTTATTTTGAGCCTTGGCATGCATTTGGGCTTGATTCCCTTTTCTTTTTGCATCCCTTAGTTATCAAAATTGCACCTTTTGGCTAAATATTATATTTTTTGGTATGGAAACCGTGTTAAAAATAATTTAACTTAAATAAAAATTATTACTGATAAAATAATATTCACTAAGCATAAATAAGACCATTGTTATAGGATGTAATCATAGTTTTCCAATTTAATTTATATCAAGTATTTTACCTCAAAATCTCAAGATATCTTGAGAAACTCCCACTTAGAAGGGAAAGAAATGTCATTGTAGGTTTTCCATCTCTACAGATAACTTGATAAAAGAGTTGCTCAAAAATCCCCAAGAGTGACATGGTCATCAAAGATCCTATACCTCAAACCCCTAAGAGGTTCCATGACCATCAAGATCATCAAATTCGCTGAACAACATCATCAACGTCATCGAGAAACAACTTGGTCAATCTTTATTAGGATCATCATACACCCCAAACATCATCTTATATACTTAGAGTATATACATGTTTTTCACAACATGATCAAAATTGTATTTAGCTTACTAAAAGCTGCAAAGCATTCATCAAAGTAAATTAATTTTTTATCTATGGTACCAAATTTTTTTAGGTCCTTGTGCATTAGTGATTTTATGAGTTCTATATTTATTTTCTTTAGACCATCCTAATTTATTTAATTTAGCGTAACAATTGTTAGTTGAGAATATAAATATGAAAAATGCCTAGAGGGGAGGGTGAATAGACAGATCCTTTATAAAAATAATTTCAAAAACTTTTAATACAATGTAATGGAAAAAAGCGAAAACAAAATAAGATGGAAGCTTAAAATCTCATAAGTATGAATTCTAACCAATGTATTTCAAAGGTATCACTAAGAACACAATTCTTTCAAGGACATAAACAAAATAGCATAGCTCAAGTTGCTCGATCCAAGAAATTTAATATCCCAACATAGTTATGATTTTATCACAATTGACTTAAAGATGATTCAATAGGAATACACATACCTATGCTTATGCAATAAATTGCTACAAGCATAATTTAACCTAGATGACATACAAAGTATGTTATGTTGTAACTTTTTTTATAACAAATGCAAAATATAAGAGAGAGAGAGAGAGAGAGAGAGAGAGAGAGAGAGAGAGGATATATATATATATATATATATATATATATATATATATATATATATATATATATATATATATATATATATATATATATATATATATATATATATATATATATATATATATATATATATATATAAGAAAGAATGAGAGTACACAAAGATATATATTGGTTTGGTGTTATCATTCTTACAGGCACCTACTATAGTATTCAATGGTTTAAAACTATTGGAAGAATAATCATGTATTCCACTATTTTCAAGAGTTAATTATAAGTATTTTGATACAACAGACTATCATTAATATGAACACTAATAGTCACATTGCATTAGCCTATACATAGATCAAATGACACTTCCTTCTGTTGATGCAGATACTCAACTAATGCATTTAAGATACTCAATGATCTTGATCCAATAATATTGATTTCCATAATAACCTGCTCCAAGCTTCATTTCTGCATCATTCTTTCCTAGAATCTAACGAAGACCTGTCTAAGCAATGTCCATTAGCTAGAATAATTGGATAACTCCCGACTTTGTTATGCGATAACCTTTACATAGTTTCACCAAAGTACTCAATAGAGTATAGAGACATTATTCTCTCTTTGTAAACAACACACAACCAGAATCCTTGTCAAAGAAACGATTTATCATCCTAATATGCAAAAACATAACTTCAAAGGAAAACATTAGAGCCCTTAATGTACCTTTATTATACCTCCCACACTTAATCTTTAGAGTTTTAGATCCATAACAATTGTTCTTGACAAAGGTTGAAGATGATAAATAGTATCTAAAGAATCTCTCTCTCTCTCTCTCTCTCTCTCTCTCTCTCTCTCTCTCTCACACACACACACACACACGTGCGCGCATCTAATTCTCATAAGATCCATATTATATGAAGTTAATCATAAGGTATCAACAAGGAGATAAGTGTTGGTGTATATAGAACACACACTTATTTCTCTCAAGGTTCTTGGAAAAATTGGTTTAGGTTCTTGGTGATTGCTCTTAGATTGATCAATACCAATAAATTGATTGATCAACTCTTTGTCTTGTTTTTTGTTCTACTACAAAAACACGCAATGATGTTACAAGAGATGGTGTTACCACTCATTTTCTGAGTTCTTACTCATATTGGCCACACTCTTTATCCCATACACAAAAATAAAAGAGATAGGAGATTTATGGTGCTTGAGCTTAGACTCTCTTAAAATAAATAAAGACAATAGGTTTATATCAAATCATAAATTAATGATTCAAATAAAAGAAACAACAATTTGAGTAAAAGGTTAGAAAGATGGAAATAAGCCTTGATTTGAGTCATGTGTGTCTCATGATTCGAGTCAAATAGAGTTGTAATTTGAATCACACTCTTCTATTATTCGACTCAAATGAGATAGAGCCAATTCCCAACTCTCACAAGACTTCGTGATTCGAGTCACATTATGCATGATTCAAATCAAACATATTTACAGCCTTGATTCAAGCGTTCTAAATTTTGATTCAAGCAATATTTAGTACATTAATACACAACCAATTTATAGGCTAACAAAGAAGGAAATTTTATGGATACAATTATCAAATCAGTGAGTGGAGAGGTTTTGAAACAACACTAGTTTTAGCCAAAGCAAACAAATACAAATTATTCCAAATGAATTACAACAGTAATGCAAATAAACTCATACAATTGACAAAGTACAAATACATGATAAATCAAATAATGCACATACACGCAAATTGACAAATCATCAAAACTAAAATGATACTGATGATGAATACAATTTCAACAATATGGCTCCAAATGGTCGAGCTTATTGTAGAAACTTCGCAGAAAAGTAAGATGATTATATTTCTTCATAATGTGACAAATATTACTAAATGATCTAATATGTCTTTAACCTAAGCCATTTTTATTATACGAAGCTCTTTGGTTAGACAAAATTAAATCTAACTTATCTTTATCCTTAGGAAATTTCTCTAAGGTTTCATGCAAGCTAGTTACTTTACCTCTCAAATATTCACATATTTTATATTTATCTAATTTTAAGGATTCATTTCTAATACTAGATATTTCTTCATCAAAAAATTTATTGTTATTTTCCAAAATTGAATATACTCTTTAAAGTCAATAATTCTCTTTTCTAATTTTTTATTATATCTACCGAGTTTAGCATTTAGCTTAAACATTTAATCATATGTTAGAGATGTTACCTCGGTGTTGTCGTCTTCTCTTGAGAATTTGAAGCACACATGCTCTTCTTTTTCAAATTCTCTTCTTTGAAATAATACTTCATAAGAATCTTTAGACGCATTGTCAGGGATATTATTGAAGACATTTGCGCATGAGTCTCTTAAGGTTCTATCATTTCCAAACATTTGTTCCTATCTTTAAAATAATCTACTTGATGAAAATTCTTCATCTCTTTTACTGGATAAAGCTTCACCCAGTAGAAGAGATGAATAAGCTTCATCAATATAATTTTTGAAAGATCGAAAAGAATGTTTAGAAATGATACAACCTCGAGAAGCTCATGCAGAGACATCTTGAACAATATCTCTAACAACAAGTCAAAAGATTCTCATGAAATATGTTCTCAAAGAAGGGAATATGAAGAAGAATAAGAATAAGAGTATGTGTGCTTAAAAGTCTCAAGAGAAGCAACGACAATGAGGTAACATCTATAACATATAATCAAATGTTTCAGCTAATTGTTAAGTTCGGTAGAAATAATGAAAAATTAGAAAAGCGCATTGTTACTTTAAAGATTATATTCAATTTCTAGAAAATAGCAATAAAATTCTTGGTGAAGAAATATTTAGTATTAGAAATGAATGTTTAAAATCAGATAAATGTGAAGCATGCAAATCTTTGAGAAGTAAAGTAACTAGGTTGAATGAAACCTTATACAAATTTAATAAGGGTAAAGATAAGCTAGATTTTATTTTGTCTAAATAAAGAGTTCATATAATAAAAATGGTTTAGGTTAAAAATTTAATAGATCATTTAGTAATATTTGTCATATCAGTATGAAATTAATTTGTCCTGCTTTTAAGTGCAATTTATACAATAAACTCAGTCATTTAGAGCCATATTGTTACATAGATTAAATGAATTAAAATGGTTTAAAGGAAGTAACTATAAAACTATTAAAATCATTAATGCTTAGAAATATATGTCATTAATAAAAATAATTTAATTTATTTTGTTAATATATATTTTATGCATGTTAATATTGATATTAAATATATTGAAATATTAATAATATGTTTAGTGTCATTAGAAAAATTAAAAATGTATAAGGATAGGAGCATGGTAAATGTACAAGAATTTTTAAAATTTCTAGTAAACTATATATGTATTCATGAGAATTTCCTTGCATGCACTTCTAAAGTAAGTTAATTCTTTAATTTTGAGTGTAATTTTGATAATTGTTTATAGTCTTCCTCTATAAGAAAATCATGTGAAATAATGATTAATACTAAAATGATATAAGAATAACGCATTCATTTTTATAGCAATGATTTAATGAAAAATCATGTATATGAATTTGTCATGAATGTTATGTGTTTAGTACCTTAATATATTGGTAACATAAAAATTATGTAAATAAAATGTTATAATATCAAGGGTGTAGTTTAATGGTATTGTTGTTTGTGAAAAAACTAATTAAATTTTAAATTAATCATTGTTAAATATGTTCATAACTTTATGATTTCTAACGATATAGAAATTAAAAACATAACTTTAAATTAATTCATATGATTCAAATATGTCATCTACTCATATCTCTTAAACTCATACCATAGTTCAGTCAGATAATGAAAGCAGAAGCATACCTA
Source organism: Lathyrus sativus (assembly GCA_963859935.3). NCBI lineage: Eukaryota > Viridiplantae > Streptophyta > Magnoliopsida > Fabales > Fabaceae > Lathyrus > Lathyrus sativus. The sequence goes on from OZ012736.1 coordinate 513,620,510, forward strand.
AATTTACATTGAAATTGTTGAAGGTTTGCGAGTATGTAATCTTCTGAATTGTTGATTTCCTTAGGATTCCTTGAATTTCTTCTAATGGGGATGAAGAGATAATCTTTATAAACCGTGTATATCAATCGCTCTACAAATGGAGACCATAACCCATATAAATAACCTTAGGGTTATTTCTTAGTTTTTAATTTTCTAATTTGTCCTCTCATCAAATTAGATATTAATTTATGATATCTACACAATAATCTTAACTGTCATAACATTTATGCTTTTAGCCACAGACTTAATATTAACTGCGCCACTTTACTTTTGCCTAATTTAAATAATGGTCCTAACACAAAATTCTAACAACTTTCCACTGCCCCATATGTAACTTTATAGACTTTATGAGCTTAAATTCGCCCTTATATACTTCAAGCATGTCCAAATTATCTTGTTCATTAGTTATGCTAGTATATAGAACCAAAGTATTTTTCTTTATATCAATCATAACTAGAACCCATCAATGATCACTAATAGTGACATAACTAAATGATATAACTTAATCATAAAATGTGTAGTATGAAAATTACATGAAATTGGTCTGTACATGTCGATTTTCAAATGGTCCTTATTTACTTTAGTGAGATCATTCGCTAACCTTATTGGATAAAGTATAAATAGTTGAATATTAAACTTTATAAATTAAACAATTATTCACACCCAGAGTATGCATACATAATACCAAACATAGAACATAAAAACCATAAATGACTAACTCCCACTAAACTAAATACTCATCTAACTTTAAAACACACATGTGAGCAGTGTACTCATGAAATACCTTTGGTGGAAGACATTTTGTAATAGTATCTACTATCATGGAGGTTTTTCCTAAATATTCTATGAAAATCTATCCACTTTGTACCCTTTCCTTAACCATTAGAAACTTTATGTCAATATGTTTTGACTTAGTCGAGCTCCCATTATTGTTGGAATATATGACAACTAATTTATTATCACATTATAACTTAAGTCGTCTTTAAATTCCTTCCATAATTCATAATCCAATGACAAGGTTCCTCAACAAAATCTCATTGTTAAATGCCTCAAAACATGTTATAAATTCTACTGCCATGATGGATGAAACTGTAAGAATTTTCTTGGCACTGTGCCAAGAAACTATGCCACCAACCAACATGTAGATATAGTGACATGGATATTTCACTTTCTTTGGCATCTAGCAAAATCTGATTCAGAGTATCCATTGGTCTTTAAATGGTTTGACCTCTTATATGTTAGCATATAATATTTAGTTCTATTTAAATACCTCATAAACTTTTTAGTTATTTTCAATGATCCATTCTTGGATTTCTCAAATATATGCTTAACACCTCGATTATGAACGCAATTTTCGGACGCGTACTAACTTGGTCATACATCAGACTCTCTACAACTGACGCGTAAGGAATCTTTTGCATTTCTTGATTTCTAAATTTTCTTTAGGGCACTGGCTAAAACTAAAATTTTCTCCATTAGCAATTAGAGTATCCCCTAGTTTACATTCCTGCATGCCAAAAGTTTTAACTACCTTTTTGATATAGCTCCTTTGTGATAATCTTAGCATGCCACGAGTTCGGTCTTAGTGTATATGAATTCCTAATGCAAAGGAGGTGTTACCAAGATATTTCATTTTGAATTCTCTTGATATAAATATCTCGATTTCGTGCATCATGTGTATATCATTAGTGGCAAGTAGTATGCCGTCAACATACAGGATCAAGAATATGTACTTGCTCCCATTGAGTTTGTGATACACATAATCTTCAACACCATTCACCTCAAAATTAAACTAGAGAATTACTTCATGAAACTTATGGTACCACTGACGAGACACGTGCTTTAATCTATAAATAGATTTCGTCAATTTGTAAATCATATTCTTTGAGTCTTCCAACACAAAGTTTTTTTGTTGCACCATATAGAACATTTCATAAATGTTGCCAACGAGGAATGTCGTCTTGACATCCATTTGATGGAGTTCCAAATCATAATTTGCAACAAGGTTCGTGATTGTCCTAAAAGAGTATGTCAATGAAACTGGAGAAAAAGTGTTTTTAAAATTAATTCCTTCCTTTTAAGTGCAACCCTTGGCCACAAAACAAGCCTTATACCTCTCCACATTACCATTAAAATCCTGCTTGGTCTTAAAAATTCATTTGCAACCAATTGTTTTCACACCTTCTGGTAACGGGACGAGTTCTAAAACCTTATTGTCTTGCATGGACTTATACTCCTTCTTCATTGCTTAAATCCACTTTTCCGAGTTGGAATCAATTCTGGCGTGGCATAAGTTAATTAAATCATCTTCCATCATACCATTATTTTCATCATTTTTTTGGAGAAAGATTAAGTAATCATCTAGAATAGTATTTCTCCTTTATCTAGTGGATCTCCGCAAAGTTTTTGGTTCTTGTAACACTTATTTTTGAGGATTTTGAGTCTTTTTTAACGAATTATCAAACCATGTCGATTAGGAGGAAATTCAAAAATTTCTTATGGATGTTCTATACTTGCTTGATCAAAAGTAACTGTATGAATTGGTTCTAGAATTGTTATCAATTCTTCCTCTAAAACAAAGTCTCTAATCTTATTATCCCCCCAACTCAATATCCTTAAAGAATGTGGTTGTTCCCGCCTTAAAAATTGAGTTTAATTTAGGATTATACAATTTGTAGCCCCTAGATCTTTCAAAATAATCTATAAAGTAGTTGCTCACACTACAACATTTTGAATATACAGCAACACAAAAAAACCGTTGCGAGATCCAAAAAGGTTTTTGCATTTACATATGAGAACGGTTTTCAGGACGTTCTAAACCAAGGCGTTGTTTTATCCTTTAGGAACGGTTATTTAGCCAACGGCAACGCCTTGTTCAGAGTCGTTGCTGTAATTTTATATAGAGAACGGTCTAGAACAGCAACGGCTGAGCGCCGTTTTCAAATGATTATCAACGGCTGTAATTTTATAATTGTATTTTGTAATATATATATATATATATATATATATATATATATATATATATATATATATATATATATATATATATATATATATATATATATATATATATATATATATATATATATATATATATATATATATATTTGAAATCTTGATATCCGACCTTACAACCTATTCATCCAAGATGATTAATTCCACCGTATATTAGTAGGAGCTCTAGTAGGAGCTTTAAAGACAGAGTATGACTCCATATAAATTGACCCAACACAATAACTGTTAGCATCTAATAGGATTCAAATTTGAGACATCAAAAGGAGCACACTCTCAGAACCAAGTCTTCAGTATAAAATCAATTCTTAAGGGTTCATTGGTCTATATATTTAATGTGAATGTGTAATTTATGTTAAGATTTTTAAAATATCTTTAAAAAAATTGTCAATTTAAAAATTTATTTTGTTCATGTTTTTGCATGAAACTCCAAACAAAAGATCTAACGCAAACGTAACCAACATCTAAATTGGTTTCTATTTCTGATAATGGTCATGCAATAGTTACTTGCCTCATGGATATGTGAGATATGAAGCATGGTTGGAACTTTAGGAAGGCATATGTACTCTATCAAAATGAGTAAATATTTTATAAAGATAGCCATATGTTATATTGTGAATTTTCCTTATCCTCTATACACTAATAACTTTCAACAACAAAAATTTTAACTTTTTTAATTCCTTAATCATTTTACTATATAATAGTACTACTTGATAGCAAGATGTTTGATATTGCATTGACATTTTCTAGAAATGTATAAGGTAGCATTGTGGTATGCACGACAGTGGGATATGAAGGAGGTGTCGTGTTACATGGAACCTTGTTGAACATGAATATGATTTTTGTGACTTCTGGAAACAATCCATGGCATATAGTGTATGTTCCATGTGGTATGCTTCTTTGGTGTTACGAATGTGATGGTTTTGCCATGCTCTGATTGTCCCCAAAATCTCTAGTCCCCACCTCCCACATCACATTAGGTCCCATATGTTGCAATTTCTATGCGACATTGGTGGAATACTTATGGGTTAAATGTTCTTTACCTACACTATCATTTCTAATTCAACTTTTTAAATTATGTTATGTAAGGACAAGAAATTGATATGAGAAACAGTGACATGTCACATTATGTTGTTGATTTTTGTATAAGGTGTATTTTAAAATTTTAATGAAATTTAGTCATTACTATTTTTTGTTTGTTAAATTTATCCGATTCTAAACATGTATTAAATTGGTCATTTAGTAAATAAAGACATCCAATTTTGTAGACAAATGAACTTTCAAATATTTGTATATTGTAAATAGATAAATATTAGTAGTTAATTTCTTAGAAAATAAGAAAATGTTAACAGTAGAAATTTTTGAATAATTGGCCTTTTTATAGATTTTTTTTAAATCCAACTTACTCCGCTTTAGCCGGGTCACTTAAGTCTTAGGAAGTAAAACAAATGAGGACAAAAATATAGTCTAAAGCCATACATGATCAGGGCACATCGACTCATTGAGACCGTTATATGTCAAAGTTTAGATGATCTTCTAACATTTGTCCCTTTAGTACATATCTCTTAGGAAAATGTATTTGCTAAAAGCGTAATACGTGACATTCTCTAGTTATTAAAGGCTATCAGATGCTTTAGGGTTGTTGTAGGGTTGAGAGTTAGCTCGGTAGGGAAGTGAGAAGCTTTGTGTAGTGCTTTTTTATGTGAATTCTCAACTTCAGTGTTGAAGTATTTATAGCGATCATGGGTCTGGATCTTTGGCCCCTTGGAAATAACAATAATCATTGAGAAGATACGGGAGTGCACAGTAAATCCACTGTTATTTTGGAAAACGTGGTCAAATGAATCTTTCTATACTATTACAGAATAAGGACACATTATTTCTCCACTTTCCCACTTCAGGCAACTACTCTTAGAGAAAGGCAGCATATTCAATAAAGGGGAGACACATCTAGTAAACAGACGCTCGAAGAAAGAAACTTGCGTCCAAAAAGGCGCTATGGGTGAGTTACTATATCACTTGCCTTCACCTCACCCCTTGCGAGCCCTTTTCAAATATATAAATATAGAGTCTCTCAAGCACGAAGGCTTGTAAAAGGCGAAGTGTTTTTGGTTCATCACTTTCATTCAGATGTCCTGGAGGGAGCCTTAAATGTAGCATTTTTAAGAGAGGTTTAAGTTGAGTTCCTCTGACGAGACTTTAGTTGATTCCCTCAAACGAGAGCTTAGCTGAGTCCCCCTGAGAGACTTTAGTTAAGCCCCTAGGGTGAGACTTTATTTGAGTCCCTTTGGAGAGACTTTAGTTGAGTCCATTTTGCGGACTTTAATTGTGTCCCTCTGGAAAAAAACTTTAGTTTAGTACCTCTTGCGAGACTTTAGTTGAGTCTATCAGGCGAGACTTTAGTCGAATCCCTCTGTTAAGACTTTAGTTGAGTCCCTTGGGCAAAACTTTAGTTAACTCCCTTGGGTGAGAATTTAATTAAGTCCCTCTGGTGAGAATTTAGTTGAGTCACTTTGATGAGACTTTAGTTGAGTCCCTTAGACAAGAATTTAGTTAAGTCCTCTGGAGAAACTTTAGTTGAGTCCTTCAAGCGAGACTTTAGTTGATATGTCTTACATAAATTTCATTTATATTTCCCCGTGATAGGACAATAAGAATCTTCATGTGGAATTCCAACATTCATATTGCATTTTTTAAGGCAGCAGGGATCACTTGTGAAAGTCCAACATTCATATTGCCTTTTTTAAGGAAACGAGATTCTTCCTATGAAAATCTATCATTTATATTGCGCTTTTTAAGGCAACAAAAATCTTTATATGAAAGTCTATCATTTATATTTCCCTTTTTAAGGCGGTAAGAATCTTCATGTGGAAGTCCCTCACTTGACATCCTCTTATAACTTAAGACATGGTATTTAGTTCCTCGTCCTTGTGATGCTAATCGTATTCAACGTATGTGGATTTTTAAGCATAAGAAAATTCAGATCGCTCGTTTGAGCTTTATAAGCTCGTCTTGTAGGTGGTGGAAGGTCACAGGTTGCAGGTGTGGATTGTGATGAGACTTTCAATCCCATGGTGAAACCAGCTACCATTCGCACAGTACTCACCATTGCTTTGTCAAAATCTTGGCCCATTCATCAATTGCATGTGAAAAATGTTTTTCTACATGGTGACTTACATGAAACTGTCTACATGCATCAGCCATTGGGTTTTCGCGACCCTCATTATCTGGATTATGTTTGTCCCTTGAAGAAGTCACTTTATGGTCTCAAGCAATCCCGTAGAGCATGGTATCAACGCTTTGTTGATTATGTCGCAACCATTGGTTTTCACAATAGCACATCAGACTACTCTCATCATATATTGACAAAGTTAAAACATGGCCTATGTTTTGCTCTATATAGATGACATTATCCTTATCACCTCTACTCATGCACTTCGCAAATCCATTATGTCACTCCTAGCATCTGAGTTTGTAATGAAAAATTTGGGTCCATTATGTTATTTTTGGGAATTGTTGCATCTCGTCATCTTAGTGGCATCTTTCTCAATTAAAGCAATTATGCCTCAGAGATCACCAAACGTGCAGGCATGGCGTCCTGCAAACCGTCTGCCACTCCTGTTGAAACGAAGCAGAAACTTAGCACTTCCTCCTGTGCACCATATGAGGATCCATCACTATATCGGAAATTTGCAGGGGTTTTACAGTATCTCACCTTCACTCAACCTGACATATCATATGTGGTTCAACAATTTTGTCTTTACATGCATGCACCTAATACGGAACACATGTTTGTTCTCAAGCGCATTCTGTGCTATGTTCAGGGTACCGTACATCTTGGGTGACATTTATAACCATCCCCCATTGCACATTTTATCTCATACACTGGCGCTGATTGGGGTGGATGTCCAAACACCAAACGTTCCACATCTGGCTACTGTATGTTTCTTTGTGACAACCTCATCTCCTAGTTTTCCAAAAGTCAACCTATTCTTTCTTACTCTAGTGCTGAAGACGAATATAGAGGTGTTGCTAATGTTGTATCTGGGTCATGTTGGCTTCATAATCTTTTACTGGAGCTTCATTTTCCTATTCCCTATGCCACTTTGGTATATTGTGACAATGTTAGTGACATTATTCTCTCTGGTTATCCTGTGCAACAATAGTGTACCAAACATATTGAGATGGACATTTATTTTGTTTGGGAAAAAGTAGCTCACGGTCAAGCACGCGTACTTCATGTTCCCTCTCGAGATCAGATTGCAGATATCTTCAATAAAGGGCTTCCTCGCATTCTCTTTGATGATTTTTAGACCATTCTAAACATCCGTAAACCTCCGGCTTCGACTGCAGGGGTGTGATAGAATAGAATATTTTGTCATAATTGGCTATAATTAGTTTCCTATAATTATGATGTATCATAATTAGATAGTTGACCAAATGTTACACAATAGTTATATATTTTTTATTCACATGAATGAGAAACCTACATATTTAATTAATATTACAATTTCGACCTCTCTCATTCTTTTAAACAAATTGGTATAACAATGTCACCAATCTTTGTAGTAGATGGGATTAGAGACACATCATCGAGGAAAGGAGATCTTTTCGTGCTAAACTCCACCTAGTACTTTGTGCATATTGAAGAGTGAGAAGAAGACAAATTTATATTAGGTTTTCGAGACCATGATAAGGTAGAAAAAATCCATAACGCTACAAGGCTAAGTCATCATTTATGGTATTAAATTCCTCACACGCTTCTCCCTCCAACAAATGTTTTGGGATTTTCCAGTCGGCATATGAATCATAGTCTAGACACATGTAAATGTGACAAGACTCTCCCACACATGGGAGGCCCGCCTATTTCCTAAGAGGCTCAACAAGTGTCTTGCCTGAGGGACTTAACTAGTGTCTCATTTGGGGGATTCCATTAGCACTTTGTATAAAGCATTTAATTTAATATTGTATCTCTTACAATTCTCCTAGTCCAGATAGGAGGAATAAACTAAATCACTTCACCCTTTCCCAAGCCCTCATACTTGAGGGACTGTGTATCAGTATATTTTAGTGAAGGTCATATAAGGCAACATTGGGAATCTCAGCCTACCCTTTATTGGATCAATCACCTATTTATTATGTGTCACCCTTCTACTGGATATCTCTTTCCTTCCTCAAGGATAAGTTTCCCGATGCGAGAATTGGAGAGTGATGTGTCCTCACCTCTGACGGCAAGGAAAAAGTCATGAGGAAATTAGGTTAAGCTCCTCTGAATATCATGAGCTAAACTATCTTCTTGCTCATTGGTTGATATTTCTAAGGATGTCTTGGATCCAGACCTGGTATGGCTATATATACCTCTACATTGAATTGGGGGAAAACCTAACTCCAATAGAGAAATACACTCATACAGAGGTTCACACCCTAAGTAAGCTAACTCTTAACCTAGAAAACTACCTTAAAGCCTATAATATCCCTTAATCACCAGGGTTGTCACACATATGTACTTTTAGCAAATACATTGATCAATGGTCATACATGAGGATGATCCTGATGAAATCTAACTCCAGCAATTATCATTGTTAACCCGCAAGTTCAATTTATTTTCCATTACTCCAATTTCACAAACAAACAAATTTAAATAAGTCATTCTTAGAATTATAGAAACTATTGAACGGTCATTGAAACACAACCAACCTATGTGGATATGATAATTTACACTTTCTTTCGAGCTATAACAAAATTGTGTCGTTGTTGGGGCCTAGCGTTAGTTTTTAAAGACATTGCGATAGTTTTTATCATTTTAAGAATTCTATTTATATTTTTTAATATTTGTGCATATTTTTTTATAGGAACTAACCTACTTATCATGTTAGCTAGTAAAAAATTATGTTTGATCCTGATATTAAATGAACTGTGCATAGAAACAATAGTAAAAACACAAAGAAAAAGTTACGTGGCAAGAAATAAGATCTAGAACATTCTTTTGTCTCAAAATCAGAAACCATGGCAGACACCGGTAACAACAACAACGAGGAGGAAAATGCCAATAGAATCAACAATAATAGGAATGAAGGAAACAACAACAATAGTAGTGGCATTCCATGAAACAACAGTTTAAGATGACTAACACACATATCCAAAACACAAAGGAATGTTCGTCAAACGAAATGAAAATGGGTTTGTTACAAATGCGTCAAATGAGGTAAGGTATGCTATGAGCTCTAAAAACTGAGGAGGAAACATTATTCCTGATATTGTTTCAATATTTATTGATTGTAAAATCAAATGAGTGGTATTTAAACCAACCAACATCGACAATGACAAATTGGAACATGTTTTAGGAAAAAATTGAACATATTTTTCCCTCACAACAAGTTCATGGAAATAAAGACAACAATTATGGTGTTCTCCCAAGGCATAATAGAAACTCTTTGTGAAGCATGTGAGAGATACAAATCCATGTTGAGGAGATGTCCAAATCAAGTTTTTGACAATCTCAAACATATTCACATCTTTTGGAATGGATTACAACAACAACTAGAGTTGTTGGTAGATATTACTATAGGGGCTTCTCTTATGTTAAACAGCGCAGTGGATGTAATTGCAATCATTGAAAGAATGGCTCTCAGTGATCATCAAGGAAAACATAAGAGAAACCACTCTCAAAGAAAAAATGGTATCATGGAGCTAAATTACAGTGATGATATTCTCGCACATAAAAAGTTGTTGACGTAAATAATGGATGATCTGATAAAGCGGTTGTTGAAACTACCATAACAATTATAAGAGATGCTTGAATCTCCACAACAAAGGCATATTGTATTTTGAGAATTATACAGGAGTGATCATCCAACTATATTTTCCCCCTAAATGATGAAGAAGTCAATTACGTAGGCAATCAATAAAGGGATGAGCAATATCAAAACAAAAATTTTAATCAAGAATGAAGATTTGAAGTTGGCCTCATCAAATAGGCACCCCTAGCAAAACTAAACATAAACACCTCCACAAGACAAAGCAACAAAGTTGAAGGACACTCTCAATCATTTCCTATAGATTTCATGATGTTGTATATTGAGGAAGACCCAAAGATACTTCTCACTTTAGGAAGACCATTCATAAATGTCAAGTAAAGGTTAGGATCAAATACCATGAGGTATGTTTTAAGGTAATTGGTATTATTTAACAATGATATTCGTCAAGATATTGACGTTAAATAAGTTCTTTTTGGGAGGTAACCAACCAATTTTACATTCATTTTAGTTAATCTTTTCAAGTTTTCTAAAAAAACATAGTTTTTGAAGCAAGGTGAAACGAAGAATGCAGGGCACCTCATTAAGTTCACTTTGGAATCTTCCAAGTCTCTCCTAGAACTCTCAGTACAAAAACCACTAGGTTGTTTCTCTCTTAGTCAAACTCTGCTCGATTAGCGGAGTAACATGTTTTAAAATTTTCAAAAAAACATGATTTCTTACTTAGGCATGTAGATCACGCCTAGCGAGAAACCCATTTTAGAACATTGGAAAATAGAGTCAGAATTTAATTCACCCATTAAAGACTTTCTCACACTCTCTTCACTACACCCACAGACGAAAATACCCTATAAATAGCAAAGAGAAATGCTTCCACCACTAATTTCAAAGAAACATCATCAAAATCCACTCTTTTCTCTTCCATTATAGAGTAACTTAGGTATGTCAATCTAATTCAGAATCTCTGCATTACTTACACATTTCTAAAATCAAGAACCTTATTGTAAAAATTTAACATTTTCCTAGTTAAGAAATGAATTATGAATGACATAATTACTTCATTGATGTTAATTTTATGTTGAGAAATAATGCATGCCTGTATACTTAAACTGATACAATATGATGAGCAATGGAATTTAAGTGTATTATGAACTTCTAGGTTGTTGTAGATAATACCTCTTTAAGTTTGACTACTGGTTAAATTGATTGCATGCTATGAAAAATATAGTCAGGAACATCCTAGACCTAGAATTTCATCATTTTTTTTGTTAAAACAATGCGCAAATTGACAGGGGGGTTGTAACTATGTGTATTTAATCATTTTGCCTAACAAGATTTCAGTTCTTGTATATTGTTAATTAAATGTTGCAAATGGATCCAAAGAAATCAATTGCTGGAAGAAAAAGGCAAGCCTATGATATAAGATCATCTGGCATACCCTATGGCGATCACAAATTTAGGAGTCGCATCCATGAAGAGTTTACACTGAATTGGAAAGTCACGGTATGGTACAAGTGTGGACAGTAGGATTAGAAGATCCATGTGATTACTCATACATTGTTCAAGATATTGATGTTAGAGGTTGGGGTGTTTTAGCACATCCTTCAGAGCACATTAACCTGGATATCATAAGGGAGTTTTATGTGAATGCCAAGCCCACTAAATGTGCACCTCTTGCAAGAATATCTTGGGTACGAGGTCAAATGGTTACTTTTGACAGAGAAGTTATACATGCTACATTGAAGTGAATTATGCGGCTAATCCAAGAAATTTGGATTTGTTTGTCATCCAGTTGGCTAGAGGTAACTAGTATTATGATCGTATAACAACTGATATATGCAACGATGGGAAAATCTATGAGTTGGGGCGAGATGAGAGGCTTATATGTTTCAAGAGATCCAATTTATCTAGCCAATCCCAAATATGAATGACATTCATTCTCCATAACATTACTCCTAGAAGTCATATTTTCTCTACCACTTTATACACTACATAGTCATATAGTACATCCTGAAATGGAAGCAAGTAGATATATCTAGGGTAATATCCAACAAGGTATGAGAAAACATTGGTTCTCAACAAAAACATGCCCTTGGATTTCCTAATTTAATCATGGGATTGTGTAAGAAATCCAATATGGACATTCCATACCACTATCATTTCTGTGTGATATCAAAATTAGATAAAACCTTTTTGTCTCGCTACTGCACTTGGAAAAGGAGAGCAGTGCCACAACCGACACGAGAACCTCCTACTACACCACCTAAGCAACAATTTGGAATGATAGGATTTGATAATTGTTGGTGCGGTATAGCGGCAAGCAAAAATTAATTAAGTATCTGGTTTTTGTCGTTTCCACAGGGATTGGTTCGAGGGAAAGAATTATGTTCTATAATCTCTACATATCTAAGTTTGAGTTTGGAATGGTTTCCAAAGGTAACATGCGGAAATTAAAAGCATAAAAGCAAATAAATAACACATTCTTTAGAAAGGAGAAACTCATCAGGAATTGTGTTTCCTTTTACCCACATCATACTAGCGCAAAACATATCGATCAAAATACACTCACCCTTTATTACTCTTCAAAACCCCCCAAGTATCATTCACAAATAGAGGTCATGTCTAATGCAAACTCCGAGACATCAACTGCGTTATCTCGAAGGTGATGTCTCACGCGACAAAACAACACGGAAAATTAAGATCCGACACACACGTGAATATTTAAACCATTTCCCATAGCCAATCGATCATTATTTTAGGTCGAGTTTGAAACGTGTATGTCTACAGCGATCCAAAACCCATTAAGATAGATATTTAATCAAAGATAACATCGATTAAGATTTGTAAAAGGGATTTTATACAAAGATCCATAGATGAAAATACAATCTAAGTAAAAATACATACAACAACCCGACACAATGAAAAATATATAGAGAAAAAGGAAAAAGAACAAATTTCTCATAGATTGTCAATTCTGGGAGAACTCCACACGGTTTGTCATCTCCGAGCAAAGTATGATTTGCCTTCGAATCGTCTAAATCCATCATCCATGTGTTGTTTCTAAGCTAAAATTACTAAAGAATGTGTTTGATAAAGTTGGAAAAAAAGTTCCCCAAAAACATAACCTAAAAAATGTTGAAAAGTGACTTAAATAGGCAAAAATGGGTTACCGTGTTTGCACTGCGAACTCCCGTTCACCCAGCGAATATATGTCACCTTAGCTACTGCCAAAACAGTGTTTTTCGCGCTTCTGGACAATTTTTATTCCCCTTGAGTTCGCAGTGGGAACTTTTGGCGAGTTCGCTCGCCTCCAGTTCGCACAGCGAACATGACAGCAGACCAGCACTTATTTCGACCATAACTTTTGAATCGTAACTCCGTTTTACACACGGTCAGAAGCGTTGGAAATCTTATTCAATGCTCTATAAGACAATGAAAAAATATCATTGCTTGTATACCTACAAAAATAAGATAAAAACAATTAAACTCAATGATATTTACACGATACGCAATATATACACTATAATGTAAACTATACAACATATGCACAAAAGTTGAGGTTTATTTGTTGAATTAAGTTGATAACTGCCAATTATTTACAGTCAAAATCACTACAATTTAGCACTTATCAAACTTTCCCAAACTTAAACTTGTTTGTCCTCAAAAAGGAATCAATCAACTCAAAGAAACAAAAGCAATAATCAAGAAATCATGCTCAACAAGTTTTTACAAACGGAAAATATACATATGCTACAAATATAAAAAGTACATGTAAAGCAATGCATACCACTAAACTACAATGACACCATGATTATGAAACAAATTCTAAGCACAAAACACATGTCAAAAATTTTGAAGCAATACAAATGTTCAAGAATGAATCACACCTAACACTCCTTTTCAGAATAAGGATGAATAAATTTATGTGTTTGCAACCGCAGGACAATTACACTCATCTGAAAATAATGCTAACAACAATTCAATCCATACATTCATCTAACAATCATAAATGAAATCATGGAAGCAAATAGATCACTAAGGGCTTGAAAGGTTGTAGCTTGGGCAGGTTTCACAACAAAGGTTCATTTCTTAGGCTATTGAATCGAAGTTGCCACGCAAAAGAAACATTCACTATACATGGTATTTACACATCACAACTTCATTCACCAATTTATTTTCTCTATTGCTCACCCTTTCCAAACTTCCTTTGCACAATTATTTTTCATTCTCTAATTTTTTTTCTTTTCAAACAAGCATCTTTTTCTTTTGTTTTTCATATTCATATTCACAATTTTCTTTTCTATGCTTGCTTGAAATTTTTCAAAATTTTTTAGTAACTCACCACTTTCTTTTCACTCTCCCCAACTTGAATTCAACTAAATCTCTAGTGAATGATCCTTACTTTTTATAGCAAGGAAATCAATTTAAAACATTGCTCAAAGGTTCAAGAAATTTTTTTATTTTAGAATTCCACAAAATTCAATATTGATGAAGAGAAATTTCATCAATAAATTAGGATTTAATCTATTAAGACTCAAAGGGGCTAGCAAATTCTCGCTACTCACAGGTAAGTTACTTTTGGTTATGGTTGTGCTTATTATCAACAAATACATTGATCATATCTAATGCTTCCAGAAAAACACAATAATCAAAAGATTAAGCATGAATAAAATGAATCAAACAAAGTTATTAGTCATCTTAATCATTTAGTAAACAATGTAGGTTTCTCACAATTTGTGCCTTTTAAACCTAAGTGATTCAAAATTGAACAAAAATTGCAAGAGAATGAATGACATGTTATTTGTACAAAGCCTAAGGTTCATAAACATGTTATATTCTAGAAAAGAAATAGACACAAACCTTAGCCATGTAACTCATTTAAACTTTTCACCATTCCAGAATCTGTCATGTTCGCAGTGCGAATAGTTATTCGCCTAGCAAACTCATTCGCCTCAGGTTCACACAACAAACTCAGGGCGAACATAACAGTAACTTAAAAATTCTGGTTTTTCTACTTGTGGTTTATTACAACACTCTTTCACCATAACATTTTCTTGTCAAAACAATCAAGCTTAAATAATCAAAAAAATGCATCCTTAAGCTAATCAAAAATAACGCCTGAGAAAAAACAAAAAAATTTCCTAACAACCTAACAAAATTGAATCAAACTAAATAAACATACAGCTATACAAACTCAAAATTATTGAGTTGTCTCCCAACAAGCATTTATTTCATGTCGTTAGTTCGACGCCTTTATTGTGCTTTGCTAGTAACTTCCTCACAGACATGTCGATGCTTTGTCAAAGTGTCAACCTAAAGAAAGTGTCCTAACCAAACACTTGAACAAGCATTACAAGAACTAAATATATACAACACTTGAACAAACATAATGGAAGACAAAAACAAAACAAGTATTTGTACAAGCATATATACAATATAGATAATTATGTACAAAGCTTAGAAATATAGAAATTATCGCAATATTACTCAATATCAAAACCAATCCCCGGCAATGGCGCCATTATGCTGGTGCGGTATAGCGGCAAGCAAAAATTAATTAAGTACCAGATTTTTGTCATCTCCACAGGGATCGGTTCGAGGGAAAGAATGTCGTTTTACAATATCTACATATCTAAGCTTGGATTTGGAATTGTTTCCAAAGGTAACATGGGAAAACTAAAAGCATAAAAGCAAATAAGTAATACATTATTTAGAAAGAAGAAACTCATCAGCAATTGTATTTCCTTCTACCCACATCGTACTAACGCAAAACATATTGATCAAAATACACTCACCATTTATTACTCTTCAAAACCCCCACGTATCGCTCACAAACAGAGGTTACGTCTAACACAAAGTTCGAGAGATCAACCGCATTCTCTCGAAGGTGATGTCTCACGCGACAAACTACCACGAAGTATTAAGATTCGACACACACACACACGAATATTTAAACCATTTCCCATACCCAATAGATCATTATCTTATGTTAAGTTTGAGACGTGTATGTCTACAGCGATCCAAAACCCATTAAGATAGATATTAAATTAAAGATAACATCGATTAAGATTTGTAAAAGGGATTTTATAAAAATATCCATAGATGAAAAAACAATCTAAGTAAGCATACATACAACAACCCTAACACAATGAAAAATACATAAAGAAGAAGAAATAAGAACAAACTTCTCACGGATTGTCAATTCCGGGAGAACTCCATACGGTTTGTCATCTCTGAGCAAAGTATAATTTTTCTCCGAATCATCTAAATTCATCATCCATGTGTTGTTTCTAAGCTAAAACTACTAAAGAATTTGTTTAATGAAGTTGGAAAAAAAGTTCACCAAAAACATAACCTAAAAAATGCTGAAAAGTGACTTAAATAGGCAAAAATGGGTTCCCGTGTTCGCACTACGAACTCTCGTTCACCTAGTGAACATATGCCGCCTTAGCTACTACCAAAACAGTGTTTTTCCCGCTTCTGGGCAAGTTTTATTCGTCGTGAGTTCGCTCGCCTCAAGTTCGCACAACAAACATGACAGCAAACCAGCACTTGTTTCGACCATAACTTTTGAATCGTAACTCTGTTTTATGTGCGGTCGGAAGCGTTGGAAAGCTTATTTAATGCTCTATAAGATAGTGACAAAATATCATTGCTTGTATACCTACAAAAATGAGAGAAAAACAATTAAACTCAATGATATTTACACGATAAGCAATATATACACCATAATGTAAACTATACAACATATGCACAAAAGTTGAGGTTTATTTATTGAATTAAGTTGATAAGTGCCAATTATTTACATTCAAAATCACTATAATTTAGAAGTTATCAATAACCTAAATCCAAATCGGATAGCTTGTTTCACATATATATAGTTGGGATGTCAATGATGTATACCGTGGAGGTGTTATTTCTATTAATGAGTCCATGAAGAAGTTGAAGTTGAGGATGTAGGACCCACAAGCTTAACATGAGTCAGTACCTGCTCAAGAGGATTTTATTAGCTATCTTCGATGGCCTGTAAACATACCAGTCTACTTAGAATTTAGAGATGGTGATGTTTGTGGGAGTGAAGCAGGAAATGAGAAGGCTAGAATTAGTGATGAGGAGGAATATTAAGAAGAAGATTAAATGGAAGGAGAAAAATGTGGAGATGAAAAAGAAAGAAATCTCAAAATGGCTAGTGAGAGTGATGATTATACCGATTCCATATTTTGCTCTTCATCATTGTGAAGTTTATTTTCTTCTTTTCTTTAATTCACTTACTTGTTAAACAATTTATATTTTTTATGTATTCGGTTACTAACACTACCATGCATAAGGGAATTGGTATGTTGTCCATTTATTAATAAGTACATGAGCATGCCCAAGCTCCAAAAACACTTGAGTAACTTTTGGAACATAATGTTTGAGACATATTCCCTTAATTTGTTTGTGTTTTAAAATGAATTTAAACAAGTACATCAGACAATGATAACTACTAAAAAAATCCCTCTAAGTAAGCCATGTTGTGTGCTAATCACACTTTGTTTTTGCTGTGTGGTTTAACAAGGATCCATGTGACTAAGCAAGGATCTCAGCACATCATTTCTATTTTGATAACCTGAGGAAATGACAAACTTTCTATAGGGGTGGAGTGCAAGGAAAATCAAAGTTGAGCCTTCACGAAGACTTGTGATATTTAAATTGTTTTCATGATTAAGTACTTTTTGAAAATTTTGAAGAAAAAATTTTTTAGTACTACTTAAAGTTGTTTAACTACATGTGGTTCAATTGATTTGAAAATCCAAATGCATAGGAATCACAAAATTTATGTTGATGACAAAAGTCAAGAACAATGGCATGATAAAAAAGTTTTATTCTTTTAAAATGCTTGATTCATTATTGATGTTTTGATTATTTGTGAATTATAGCATGACCATTAACTAGTTTCTTATAAAAAGTTTGATTTTACTGCTAAATAGTGAAAACATGTCAATGTAAGTCAAGAATCACATAAGCCCGACCAAGTGAGATGTGTGCAACCTTATGTTTTACATAAATAATGAAAGATGAAATGCATATTAACTATGTGGATATTGTATTATTCTTGCTATTACTTGGAACATTTGATGTCATGGATATGATCAAGGTATTGTTTGTTATTGAGTGAAAAACTATTTAACAAAAAAGCTTACCTTGTGAGGGTGTGATCCTTTGACAACTCATTTGAGCCTACAAAGTGAAAAGTTTGTTCTTTCAAAGTTACAATTTGTAGCCAATTTTTTGGATAAAAACAATGTTAACCACTTCGTCTTAAGGATAAGAGAGCACTTAAAAACACAAGGGTATTTCAAATAATAATGTTGGGGAGAAAGAAAAAGTTTTGAAAAAGAGAATCAAGTAGTAATGATGAAAAAAATAAAATGAATATGCTTTGATAAAACAAAAAAGATAGAAAAACAAAGAAAAATAAGTTAAATGTCAAAGCATACAAATAAAATATATTCACCAAAAGAAAATGTTGTAAAGTGGAAAAAATAAGAAAGAGATTATTTGAAAGAAAAAAACAAAGTGATATACCAAAACGTTTTTGCACTCTTATCTTTAGATTTTTTTTAATTTAAATAAAAACCAATATTTTTTGTAGCCCATCCACATTACAACCAAAAGAAAGATATTAGTGATGCATGATTGATGATATATTTTGTGGTATTGTGTAGACGGAATGCAAAATGTTTTTGTAGTTTATGCATTGTCCAACATTGAAGGAAACACTAACTTTTTTTAGAGATAATCAGTGAGATTAGGATTCTAATGAATATTTGACGGTTGATCTAGACATATTTTGATATCTTACTTTGGAAAAGCAATTTTTTCATCTTCATGCTATGGTTTGTGGATATTTATAATGTTGATTATGAACTTGCATTGAAAAGAAAATCATGTCATCAAACAATTTTTTTCAAATTTCTTGATCAAGCCATTAAACTTCTTATAAAACATGCATTTTGAATTTTTCTGAACCATTTTAACGAATTTTGTTCAAGGACAAATATAAGTTTGGGAGAGTTTATATGTGTCAAAATTACGGAAAACATGTATACAATTATTAACTTATTTTACAAGTAATCATTGAAAAACCCCGATTAATTAGTGAAAAGTTATTAAAACACTTGTTTGGATATTTTAATAGCACATTGACTAAAAACATGTAAAAAGACTAAGAAAATATCAAAGCAACACGAAAGACCTTTCCAAAGAATTTTCCCATAAGGAAGACTTGCTAAGCCAAGAACAAAGTCCCGCTTAGAGAGCAAAGGCAACAAAGAAGACTTCGTGTCCAATCCACTTGGTGTGCTTAGCGAGATAAGGAGGCAAATACAAGTTGTTGATGATCCAAAAATTCTTAACAAGGAATAAAGTATGTGCAATTGGGCATAGCGCTTAGCGAGCATACTAGGTCAGACCCGATAAATAGGGGTGTCATTCAGTTCAAATGGAGTTCATAGATGGATTTAAGGTAGTTCTTCAAGAAATTTTAGGTTAATACCATAAATTACAACAGGATAGAAATAAAGGAAGATTGAGAGCAAAATCACTGCTCTAGGAACTGTAGCAGATGTTGTTCAACTACTTTCTTATAGGGCCTAATTGTAAATTTACAATGAGTAAGCGTAGATAGTTTCTCTTTTCTTGGGGTTAGATATAGTCATCATTATACTCATGTATTTATTATGATCATGTAATTTATGCAATTCTAAGTAAGCTTTAATATTGATGGGTTCTTCATTCTTAATGCTTGTTTTAGATTAGCTACCTAAAACATGTTTTCATGGTATGACTTGATGTGCAAAAGGTATTAGTCATTACTAAACTCAAGATTTTATCTATTGGATGCTAAACTTTAGACATAGATTTATGTTTAATATATGCATATACTCTTGAAGCTTAATGTTATTGTATTGGTTAATAGGCTGAGAAATTGTTTATTAAGTAATATGATTTATCTCACATCGTTGACTCAGACATGAGCTGAAAATCTACGATGAGAGAAATAAGAGGTAATGTTGGTAGCTTAGTAGAAAAGTATATTACTAATCAATGGTCATACATTAGGATGATGTTGATGAAATCTAACCTCGTCAAGTTTTCTCACTGTTAACACCGCAAGTTCAATTTATTTTATGTTACTCCAATTTCATAAACAGACAACTTTAAACAACCCAGTCTTAGAATTATAGAAACTATTGAATGGTCTTTAAAGCACAAGTAATCATTGTGGATACTAGGATATGCAGACCTCAAACCAGGCTCAAACCTGGAGGCAGATAAGGGAACCCAAATCTTGGCCGAGAACAGTCCCAGTGGCGTGAAGAAATTACACCAATTCCTGGAAAACTGGACAGATATTGATGAAACGAATAAATTAATCAAGTTCCCAACAAACTAGACAGTTAATGATGAAACGAATAAGTTACGCCAAATCCCGACAAACTGGGCAGGTAATTATGAAACGAATAAATCATGCCAATTCCCAACAAACGGGATGGGTAATGACGAAATAAAGAAATTACACCAGTTCTCGACAAACAACACGGGTAATGACAAAATGAAGAAATCGCGTCAGTTTACTACAAATGGGATGAAGAATGACGAAATAAAAAATTTCTCCAGTTCCAACATATAGGACGAGTAATAACGAAACGAAGAAATTATACCAGTTCCCAATAGACGGGAAGAGTAATGACGAAACAAACAAATTACGACAGTTACCAACAAATGGGACAAGTAATCATTGGACTAGTGACTTAAAGCACAAGAGAGAGGTGAATTGTGGTGTTTGAAATTCGTGATTAAATTCAAGTTTTTATTACTTAAAAAATGAACTATGTTAGTGTCGCTATGCGAAAAATGACACAGAGTCGCCACCGAATTTTATTTATCCCAAGGAGGGAAAGGGAAATAACGATAAAACCTTTAGGTAAAGAACATGGTCATTGCAACCAAGTTTTAGGGTTCGGGAGTCAGTTATGCGAGTGGAAAGTATTAGCACCCCCTCACATCCATCGTACTCGATAGGAACCTTCTAAGTTGTTTAGCTTGAATGGGTGTTTTAATCTAAAAGTTTGCTTGCTTAAAAGAAAAGAGGGGTTGGTTTTTTATTAGAGTGTTTGCCAAGGATTGTGGCCCTTGTGCCTACGTATCCTCACTTAAAAGAAGTGAAGAATCAGAGCTTCGTAGTTCGGAGGCTTGTGAAATGATTATTTGTTGATTGACTTTATACCTTGAAAAAAGGGTTTTCGGATTGATGCTTTAAGGCGTAAAGAAGTTTGATGAGTTGATGTTATTTTTAGGTTTTTGAGGAGAAATTATTCTTGATTAGGATTACACAAAAGACTTTGGGTAGAGATGAATGTTTCGAATAACCAAGTCGAGTGTGTTGTATTCAAAACATTCGGAACGAGTGTAGGAGGGTTCCACTCTCATTCCTTCTCCACCACTTTAAAGTTCAAGTTCATGGCATATAACTCTAATTGTAACTTTATTGTGTTTCGGATTTTTTTATAAGAAAAATACCACTTGATGTTGGATCAAGGTTTTTATTGTTTGTAAAAATATTTGAAGTGATACGAACAAGGTCGATGGCGACGCACAAGGTAATTGACTTACAAGGGTGAAAATGGCTCGATAAAATCGAGAGTTTATTTTTGAAAATAGTTTTGGAACCAAAAGTCAAAAATGACTATAACAATATCCACATACGATGGTCATACAACCACATCGGGTTAGTCGGCTTGAAAAACACAAAACATGAACTCCTTGATGGGAAAAAAATTTGGAAAAAAACTAGAAAAAACTAAGGGAAGTTCGTTAGGCGAAGGTTGTAGCGAAGCTGCCCAGAAACAGCAAGAAGTTCGCTGTGCGAACTTCCCAGCAAACGCAAACAGAGGCAAAAGGAACTGAAGTTCGCTGTGCGAACCTTGCAGCGAAGCTTCCCAGAAAAACAACAAGAAGTTTGTTGTGCGAACTTCCCAGCAAACGCAAACAGAGGCGAAAGGGGGTAAAGTTCGCTAGGCGAAGGTGTCAGCGAACATGACAGAAAGAAAATATCAAGAAGTTTGTAGTGCGAACTTCATGCTGTTTTGCCCAGAAAATGCCTTTTTTATAGAAACAGAGGAGAAATGGGGCAAAGTTCGCTATGAAAACTAAACTATGCTCTTTCTCTTTTCTTTGTTCTTTTACAACTGTTCTTGGTCATATCAAGATCTTATTATAGTATACAACGCAAGAAAAACACATGAAAATAAAGCATGCAAGAATGTAAAAAAGATAAGGGTTTGAAGGGAAGGATACCTAAGAGTTACTATCTTCCTTCACCAATGGCCTTTGTTGGATGTGCTTCTACGCTCCACCTCCTTCTTCTGGTTTTCTATCCTTATCTTGTTCTCTCAAGGCTTTCTTTTCAAATCTCTTTTTTCTGTTTTTTTCTCAATGCCTCTTGCTCTCAAATCTCTCTCTATGTGTTAATCACCCTTTTCTACTGTTGTTGCTTTTCTTTTATATCCAAAGCATTAGGGTTTGTACATGTTTTTTAAACTTCAGAATTTCTACACTTAGAAATGTCCAAAAGCCACTTTCTTGGTGCACCATTTTCCTCTAGAAATCTTACTTTTTCTGCTGCACTTTTGCTGCTGTACCAAAGCAATAAAGCTTGCACATGCTTCAAGTTTCTGAATTTCTATGTTTGGAAATACTTATTACCATTTTCTTCGTGCAACCCCTTTTCTTTCCATTTCTAGCATGCTGCTTTTTTTGTTTTTGCTGCTGCATTATCTTAGTGCTGTTTTTTCTGCATTGTCTTCCTTTATTCACTTATTCTTGGGTTGTACTTGTGGTTCATGCCTCTCCCCTTGACAGAATTTTGAAGTTCTGAAATTTGGCATGTAAGTGAAACAACATGATCTAGTTCCTCAAGTTTTGTGGCATGGTTTATTTGGTTGGAAATTAGTTGGTCATGGGGCTGTTTTGGATCAATTTAAAAATGCCTTGAAATTGCCCATGAATAAGCATAAATGGTTTTGCTTTTAAAATGCTCTAATGTTGAATTATCCTTAATTATTTTCCTTAGATATTTGTGGATTTAATTGGTTATGAATTATATGTAGCACATGGAGATTTGATGGGGCATGAAGGATACCATACAATAAAATTAGTTAAAAACTTGAATTAAGATTAGAAATAACTTAATTTTCTAAGCATTGCTTAGAGTTGGAAAATTATACAACAAATGTGACATTCTTGCAAATGTCATGAAATTTCTTTTTGTAACATTCTTGAATCTAATATTGAATTCATGAATTTTGAATTTAGAATGGTGGATTTCCCTTGTACCACTATTTGAAATGGATGAAGTCTTGAATTAGGCCTTGCAATTTTATAGACGACATGTTATTTTCATTATTTCCTTTTATACAAGAATTTATGGCAGCTCAACTATAAATATGAGCCTCATGATCAATTGCAAAACACATCAATTGACTGAAAACCTTACAAAAATATCTCTCTCACACACACTTGATATATTTTTAGAGAAACCCATGTGTAAATATTGTTTATAATTTTTCTTCTTATTTTGATCTCATTGTAAACCAAGAGAATCTTTTTTTCTTGAACTTGTAAGATATAAATGTTGCAAGTTCAACTGGTGTTAAAAGTTTGGTGTAAAGGTTGCAAGATTAACATGTTTTAAAAATTTAGTATAAAGGTTGTAAATTGAGCTTGTGCTAAAATCTTGGTTATAGTGAAAATCACATAGTGTTCTCCTTGGGGATTTGATGAAAGTCGCATGGTTTAGATTTAATAAAGATAAACTCTAGTGTGCATGCTTTCATATCTCTCTTATCTCTTTTATTTTTCTATTCATAATCATTAATCTTGCTCCTTATCTTCCTTCAGCATAAAACTCTTTTGAAAACCTTTTATTTCTTATCATTTTTTAAAACTTTTTATATCCACAATTCAACCTCTCCCCCCTCTTTCCTCTTTCCCTATAACAAGTTCTTTACATGGTGTTCTTAAAAAATTTCAGGGACAGTGTCTCCATATAAGAAATCATTCTACTAATATTGTGGGGGTATGATAAAATATGTTTATATTATTACTATTATTGATGTAAATATTATTAGTAATCATATATATAATTGTATCACTTTTTTAATTATATATAAATGAATTTTTGTCGTCTATGTTTTAATTATCAAAGTTCAAAATATTGCCAACCCTCCAATTCATAGTTTGTAAAAAAAAATATAAAAAAAATCATATTCACATAAACTCATAGTTTGTAAAAAAAATGTTTATAAAAAAATTAGGTAAAGATTTTTTAGACGTTCAAATAATCATAATTGTTAAATCATTAAAAAAAACATTTGACTTCAATAATAATTAGTTGTAAAATTAAATATATGATTTGTGATAAGGTTAGTTCTAAATTAAATGTATGATTTGTGATAAGGTTAGTTTTAAAATTAAATATGTGATTTGTGATAAGGTTAGCAAGATAAATATTTTAAAAGTATGTATGTATATATAGAACAGCTAACATTCCACTTAGTATATTATAAAAATTTTTGCAATAAAATTGTATTAAAATTAAAATATTTAATAAGTTCTCAATCTAAATTCTTATTTGTTCATATTTTAAGCCAATCAATAAAATTACTAAGGGATGTAATTGCAATTCCAGTCAATTCAACAAAATATAGTAAATTTGCAAAAAGGAGTAATTCCTCAAAATAATAATAATACTTGGGGAAGGGGTTTGTTTTTATTTAAATTTTAAAAACAAACATTGCTTGTTGAAGGGGTTACTAAACCGAAGACCAAAAATGCACTATATAAATGTGAAAGTCAATTAGCGTACGATAAGAATAGGTGAATAATAGATCAGAAAAGCTGTAGCAATCTGTTTGGCATTTTCCAGATCTAAAAACAGCTTATTGATGATTATTAGAAGCAGCTTCTCGTTCATTACAGGCACGGCTTTCGGAGTGTACATAGCTCAGAACTACAACGCACCCAACGTTAAGACGCTCGCTTCCATGGCTCTTTCCATGGCTAAGAGCATAGAACATGCTTATAGGAAGCCCAAGAACAAAGATAATGATGATTCTTAATTACTTATCTAATCTCTCTTAATGGTCCACCACTTTTTTTATATTTAGAAGAAAAATATGTTTCTTTATTCATTTTGCATTACAGGGTGGTTACATTATAATCTAATCTCTCTTTGCTTAGTATAAAGTTTTTTAGACACTTGTATAGTTTTTTATAGGCTTTCTAATGTTATTTCTTTGGATTTCTAAACATTCTTCATTTTTTATTGAATTCCCTATACCACTAGAACCAAAATATAACAACTGTGTATGTATCTCTATAATATGATGACAGATAAAAGAATGAGCTCATATATTTGGTAGTCTAACAACTACGAAGTAATATTCTTCGCATGAACGAATGAAGAAAAAGTAGACGATGTTCTTACTTTGCATGTTACTAGTGGTCTTCATTAACATTTCTATATAATTGATCGCTGAAATGAACCACACAAAACAATAAATTCCCTTCATAAGTCACAAAAAGAATGCTTGTTACCAAAAGCATGGGTCAATTCATAATAATATACTCTTCAAGCAACCAACCCGCACTTCCAACTAATGTTTAGTTTCTACGCAGCCCTCCCAAAGAAAATGCCCTCTAAATTAACCTATTTTGCTTTTCGTCATCATTTCTTGAACTGAATATTCAGGAACAATCTGAAAACTGAAGCACGAAGAAAAATCGAATGCCTAAAAGAGCTTAGGTTTTCTTCAGGAGATACCCTGTAATCATGCCAAGTAAACCAAAAAATATGACAAAGATCATCGAGGCACTCCCACGACTTTTGTTGCTTTGACGTTTCAGTAGGTCCTGCAAGTAATAAGATCATTGAAGTCAGGATTCCTCCTAGTTCAAACGCAGGCAGCATTATAAGGTTCATGGAGTTGCTTTATTACAAATATGCCACACAAAAATTGGCCTCAAATGCTTCAAATAAATATCACACTTTACTCAACAAATAGAGCAAGACGTTTGGATAGTTTCAACTTTCAATATCAACATAGGATGACAAAGCAATAGACAGGAAAATGTGTTCTAAGAGATCGCAACAGAAGCAAAAATGCACTGGTTGAACGCAAAAATGCAAGGTTGAACGCCTACCATCTCCTACACTTGCATAAGTTATTTCGACATTAAATGATGGAGATGATATTACATGGCTGCAGTCTCTCATTGCCACACAATTGCCACTCATAAACAATACAGCATATCAAGAGGAAAAGATGGATTCATCATTCCAAAAATATTTATAGGAAAAACATAGAGTATATTAATTCTATTCAAGAAAACATCTCTTATACAGCCAGTGACAAAACCCAATAAATACATACACAGATCCAACAGAGTCATCATGTGTTTTTACTTTTTAGTTCACATTTGGCTTCTAAATATTGTATTGTCAGAAAGGGTATATGATGACAAGACATATACTTATAGGTGATTAAATAACAGTATCCTAAGCAAATGCTGCCATATTTCACATAATTGTATTTTCGCAAGAAAAATACAAGAGAGATGGGTGAAAATATAACATGAACCAGAATCAATCTCATGAGTTAAATTATATGGAAGTTTAAAACAATATAAAGAACCAAGTCCTTTTAAAGAAAATCTATGCATCTACCAGAATAAGTCAGAGTAGACTAGAGGCCATGTTTCATATTTAGAATCTCCACTCTCCTGGTAAAGGGAGTTCATATTTCATATTTAATTAGAAACTCCTTTCTCCAATCAGGAAAAAGGCGAAACATTGACCCGCCAGATTAGGAAATAAAAGTTATCTACAATATATATTTTGTAAATCCTCACCAGTTCCTGACGAAGTTTGGCATTTTGTTGAATTGCATTATTCTTTTCTTCAGTCAGCCTTGACATGAGAGCTTTTGCCTGTAATAAAGTTGTGACACACATGGGGAAAAAACTCAAGATACGCTTTAAAAAATATACATTCTGACTCAAAAGCAGAAGACATTATATAGGTCATACAACATAAAGTCTTTGTACTTGCTACTTGAAAATATGAACTTATCCCTTGGAATTGATTTTAAAGGGACACCCAAGATATATGAGATTTGGATGATACCCAAATTTAAGAAAGAATGAACGACAAGACAAAGCACAGGGAACAATTGTGAGCCGTGGATTTTCACACTAACCCACACATTGTTTTCTGTCAAGCGTGAAAGTAACAGTTTTTAGTTTGTTTAAAGTAGTCCACTTTCACACTCTTTCTATTTGCATGGCTATTCCTTCATAATATTTAGCACTGCTAATATGAGTTATCCAAAAACACCCCCAAATATACCATTTTTAAGCCTAAAAAAAATTATTTCATGAAGCAATTTGTTTAAGCAATCTGCATTACTTGATTACTTCAATTATTATATGTATTCAATATCATGTCATTCTTTAGGACTATATGCTATGACTTCAAGAAATCTAGACAACCATTTAATAATAGCAGAGCAAAGAAATATCGTTGAAGTCATCACCACTAGTGAATCCTCTTGTTAATTAAATAAAACAGATGCTTACAAGCAACACTAATATCAGTAAACTAAATAAAACAGAAGCTAACCACAAATTAAAATGCATGTTGACAAACAACAAATTTACTTCAAAAGAAGAAGAAAAGATGGCACTTTGCTTACCTCTGCAGATTTTTCTGAAGATTCGTGACGTTCGGTAAATGCTCTCATCATCTGCAATAACCAAAAAAGAAATGTGTCCCAGTTGATACCAATAGAATTTTCATAGAGAAAAAATAAAGGACTGTCCTAAACAAGGAATAAGTTAAGAACCCACCGTTGTGGAGTCAGCACCACCGTTTTCGTTAAAAGAAACTCTAGGTGATGACCCTTCCTCAGAACCTTCTTGGACTGGTGAAGGAGGCTGAGGTGGAGCGACATACAGCACTCTCAGTTTGCACTCCTCAACCACATGCCCTGCTTCCTTGTTGAACTAGAAAATCCCAATTTGCACAAGTCTTGTCAAATTTTAACCCCATATACAAAACAATCAAAACAATACAAAAAAAGAACTAGCAGATGAAACTATAATGACGAATATCATTATGTATCATACCATTTCAGGAGTAATCTCCTTTGCATTGGCTCCATCATTCACTCTTACACTTTGAAGAAGAAACTTATCCTTACATTGCATATCAGGTGGAGCTTCCTTTTGCGCTTGCATGGTAACTATAAACAACCAAACATCACAATGCCATTGACCCACGATAACTTAAACTAAAAAGGTAAATACAGTACCTATAACATCACATGTAGATCGAGGCAACACAATTCCAGTGTTTGGCCGAACACAATATTTCTTCGGATTAGTTGTTTTTACCTACAAACATGAATGCATCAAATAACAAACTCAAACTCAAACTCAATTAAGCAAAACATAAATGTATCAAATTACAAATTCAAACTCAATTAGGCTCAAATTAATTAAACAGATCATGAATGTAGGTTTGGCAAAATCAATATCACAATCGAATCGTCGAAATCACAAGAGAAAAACAAAAGGCACAATGCATTGTGAAAAAACAAACGTGAAAGGAAATTTACCTTGAAAGCTACATAGCTATCTGTCTTATTTGATAATATAAGAGAACACGAGATCTGCTTCTTGAGTTCAACTGAAACAGGGAATGATCATGCAAAATCAAAATCAAAATCAAAATCAAACAACGAACAAACCCTAGAAAAATGCAAAGAGATCTACGGGAAAAAAATTGAAACGAAAAAACGTACAGGTGAACTTGAGTTCGACGGGTTCGATATTGAGAAGGTCACCGGTGGACATCATGTTGGAAGCGCGATCTGCAGAATCTGGTTGTGACGAAAGATGGAGAAAGTGGAATGAAAAGGGAATTGAAATTGAAAATGGAAATGGGAAAAATGTGATTAAGACAGGGAACTAAGGATTCTCATTCAATTTTTCATTTTCTTTTCTATTTACTCTGCGGTGGAGAGTGAGGCCATTCATTCCAACATATTTTCAAACTTATAAATAAACTAGTAATTTTTAACTAACAATTAAAACACTTCAAAGTAATAAAATATATATGTTATATAATTGTTTTCTCTCAATGTGTGAATGTGTGGGATATTGTTATATTTATTTAATGATAAAAAAAATACAAGCATAATTAAATGGGTCTCCTTTATAAGTTATTCGGGTTATTATATATTGAATTGTTATATTTGTGGGAGTTCTAAATAAATGCGACTTTAGAATCTTTTACTTGAGAATGATGTCGCATGGGCGACATCCAGAGAGAACAGGAGGCTCGCCCATAGGATTGATGGGTGTTTGATATCATTGTCTTTCCTTGATCAGCAGCATGGAAGTCTACCATGATTTTTTGAAGAATAGGTGGTTAACAATCTTCTCTAGCCATAAAGAAACGGTTGTCACCCCTAGAGGTTTTTTAAACCCTAGGCCTAAAAGGTTTTTATAACTACCCTCCCTCAGGGGGAGAAAAGACAAATCTTAACTATTATGGGTCACACCCAACATATACTTATACACAAGCAGCCAACATATACTTATACACAAGCAGCCAACATATATACAAGGCCTCTCATCCCACGCGAGCAGGTCCTTGAAACCACCATAAAATACCACCGTACAGGACTTTTCACCGCCACGAACAAGCCATAACCACCATACAACGTAATATACTTACTTAGACTCTGAGCATCCATGTCATTTGCATGGATGACATGCACACCTGTACTTTTTGACTGGTACAGTGGCGTCCTAGTAAAACTAACATGGATCACACCTTCTTTATAACCATTTTTAGCCATGGTTAACATGAGGGATCCATCCCTTATGCCAAAAGGTACCAGCGGCATCGGTGATGGCGACGTCTTGGTGAAGTTGTGTGTCGTCATGGACAAATTGCAATGTTATAATCAACATTGAAAGACAATGTTCACAATATTAAAAGGCATTAGTAAGAGTCCAATCCTCCGGAAGAGATGGAGGTGTTGGACCTCTAGCCACTTTTAGATGAGATATGGGGGCGCATATCCCTTACGAATTCAAACCTCCTTCTTTGGCCATATTTGATGGGTGTAGTGACTCTTCTAAGTCACCTCTATCAACACACAAATGACCATCATGGGAGCATCTGATTCTTTGAAGTGCAAATTATTGTCAAGGACGCCTCCTTGGCGTAGTATATGGGTCTACCATGTAACTCTATCGCCAGCTACTAGGAGTTGGTAAGGAAACTTTTGCATCGGTTCTCCGTCTACCGTCTGTTAGCTTGAGATTTTTGACTTAGCTTTTCTACATGAATGTGAGAAATGATGTGGATATCAACACTAAGTTGCAGATTTGATAATTGGAAACTTGAATATGTTTTGGACAATAGGACCTTTCTGGCATATATGATTAGATAATTTGAAGACGCTTTCAACAATAGTAACAATATAAAGCAGTTCAAGAAACGAAGACACGTGGAAACACATCAGAAGACAAAAGTCCACGTCGCAAGATAAATTTGAAGCACTTCAACAACCATCGGAGTAACTGCTCATGTGGTGATTCGGACAACAGTTTTGACTATGACACCATAAATGGTTATACCACCATAAACTAGTTTTCCTGTTTATTTTGTGGTTACACGACCCACTGTAGGAGGTATTAAGCTTTCATTCCTTCTAAGTTTTACACTTTTCCCTAGTGGGAAGGAGTATTTATATGGCATGCCAACTACAATGATAAATGGCCTATAGACGAATGTGTCAATGTACGTAGATAATACAATACTTGTTGCCTCTCTTTTCAATTCATAATTGGCATCAGGGTCTGCTATAAACAACCCTATTTGAATAGGTCAATCTCAAGAAGGACTGGGATACATCCTTCAGAGTATGCCACCTTTAACTAATAATTCCCTTATGGCTATGAGGCAACAGATGGAAGACAATAACCATGACATGGTTAACATGTTCACCCAATAGATTTGTAATGTTCAATCTTTTGATTCAAAATACCAATCATAGTTACCAATAGTTAGTCCTCCAAATGAGTCAAATTTCTAATTTCTTTGGTGCTCCTCCAACACCCATTCAGCAAGTTCCTAATAAGCAAGTGCAACAACAAGTTCCACCCAAACCATTCAAATGACCTAGACCAAAGGTAGTCGAAAATGTGGTGTTAGGAAACAGAAACGAAGATGCACATCACGTTGTTAGGGAAGTCCCAAAAAAAAACAATTTTGGAGGGAAAAATAACATAACAAATATGGTTGAACAAATCCTAACTCAAAATGGTATCAATGTTGGTCTTCATAGGCCAAATTTTGTTTCTGCATTATCTGAATATGTCTTGCAAGCTGAACTCATTGGGGGTTGGAAAATCCATAAGTTTACTAAGTTTGCAGGCGAAACTAGTGAAATTACTATTGAGCACATTACTCAATACCAGACAAAAGTTGGTGATATAGATAATAATAAAATTTTAAATATGAAATACTTCCATAATTATTTGACAAAGAATGCTTTCACATGGTTCACTACTCTCCCTCTAAACTCCATCCATAATTGGAATCAATTAGAAAGAGTATTCCATGAGCAGTTTTATATGGAACAGATGAAAATTAGACTGAAAGAGTTAGCCAGTATGAAACAAAAATCGTATGAACCAATAGACAATTATCTCAATAGATTCAGACTAATAAAGTCAAGATGCTTTACTCGAGGGTCTGAACATGAGTTAGTCTAAATGGCTACAAGTGGCTTAGATTATTCCATTAGGAAGGAGCTAGGTACTTAATACCTAAAGGATATGGCCCAATTAGCAAATAGGGTTGGACGAGTCGAACACCTGAAGGATGAGAAGGACAAATTAGAAAAAACTAGAATAAATCGACATCCTAGGAAATAAAATGTTGCTTACATGGAAACATATTATAATAATCTAAAACACGACATAGTTTTTGAATACGTTGAAGAAAACGATATCAATCGGGAAGAATTGATGCCAGGACCTTTGTATATTTGTAAGGTCTTAAGACCTTCTAATGGAAAGAGCCATGTAGAACCAAGTAGAAATGAAAAGTTTATCATAAAAACTTATACTTTTGATATAACTAAGTGTGATGAATTTTTTTATCTTATAGTTGCTGATGGTCAAATCATAGTGCCAAAAGGCCTAAAGAGACCACTATTGGAACAGAGGGAGAAGAAAGGTTTTATAAATATCATAATTTCCTTGGTCATAAAACGTCTCAATGTGCTTTTTTTTAGGGATTCGGTGCAAGATGCTTTAAAGGATGGCGGGCTGAAGTTTGGAAACAAACCCAAACCGTCAATGCAAATTGACTCAGATCCTCTACAAGTTCAAGAGGAACATCTTGTTGAGCTTGTAGAAATCATGATAGTTGAGACTATTAAAGGTCTCAACACAGAGGTCAAAGAGTTGAGTATGTTGGATTACACTGAGAAAACCAAAGTGGTATATCCAAAAGCTGGGGAGGAGTTAACTGATTTCTTGAGGTAATTTTGTGTTCATGCTAGTTGTAACACCCCAAATTTAATTGGAATATTTATTTAATTGTTTAAATAAGAATATTCATTTTTTCTTGTGGAATATTGGGAATTAATGCATTTTTGGGTTATTTATTTAATGGATATATTAATATTATTATGAATTAAAATAAATATAAGAAGAATAAGGGCAATTGGGACAATTAAGAGGAGTTAGTGAGGGTATTATGGGGAAATCCCAATTTTGAGGTCCAAGATTAGGTTTAACAAAAAGGAAATTGTGAAGGGATTAGGATTCATTTGTTAGACCGTGAAAATAATTGAGGTCAGAGCTCTGAGGAGGAAGATTGGAGGCAAAAGTTTCGAAAGATTCCCTGAAAGATTTGTGAAGGCTTTAAATCGACGATTAAGGTATGGGAGTATTACCTTCATGATTTTCCATGTGTAACTTTCAATGTATTTAAGGTCGATTTAAGGTTTAAGGGTTTTAAGGGTGGATATGAGAAATAGTGATCTTTGGCCTTCGTGGCTTAAATCTATTATTATGAATCTAACCGTGGAATTCATTGGGGTAAAAGGAAAATTAGGCATCCGTGGCCAAACTCTGATTTGTTATTTGTCTAACCCTGAAGGGATAGAAATATTAGATAGTGAGTAAATCTAATTCTTTTGAGGTAATTGTAGGGAAATTTTTTATTTAGGGCGTGAATATGATACGGGATTGGCCTAATAAACCGTAGGTTTTGTGCCTTTATCGTCGTAAGACCATAGGGATATTTTAGGGGCATTGGGAAAGTCAATTGTGTGAACATTTGGATGGATTTAGGTTCTGGTGCGTAGTAGAATTTGCTGTCATCGCACTGTTCGCCTAGCGAAGAATGCTTCGCACAATGAACAATGTTGTTCCCAGACTCGCCTAGCGAAGAATCCTTCGCACAGTGAAGAAATTCGCCCCAGACTCACCTAACGAACATGCCAGCGAATGTAGCAGAGTTCGCGAATGTTGATCGTGTACAACGATGCCTTGATGTTTGATTTTGTGATTTCTTTGACGAATTGACATAAGTATGACTGTGAGTTTTATGTGATGTGTACATGATTACATGATGATTTCTATGATGTATTGATTGGAAAACTATGATGATGTTACCATGATTTTGATGAATTATATGATGACATGAAATATGATGATGACTGTGATGATGATCATTATGATGATGATCATTATGATGAATGATGATGCACCTATGCTGTTATTATGAGGATGATTATTGACGTGTGCATCATACATTCATGTGCATCCGGACTTCAATTCAGAACCTCGATTACTTTGGCTTCAATCCCATTGTGTGGATGTGAAGTGTTTTGATGTGCTCCGGTTCTCTAGTAGAATTGATCCTATTGATGGGGATCTATAGAGAGTTGATGGTCCAGTGTCTATCGAGTTGTGATGATTGGTACCACATGCATTGAGTCTTGTTGCATTTGCATTTATGAGTCATTTGGAATAATTTATGATATTGTGGTCTTTGAGGCCTATTGATGAATATGATGATGTTGAATATGACTATGACGTCATTTATATGTTGATTTTCATACATTGATTATTATGAATCGTTTTACTCACCCTGCTTGTTTAAATTTTTCCTCCTCGTGGGTAACATGCAGATGACCAGGTTTAGCCATGGACGTCGTCGAGGATATTTTTGGAGTTTTGAGTTGTTAGCCTTTTGGTTAACTTAGAGGGTCTTGCTCTGATATGTAACATCGGGTTGGGGTCTTCTGAGTTAAACTGTGTTTTATTTGAATTTATTTTGATTATCTTCCCGTATGAGGAAAAACCTTGATTTATGCCTTTTGAGTTTCGTTGCTTTGTGCAATTTGATGTATGTTGGAAAAACCTGTTGTTTACGAAGCCTTGACCTATTTTGATTATTTGAAAAATGTACGCCCTTTTTGGTGGGTTTTATTGAATCTAATAATTTACTCTGATAATTTGTGAATAAATGTGCCTTTTAATTGTGGGGTAGAAAAGGGTGTTACATTAGCTCCAACACAGTGTTCGACAAAGAGGGAACAAAAATCCTCAAAAGTAGCAAGCCTCAACAACAAAGGAAGAGCATTTGAGATGACAGAAGGCCTCAATTTCCCTATGACAAAAGGGAGGTACCTTACGAGAAATACCAAGAGTCTTCACGTTATTAGAGAAGTCAAAATAAGACCTGTGTTCCACTAACTAATGGAAAACCCAATGTTGATCAACAAAAATAGATGGTGATCAAAATTGGTTCAGGTTCATCTTACCATAATAACTCCCTAGTGTCGAAGAATTACTCATATGCTTCTTGTAACTTGTAAATGCGCCTAAGAGGGGGGTGAATTAGGTTCTGAAAAACTATTTGCAATCTTTTTCGGTTCTTGGTTCTTTTTCCGGTTATGATGATAATGACTTAAAAGTAAAGTGCAGAAAATAAAAAGAGACACAAGAAATATATAGTGGTTCCCCTCACACTCCGAGAGTACTCCACTCCCCTTTCAACACGAAAGAGATTTCACTATAGTTTAGAATTATTGCACAACCTAATCACACCAATGGTGAAGCCTACTATCTAATCTATAGGTAATCCAAGTGTATGAAGAACAATCCTCTTCAAACACTTCACTTGTTTCCAACAATCCTGGATAACAAGGTATTACACAATAATCTTTGAAATAAGTTGAAATCTTTGAGAGAATGATATTATCAATCTTCACAATCGATCTTCTTCTTGAAACAAATATTACTCAAATAAATATACAAGTGTTCTTGTGAAAGGATTTGAAATGAAGCTGTGATAGTGTGAAAGTTTATTCAAAGGCTTCTTTCAAAAATGTTTTTGAACACTTAAAAATGAAAATTTGAAAGATGAAGAAAATGAGTAATTTGAATGATTTTGTTTCTTGAAGGTGAATTGGAATTTTGAAATTGATAACAATTTATATTGATCAAAATACCTTTTCAAAAAGGTGTGATTTTGTGCAGCAAAAACAGTCAGAAATTAAAATAGAAACCAATGCATATTTTCATGAAAAGCTGCCTTTTTGCTTGCTGGTTCAGTGTTAATCGGTTAACCAAATGGGTTAATCGGCTAACACCTTACAACGTTTAAAAATATTCAAAATTTACACATGTTAATCGGCTAACACTGTAACAAAATCACAAATGAGTTAATTTTAAGGGTCGTTAACCGGTTAACCAAAAGGGTTAATCGGTTAACACTGAAAGATTTTTAAAATATAATTATTTTTAACAAGAGTGAGTAACTTAAAAAGGTTTTAAAAGAGTTTGTGTTATATGTGAAGTGAAATGTGAATTTATGAACACTTGTATAGATATTTTCAAGTAATATTTGTTATACCTTTAAATTGATGTTCAAAACTCAATCTTCATTTCTTGAAACTTGTAAGAGAAGCTTTGATCCATAGAAGACATATATGAGAGCACTATCTTGATGCTTGATGTCTTTGTTGTTACTTGATTCTCTTACTTTTTGCGTAGTATATGTTGCGTAGAAAGCTTGTTCTTGTTGTCCTCATCAAAACATTAAATGTGCTTGAAGCTTGCTTCTACACTTCTAAAAATCATTCAGGTAAAAAGCCTATGACTAGAACCTAATGGAAAAGTCACCAATGGAGAAAGAAAGCTGCTTTCGAGAGTGTAGAGTCAAGTAATAATGGAAAATCTCCAGTGCGGATAGATAATCGAGTGGCAAAGAGACCCGTGAAGAAAATAATGTTTCCTCCTTTGCCAACACTAGTTAAGCCCAATGGCAAGAATTCTATGCCAACTGAAAATGATGATATGCTTATTAGTAATTTTGAATCTGGGTCAGAGGATGAGCTTGACATAATACGCAAAAAACATTATGTTGTACCTATAGAATTTGATCAAATTATTTAGGTGGCAAAGGAGAAGGATGATTTTTTGCAGAGGAAATATCAAATCATTAGCCTCTATGCTGATATGTCATGAATATCAGTTGTGTAGAAGAAGAAAAGGTCGTCTTTGACAGGCCTGGTGAAGGGATGAAACAACATCCTAAGCCCCTCTTTATAGGGGATAAGGTTGACGAAGTAGGTGTTAACAAAGTCTTGGTGGACGGGGGAGTTATGATTAATTTAATGCCAAAATCCTTATTGAAGAGAATTGGCAAGAAAAATACAGATTTAAGGCCACACAATAGGGTTTTGTTGGATTACAAAGGAAAAACTAGCAAGCCTTGGAAGTTCTTCAAGTTGACGTTGATGTGGGTAAAATTGTAAAACCAGTGTTATTTATGGTCATTTTGTCCAAAGCAAATTATAATTTATTTCTAGGTAGAGAATGAATACATGGCATAGGGGCAGTTCATTCAACTCTACAGTAGAAAAAAATTAATCTGGAGACTGTCATACCACAATTTTGTCCTACCTAATTTGCATTGCATTTTCTTTTTCAGTTTATTTTCATCTGCATCAACATGACCATTTCATCTGGTCATGTATGTTCATTAACTCAGAAATCATTCATTTGCATATGGTCCAATAAAGTCAAAGGTTTGACCTTGTAAACCTTGATTAATACTTTCATCCTTTTCTCATTATCTTTATAATTTTCATCTGCATCTAGCATTATTCTCTAATTTTCATTT
Organism: Lathyrus sativus; assembly: GCA_963859935.3. Classification (NCBI taxonomy): domain Eukaryota; kingdom Viridiplantae; phylum Streptophyta; class Magnoliopsida; order Fabales; family Fabaceae; genus Lathyrus; species Lathyrus sativus. Next base: position 513,657,647 of record OZ012736.1, read on the forward strand.
TAAAGCAATGCAAGGGCATGATCAACTTTTTAACTTTGGTTCATCTCGGGTGGCATTTGCATTTTTAGTTTTTGTTTCTCTAATGCATTTCTTATTTAAACATTTTAAATAAAAAGAGAACATATTTTAGTCATTAAAAAGTTAATTACATTCAAAATTTCTTTTCTTTTTCATTTACCTTATAAATATGATTTTAAATACCAAGCAAATTTAAACCATATTTCAAAAAGATACAAAAAAAAAATAGAAGTTTAGATTTTAAAAAAATATATTTTACACTTAATCACATTTTTACAATAAATAAAATACAAAAAAATGATTTGAAATACAAGTTGTTTGTATTGTGCAAATTACAAGAATAAATAAAAAATGGAAAGGCCAACTGTGTGCAACATGGGCCTTCAAGTTGTAGCACCCATCATCTGCATGATCCTTCTTAATCGTGTATCCTACATGAAGATATTTACCACATGAGTCCAAAAACATACATACATCTCATAATCAAAATGTAGCATGCATCCATCCAAACAAGTTAGCAGCTAAAAAAACTTGTGGCCATAATCATTCACACATACATCACAAAATTGAAAACAAAAAAATGTGCACACTCACGTACCTCATCTCATCCAAATTTTACCACTTCACCAAAATCCTTTGATTTCAGGAATTGGAAGGAATTCCTAACATAATGATTCCCTAAAATTCCTCATCTCCATCTTTAAAAAAGAAAACTCACATGGGTGAAGGAAATGTCTAGCAAAATCAACAAATTTTTCACACAAATTTGATTTCATCCTTACCCCAATCTAGTCCCTTATAAATACACTAACATTGTTCAACATAAAGATAGGCATTCTCCTCATTGTTACTCTATTAAAATCACTTTAAAAACCATACCAAAGCTCATACTGCTAAAAACTACTCAGAGTTTCTCACTGAAACTCTAAGATAGTTAAGCTAAACCTCACCATTATCCCTAGCACTACGACCTAACAATAGTGACAAGCAAACAAAAATCCCAAAGAAGTGGAAGACGTGAAACAAAATAAATGAAGGGAAAATCACTTACCTATGGATTCTTCTCTTTGGTAACATCCGAACAATAGATTCTTCTCTTTTTACTTCATTCATACTTGCTAGCATTATGTAAAATGTTATTGTTGAATTTTGGTTTTTCCTTGTACTGTACATTGATGCTTGATTCCTTTGTTGTTATGTTTGATTTTGCTTGGATTCATTGTTTTTGTGTTTGATCTCATCTTGAGGCTGATGTTTGCATATGGTTGGGTTATTTCAATTCATTCTTGACAAATTGGGGTTTAGTTTTTTTGGAAACCTAGAGCACAATCTAGGAGTTTGATGGGAATTTAGGGGAATTCATGGTCGGATTTAGAGTGAGGAGTTTTTTTAGGGGGTGTTGGGAATTTCTAATTTTGGGGTGGTCTAGTGAGGTCTCACCGGAGAAGAAGGTGGAAACCACCACTGGCCGCCGCAGAGGGCTCTTTCTCCAGCAGCCTTTAAGTTGCAGATTAGAGAGAAGATGGGGTGTGAGAGAGTGAAGATAGAGAAAGTGAGTTATTTGTTGCAAATGACGTTTCTCTCTCTCTCTCTCTCTTTCTCTCTCTCTCTCTCTCTCTCTCTCTCTTTCTCTCTCTCTCTCTCTCTCTCTCTCTCTCTCTCTCTCTCACACACACACACACACACACACACACACACACATACACTTTCTTTTGTTTAAATGTTGTTGATGGCTTTTGACTATGACAAGTGGCGGACCAGTTGCCACTTATCTCCGTGGAGAGCTAATAACGTAGACTCTTATAGCGCAAGGTATGGATGCACAATTGTGAAAACATATGGTCTTTCAAGTGCTTGTGTTATTGAACAAAAGGTGAAACTTGTTACTCTGATAAGAATGGATGAGGTTTGCATTTATTGAAAGAGGCTTAGGTTTGATGATGATGGTGTCATGAAAGAAGGTAAATTGAATATCTCTATTTTGACTAAATGGGAATTGATACAAGAGATATTTTTGAAAGCCGATGACAACATGAAACTACACAACAAAAAAAAAACTGAGGAAGATTGCTTATCCGGAAACCACCAACTTGAAACCACTCTCTTAATCGATGAAAACAAAAGGTGCTCTGAAGAAACTTAATCCTACACCAAATGATAATTCGATGACACAACCTCCTTCATATTTTAAACATGTTGACAAAGTTTTTCACCAATTCCAAAATATAAAAAAAAAAAGTGTTGTCAAAGGAGCTCACATTAGCAAACCACCTCCTCCGCCGCCTCTGACAAAGATTCCATTCATTGACGAGATGTCGGTTTTTATGCACAAATACATCGAACGGAACGTCAATGTTAAGGAGGATGGTAATTACGGTTATCAAGATGTTTCAACTTTACTCAGTAAAGGAGAAAATAATCATACACTTGTCCGTCGTCAACTTATCCAAGAGTTGAGGACTCATAAAAAGTCATACACACAGATGTACATAAAGAAAGAAAAATTTGATGAAGTTTTATGAGTCTCTTGTTCCTTACCTTAACGGACCAAAACCGGAGGCAAAATGGACGTGCTTCCCTGAAATGGATCACCTCATAGCATGTGTGTATGATAGAGTGTATGTTGATCTGACACAATACAGTTTTTTGAAAATCTTTTTCCCACTACGCACAACCCCACCTCAAAATCCAAATGACTGTATTATATGTATTTGGTGACTTTTAAAATCACAATTTTTGTTCAAGTTTACTTGAAATCGGGATTCCCTATACCACTTACATCACTGGAGTGAACGGCTCATTCAACAACAAAAGAGAGACTTGGTCAGACCATTTTATGGAAATGATGCAAGAGTTTAACAAATTGAGCAATTAGAATCAAATGCACAAAAGTGAAAGGGGGTACGGTACCGCCAATAGATTTAGCCGACGACAAATGTTTCTATTCATTTTAATTTCGTGTTTAGTCTGACAAATAAGTATATGTAATTGTGTCTCAATATTAATGAAATGTAATATATTCAATTTGTCATTGTGTCTTAATACACTTTTTATCTTTCGCATAACAACATTTGTTCGTTTGTAAAAAAAAAAAGGTTATGTTTTCAAACCTGTTCGGGAGAGGTTTCAGAGATGCATCTCTAGAATAAGATAATAGGATGCAGACCCGGAGATATATCTCTGAAATCAGGTTTTAAATGGTCAATATTTGTCTACAACTTCTATAAATTTTCGGGCTCTGGTTTTTGTATTTCACACAAACAAAAAATGTCTCAAATGTCACAAATCAACATCACTTGGTATGTCGCAAATGTCTCATTCTCTAGCGCGACCCCTAGGCAAAAGTTTAAGCTCACTGAGTACACCTCTCTCTCATATCTAAAATACGATGTAATAACCCGTATAATATATATCTAGAATAATATCATACACATGTTAATTTTTGGTACTGCCACAACATAAGTGCCTAAAGACATCTTTATATACATATCCATAAAATAAAATACAACATATGGAAAATGTCATACAATAGTGGCTAAATAAAAATATAAGAACTATGTACGATATCTACAATTGTACAAAATCCATAGCGAAAGACCACAATAAAAGCTTCCCTTGAAACATCAATACACAACTCCTCTTGTATACTAAACCTGCAAACAATACCTGAAAAGCAACAACAATATTGAGGTGAGATAATAATCTCAGTGAGTTCCTCTATCCTATGGGTTCACTTGGCTCTATAGGAATCTAATCAAATCCTAACTCAAGTCTAAAAAGGGAAAAGTCTTGAGTTCACAAAACTCGCAATGTATGGAAACATGTCTATTAAGTCCATCAACTTAAATAGTCACTAATCGAAAACCAAATCAAGGTGCCTTTCCCTGGAAAGCCCTACGTCTAGAGTTATCGACTAGGGTCACGGATCCTTGTATCATAATTATCTTTCCCCGGCAAGCCCTATGTCTAGGGTAATTGACACGGGTCACAAATACTTATATCATCAGTATCTTCCACAGCAAGCCATATGCCTAGGGTTATCGACACGGGTCACAGATACCTAGACATCTCATACTTTAACATACGTATGGATTTCAGATTCTAAGGGAAAACATTCATCTTAAAAATCGTCGTTTCCTATGGGAATCTTAACTTATTTCAAGCCTTTTACCCATATGGGATTTTCACCACCATGAGATCCATCGCCTTTGGGACTCAAGCCCAAGTCATTCAAGTATGACTGCATACATCCTAATTCTTACTTTATATAAGCATCACAACTTGGAACAATACAATCAAGGGGTTGTTTTCGACTACGTAATTAAATAGAAACACGACGTGATTACATTCGACAACCACAAGGCGATCACATTCACCTTAACATTCACAACAACATCACATGTTCCATACAATGCCTATTATACTTAGCTAAACAACTACTTGTCCATGATACACACCTAGGTATCATTGTGTATAATCATTTCCATCTAAGTAATTCATCATACCTTAATTATCTTTCTAGTTTATTTACCTAGTTATATCCTAGGTTTCCTCACTCATCTTCATAAAGTTTTTATCATGTTATTTCATAATCAAAATATTCAATCCATTTATAGCATACATATTAAAATATCACACATAGTAGCATAACATGTCACATTAGTTCCTAGGCATATCCAGCTCACAACATACTCATCATTATCTTAGGTTATTCAAGTTGTTATGCACAAACAAGTCAAACATAAGCAGTTCACTTAAGGCATACAATCATCACTATCATCTATCAAGCATTATTGGTTAGTTAATAGTCTCTCAACACCATGCAATATCCCACTGGATTATCTTTCCAAAGCTTCAAGTCTCACAGCAATTGGATTCACGGTTCTTGAATTTTGGTGGAAACAAGTACCATGGTATTCAATCAACAATCCATAATAGTTCATAGCATACATACTATTTTATCATCAGTATCCTATCAATCATTGACATAAATGATGTTTTTACTTCACCATCTAATAGATAATTGAAATAGCTTTCCAACGCATCCGACTGAGCGTCAAGCGGAGTTACGAAACATAATTTATGCCACAAATAGTATAGATGGAAAAACGTAAATATGTCAGCCGCGCTCTGCACTAGAAAGTGGGGCTTTGCGTCAGGAAAATAGAGGCCATGCGCTAGCAGCCCCAAGAAGTGGTTAGGGTTGCGCGTAACACCCCTAGGCTGGGCATAGCACGAAAACCAGTTTCAGAACTCATAAAACTCCATTTTCCAACTTTTATCCAATTTAAGCCATGTATAAACACCTCCTAGCATACCCAAACATCCCACACCATGAATTTCATCATTCATATACCCTCAAGCATCAATAACATGTAGAAAAACAACATAACATTAAAACACATGATATAATGTCAGCATGATAACACAACTCATGGTTCTATCATAACATTAATCAACATGTACTATCATCAACAAGCATGAAATAAAAAAAAATGTAACATCATCATTTCCCATGATTAGAGTTAGAACACACAAATCCTAACCGCATTCTCATGAAATTCTTCTCATTTGCTAACACTATCTATGAACTCACCTCGTGATGATGATGAATGATGATGATGATGATGATGATGATGATGATGATAATGATGATGATAAGGAGGATGAAGATGAGATGATGGTGGTGATAATGAGTTTCTTCATCCTTTCTCTTTTTTCTTCTTCCTTCTCTTTTCTCTCCTCTCCCTCTTTCTTTTTTCCTCTTTCTCACGTTTTCTTCTTCTTTTTTTTCTTTCTTTCTTGTTACTCTTTCTTTCCTTTCTCTTCTTCCATTTTCTAAAACTCTCTCTTTCTCAATCTTATCTCTTTCTACTTCTTTTGTCATTTCCACCACATTATACATACATATTATATAATATATGATATTAAGTAGTGATAAAAAATATCTCAATTGATATTTTTGTCTTTTAGTACTAATTGACCAATTATTAATATTACCAAAATGTCCCCTCTTGTACTTTCTTTTAATAAGGATTGATCTCTTCAGAGTCCACTGATTACTTTATTAGTCCCAACTGACAACATTTAGAGCACATAGGAGCTCAAACTGTTCCAACTAACAAGAGATAGAGTACATATGAACTCAGTTGGTCTCAACTGACAACCAATTGAGAGTTTAAGGGTATATGGGATATTACATACGAAGTCCATAATCTCCTACCTTACGGAGACAATAGAAAAATTGTGAAGATCGAGTACCGTTCACCGTTAGTTGACAACGAAGGAAAGATTGAGTTCAACAACTTTGAGCTCAAGACGGATGCAGATGTAAAGGCTATGTGGATTACGTATTTTCGTTTGAAACAAAGTTCCGCTCGAGTTAGAAGCGATGATTTCAAAATCGATTGAAGATATTGTGAAGATGTTGAAGGGTCCACTTGGATATTGAAGTGTAATGTTACATTTTATGTTGAAATCATCTATGTAATGCTTATTTTATTTTATTAATGTTAATTTTATTTTGAAAAATTATATGATTTTGGTGTCTGCCTCTACTACTTTTGTGTCTGCATTACAAAAATGCATATATAAAAATATTTTGGAGACGTATCTCGAGTATTAAAAAAACTCAACTTATAAGGTGTCACTCAGAATAGTCTGCGTTAAATGTGTATTGGATGCATCCGAAAATACATCTCTAAAAACTAAAAGACATTTTAATATTTTTCATAGTGCATAAGTAACATATAAGATGTATTAAAAATTTCCCTAATAAAATTAAAACAATAGAGTAAATACCAAAAGCAAAATAACATATACTTGAAAGGACCAAAATCAAACCAACAAAATTTTAGGACTAAAATCAAACCAAAAAATGTATATTTATTTGTAGGGACAAAATACATATTTAAATTATTGAAAAAAAATTAAAATACATATACAATTTATTTCAAAATACAAAATTAAATATCATATTAATAGTAATGAAAAATTATTACTTATATTATTTATGTATATCGACTTAGTTCCTAGAGAAATTAGATAAACTTGGTACCCCTAAAATGATATTTTTATGACTATTCCATTGACTTTTTTTAATAACTTAAAAGAAAAAGCATTCGTGTTTTATATTTATAATTAAAAAAAAAACTTGATCTTAGATCTAAAATAGACTAGATCATAGACCTTATTTATTATAAGTTGCTACACAACCACTTTTTTCTAACTTTCAGTGTTCATAACAGAATGGGAATATAAGTCACTGTCTCATTGCAATTTTGTTTACACTTTGAGAAATTCACATTTTTTGTTCTTCTATATGTTGTCCAAGTTCTTTCAATGCCTGAAAAAGAAAATTGAAACAAAAGATCATTTGACAATACTAAAGAAAATATTCAACAATGCTGCTGAACTCACCATCTTAGTTTCTTGAAGTGCATCTTCCAATGTCTTGATTTTCTGTTACAAGTATTATACATCAGAAAATTACCCTAACCATATTGAATTAATTACCTGTGTTTATCATGGAGAAATAAATCATTGTATCAAAACTCACATTCTTGATGTCACCGAGACTATCTTCAAGGCGATCGATTTTTTGTAATGCTAACCGACATGGTAGATCTGTTCTAACATCGTCTTTGTTTTCCATGTCAACCTGCATTTGAGTATGTTAAAGCAAGGATCAATGTGTGATAGGTACAAAAACTTGTGAATGTTTTTGTTACCTTTTTGTGCATCAAGAATCCTTCTGAAACCACATTGTTGTTTTCGTCGGTTTTTTCTGTTAAAGAAACTGTCTGCGCGAATAATTATACATCCTTGTTAGTTATTTCTACCAGCAAATAATGTGTTCATGATATTGACAAACCTGAATCATTTCTAAGAACTCTTGATTTTTCCATGGACCTTGATCACTCATCAAGCAACCTCCGTAATCAGAACATATGCAATTACCACCCAAAAAAGTTGGCAAATTACTGTAAAATAAAACAATTATAAGTAGTAACAAATTCATCAAAAAGGTTTCAACTTCCCAAAGTTTCTACAACACAAAAAATCATGGCTTAACGATGCAAAATTCTTTTTACCTTGGATCAATAGTCTCTAGCAGCACACTAGAATAATCAGGACCCAAAACCTGAAACAGAAAAGTTGGAGATTCAATCAAAACACAAGTTTGTCTACTAGAGATTGCGATAATCAAATTTAGTTTTGCAGTAACATTGCATCTGAGCAGGGTCGTCTTTGAGGGCCTGTAAAGCGGGCTACCGCACGAGGTCCTAAATAGGCCTCATAAAATATTTTAAACGACTAAACCACTGTTAATTAGGGCCTATATTAATTTTTCTAGGTTGAACCGTGGCTAACTTGCATAGAACCTCAAAAAACTTAAGACGGCCCTGCATCTGAGATGGAAAAATGTGCAATATAGAAACTATACATACTTGAATTTTCGCTACTGTCCGTTCGCTTAGGAATGCCTTCACTGCTTTCCACAATATCTTGAATCCAGAACCAGCATTAACAATGAAGAGTTTATTTAGAGTCTGCAAGAATAACGATGAATACTAATCAACCACTATTATCACCAAATCATTTTCTTATGAGATATGATTAACAAAAAGTACCTCAGGATAGTAACTGCTATCGATCTTCTGAATTTCCATAAATAAGTACCTCGCGGGCTTTGAGAAATTAGACATTCCCTTGAAAAATAATACAACCAGATAACCGAATTAGCACCGCTATTCCATATAGTTGATTATGAAACACTATAGATTGAAAGTGGCAAACATGTTCTAACAAAAAAATTAAACTATATCGAAAAAAAATTGCTTACTATTCCATGGACATCCACGATACTTGTGGTGGAAGCTATGTGTCTTTTAGCAGCTAATGAACATGCAGGGTAGCGTACTCGTAGCGTTTTCTCTTGTTCTAACACATGATGCTTTATAAACCTTTCGTGTGTTGTTACTTGCCACAATTTGTTAACATCAATCATCCCAAGTCTTTCAATATACACAGGTCTTCCACATTTATCAACTCCATGGTATCCATGAGGGTAGCATTTCTTCACTTCTGTGTATTCTGTGAATTTGAATTCCTTATGAATCATGTCAACTCGAAATTCCTTTCGCCATTTGAGATAATTGAGAAACATTTCTTTGGATATTGTGATATCAAAATCATTCATGCGCAGAAACCTTGAACATCAAAGGGAATTAACACAATTAACCAACTAAATCCATATAAACTTTGCCTCAAACTCAGAACAGAAGAGACAAAAACATATTTTACCTTAGAAGAGTATGATAATCATTGTGGTTATGTGGTAAAAGACCCTCGCGAGAAAGCATTTCGCGGAAATTCTCAACGATTTTTTCATCTTTTGGATCATGAATTCCTTGTAAAACAATTTCCATACTTTTACTCCTTCCAAATTTCGTAAGAGAGTAAGACAGCATTGACTTGATGGAGAAGGAAGCTCTTTTCTTTCCTTTTGGTGTAGGAAGATCCCAATGCGATTCAATCGGAGGATGAATTGATTTGGTTATGCCACTACTACTACTACCAGACTTAAACTTCGACCCCTTAACACTAGAAGATGATTCATGTTTTCTATTACTTCTTGTTATAGTAATATCTCTGTCTCTTTCACAATTCGTCGGAGTACTCATTGGGATCTTTCAAAACTATTAGCAGAAACAATTTATGAAAAAATTGAAATGAGAAGCAACATAAAATAAAAGCAATACTACTTACAAGAAGGAATTCCGGTCCGAAGGAGAATGAAGAACAAGAATTGTTGTGAAGCACATGATGTTGATTGATAAGGATAGAATTGGAATTGCTTGCGTTCCAAGAAAGTGCGAAAACTAATAATACAAGTTCGGCATCTTTTCTTTTTTTTATATTCTTTTTCTTTTTGAAGGGGGCGTAATTAAGATTAAGGGGGTGTAACTAGTTGACATGGCTTTTCTTTTTCAACACGAAAAGGGGTTATATTTTTGCAGCATAAACAGTTTCAGAAAATCAGAAAAACTCAGAAATCAATCATGGAGTGTGTATTCGGATTAGTAGGAAACGATTTCGCTATTGTGGTGGCAGATTCATCAGCAGTACACAGCATCCTCGTCCACAAATCCAATGAAGACAAGATCATGTTCCTTGATTCCCATAAACTCATTGCTGCTAGTGGCGAACCCGGTGACAGGTTCATTCTTCTTCTTCTTCTCTTTCTAACTGAGTAACTACAAGTTTTGATTTGGATTTTGATTCATTGGTTTTCAATTTTAGGGTTCAGTTTACTGAGTATGTTCAAAAGAACGTTGCATTGTATCAGTTCCGTAATGGGATCCCTCTCACCACTGCCGCCGCCGCTAATTTCACTCGTGGCGAGCTCGCCACCGCTCTCCGCAAGGTATCAATAATTACCCCTTTTGTTCTTTCTTTGAAACCCTAATAATTAGTACTATTTTGATACCATAGTCTATCAATAATTGCATGTTTTTTCATAGGCTTGTTATTTACATTAACACTCCTGAGATGATTTGTGAGAGCTAATAAAAACAACTTATGATTATCCAAAAGCTGTTTTTAGCTTATTTCTATTAACTCTCCATAATAGTTTTACTAAAACAGCTTCTATCATACATAAAAATGGCGGTAAAATGATGGTTTGATGTCCGTAAATTCTAGTTGAATTCTAGTTCAACTGACAAAAGTCGATATTGTTAGGTTGAATTTAAATGTCATCAACAGGGTTGGAACCCTGACGGTCAGTGTGTGAGTTTCTAGTGGTTATAATCACTTCGTTAACTTGTCTAAGTATAAAAAAAATGATGGTTTGACTTCATTTTACTGTTTGTTTTTGTTATATAAATAGCATGTGATAAATGCTAATGTCTTAAAGTGCTTAAGTAAGTTGTTTATCCAAACAGGGCTTATGTCAATTGGGAAAAGAATTAAAAGCTTTTAAAACTGCAGTTACCGATATGCTTAGGTTTATGTTGTTTAGCTACAATTCATTAGCCATGTTGCATTATGATTATTGATAAGGTGAATTTGATTTTTTTTGTTCAGAACCCTTACTCTGTTAACATCCTTCTTGCTGGTTATGACAAAGATATAGGCCCATCCCTATACTACATTGACTACATTGCAACACTTCACAAGCTTGAAAAGGGAGCTTTTGGTTACGGTTCCTATTTCTCCCTGTCAATGATGGACAGACACTTCCATAGCGGAATGTCTATGGAAGAAGCAATCGATCTTGTTGATAAGTGCATTATGGAAATCAGATTAAGGTTGGTGGTCGCACCTCCAAACTTTGTTATCAAGATTGTTGACAAGGATGGTGCAAGAGAGTACGCATGGCGTGAATCAGTCAAGGATGCGCCTGCACCTTCAGCCGAGTAAAACACTATTTTTTTTCACTTTCTCATCTCGAAAAAACACTATGTTGTACTAATTGGTGGAAAGTAAAACACTATGTTGTTTGAATTAATATGTATGACTAGTTTGACTCATATTTGTGACAATACATGAGAAATGCTTAGAAGTTACAAAAAAACTACTAGTATTTCGACAACACTGTGATTCTTTGAGTCAAATATATTTTATTCTTAGGAGACAAAAATGTGGTCCTGGCTTTGTTTGTTTGTCCCAGCTTGGTAAAGCTCTGAAATCAATCAAATCTATTACCGACGTGCATGCATCATCAGTGTACGTCTACAATGAAGAATAGACAGAAAGGATGTGAACGGGGGGCGTCTGTAGTCTGTACTTCCTCCTTCCAAGTGGATAATCTCTATTCCTATTTCCTTTTTCAGAAAAACAGTTTTTTTTTATCACTTTGTCCTTGCGAATCTCCAGTCTGCACTACAGAACTTCATCAGCATAAAAGACAAATAAATAATGGCATAACCTTTGTTTGAATTGAAGTGTAGCTCTTCTTTGGCTGTCCTTCCTTTCTTACTCTCCACATTTTGTTTCCTTGCGCCTTAGAAACCGCAGCCATAATTGTATTTGCTTTACTTTTTTTTTGTCTGATTTTGGATTTTCATGTCTTTCGAGAAGAGAATTATTGCATAGATAAATTTGTTAATTTTGGATACTTGATAGATGTTTTACTTGGTGGAATCTATTTTGCGCCTGACCACCGTCTCTTCCGTTGTTTACCCTATGATTTGATTTTTTGTCCAGATTCTATATCTACACTTAATTTTTATTTCTGATCTACAAAATACGATTTACTATTCAAATAACTCAAAAAAATTTCCTTCATTGCGACTGTCACTATTTTCCCCATCACTGAGCAACCTTGTTTGCACACTTTTAAGCTATCAACTCTCATGAAAAATCACTACACCACCAATTTCGTCACTTTTACTAAAGTTTCGTTCATTCCGTACAAGAAACTAACCGGGACAGATAAACATCATACAAAGGAAAGAGAACAACAACGATAAACTAGAGTTGCTATTATTGTTTAACCAACTATCATCAAAGAAGTTACTATTTCGGTCGTTGATTACAATGAGTTTCTTCAATTCAAAGCAACCCATCAACCATCAGCTTCTGCCATCATTGCTCAGTTTAGTAATTCTATAGCCTTTGTCTCTTCATTTGACTCCTTAGGTCATTGGGTCCTTAACTCTGGTGTCTCTGATCATATGACTAACAATATATTGTGTTTATCTAACTTGCCTTAATCTGATTCTTTGTCTTTTGTCACTATGGCAGATGACTCTAAAATCAAAGTTCGAGTCCTTGGTCAAGCACACCCACTTTTAAACTTGTCTTTAGATTTTGTGTTTTGTACTTTTGGTTGTCCTTTCAATCTAAATCTGTTAAAAAGTCGACTCGTAGTTTTAATTGTTCATTTTTGTTTATTGATAATTTTATTTATGTTTAGGATCGACGTACATGATGGACAATTGGAACAGAGAGTGCATTCGGAGGATTATATTATTTATCACCATCAGTGGCATGTGATTCTATTGCTTCTCAAAGCCTCACACATCAACTTTTGGGTCACCCTAGTCTTAATAAACGTGTCTTTTAGTTCCTAGTTTTTGTAAGCTTTCGTCATTTGAATGTCAGTCATGTCAATTAGACAAACATACTTGTCACGCTTATTGCTAACGTGTAAATAAAAGTACTTCATCAATATTGATATAGGAATTTCTCATGGGTTGTTGAGGATCAATTACAAAACTATAATTGTTGAAGAAAGTGTTGGAGCTTGTAAAAGATTGAGAATGAAGGTAATCCTCATGGGTTGTTAAGGATCAGTCACAAGCTAGTTGCTATAAGCTGTTTTATGTGAAGACATAAATGTTTATCCCTTTCCTTTATCAAATTATAACAAAAAAAAAGGGTAATGGAGTTGATCTCTTGAAGAAGATGTGTAGCAATCACCTGACTTATAGGATACTCCTACTGCTACACTATGATGATATGATTATATTGGGTGATATGTTGTGCTACTTGTGCTTCGTCATGAAAAACAGATCTTATAGTTGTTTTAGCCAAAAATTTATCAAATGTGGGGATTGTTGTTCCTTTTAGATTGTCTACTTTTGGTAAAACAACACATGAACAAGATGTAATTTAGGCAACATGTGGAACAAGATGTTATAACATGTGTTCCAACATCTGAGTTTGTTTCCAAGAAGGGTTGTTTGGCTAAAGTGATTGACAGAACTAGTTAAGCAATAACTGATTGGATAAAGTGTTTAATAGAACCAGTTAAACAATAGCCATAAGGTTTGGAATAAGATTTTCTTTTGATGTCCTTCAAAAATGGTAAGGTGCTAACTTTTTTAGATGATCCAAAAATTTTCTTTTGCGAAAAAGGTTGTGTTGATAATCCAAAATCAACTGGAAAAGATTTGGAATTATCTCAGTCAAAGAAGATTTGATTGAATGTACCTTCAAGGAATATTAGGTCTAAGAACTACTCTACAAAGAAGACTTATATGAAGAAGATTCATTTTGGATGCTCTATTGTAACATGTGGAACTAAAATATTCCAACATATTTGGTATGACATTTGGTCTTCATCAACAAGACAGATGTTATTGTTAGCAGCAACATCAGATCTCTTACAACAGAAAGATAATATTTTAGTGTCTTATATATCCAATACTTTCTTTACATTAGAAGATCTACAAGTTATTGAGAGGAAAGTATTTGGATGTACTGGTACACAAGGGACGCATGTTGGACGCGGTGCCACAACATGTGGGTATGACATCTGGATCTTGCTCAATAGGTCAGATTATTGTATTTTGGAACAAATCTCTTTTTGAAGATTCGGTTAGATTTTATTGATTTTATTTAGCAAGATGATTATATGATTTGTTGGAAAATTTTGAAGATCAAATCAAATTTAAATGTGCTTTAAATTTGAATTTGAATTTAAACCAAAACATATCTTTCTCTTGGAGATATTTATGGAACCAATCTTATCCAACTGATTATGCAAAGATTCAAGATGAAATTAAATGCAGATCCACAAGGAGAAAAGTGAAAAATTACATTGATATTTAAGGAGACTCAAACCTCACTTTTGAGGTATGCAAGGCGTGAATTTTTTAAAGATGCCTAGTGCTTGTGTTTTCCTTTTAATTATTTGTATGTGCACCACTCTAGCATCTCCTTTTATATTATAAGGCATAAAGTTTGGTTATATTGAATTGTAAACCTTGTTTCAAGATGTTAAGTCTATAAGTTTGTGAACATTGTGTTTCTTGCATTCTATGATATTATCATAACCGAATTAGTGCAGAATCTTTATGTACACCTCTATGTTTTAGTAACTGCATAATAGTTTTGTCTTAGTTGAGTTGTGACATTCAACTTTGTTATTGAGTTGTAAACACCAATCACAGGTTGTGTGATTGAGAAGAAAGTGAGTAGGTTCTCATATTTAGGGAGAATCTGTAAATAAAAAGTCATTGGCAGTGTTAGGAAGAGACATTGAACAACATGAGATTGTTGTTGCTTGTAAGACTAAGTGTACTAAACTACTAATAGTGAATTTCCTTTCTTGGGTAGAGTAGCCTCCAGGCGTAGGGTGGTTTCACCGAGTTGAGTTATCAATCTCTGGTGTTCTCTTTATTCCTTAATGTTTCATCGTCTTGTAAAAGCTAATATTCATTATTGTCAAACTGGTTTAACTTGTCGAACCAGTTATCTAGGACAACTTGTTCGACATTTGTCCCTAGAGGGAAAAAATGCATGTTATACCTAAGTACTCCACTCACATAAAGAGTATCTCACCTCGCGTGAGCAGGCCCTCTAGCCCAACATAAAACACATCATACATGGTTTCTCTCTGCTGTGAACAAGCCCTAAGCACCATACAACATAATATACATACTATGGTCCTTGGGCATCCATGCCTTTTGCAAGGGTGACACATACACTTGTACTTTTTTATTAGTACAAATTTATGATGACACAAAGTCTGCAATGCTCTTTGAGATCGCCATCATCATAAAGAACAATAGAGGAATTCAAGCAACTGGTGTACAAATCATCCATCCATTCAAACCTTGCATGATGTTCTTGTGTTTGATTAATCTATGATTGGACCTCCTTGTGATCGAATATCTACTCTTAATTCATCATGTGTATTGGCTCAAACCTATGAATTATATAATGAACATATAGTTGGACTAGAGTAGGTAGGTAGGTGGAGTAGACATGACACATTGTCTAGGGTGAGGGTCATCTCACCAATCTAGAGATGAAAGGACGATGTCTTAGAGTTACATCTCTCACCAAATACTGGCAACACTTTGTGGTTAGTATTTGTATATCTAGTATGTGTAACTTTTTTCACCCCATATGTTGTTAGTATATTCCAAAATTATGGCTCATTAGGATGCATGACATTAAATTTCTTTCGATCATGACAGACACACTTCAGTTTCTCAAGTGTCTTATGGTACTGAAAAAAGATGTTTCGCACGTACTAAACAAATATGTTATTATTAATTATATAATCGACAAACCAAAACTAACATAAATGGTCATCATGGAACTGTTAAGTATAACAAGTGTGAGTAGTATGTTTAATAGTCTCACATTGGTTAGAAATGTGAAGACTTGAGCATTTATAAGTGGGAGAACTCACACACCTATCACCTTAAGATTTAGGGTGAATATGTGGTGTCTCTCTCACTTGTGTTGCTATTGACCCAATGTTCAATGCTCCCTAGTTAAAAATCTCGTCTCGTTGAAGAGTATCAACGGTGATACAAATGTATGTGGAAGTAGAAAAGGGAAGCATTGTGAAAGCATATCACCTTAAAGTTTTAAATGAATATGTGATGTCTTTCTCACTTAAAATTATTCCATTTTTAAACATATGCTAACACTTATAAATATGTTTATTTTATATCATATTTAACGTGAGACTTTTAGCTCTAATCATTCAAACTAAACACTTTTTGATTCAAATCTTTTTCATTTGAATTAACTCATTCTTAATTACATTGAATTATACATGTGAACACCCCTAACCACTAGTGAGGGGACGCTAGGAAGAGTCCATGCACTAAAACATCAGGAATTCCATGTCCTACATGGCTATATCTTCCGTGACAATAATGAACAATCTTGATTGTAATGCTCCAACCAAACTTCACCAAACTTATTTTGAGTAGTGTTTCCTTGTCCTAACATATAGTATTATATTTAATCGGCCAAATTATTTTGAACCATAATTCATTAGTTATAAGGTCAGACTTTTATCACTAGATTGACAATTCTAAGACATAGAGTGTATTATAAATATTAAACTTTTTGATTAATTAAACCTTATATATATATATATATATATATATATATATATATATATATATATATATATATATATATATATATATATATATATATATATATATATATATATATATATATATATATATATATATATATATATATATATATATATATATATATATATATATATATATATATATATATATATATATATATATATATATATATATATATATATATATATATATATATATATATATATATATATTTCTTTATTCATCAAACTTGTCACTACCTCGAGTTTGAATTATTATTCCGATGAACTTTCCTCATTTATAAAAAGTGTTTTGCCGGATTGATGGATATACGTATTATGAGAATTTTATCTGCCACAACTTTAAATTATATTTGACAACTCCAGTTTTTATAATTTTAAAACTGCTGAAACAAATGAAAAAAATTTATTTTTTTACCGAAATTTTGAATTTTCAATAAAAATAAAAAATTCAGAAAATATACAAAGAACATCAAAATTTTCAATACTCTGTCGGAAATTTTTATAGTGAAAATTTTCAAAAAACAAGTTTACACTATTAAAAATTTTGAAATTTTTTATACTGTACCAGAAATTTTGATATTTTCGATAATGTAAAAAAAAAGGAATTTCTGGTATTTTTCATTTTTTTTCTCGAAAATTTTTATGTTTTACTGGAAATTTTTATTTTTTACCGAAAATTTTCGATAAAAAAAATAGAAATATTTTAAAATTTTCGATATACTATTGTAAATTTTATAATTTCCAAAAAAAATTAAAAATAATAAGATAATTTCGTCATGATTAATGGAGTGTTAAGTTTAAGTGAGGGGTGTCAGGTTAAATTCTCAGGTGTTATATAAAGAGGTGGGTCTAGAAAATTTGAAAATTTAATAAATGAGAGCAAAAATGTATGAAACGATTTATTGATAGATTTTAAATTATTTAGTAAATTTTGACAAAAATATTTTTTATTTTTTATTTTTATTATAAAGTTCATATATTATTTTAAAATAGTAAGTTTTCACTTTTAAAGATTCATATTAAACACATAAAATTTATACTGTCATAAATATTATTTATAAAAATAAGATAAAAATATATATTATAGAATGTGGTTAGAAATTGGGAGATGGGGTGGTTTGTTTTGGGGATTTTAATGACATTTTTACTAAAAACGAAAAACTGGATGGATTAGGGAGAAGCTGGTTATGACATTAAAATGTCATTAAAATTTCCAAAACAGACCACCTCATCTCCCTCATTCCTAACCATATTCTCCAGCACCTGCCAAGTTTTTCTTTTGTTTATCTCTTCAAGAAAGTCGTACACTCCATTGAAGAATCACTTTTGATTGTTCCTCATGTCTTCTACGACACCTCCTATGTGATTAGTTGAGAAAGCTAAGTTGTTAAGTTTCACAGCCTCCCTCCATAATAACATAAGCCTCCGCTCTTCTTCTTCCATCACCTACACAATCCACAACCTGACAACAATCAAAACCAGACCTAACTTTGATCAGCATGCCTTCCTCCAACCTTAGGCGAGTCTCCATCAAGAATACCAAATCAGGGTTTTCCAAACGAATGAGCTTCAAAGGCTCGAACTGCACGGGGACCCCCAACCCCTTGTAGTTCCAACTTATGATTTTCATTGGGTTAGGCGGTGTTAGTCTACCAATACTACCTCTGGTTCAGTTTGTATCGCACCTCCCTCCCTAGTGTGTTTCCTTTTCTTATCATTGCTTCCATAGTCCTTCATAGTTCCTTTAGTAATCATAACATCAACCAGCTGCCTTTTTCTAATTTCAAGGTCCTTCTGGATAATTTGGTTAACCTCTGCCTTCCTAACCCCTTTCCTTCTTGTCCATTTCCTCCTGTTAGTTGTAGTATCCTTTGTGTTATTAGCTCATTCTTTTCCAAGAGGTTATTTTTTGAGTTGCTTCCTTTCTCTGATGGGATCCCTTTTTCCATGATAGACTTTCCTCTAGCTTGTTCCACTTCCACCCTGGTTTCTTCTTTCTCCATAGCTTCATTCTCACATCTACTTTGACTTGTAGAGTTGTTAAACAAACTTTTACTATAGTTGTTAGAATTGGAATCCTTCTTTCTTGGTTCCTCTATCGATTTTGGTAGCGGAGACGCTCTAAGCCATAACTTAAAGGATAAGTCTTATTCATCTAGGTCTTCAAAACCCTCTTCACCAAGCTCCCTTATCGCCTCACAGTCTTTTAATTGGTAACATATCTTTCCACACATAAAACAAAAGGTAGGGAGACACTCATATTTGTAGTGGACTCTTAAATTTCTTTCTTTTAAATGAACCACGGTACCAATGTTTAGCGGTTGTTTGAGACCTATTGTAACTTTTATTTTGAGGAATATACTATTTCTGTGAGCTTCCTTTTGGTCCATTTCTTCAAAAGTTCCCAAGATGCCCCCTAGTTTCCTTGCCATAGTTTCTGACCTTAGTATTAAAGGCAGGTCATAGATCCTCACCCAAAAGACACCATAGTGCATGTTTAGATCTGATCGTTGTTCTTCATCAAAGACTCGAGCTAGGACAAGAAGGTTCGTATCAAAACTCCACAACCACTTCGGAGGACATTCTCAAGATCTCTTTTGGCTGCAAATTGGAAAAAGAAAAGATTCTTACTCAGTTCTTGTGTTTCTACGGGGTTCTTAAGGTTCCATGCGCTTATCATCATAGATGTAAAAGCTCGATTGTTGAAGTTATTATCCGTCCACAACTTTCCCGCTAGGATTCATTGGAAAATCTCTTCACCACATACCTCTTCCACCACCGCCATAACTCCTTCCTCCTCCTTGGATAATGGTAGATTTTTCCATTTATCCATGGCAATGGAACAAAAACGAAAAATCAAGCGAAATGGGATTCTACTAGAGAAGAAAAGAAAATCAAAAGAAAATTTTAAGTCAGTGATTATCGTCAAGGTCTTAATTTGATTAAAAAAATTAATCATGTGAGATAGGATTGTTAACACATTAAAATTTATATAGTTGGATGCAAATCATTTACCAGTCGGATAAATTGTCATATGAAAATGTGAAATCTAACCTCGATGATTTTATTTTATTTTGAACAAAAATCTAAAGAAATCGTTATAATGATAGAAAAATAAATAAATAAAAAATTATAATATACTAAGAAAATCTTTAACATTTTCACATAACAAAATACAATAAATTTTACTTTTGAAAGAATCACTAACATTAAAAAACGTTACAAATAATTTATCCTAAAAGTATTAAGAAAGAACTAATGTTGTGATATAATTCAAGTTGTAGTCCAAACCCAAGTTAGTTAGGGTTAGAATTTGTTATGTTAGTTACTTAGTTCTATATATACACATATTGTAATTCAGTTTTATATAGTTTTTCAACAATAACAATCATTATTCTTCATTCACTTTTTTTCTCTCCTCGCTAAAGATGCCTCATGAACTAACAAATTGATATTTAGGGCTCCAGTTAGTTTCTTGATTGTGTTTTCAAGAATCACATATCAACGATCGTGTTTCCAGGATAGTAGATTGTTCATCATGTTTGCTGCAAAGATGAATGGTAATAATGACATTCCAAATTCTCTTCTAATTCTTGACGACAAGAATTAGATCCGATGGAGAAAATAAATGCAATCTCTGTTTGGATTTCATGAAACCTAGAAGTGGTTAATAATGGCGTCCCTGAGCTTTCTAAGAACGCAACTGATGCTCAGAGAGTCGTGATCAAGGAGGCAAATAAGAAAGACTGCAAGACTGAATTTTATGTTTAAAAGGTGGTAGACGCAATGAACTTTGATCTGATTTCTCATGCTGAATCGACGAAGGAGACTTGGGATATTCTTGTCAAGTATTATGAAGGAGATGAGATGGTTAAAGTCATCAAATTACAGACGTTGCAAAGGCATTATGAATTACTACAGATGGGAGAAGAAGAAAAGATTACAGGCTATATCTCGAATGTGCAGAAGCTTGTTCATCTCATGAAACATTATGGTGAAACCCTAGCTGATAAGATGATAGTTGAGAAGGTAATATGTATGTTGACCTCTTACTTTGATCACATTATCATTTCTATTCAAGAATCCATTAATCATGAAACATTGGAATTGGAAGATTTGGTTGGTTCGTTGGAGACACATGAGATGAGGATTATAGAAAGGAAAGGTGTTCAAGATGTGATACAAGCTCTACAAGCTCAAACATCGAACAAACATGGTGGTTCTAACAAGTTCAAGGGCAAAGGAGACAAGACTCAGAATAAGAAGTCTTTGGTGAATCCTCAAAAGCATAAGGCCGAAGATAGGACTTTTGAATCCTCGACAAGAGGAGGATGAACCTCCTATTAGAAAGATAATAAAGAAGGTTGAAGGAGTGTGCAATGTTGTAACTGTGACAAGTGGGGTCACCTGGCCAACAATTATTGGTACAAGAAAGACAAAGGAGCAACAAAAGGCAATAATGAATGAGAAAATTTTGCTAGGTAAGCTTCAGATGATTCAGATGGTTTTAGGCTTATGGCTGCAATTGTAGATGAGTATGTTGACTCCAAGATCTGGTTTCTTGACACAGATTATTTGAATCACATGACTGGTCAAATAGAGTGGCTAGCAGAGTTCGACGAGTCAAAGAAAAGCAAGTCCAAACGTGCAGATAATAGCTCATTGGAAGTATAAGGTACTGGAAACATAGTTATTCAAATGAGTAATATAGTTAAAGTTATGATCAAAGATGTCCTTTATGTACCTAGCATGAAGTGCAATATGTTAAGGGTTGGATAACTGGTGGAAAAAAAGTTTTTCAGATGTTATGAAGAATTGAGCATTCGAGTTATTTAACATTCAGGATAATCTGGTCTTAAAATCTCCTTTGTTGAAGAACATAATATTTAAGACCATGATTAGCTCGACTGAGGTACAATGCTTTAAAACAGTTGTCGATCATAAGAATAGTTGGTTATGGGATTTAAGGTTTGGCCATTTAAATTTTAGGTCACTCATTCAACTAATTACTTAATATATGGTAATTGGTATACCAAGTCTTTAGATGCCCAACAAACTCTGTGAAGGTTGCTTAGTAGGTAAGTAATCCATAAAGTATTTTGTTTCGACTATGCCAATGAGGTCCTCTTGCATACTAGAAGTAGTACATTCAGATGTATATGGCCCGTTCGAGGATCATACCATTGGTGGAAACATGTATTTTATCTCATTTTTCAATGAGTATAGTCAAAATATTTGGATATATGCCATCAAGAAAAATGACGAAGTATTTGAAATCTTTAAGAGATTCGAGATGCTTGTCAAAAACAAAAGTGAAAAGAAGATCAAGGTTCTGTGAATAGATGGAGGCGGCGAATACACATCCAAGATATTTGACGAGTTCTATGAAGAACATAGTATTGATCATGAGGTAACTTCCCCTTACACGCCTCAACATAATGGAATAGCGTAAAGAAGAAACAAAACCATACTGGATATGGCGAGATGCATGTTGAAGCAAAAGAATTTGTCAAAGTCCTTATGGAGTGAAGTTATAACAATAGTTAATTCTAAACAGGTGCCCTAGCAAGAAGCTAGAGAATAAGGTTCATGAAGAAGTGTAGAGTGGCAATTTGTCATCGGTGAGTCAGCTGAAGGTGTTTGGCTCTATTTGCTACAAGCATGTTTCTAATGCAAGAAGAAGAAAGCTTGATGATAAAAGAAAACCTATGATTCTGGTAGAATATCATAAGACTAGAGCATACAGGTTATTCAATCCAATGAACCATAAGATCATAATGAGTACGTTGTAATTTATAAAAGCTCTTCCTGGGATTAGAATTCTAGTGATGCAATTAACAAGCCTTTGATGAGTTATGACATCGCCGAAGAAAATGATAAAGTTGAAGTTGAAGTAGTTGATAATGTTCCAGCCTCAACCGAAGTCGAAGTAGATAATTGAGAGGTTGTGGGTAGCACAAGCCAAATATCTCAAAGAACAAGAGTACTCCCATCAATGCTTCAAGATTGTGAAATGGTCAATGATGATGAAGTCACACCAGATGAAGATTTAGTTCATTTCGCTTTACTTGCAGGTGTTGAACCAATCAACTATAGTGAGGCCTTCAAAATAAACAATGGAAGGAATCTATGGTCGAAGATTTACAAGTGATTGAAAGAAATAACACATGTGAATTAGTCGAATTGTCAACACATACAAAAGCTATCAAAGTGAAATGAGTGTTTAAACTAAAGCACAATCCTGATGGGTCGATTGCAAGACACAAGGTAAGATTAGTAGCTCAAGTATTTCTTCAAAGAGCAGGACTCTACTACTCTGAAGTATATGCATCAGTAGCAAGGTTGAAGACTTTTCGATTGGTGGTAGCCTTGGCATGTAGGAAAGGTTGGCCAACACTACACTTAGACATGAAATCAAATTTTTTGAATGGTCCTCTAGATGAAGAGGTATATGTCACACAACCTCTTGGGTTTGTGATATTGGGAGGAAGCAAGGAAAGTATACATGATGCACAAAGTGTTCTATGGCCTCAAGCAGGCACCTAGGGCATGAAACAAGAACACAAACTCATACTTGGTTGAATTGAGATTCATCAAATGCAAATCTATGTATGGTGTCTATGTTCAGGTTATAACTAGGGTTATTTTCGGTCCGGCCTGGATATTTACTCTCTCAAGAAGTGGACCGAAACAGTAATCTGGTAAACCGAGACCGAACCGAAATAGTGATGGGTTATTTTGTTGGACTGAAATCAGACCGATACTTTTGGGTAAACCGAGACCGGACCGTAATAGTGATGGTCTTTTTTTGGGACCGAAATTGGACCAGTACTTTTTCAGGCGGGTACTCGGACCACCCAAAATAGAACAAAAAAAACAGAAAAAATTTCAGAAACCTAAAAAAGTATACAAAACCGAAAAAAAAGTATCCAATATAGTATCCAGAAGAGTATCCAACACATAATTGTTCAATTCTGACATTAGCATAATTGCATAAGTGCTAAAAAGTGCATAAACATAACACAAAAAACTTCAATTCTCAAAACACTACACAAGGAGATTACATTTTTGATGCCTCAGAACAATCTTGTCATTCGCATAATGCAAAATACAAATCTCCAAGTTGTAGTTGTCGAAGCGACACCTGGATCTTCACCAAAATTATATGTTAAAGGTTCATCTTGTGGTTCTTCAAGCTACATATGTAAATGCATAAAATTAGAGTTGCAAAAAATTTAGGAAAATGGAAAACATATTAAGCAAAAAACAGAAATGTAGAAAAGTTACTTATAACACTAACAGTACAACCCTTCTTAATTTCATACATCTCCTTCACCCAATCACCCCCACGAACTGCCATTTCAAATGTCTTAGTTTTAATAGATATTGTTTCATCAATAACCATTTTTCCATCACTAAAAGTTTCTTCTGAAGCAACAATAGTAACTGGAACAGTTAGGATATCCTTTGCCAATTTACTAAGAACACGATGCTTTGATTCACTTCTCATCCACCATGTTAAAACATCAAACTTAGCTTTAAAAGAAACTTTTAAGGAAGGCTCATCAAGATACGTTTCAAGATCAGTTTTTGAATTACTATTATCCACAACAATTTCTAAAAACATCTCAAAATTCCTCCTTCCCAATCCAGAACTAGAACTAGATCCTACTTCAAGAGTTTCAGATGCAGGGGAATCAGAATCATTGGTTCTATAAGTATCTTGATACGATTGGAAGAGGGAGTTTAAGTTGGTTGACAACTCTTGTTGATAGGCATTTGCTTGAGTAAGATTTGGATACAAGAACTGATATACCCATTTGATGAAGATTATCTTATACCTATTTGATCAAGTAGATTTGCCAACAACTTAGGAAACAATTGCAAATTCACTTGGAAGCATAGGATTCATTGGCTTTACTAGGTAACAGAATCACAAGGCATCATAATAAAATCACAAGGTAACAAAATTGGCCTTAGAATTTAATTTCATCATAGGTACAATTGAATCATAAGGCAACATAATTCACAAGACAATATAATTGGCCTCAGGATTTAATTTCATCATAGGCACAATTGAATCACAACTTCACAAGACAACATAATTCACAAGGCAACAAAATTGGCCTCAGAGTTTGATTTCATCATAGGCACAATTGAATCACAAGGCAACATAATTCACAATTTAATTTAATCATAGGCATACCAAGCAGACAACTAGCTATCTAAGGTACAATGCCACAAAGTACAATGGCAACACATTGAATAGCCTTAGAAATATCATATATGTGAATGCAACTGTGATATATATATATATATGTTTGGTTTCATCATAAGAATATCAAATAGTTACCTAAAGTATAATGCAACAAAATACAATGGCAACATAATTTAATCTACTTGTACATACCTTGGATCAAGAATGGCACCAATAAATATCAATGTATTGGACTTTGAACAATACTTTTCATATTTCAACTTCGTTTCAGTAGCAAGCATTTGCAGCCGAGGATTATGTGAGATGCGTGAAGGTTGATCAAGTAGCACCTTCACCCTGTAAAGCTCAACCAAGAACAAATTGGCAGTATGATAAGAGGTGCCACTTATAATTGATGTAACATCAGCAAAAACCTCCAAAATTTATAAATATCATGAACATCTTCCCTATCATTTCCCTTAGGCAAAAAGTTGAGAAATGCACCATTTTCCTCAGCATATCTAGGCCACACTTATCTATAGTGGCATGCAGTGGACAACATTAACCAGGTTGAGTTCCACCTGTCTTAGTATCCAATACTTTCATTCTGCCTTCAAGTTGCAACTCAACAACAAATTTTTTGAAAGCTTTGCATCCAGTTTCAGAATTGAGCAAGTATTTCACACCATTTCTAATCTTATCAATAATATCCTTAATCATATCAAGACCATCCTGAACCAACAAATTTAAGATGTGTGCACAACACATCACATGAAACGGTTTACCATCTAATGGTACATTTGTCTTACCAGAATAATCTCTCTTCAATCTAACAATGCAGTTAACATTGGCACTAGCATTATCTACTGAAATTGAAACAACTTTATCCTTTATTCCCCAATCACCCATCACCTTAATCAAATCCATTCAAAGAACCTCCTCAGAATATGGTGGTGGTACATTCTTAAAAGATAAAACTCTTTTGTGAAGCTGTCATTTTGAAAATGAAATGACCAATCACAGTCATATAACATATTTTATGTTCACCAGGCCACCACAAGTCAGTTGTAAGACTGGTCCTGTTAATCAAAGACATTGATTTCTTCATCTTAACTTTCTCAGCCTCATAAAATGTCTTACAATCAAGCTTAAACTGTTGCCTAGTAATCTTTTTGTACCATGGATAAACCTCTATTAGAAACTCATTAAAGATAACACCTTCCATAACATAAAAAGGAAATTCATGACCTAGAACCATATGTGCTGCAAGTTCTCTAACCCAGGCATGATTATATTTCCAAGTTTCTAAACTAGGAGTACTAGCGCTACCACTTACATTTAACCTAGACTGTGCAACCTCTTTATTATTATTACCTTTCAACCTCAACTTTATCTAAGTACAAGCTTCTAAATGTTTCTTACCATTAGAAGTACATTTCCACTTCACATCATAAGTGTAAAGCTTACCACGCCATCTGCACAACATATTTTTTGGGACAGGGAGCTTTACCAAAGGCATTTCTTTAAGTACTCTAATCTTGGTCACCTAGAGGGGTTGACCCATCAGTAGTATTCTGAATAGTGCTATCAATTGGAAGCTCTAAATAAATCATCTCACTAATCTCTATATTTCCATCCACTGTCTCTTCCTCCCCCATCAAGATTGATTTCAATATCAAGATCACCCATGATTGCATTCAATGATGAATCTTGAAAAGTCATGGAAGGAAATACAATATCAATCAAACAATAATATAATAATTGGCAAAACTCAACAACATAAGTCAAAACGCATGTCAAAATTAAAACATGCATGTACAAACAACAATTAAATCATGTTAGCTAAAATAAATAAAACACTCAAGATTAACGAACATGGTAAAAAACATATAATAAAATGAAAAAAAAAATGAAAGGTTGAAGACATTACAAGCTTTTGGCTTGAACGATTCATGAACTCAAGATAGAAACACTCAATAACAGATAATAGAACACTCAAGAACAAATAAAACAACACTTAAGAGACAAAAACCCATATCAGATAGAGAGTGGGAGAAGAGGAGGCTGAGTTGGAGAGGGAGATGAGAGATTTGTGTTGACTAGGGTTTGGATGGAAGAATATATACTAATCAATGTCGTGTACTTATTAGATACTTGGTTCGGTTCTATTTTCGGGTATCAAATAAAAAAATTATCTATTCTCGGACTGAGTAGCGTTTCGGTCGGTCCATTGGTTCGGCTCTATTGGGCCGGTTCACAGGTGAATCTTGGGTAAACCGACCCAAAAACATCCCTAGTTATGACACGTGATATAACAACCATTTGCTTATATGTCGATGATTTGTTAGTGACTGGAAATAGCTTGGAGAACTTGTTAAAGTTCAAAGAGTTTATGAAGAAGGAATTTGAAATGTCAGATTTGAGAAAGTTGTCGTACTTCCTAGGCATAGAATTTCAAATGTTGAAGTAAGGTATGATGCTACATCAAAGAAATTATGTCAAAGAGATACTCAAGAGATTCCGGATGGAAGACTCGAATCTTACATTCTCACCTGTTGAACCAAATTTGAAGTTGGAGAAGCATGGAGAGAAAGACAAATTCGATGCCATTTTGTTCAAACAAATTATCGGATCTCTAAGATATGTGTGCAACAGTCGACCTGATATAGGTTTCTCAATCGGATTTGTGAGCAGATACATGAGTGAACCAAGGGTGTCACACATAAAGACTGCAAAAAGAATCTTGAGATACTTAAAAGGATCGACAAACTATAAATTCTTATTTCGATGAGATTCTGAAAGCAAATAAGCTGAGATTACTTGTTATTCAGATGTCGATTGGTGTGGAGATAAGGAAGATCGAAGAAGCATAACTCGTTATTTCTTTCAAGTATTTGGTGTCCCAATATCTTGGTGCTTGAGAAAACAACCTGTGGTGGTATTATCATCATGTGAGGCTGAATATATAGTAGGATCCTATGTTGTTTGTCAAACAATTTGGATCAGATATGTGCTGAAAAAGATGGAGGTCGAAGTGAAAAAACCTATGGTGTTGCAGATCGACTATAAGTCAGCCATTAATCTTGCAAAGAATCTAGTCCTACATGGAAGGAATGAGCACATAGAGACTAAGTTTCATTTCCTAAGGGGAAAATGTAAACCATGTTGAATTTGAAGTGAGACATTGTTCGAGTGAAATACAGTTGGCTGACATTCCAAATAATTGAAGATCAACAGTTTCCTAACTTTGTAAATCAAATTAGAAATATTTCAGACCAACCATGATTAGTTTGTAGCTCAAACCCAAATTAATTAGAGTTACGGTTTATAATTTAATTTTATATAATTTTTTAACAATAACAATCTTTATTCTCCGATCTCTCTTATATCTTATAGTAAAACATATTTACCCGTTCCTTTTTAAGTGTCATTTTTTTAATAATTTTTTTTGTTCTTTTTAATTGTTACTTACAAAGTTTAATGTAATATTAATTACAATTTTGTTAAAATTATCCTTGAATATTAATTGTAGAAAAGAAAAAATGAATGTAAAAAATATTTAAAAATATTATATGTAAAATAAGAATCATTATTTAAAAAATAACAATATTGATTAATTTTTTTAATATATATAAAAAAATCAAAAAATAACATTTAAAAAAGAGAGAGAGTATCAGTGTACTCTATTTAAATTCCACTTTATACACCGTGTTAATTACATAATGAATTAATAATGACTATTACAATACAAACAAGCATTAAAATAAATTAAATTTGTCCTATGTACTTGGTTCATGTATTGTACACATAAGATAACGGGTCATGGACCAATCATCGCCGGCTTATTTAACTTTTACATTTAGCTCGACCCGACCCATGAATGAAACTCCAATCAGAGGCAAATAATCGAGTGATACTCAGAACACCATGGAAGTTAGTTTTTGTCACTGTTGAGGCTATCCCAAAGCAACGCGCACTCTTTCTTAGCGAAACCCACGCGCTCTTTCTCCAAATCATACACTATCTCAAATCCTTGCTGTTGATAATTCCCTAGTGTAGCTCCAGGTCCACCATCTAACTCAGTTTCATCACCACCGTTCATCAGCATCATACACCCCACTTTCCCTTTCCTTCTCTTCCCATCACCACCGTCCAAAAACTCATAAAAATAATTCTTCCTAGGCAACACCACACCCGAACTATTCCCAACAAAATGCAACGTCATCGTTGGTATCTGTGAAAATCCGTTTAAATAATAACACGGTGCAAGACCCGTTTTCGTTTCTATCTCACTCGCTCTCTTGTGAACTCGTCCTACTCGTTTATCGAACTCAGCAACCACCGCGTTATAAAAAATCTCCGGCAACATCGTAAACGTTGTTCCAGAATCAACAACCATTCCACCGTTACCTTTCTCATCTACCCTTTTGAGAATCTCCGGCGCCGGCACTGTTTTCTTCCCGACGGATATCCCGGCGAGACCAACGCAGTAATAATAAGGGTGCTTAGGGTTCGAAAGCATGGAAGTGTAGGCAAACTCAATATCTTCTCCGACGGTAGTATCGTAACGGCCGAGAATGAGTGGACTCGGTTGACGAACTCGGTCACCGTCGAAAGAATGAGAAACCAAACAATAAGAAAAACGATTACCCAGATGAGGTGAGAGGGTGGATAACTGAGCAGGGAGAGAGAGAAGTCCACGGCCGAAACCAGCGACACCGGTGGGTTCAGCGAGGGCGGTGTGAGCACAACCAAAGGTGAAGTTATGAAGAAGAAGAGAAGAGAGAGAAAGTGTATGACGATAGAGATTAGCGACGAAGCTTCCGTCGCCGTAAGCGTAGTAAAAAGGTGGACAAGAGAAAGAAGAACAATCAGAAGTTTCAATGAAGTCTAAGGGACAGCGTGAAATAGCACAGAGATCACTAGAAGACAAGGTTGCGTGTGAAGCGGAACATGCAGGGGATTGACATGAAACAGAGTGTGCTTTTGTGATGTTTGCGGGTTTTGTGGTTTGTGGTTTGCCTTCGCAGAGGATGCATTCGAAAGGGGAGCAAGGGAACCAGACGAGGTCACTGCCTGTGTCCATGTAAAGAGTTATGAGTTGTGGAGGGTTTGAACCTAGGTTGAAGGAAAGTGTGTAATCACTGCCTGGAGAGAGTGGGAGAGAAACTTGGGGTTGGTTGTGGTGGTTGTTGTGTTGGTGGTGGAAGCGCTTTGTGGAACGGGTTGAGGTTGATTTGAGGAGGTGTTGGGTACTATTGAATTGGGTTTTGGAAATTGAGTGTGTTAAGGGTAATAGGATCATTTGAAATGAGAGTGAAAAACAGAGTACGAAACAGAGTAGTGCTAGAAACATGGGAGAAGACATTGATTAATGAGAGAACAGAACAGAGCAATAATGATTAATGAGTTAGTGAGAGAGAGAGAGAGAGAGAGAGATGATTTGAATTGAGTTGTGGTAAGAGGAGTACAAGGCAGAATGGAGGGAAGAGAGATTGCTTATAAAGGAGAGAGTATGTATTGATTAAAGTTACTATGTTGGTGGCGGGCGCATTTTAGGATGATGTTATCTTCTTTACTTTTTGTTTGAAAGCAATGTTTTCATCTCTAAAATCAAAATAATAAATGATCTATGACTTTATTTCTATCATTTCAAAATATGAGTTTAATTGTAGAGATATATTTCATAGGTATACATATTTTTATACACCTTGAAAGCGAAATAAAATAGAGAAAATGGTGTGTATACTAGTGATGTGGTGAGAAGAGAGATAGAATGAGATGTTTAATGGCTATAGAGAATTTAGAGCACCCACATCGGTTTGCTTTAGAGGAGTTTTTACAAAAACCAACAAAATAACGTGATTATGGATCTTCTTCTTTCATCCATCCTTCTCCTTCAATTAAAACAAATGTAATAGAATAGATGAAATTAAGAAAAAATAATAAAAAGAAGATGAGAGAAAGAGACACAATGTTAAGAAGAGATAGAGATACAATTTAGAATAGGGATACAATTTAGAATGTGATAGTTGGAGAGAAAATTTGAAAAGAGTATTCAAATCATATAAGAAACATACAAACATTTCATTACTAACTAGGATAAATATAAGATGAACATTTTTATTACAAATCTGGCTTATAGAAGGAGAGGGGTCACGCTATATACTTTTTCATGGATATATCTCCAACTAATATGAAATTTAGAATCTTTTCAATATACTTCCTCACGTTTTAACACTTCTTTTAGATTTGTTACGTGAATTTAAACAGAAGATACCTCAAGGTCTGATCGATAGGCTCTAACATTACATTAAAGTCTTGCATATGCTTTACAGTACATAACCTTCACTCGACTTGACATATATGTTGCCACCATTGATTTCCGCCATAGCATATCAAACCACTCCCTCATCAGATATCGACAAGGTTCTAACATGTTCTATTGTTTCGTGTTGGCCGAAGGCCTAGGACTTGATGTCTCACGCCGACCAAAAGCCTAATAACACGAGACTCATTATCTAACATGCTCCATCAAGCCTAAGGTGTGAATACCATTACAAAGGGTCTTCAGGTACATAACTTTTAATCTCTAATTTCATTGCGGTTATCAAAATCCTAAACTAACTTGGGCGTTGTAGCGTTAACCCTGTAGGTACCCCCTTATTTTCTTTTGAACCATTGTACCCGAGATTAGCAACGCTGATTCAAGATCGACATCGATCAAAGACGTTGATTCAGGATCCACACTTCCAATCCAAGAAGCATCGTGATCGCAACCTTCGATCCATAGTATCGCATCACAAAACTACTCGCGGAGCTTCGTTCCACCATAGCTTCCACAATCTCTTTGGTTTCTAATTCTGCAATGGAACAATGGCGCCATTTTTGGGAACGACTTTAGATTCCTACGATACACAATTTCATATCCAAATATTGGCGTCGATTTGCAATGCTCGTAAAATGTCGAATCAGAATCGTGTTTAACCTTTCGATCTAAACAATCTCAATAGATTTGTTCGAGTCGCTCTACCTCGTCGCTCATAGCTCTCTATATCTCAAAAACAGCAGTGTCTAGAAACAGACGCAGATATTCACTGCAGAAGATTCAATCGTCCATCGCCTCAACTGCCTATCTACCATCAATACATGGAACTTCTTCAACAATTGTGAAAAGGGTTAGAATCCGATTCTGGGATTGTACTGACTTTTGAGAGCAATACCTATGAAAATCGGGGATAATCCTCACCGAACGCCAGTCTGACGAAGATGCATACGCTTTTCGCCACGATTGGGATGGTTGTGTAGTCAACATAAAGAATGTGTCACAAATTCGTGGTTAATGACTCTTGGATGGCACATGTTCGTAGTTAACACTCAATATTGAAAAAGCACACAGGGCTTCCATCGATCGCCAGAGGACCTGTCAGTATCTGCATCCGACCGCTATCCAACATAACAATCAGACAGATTCACCACAAAAGCTCTCGGGTTATGTTTGAGAAGGAAATGAACAAGTCAGAATTCTCATTTTTGTCCCCGATCGGACAACCGAGCACCTCGAATATGCAGAGGGAGCTCCAAAGTCAAAGACATCGGTTCACCTCAACCCCGAAAATCATATCCAAACGCACTCGGCAGAGATTGAATATCCCATAAACTGGGGACCTACTCCTCATAGTTAGTCGACCATAAAGCTTCCCAAATAACACATCCAAGGACGAGCGATCAGCATACACTTACGACCTTCGACAACAATCAATTCCCCACAGCGCCTTGTGCGCCTTCATAATTCAGGAGAGCTGTCATAGATGATTTATACTTCCGACTACAACAGTCAATTCCCTTAAGGGTGCCATCGGAGACATTTTGCCTGTCTGAATACATCATTCAAATACCCTTTATGAAAAATATACACGCGTTTACGCATAACTAGAGCACCCCCCCCCCCCCCCCGCCCCTCTTTGGATCTAGCCAATCTTAGGGTGAGAGTGATGGCTCTTGGAGACGTCCATCTCGAACCAAGCTTTTACCTTGGGGCAGAGACGAGGATCCTCTACCCTTGGTCGGGTATTGTCCTCTATGGCGTAGAGTGAAACTCCAAAAAGCATGGTCGCATCTATCTAGTTTCATGTCCATTATTTGTAAGTACAATTCTAAACGCAACCATATTCGACTAGACTCATTCCTTATTCGCATAAAACATAATTAAGGCGTAGCCGCATCTACTTGGTTCTACACAAATTTTTTACAGGTGCAATTAAAGGCATAAATGCGCAGAGTCAAGCTTATATTTCATTATCTCTAATATGATATATGTACACACCAAGTTGTACCAATGTTTCCCCCGTGCAAGAACATTCGAATAACAACCGCATCCGACTCGCTAGAAATTTAGCCAAAACACCATGTACATCTTAACGCAATACGCTTTCAAATAAAGCAGCTAGGCACGGGTTCACGAAAGACTTAAGGTCATTTTCGCTTTAAGTAAAAATTATTTGCTGCTTTCTACATCGAACATATTTTGTAAATTGCAAGGCTCAAAAGTAAGCCCACACTCTCTTCGGATCCCCATTTTCCTCAGATCCCGTCAGGCTAATAACTACAGTTAAATAAAAAGCAATATGATACCGAAAAGCATGAACATGTGAAAGGTAACAACATAAATAAATATATAAATATATTTACAAACCGAGGCACGAAGGATCGACTAAATCTTACAGGAGCAACCAAAATAGGAAAAAGTGAAATAAAAAGTCTTTAAGCCTCTGAACCCGAATCCGAGGCACTCGGACCACCTCCAATATCCTCTCTAGAAACCTCTAGGAAATGATTTAGCTTATCAATAGCGACATTAAGATTGGGACAAAGCTCTCGCGTCTGCCTCAATATTTGATCTCAGGCCCTACATACGACTCCCACAACTCGGTTAAGGAATTCTTGAGATTTTTGTCGTGCAATGGTTACCTATTCCTCCAGGCTTCAATCATCATTCTTCTGCTGAAGAATTTTCTGATCCATTTCGAACGCTCGGTACGCCTTAGCCCCTTCCTTAGAAGCCCTCTTTCGACATTCATCTGCATCAGTAGAGAACCCGTCAATTTCTTTATCTGAATGTCCAAAGTAGAAGGATGACCATATTGATCTACCTCTTCTTGCAAAGAGTTATTAGCCTCATCTTTTTCTCACATAATAGTCAAATCTTTTTTAGCTTTTGGAATTTACTCGTACAAGGGTTTCACATATCTCCATCAGCTCATCTTGCTCTCTTAAAAAGTTGCCAGAGCCCAACACATCATCCTAGTCAGCAGCTACCATCGATATCATTGATCCGAACCTGAATAAAGTACGAGAAACATATGCAAAAAGACTTTGTTGGTCAGTTACCGATAATCCTCAGACAAAATCCAGGACCTCATTAGCCACAACAACAACAAATTCCTATGAGGTGCTAGGAGTCTGAGATGGAAGAATGAAAGAAAGCTGAAAAAAGGAGTGGGAGCCTCCTGCTCAGTATATTATGACAAGCGAGCCTTCTTGGAAGAAACTTCTTCAACATGAGTCAACAAGTTATCGTCTCAAGTTCTTTTAACGGGAGAATGGGAATACGAAGACTCATGGATAGAGAATTCAGTTATAATAATAGTCAATTATTCCACCTTGAGAGTTATACATAGGATAGTAGTCTTATCACCACCTGAGTCATCACTACAGGTGACACCCGTACCTCTGGAACAAGAGTAGAAGCAATAACATAAGCTACAAGCATTTGGACAGACAATTTGGTCGTAAGACCCTTATCCTTGGAAAATTGTAAGAGCTTTGTTAAACTGTTCCATGTTATCTATAAGGCACGAGCAAAATATAAAATAAAAAAGGGTACCCAAGACCCCCATACTCACCAAAGAGTTATGTGTCTCAGAATGATCAAATATATTAATAATGGCACAAGCATTTATCCGCCTTTTCTTTTGTTTAATATAGGGTACTTCACTAGGGCCAAATCCTTCTTCATATCTGAGCCCCTAATACCTGGCGAACAAATACTCTTTCATTTTTACTTCCTTAGGGGACAAAGGAGTTGGCCCACAATGATATAAAGAAATAGGCCAAAGGCTCCCCCGGCACCCAGAGTTCACGACGAGTCTTGGAACAGTTGTTCCATGTCGGGCAAAGGCTTTGAAGGTGAGAAAATACTTAGAAGGGGGGTTGAATAAGTATGACAGAAAATAATCAAAGATAAATACTCAAGTATTTTTATCCTGGTTCGTTGAACTCAACTACTCCAGTCCACCCTTTTCAAGAGTGATTTGCCTTTCTCAACAAGGACTTAATCCACTATTCAAATCAACTGATTACAAATAGCAACACCTAAGAACAACTGTTCTTAGTCTTCTCAAGAGCTACTGATCTAACCTAGATCCTCTTAAGGAAAACTTCCTTTACAAATTAATGTAATACAATGTAAGAGTAATAAATTGCTTCTATGAAAGCTATAAACACAACTGTGTTATTTCTCTAAGTTTAGAACAAAGTATGAACTATAAAGAATATGAGAGCTTGAGAGTTTCTTCGCTTGAGAGTAAGTTTGTCAAAATTCGTCACTGAAGAAAGTGCTATGATATCCTTTATATAGCCACTTGAATATTGGAGAGAATATAATACCGTTGGAGAAGATATTTCCAATATCAAATAGTACTGTCCTTTGTACTATTGCAGCAGAGAGACGGCGCACAAAATGTGGGTGTAGCAATTGTCTGCTGAGCTGTGAATTTACCATATATGGAATGTATCAGAGGAATAATCTTCTTGCAGAGATTTATGTCTATCCCAATTAAGGAAAGATTTGCTGGCATATTCCAACGGATATATTAAAATAATCTTCTTCAAATAATTCTTCAGATAGTTCAGATCAACAATCAATATCAGAGACTTCAGTCTTCAGAATCTTCTGGAAACTTCAGAGCCTAAGATGTTCTTCAGATGTTGCTGAATCAGAGTCTGGTGCAGCTGTGTGCTTGAAGCGTAACATGCTCTTAGATCAGAGTCTTCACTCAGATCAGAGTCTTCTCTCATTCAGATTCTTGATAATATATGCAGCGTGTTGTATCTTCAGAATCTTGATGACTAAGCTCTTATACTTCAGATTCTTCTAATCTTCAGATGCTCTTGAGCCATTCAGAATTTATTGTTCACATCAAATTTGCTCTTTAAGATTAAAATCTTTTGTGCCTGTAGAAAACAGTTTAGAACAAATTTAGAGAGTATAATTCTTGTATACAAATTATCATTAATGTTATCATCAAAATATAGAGATATTACTAAGACACAATCTGTGCTCTTACAATCTCCCCCTTTTTGATGATGACAAAACATGAGAAATTTGTTCAATAAAAATATGAATTAAAATTACTCCCCCTGAGATTTACAATCTCCCCCTGAAATGAATACTCTAATGGAATTAGATACTTCCCTTTCTGGTTGAGTACATTTCAGATTCAGAGCCTGATTGAAGCCTGGTTGACATATGTTTGACTTCTAGAGTCAAAGCTTGATGCCATATTAAAGCTTGATGCCAGATGAACAACTTCAGAACACCTGGTTGTTTATCTTGCCATTTCCTGTCTTGAGTTATCTTTTAGATCATAGTACTCAAGGTTAGATATCAGAGTCTGGTCTACTCAGATTTAGCTATTTTTGATCAGGTTCTGAAAAGATAGATCTCAGGAAAAACTTCAATGAAATTTGTCAGATTTTTTAATAATATCTGGGACACTTAAATTCAAAGAATGTTAGTAACATGTCTGACTTAGTTCAGATAATTGCTTATAGATTTGAACAATCAGATTCTATTTTGTTTCTCCCCCTTTTTGTCATAATCAAAAAGAATTTTAAAAGACAGTAAAGATGCAGAAGAAACACATATCCAGATAAGCAAAAAGATCATTGTCATTAAGTCAAGAGAACATCCAGATTCAGATAAAAGCATATCAGAAGAAAATCAAAACAAAGCAAAACATGAAAAACTTGTGCAAAACATCAAGTAGGTTTAGCAGATGAGGCTTGTTGAGAAGCAACGAGTTGCAGCAGTGCTGTAATCCTTTCTGAATTTTCATCTTGCTTAGCCATCCAAGTTTTCATTTCTTCATTTGTTTTCTTTTGATCAACCATAAAATCCTTAAGTTCTATGACATCCTTCTGAAGATCTGTAGATTCTGAAACAGTAGATTCTGAAACAGTCTGAGTAACATCAGGTGCAGGAATTTCTGGAGGTGGAGGAGCTTCTAGAAGAAGAATAGGAGGAGTGTTTCTCTTAATCCGTTTTTTATAAGCAGCAAACCTTACTTTTGACAATCTAAGACATTGAGTCCTGATTTTCAAGGCCTCCCTATTCAGTCTGTAAAGATATTTCTTCCAAACAGCGTCAGCAGCCTCTTTGTCCATAGTAGTCATGCAAACATCCATAATGTCAGCAAAGTCTAAGACATTATCCTTATCAAAATCTCTTAACAGAGTATAAACACGTGATCCCAATTCTGCTTCATCAGGGATTCTGGGTTTTCTTGGTTGGGTTAGTTGTGTTTGTGGTGTTTGTTCAGAAGGTTGAGGTTGTGAAGATGGATGTTCAGATGTTTGTGGTTCAGAAGGTTGAGGATTGATTTGTGGTTCAGATGTTTGTTGGTCAGAATGTTGTGGTTGAGGTATTGAGGGAATTGGTTGGGTTTCTGTTGGTTGTGGAGTGTTTTGGATTTCAAGAGGTTGTGGAGTGAGAGTTTGAGTTGGGGAATTTTGTGGAGAAGGTGGATGTTCAGAAGTTGGAGATTTAAACAGCTGTTTCCAAACACTCTCAGAACGAGGTTGTTTGAGATCATTCAAGCATTCATTAATGTAACCAGATGATTCATCATCAGATGATGCATCAGAGTGGTTAGATTTTTCAGAAGTTGAAGATAAATTGACAGACTGGTTTAAAGGTGTGACATCTAATATCTCATCAGGATCAATGAGATATTCAGGTTGGTCAGAGTGTTCAGGGTGAACATCCTCTGGAATGGTATATTCTGGGATAGTGTTTTGTGGTTGTGGTGTTGTTTGTTGAGTTTGTTGTGGAATTTCTGTTTGTATGTTTGTTGGTTGCTTGGATTGTGGTGTATGAGGGGGACAGAAGATGGTTTAGAGATAATAGTTTTAGAAGGTCTGGATCTTCTAAATCTAAGTGGGGAGTCAGAGGGTGTGGGGGTATCAGAATGATGAACAGGATTAGAATCAGTGTTAAATACCTGTTTCAGAGTATCTCTAATTTCTTCAAAAGTTGCTGCAGGAGGATTTGGTTGAACCTTCTTCAGCTTCTTCCTTTTCTTCTTCTTTTCAGCATCTGAATGCTTCCTTTTCTTCTGATGACCTTCACTATCAACTTTTCTCTTACGTCTTCTTTCCCTTGTCAAATCAGGAAGAACTTGGCCTTCCTTCTGCAAAAGATTGGCAGGAATCTCATCACCATCTCTTAGGCAGCGAGCAACATACTCAGCAATAACTTCTCTAAGTTCATCTGAGGTGAATAAAGGAAAATCCTTAACAGGAATCCTTCTTCCCCTAACTTCTTCAGAGTTAGTTTTCCTTGGTTTCTCAGATAAATCATCAACCAGTTTCATCCTTCTCAGAGTTAAACCGTTTATTTCAGAGCCAATGATATAAGTCAGATCTTCTGTCAACCCAGCCTCTTGCAGATGCGCCACAAGTTGGTTTTCTATCAGAATATCTGAAATCAGCCTTCCCATAGGGATCCATGTTCTGACTTTTCCAGATTTATCTCTGGCTGTTTCCCTTGTTTCCTTGACGTGAGACACCAGATGATTAAACAACAAATATGGAAGATCAATCTGAATGTTTTGGTGTAAACAATACATGAAGTAAAGTTGTTCAGCATTAACATAATCAGAAGAGTTTGAAGAGGGTCTGTGAAAGATGGTGCTCATGAAAATCTTAGCCCATATCTTGTAAGTGGGTTTCAAGAACTTAACCTTCTTACAAGGTTCACCAGTAGTACAGATTTCTTGACATACATCTTTCAGGTCTTCACGCGCAGAAGACAGAGAGGTTACTCCATCAGTTGCCTTAAAACCTATGAGTTTCCTTATCAGGTTTTCAGTGATAACTATCTTTTTTCCCAGCACAGAGGAGTGAATGAACTTTGGAGTAGCATATGCATGGATCCAGAACTCCTTCACTAACGTTGGATACACAGGACCCATAAGCCTGTCAAAGTAACCGTCCCAGCCTTGTGCTTTGATTGAAGAAATCAGATCAAACCCATTTTCAGCAAGATCTTCTAAGTCCATGAAACTTTCACACAAAACTTCTAGTGAATCAACAGCAGTTAGGAGAGTGCGTACTGGTTCTTTGAAAGTGGTAGCATTCTTGGTAGTAACAGCGTTTGAAGTAGATGCCATTGTTGACGATGATGAAGAAGATGAAGGTTTCTGAGATCTTTTAGGGTTTGCAAAGAGAGAGAACAACAAACAAAAGCGCATATGTGTTTGAGAATGTGAAAAGTGTGAATGTGTTATGAGAATGGTTTATATAGACAAATAAAGCAAGCATGGGAAACACAACAGACACACATAGGACACATACGCACGTTTGCATTAAATGAAAAGTAATCATTTTTAATTATGATATGACATTTGGGGGGAAATCAAGACAGATTGAGATTTTCAAAGCAATACCTTAAACGTCATAATCAGTAGGTGTACTCCATCTTTTCAGATTCTGAGTGACACATGTTTGCTTGCATGTGATTCTATAACTCTTAAGAAATGAAACGTTTTCAACTTTCAGATCCTCTGAGATGGTTAGTTCAGAGTTTCACACACAAAAAAAATAATTCACAGATAAATTAAACAAGCAAGACAGATGAAATACTTCAGAGTGTTAAACACTTAGCATCTGAGAAGTTGACTCTGAGAAATATTACTCTGGACAAAAATCCATACAAATATTTTTCAGAATAAACTTAAACCTATCTTCAGCAAGGGGTTTTGTGAAAATATCTGCCCATTGATGATCTGTATCAACAAAGGCTAAATTTATTACACCCTTCTGAACATAGTCTCTGATGAAATGATGTTTAATCTCTATATGTTTGGCCTTAGAGTGTAAAATTGGATTTTTGGATAAATGTAACGCCCCGATTCTGAATTCCCATTAATTGTTGAGTCTTTTAATTTATTTAATTGATGTTTGTTTTAAATTGAGAAATTATATATTGCTATGTGGTGTTTTGCTTATTTTATCTATTTTTACCGATTCGGAGAGTTTTCGGGGAATTAGAGTAAAAAGGGCATTTTAGACATTTAGCAACTTAGTGTGAGAATTGATTGATAAGTGTTGGAAAGAATTTGAGAGGAAAGAAATAGAGATAGAAATAGAATAAGAGAGGAAAAGGAAGGAAAGATAGTAACATAAGGAGAAAAACAAGAGAAAGAAAAGAGGAGAAGAGAAAGAGAAGAGAAAGTGGAGAGGAAAACCTAGAATCATCAAGGAATCATCACCAAAGCTTGCAATCGATCGGTAAGGGTGTGAAACTCCATCATCTCTTTAATGTGTATGATTGTATGTGTATGTGTGTGGATTTTGTAGAGTTTCTACTCTTTTTCCACTTAGGTTAGAAGTTGGTTTTGGGAGTAGAATGAGGTTTTAATCGGTTAGAACTCGGATTAGATGATGTGGTTTAGTCGGGTGATGGTTGGGTTGTGCTACTGTGACTGGTTTGGATTTAATCGGTTGGTTGTGTGGAGTTTGGGCTTTGAGACAGCCATGGAAGTTCTGTCTTCGCAGGTTCGCCAGGCGAAAGGCAGCGAAGCTTCGCCAGGCGAAGCCCAGCGAGCTGTAGCGAAGTAAGTCAGAAGCTAATACCCTGTATTCGCTGGCAAGTTCGCCAGGCGAGGTGAGTTGGCGAAGGTTCGCCAGGCGAGTGGGTAGCGAGCCTCAGCGAGTAATTCCAGAATTACTCCCAGTGGACTTCGCTGGGGAGTTCGCCAGGCGAAGGCCAGCGAGCATTCGCTGCGTGGCTTCGCCAGGCGAAGGTTGGCGAACCTGGCAGTGTTATTTGTTTTGCTGTTTGTTCATGGCATGATGTTTGATTGATTCAATTATGATTAATGCCTATATGAATTATTGATGTGTGAACTGTTTCAACATGTTGTGCTGTGGGTGGCCGAAAGGCGTGAATCCTAGATTGTAGAGTAAATGATAAATCTTGAATATTTGATAATCTTGTGTATTTACTCGAATTGAATAGAAACGCATTGATGGGCTGATATGTGTGTAAACCATGTGTGGAATGGTGCATAATGTGAATGCATGATAGATATATGCGATGTATGTGATAAATGCAATGAATATGTTTGTGAGCATAGTATGCATTTTTGTGTCGATTGATCCCTCGGAGGATTTGCAGAACCTCGTATGATACGATGGTTATATTAGATTCCTTGGAGAATCGGTTGCATTGTGTGATTCCTCGGAGAATCGGTCATAACATGTAATCCCGCGGAGGATTGGTTAGAGTATTTGATTCCGTGGAGAATCTGCTGAGTACTTGATCCCGTGGAGGATCTGCTGAATATTCGATTCCGTGGAGAATCTGATGAATATTTGATTCCGTGGAGAATCTGCTGAGTACTTGATCCCGTGGAGGATCTGCTGAATACTCGATTCCTTAGGGAATTTGTTGAATGAGTCGGTACCGCATTTGCATCTGCATAGAGTCGTGTGTCGGTCTCTATGAGTTGCATGAGTCATCTGTGTATGATGCATTGGTTGTGTGAATATAACTGTGTATGTTATATGTGATTTGTTTGGAGGAAATATAGTGATTGTTCATGTATATGTGTAGAGACATGATTATTGTATATGCTTAAGGTGGTGAGAACATAATTTGAGTATAACTTGTATAATTATGGAGTTATGTATATATATATATATATATATATATATAATTTTATGCATTAACTGTTATGATGTTGTTTCTCACCCTTCTGCTGTTTTATAATGCTCTATGAGGCATTGCAGAGTAGGAAGCTGGAGGTTCTTTTGTGAAGCGATGTCTTCATTCTTTTTGGTCAATGGCTCTGATATGTAACATCTGGGTAGTTAGGAAGTCTTTGACTCTTTTGGAGTTACATTTGTTTTGATTCTTATGTGATACATATGTGTATGTATCTGCTGTGGATATGTTGTAAAGCATGAATTAACTGATGGTTGTATATACCTTTATGAATGAGATCGATTCAATATTTGGATGTTTCCGCTTTATTCTAAATATTGAGATGTGGGTTACCCATTGTTGCATATCTATTTTGAGCAGGTATCGTATGTGTTTAATTTCATGATAATGTGATGCGCCTCTTTTATACCATGTTTTAATTAAACTCTGATGAAATAAATTTTCTATGTGCCTAATTGATTTATCTAATCTATTTGGGGTATAGAAAGGGGGTGTTACATTAAGTGGTATCAGAGCCAGTGTTGAGTCAGTCGTGTCTGTCTTGTGGTTGTGTTGGTTGAACGGTTGTTTAACCTTGTTGTTATTTTTGGGAATCCTCAGAATATGGCAGGTCGTAATGACAATGCTATGGCAGCGGCGTTAGAGGCTATGGCCAGAGCTGTGCAGGGTGCACCTAACGTGAATGCGAATGATGAGTTCAGGAAGAACCAACCACCGGTGTTTAAAGGGAGATTTGATCCGGATGGTGCTCAGATATGGTTAAAGGAAATTGAGAGGATCTTTAGGGTGATGGATTGTGCTGAAGGGATCAAGGTGAGACTAGGGACTCACATGCTGAGAGAAGAGGCTGATGACTGGTGGGTCAGCATGAGGCAAGTTCTTGAGGTCGACGATGAGGAGATTACGTGGGATTTATTTCGTGCTGAGTTTCTAAGGAAGTATTATCCCGAAAGTGTTAAAGGGAAGAGAGAAATGGAATTTCTGGAGTTGAAACAAGGTAATATGTCGGTGGTGGACTACACCGCTAAGTTTACTGAGTTAGTGAGGTTTCACCCTCACTATGATGCGGTTACGGCGGAATTTTCCAAATGTATCAAGTATGAGAATGGCTTGCGTCCGGAGATAAAGCAAGCGGTGGGTTATCAAAGGATACGAAGATTTTCGGATTTGACTGAGTGTTGTAGAATTTATGAAGAAGATAGTAGAGCTCGTTCTACTCATTATAAGGGTTTGAGCGAGAGGAGAGGAAAGCAGCAAGTACGAAGCGGACCTTATGTGACGCCTGCTGATAAGGGCAAACATAGGGGAAACTTTGATAGGAGACCCGGAGGAGGTTCCGGTGCGATCAAATGTTTTAAGTGTGGCGTGATGGGCCACAAGTCTTATGATTGTGGAAAGTTCAAGGCGAAGTGTTCCAACTGTGGACTCTTTGGTCATGATGCAGCAGAGTGTAGAAAGAATGTTGTGAAGTGTTTTAATTGTGGCGAGGTGGGTCACATTAGCCCGAATTGTACCAAACCGAAGCAAGCTCCGGCGGGCGGAAAAGTATTCGCATTAGCAGGTTCAGACGCCACTAATGCGGCAGATCGTTTGATTAAAGGTACATGCTTTATTAATGATATGCCTTTAGTTGCTATTATTGATACTGGAGCGACTCACTCGTTCATTTCTCTTGCGTGTGCTAAGCGGTTGGATTTGTGTATGGTTTCTTTGAGTAGTGGTATGGTTATTGGGACTCCCGCTTCGGGGTCGGTAACTACTTCTTTGGTGTGTGCAAGTTGTTCTTTGACCATGTATGGTAAGGACTTCGTTATGGATTTAGTGTGTTTGCCGTTGGAAGGTTTGGACGTAATCTTGGGTATGAATTGGTTGCAATTTAATAGAGTTCATTTGGATTGCTATCACAAGTTGGTAAGGTTTCCTTCTTTGGAAGATGGTGAAAACGAGAGTTTTCTTTCCACTAAAGAGTTGAAGAAACTTTTAGCGGACGAAGCTCAGTTGTTTGGTTTGTTTGCATCGTTGTCGGTGGAGAGCAAAGTTGAGCTCGACGTGTTCCCTGTGGCTTGTGAATTTCCTGAAGTGTTTCCGGAAGATGTTACGGATGTGCCGCCAAAGAGAGAGGTTGAATTTTCTATTGATCTAGTTCAGGGTACTAGACCGATTTCGATGGCCCCGTATCGGATGTCGGCATCGGAGTTGGTGGAATTGAAGAAGCAGTTGAATGATTTGTTGGATAAGAGATTTGTAAGACCAAGTGTCTCTCCTTGGGGTGCGCCGGTATTGTTGGTAAAGAAGAAGGATGGTAGTATGCGATTGTGTATTGATTATCGGCAGTTGAATAAGGTAACAATTAAGAACAAGTATCCGCTTCCAAGAATTGATGATCTGATGGATCAATTGGTTGGAGCCCGTGTTTTTAGTAAGATTGATTTAAGATCCGGTTATCACCAGATTCGGGTTAAGGAAGAAGATATTTCGAAGACGGCTTTTAGAACACGATATGGTCACTACGAGTATACGGTGATGCCATTCGGAGTTTCTAATGCGCCGGGTGTTTTCATGGAATATATGAACCGTATCTTCCACGAGCAGTTGGATCGTTTTGTGGTGGTGTTTATCGATGACATTTTGATTTATTCTAAGTCTCGAAAGGAACACGAAGAACATTTAAGGATTGTGTTGCGAATTTTGAAGGAGAAGAAGTTGTATGCAAAGTTGTCTAAGTGTGAGTTTTGGTTGTCGGAGGTGAGTTTTCTTGGGCATATTATTTCCGGCAATGGTATTAGTGTGGATCC
The DNA here is from genome assembly GCA_963859935.3 of Lathyrus sativus. NCBI lineage: Eukaryota > Viridiplantae > Streptophyta > Magnoliopsida > Fabales > Fabaceae > Lathyrus > Lathyrus sativus. The sequence continues at coordinate 513,702,532 of OZ012736.1, forward strand.
ATCCAAGATCGATGCGGTAATGCAATGGGAGACTCCAAGATCGGTTACGGAAATTCGAAGCTTTTTGGGCTTGGCCGGTTACTACCGGAGGTTTATCGAAGGATTTTCAAAGTTAGCACTCCCGTTAACGCAGTTGACTTGTAAAGGAAAGGCCTTTATTTGGGATGTTAATTGTGAAGAGAGTTTCATGGAATTAAAGAGAAGGTTAACGTCAGCGCCAGTTTTGATTTTGCCGAATCCTACGGAACCTTTTGTGGTTTACTGCGATGCTTCTTTGTCAGGATTGGGTGGTGTATTAATGCAAGATGGGAAGGTCGTGGCGTATGCTTCTAGGCAGTTGAGAGTGCATGAAAAGAATTACCCTACTCATGATTTGGAGTTAGCGGCCGTGGTGTTCGTTTTGAAAATTTGGAGGCACTATCTTTATGGTGCAAGATTTGAAGTTTTTAGCGATCACAAGAGTTTGAAGTATTTGTTTGATCAAAAGGAATTGAATATGAGGCAAAGGAGATGGCTAGAACTTTTGAAGGACTATGATTTTGGTTTAAATTATCATCCGGGTAAGGCGAATGTGGTAGCCGATGCCTTAAGTCGGAAGTCGTTGCACGTGTCTACTTTGATGGTTAGAGAGTGGGAACTCTTGGAGAACTTTAGAGATTTGAGTTTGGTTTGTGAGTTAACGCCGAGTAGTGTGAAGCTTGGTATGTTGCATGTCACGAATGATTTCCTTACTACAGTGTGCGAAAAGCAAAAGTTGGATTTGAAATTTGTGGATTTGATGACGAATGGAAATGAAGATTTCAACGTTGATGAATTAGGAGTTTTGAGGTTTCGGGGTCGTATTTGTATTCCCGATGACGCGGATTTGAAAAAGATGATATTAGAAGAGGGACATCGGAGTAACTTAAGTATTCATCCGGGAGCGAATAAGATGTATCAGGATTTGAAGAAGATCTTTTGGTGGTCTGGATTGAAAAGCGAGGTTGCTCGTTTTGTGTACTCGTGTTTGACTTGTCAGAAGTCTAAGGTGGAGCATCAGAAGCCTAGTGGATTGATGCAACCGTTGGATATTCCGGAATGGAAATGGGATAGTATATCGATGGATTTTGTTACGGGATTGCCGAATACGCAAAGGGGACATAATGCTATTTGGGTGATTGTTGATAGGCTTACTAAATCGGCTCACTTTATTCCGATTGATATTACTTATTCTTTGGAAAGGTTGGCCGAGATTTATGTTGGCACTATTGTGAAGCTTCATGGAGTTCCTAAGAGTATTGTGTCGGATAGAGATCCTAGATTTACTTCAAGACTTTGGGAGAGTTTGCAAGGTGCCTTGGGTTCTAAGTTGAGATTGAGTTCAGCATATCATCCGCAAACGGATGGTCAAACCGAGAGGACGATTCAATCGTTAGAAGATTTGTTGCGTGCTTGTGTGCTTGAACAAGGTGGTGCATGGGACAGTTATTTAGCGTGGATTGAATTCACCTATAATAACAGTTTCCATTCGAGTATTAGTATGGCGCCATTTGAGGCTTTATATGGTCGGAGATGTCGAACACCTCTGTGTTGGCATGAGACGGGTGAAAGGTCGGTAGTTGGTCCTGAAATGGTACAGCAAACGACGGAAAAGGTGAAATTTATTTGGGAAAAGATGAGAGCTTCTCAGAATAGACAGAAAAGTTATCATGATAAAAGGAGAAAGGATCTCGAGTTTCAAGAGGGCGACCATGTGTTTTTGAGAGTTACACCGGTTACGGGTGTGGGTCGTGCCTTGAAGTCGAGAAAGTTGACTTCTCGTTTTATTGGTCCGTATCAGATTGTCGCACGAGTTGGTGTTGTGGCTTATCGTGTGGCGTTGCCTCCGAACCTTTCGAATTTGCATGATGTATTCCATGTCTCGCAACTTCGGAAGTATGTTCCGGATCCGTCACATGTGATCCCAATGGATGAAGTTGAAGTAAGAGATAACCTTACAGTTGAAGTTTTACCGGTTAGTATTTTGGACCGTGAAGTTAAGAAACTAAGAGGCAAGGATATTGCGCTTGTGAAAGTGTCCTGGGGAGGTGCCGCGGAAGGCAACATGACTTGGGAATTGGAAAGCAAGATGCGAGAATCGCATCTAGAGTTGTTTGAATCAGGTGATATTTTCGAGGACGAAAATTTCTAAAGTGGGGGAGAGTTGTAACGCCCCGATTCTGAATTCCCATTAATTGTTGAGTCTTTTAATTTATTTAATTGATGTTTGTTTTAAATTGAGAAATTATATATTGCTATGTGGTGTTTTGCTTATTTTATCTATTTTTACCGATTCGGAGAGTTTTCGGGGAATTAGAGTAAAAAGGGCATTTTAGACATTTAGCAACTTAGTGTGAGAATTGATTGATAAGTGTTGGAAAGAATTTGAGAGGAAAGAAATAGAGATAGAAATAGAATAAGAGAGGAAAAGGAAGGAAAGATAGTAACATAAGGAGAAAAACAAGAGAAAGAAAAGAGGAGAAGAGAAAGAGAAGAGAAAGTGGAGAGGAAAACCTAGAATCATCAAGGAATCATCACCAAAGCTTGCAATCGATCGGTAAGGGTGTGAAACTCCATCATATCTTTAATGTGTATGATTGTATGTGTATGTGTGTGGATTTTGTAGAGTTTCTACTCTTTTTCCACTTAGGTTAGAAGTTGGTTTTGGGAGTAGAATGAGGTTTTAATCGGTTAGAACTCGGATTAGATGATGTGGTTTAGTCGGGTGATGGTTGGGTTGTGCTACTGTGACTGGTTTGGATTTAATCGGTTGGTTGTGTGGAGTTTGGGCTTTGAGACAGCCATGGAAGTTCTGTCTTCGCAGGTTCGCCAGGCGAAAGGCAGCGAAGCTTCGCCAGGCGAAGCCCAGCGAGCTGTAGCGAAGTAAGTCAGAAGCTAATACCCTGTATTCGCTGGCAAGTTCGCCAGGCGAGGTGAGTTGGCGAAGGTTCGCCAGGCGAGTGGGTAGCGAGCCTCAGCGAGTAATTCCAGAATTACTCCCAGTGGACTTCGCTGGGGAGTTCGCCAGGCGAAGGCCAGCGAGCATTCGCTGCGTGGCTTCGCCAGGCGAAGGTTGGCGAACCTGGCAGTGTTATTTGTTTTGCTGTTTGTTCATGGCATGATGTTTGATTGATTCAATTATGATTAATGCCTATATGAATGATTGATGTGTGAACTGTTTCAACATGTTGTGCTGTGGGTGGCCGAAAGGCGTGAATCCTAGATTGTAGAGTAAATGATAAATCTTGAATATTTGATAATCTTGTGTATTTACTCGAATTGAATAGAAACGCATTGATGGGCTGATATGTGTGTAAACCATGTGTGGAATGGTGCATAATGTGAATGCATGATAGATATATGCGATGTATGTGATAAATGCAATGAATATGTTTGTGAGCATAGTATGCATTTTTGTGTCGATTGATCCCTCGGAGGATTTGCAGAACCTCGTATGATACGATGGTTATATTAGATTCCTTGGAGAATCGGTTGCATTGTGTGATTCCTCGGAGAATCGGTCATAACATGTAATCCCGCGGAGGATTGGTTAGAGTATTTGATTCCGTGGAGAATCTGCTGAGTACTTGATCCCGTGGAGGATCTGCTGAATATTCGATTCCGTGGAGAATCTGATGAATATTTGATTCCGTGGAGAATCTGCTGAGTACTTGATCCCGTGGAGGATCTGCTGAATACTCGATTCCTTAGGGAATTTGTTGAATGAGTCGGTACCGCATTTGCATCTGCATAGAGTCGTGTGTCGGTCTCTATGAGTTGCATGAGTCATCTGTGTATGATGCATTGGTTGTGTGAATATAACTGTGTATGTTATATGTGATTTGTTTGGAGGAAATATAGTGATTGTTCATGTATATGTGTAGAGACATGATTATTGTATATGCTTAAGGTGGTGAGAACATAATTTGAGTATAACTTGTATAATTATGGAGTTATGTATATATATATATATATATATAATTTTATGCATTAACTGTTATGATGTTGTTTCTCACCCTTCTGCTGTTTTATAATGCTCTATGAGGCATTGCAGAGTAGGAAGCTGGAGGTTCTTTTGTGAAGCGATGTCTTCATTCTTTTTGGTCAATGGCTCTGATATGTAACATCTGGGTAGTTAGGAAGTCTTTGACTCTTTTGGAGTTACATTTGTTTTGATTCTTATGTGATACATATGTGTATGTATCTGCTGTGGATATGTTGTAAAGCATGAATTAACTGATGGTTGTATATACCTTTATGAATGAGATCGATTCAATATTTGGATGTTTCCGCTTTATTCTAAATATTGAGATGTGGGTTACCCATTGTTGCATATCTATTTTGAGCAGGTATCGTATGTGTTTAATTTCATGATAATGTGATGCGCCTCTTTTATACCATGTTTTAATTAAACTCTGATGAAATAAATTTTCTATGTGCCTAATTGATTTATCTAATCTATTTGGGGTATAGAAAGGGGGTGTTACAATAAACATATAGCAGAAGTATTATCACAGAAGATAGAAAGATTACTCTCATAGATTTGATAATCTTCTAGTTGACTCTTCATCCAGAGCATCTGAGTGGAACATCCAGCAGCAGCAATGTATTCTGCCTCTGTGGTTGATAGTGCAATTGTTGGTTGCTTCTTGCTGTACCACGAGATCAGATGACTTCCAAGAAACTGACATCTTCCAGAAGTACTTTTGCGCTCAACTCTATCTCCATCATAGTCAGCATCACAGAATCCAACTAGTGAATATTCGTCAGATCTTCTGTAACACAAACCAACATTAGCAGTACCTTTCAGATACCTTAGAATCCTCTTAACAGCAGTTAAGTGTGATTCTCTAGGATCTGATTGGAATCTAGCACATAAACAAACACTAAACAGAATGTCTGGTCTAGAAGCAGTCAAATAAAGAAGAGATCCTATCATACCTCTGAAGAGTTTCTGATCTACCTTCTTACTTACCTCTTCCTTACCTAGAGTGCTTGTAGGATGCATTGGAGTCTTTGCCATTTTGCTATCCAGCATGTTAAACTTCTTCAGAAGCTCTTTAACATACTTGGTCTGATGTATGTAGGTGCACTCTGGAGTCTGATTTACTTGGATTCCCAGAAAGAATCTCAATTCTCCCATCATGCTCATCTCAAATTCTGCCTGCATACATTTAGCAAACTCCTTTCCAAGCATAATATTTGTTGATCCAAAAATAATATCATCTACATAAATTTGACAAATCAACAAATCTTTCTTAATGGTTTTACAAAATAGTGTGGTACCCACTTTTCCTCTGATGAAATTTTTCTTCAGAAGAAAATTACTCAACCTCTCATACCAAGCTCTGGGAGCTTGTTTTAGTCCATAAAGAGATTTTTTCAGTTTGTAAACATGATCTGGAAAATTTTCATTTTCAAAACCAGGAGGTTGGTGGACATACACTTCCTCTTCTATAATTCCATTAAGAAAAGCACTTTTAACATCCATCTGATAAAGAGTGATGTTATGTTGTGCAGCAAATGAAATAAGCAAGCGTATAGACTCTAACCTTGCAACAGGAGCATATGTTTCTGTGTAGTCTATGCCTTCTTGTTGACTGTAGCCTTGAGCAACCAGTCTTGCTTTGTTCCTTTCAACTTCTCCTTTCTCATTAAGTTTATTTCTGAAAACCCATTTTGTTCCAATGACATTGAAACCTTTAGGTCTTGGAACCAGATCCCAGACTTCATTCCTTGTGAATTGATTCAGCTCCTCTTGCATAGCTAAAATCCATTCATTATCTTCCAGAGCCTCATCAACAGATGTTGGTTCTATAATTGACACTAAGCCACAGAAGGAAGATTCAGAAGTTCTGAGAAATGCTCTTGTCCTTATTGGATCATCTTTCTTTCCAATTATCACATCCTCTGGATGAGAAGCTTTCATTCTGGAAGAAGATCCTCTGACTGTTGGTCTTTCAGAAATATGCAGATTGTCAAGTTGGGAAGTTAGAGGCGTAGCATCTGGGTTTGCTTCAGAGTCTTTGTCTTCAGTCTTGTCTGCCTCTGAGCCTTCAGAGTCTGTGAGAATAACTTCTCTATCTGCAGAACTTTCAACTTGCTTTGGCTTTTCAGAGCCAAGCTTATCATCAAATCTAACATGAATAGATTCTTCCACAATCTGTGTTTCAGTATTGAATACTCTGTAGCCTTTAGAGCGTTCAGAATAACCAAGCATGAAACACTTCTGTGCTTTGGAATCAAACTTGTTCAGATGATCTTTAGTGTTAAGCATATAACAAATACATCCAAATGGATGAAAATAAGCAATGTTGGGCTTTCTGTTTCTCCACAATTCATAGGGAGTCTTTTCCAGAAGAGGTCTTACAGACACTCTGTTCTGAATATAACATGCTGTATTTATTGCTTCTGCCCAAAAGTATTTTGCCAGATTTGTCTCGTTGATCATGGTTCTGGCCATTTCTTGCAATGTTCTATTTTTCCTCTCTACAACTCCATTTTGTTGTGGAGTTCTAGGACAGGAGAAATCATGTGCAATTCCTTTTTCAGAAAAATATTTTTCAAAATATTTGTTTTCAAATTCACCACCATGATCACTTCTGACTTTAATAATTTTGCATTCTTTTTCAGTCTGGACTTGATTGCAGAAGTCAATGAACACAGAATGAGACTCATCCTTGTGTTTTAGAAACTTTACCCATGTCCATCTGCTGTAGTCATCTACAATGACTAACCCATACTTCTTGCCTCTGATGGATGCAGTTTTCACTGGTCCAAACAGATCAATATGAAGTAATTCCAATAGTCTAGAAGTGGAAACAACATTTTTTGGTTTAAAATGAGATTTTGAAAATTTACCCTTTTGACATGCGCCACACAGAGCATCTGAATTGAACTTCAGATTAGGGAGTCCTCTGACCAGATTGAGTTTATTAATCTGAGATATACGTCTCATATTAATATGTCCCAATCTTCTATGCCAGACCCATTGCTCATCATTCACAGATAAAAGGCATTTTACATTTTGAACTTTAAGTTCTGAAAGGTTGATTTTGTAAATGTTGTTTTTCCTCTTTCCACTGAATAGGATTGAACCATTCTTTTGACATACAGCTTTGCAACATTTTTGATTAAAGATGATATCATAACCATTGTCACTTAATTGACTTATGGACAATAGATTATGTTTCAATCCTTCAACTAACAGAACATTAGAAATAGAGGGTAGGTTACCATTACCTATTGTACCAGAGCCAATGATCTTGCCCTTCTGGTTCCCTCCAAATTTCACGTCCCCTCCAGATCTAAGTTCCAGGCTTTGGAACATAGACCTTTCGCCCGTCATATGTCGTGAGCATCCAGAGTCCAGGTACCATGATTGGTGTCTGGATTTTGCTGCTAAGAACATCTGCAACAGGTATTATTTTACTTTTAGGTACCCAGATCTTCTTGGGTCCTTTGGGGTTAGATGTTCTGTGGTTTTGCCTAAACTTCTGTTTTTCAACATAGTGTTTATTCTGGCTAGCCCTTGGCTTAAACACATAAGTACTCTTTTCAGAGCTTGTATGTTTAATATCATTCAGATGACCAAACTTAAAATGAGAATACAGAGGAGTCTTCTTGATGAAGAGTTTATCAACAGATTTTGGATTGCTTCCAGAGGAAGATTCACATCCAATGCCTCTTCTGTTGTTCCCACTAACACCATAGATCATAGAAGCCATTTTGCTTCTGTCTATGCTTTTAGTGAGGAATCTTTTAAAGCTGGAGTCATATTTTTCTAAAATATTTTCACTTGACTCTGTTTCAGTATCAGATTCTTGTTGAGTTGTTTCTAAATCATTTTTGAGTTTTAAATTTATTTCTTTCTGCTCAACAAGTTCTGTTCTCAGAAGATCAATCTCAGATTCAAGATTGCTTTTCAGCTTCTTGTATTTGAGTTTAATCTTGCTGTAGCTTTCCAACATGTCAGATAAACTTTCAACAAGTTCAGCTCTGGAGAGTTCAGAAAATACCTCTTCAGAGTCAGAGTCTGATTCTGACTCAGATTCAGATGATGACGTTCCTTCATCTTGATCATTTGTGTTGGCCATCAGCGCAACATTTGCACATTCTTCCTCAGATTCAGAAGATGATTCAGATTCATCTGAGTCATCCCATGTAGCCATCAGAACCTTTTTCTTTTTATCAAACTTCCTTTTGGGTTTTTCCTTTTGAAGTTTGGGACATTCACTCTTGTAGTGTCCAGGTTCTTTACATTCATAGCAAGTGACCTCTTTCTTGCCAGATCTTCTGTGTCCAGAAGATTCTCTCTTTTGATCAGATCTTCTGAAGTTGTTGAACTTCTTCCCTTTGTGCTTCCAGAGTTTGTTGATCCTTCTGGACAGCATGGATAGTTCATCTTCTTCTTCAGAAGAAGATTCCTCAGAGCTTTCTTCATTTACCTGCAAAGCTTTAACAAATTTGTTAGATTTAAAAGCTAAGGATTTACCTTTATCTTTCTTCTGGGGTTCATCTTCCTCCAGCTCAATCTCATGACTTCTCAAAGAACTGATGAGTTCTTCTAATGAGATTTTGTTCAGATTCTTGGCCAGCTTCAATGCAGTCACCATAGGTCTCCATCTGGTAGGAAGACTTCTGATGATCTTCTTGACATGATCAGATGTTGAGTAGCCCTTGTCCAGAACTTTCAACCCAGCTGTTAGAATCTGAAATCTGGAAAACATAGTCTCAATGTTCTCAGATTCTTCCATCTTGAACGCTTCATACTTCTGTATCAGCGCCAGAGCCTTTGTTTCTTTCACCTGAGAGTTTCCCTCATGAGTCATTTTGAGAGACTCAAACATATCATGAGCAGTGTCTCTGTTGGTAATCTTCTCATACTCTGTATGAGAGATTGCATTAAGAAGTATGGTTCTGGCTTTGTGATGATTCTTGAATTCTTTCTTCTGCTCCTCAGTCATTGATTTTCTATCAATCTTTTTGCCATCCTTAGTAGGATGTTCATATCCATCAATGACTAAATCCCAGAGATCAGCATCATACCCCAAGAAAAAACTTTCAAGTCTATCTTTCCAATAATCAAATTTTTCTCCATCAAACATTGGAGGTTTGGTGCTGATTCTGTCTCCTTCATATTTGTTGCTTGATGTAGGAATATCACCCATATTAGCAACCAAATAAATAACAGAGTATTCTTCTCACTGGATCTTTATCTGTCACGGTTAAGTGAATGCACACGCAGAACCGGAGCTCTGATGCCAACTGAAGGTGAGAAAATACTTAGAAGGGGGGTTGAATAAGTATGACAGAAAATAATCAAAGATAAATACTCAAGTATTTTTATCCTGGTTCGTTGAACTCAACTACTCCAGTCCACCCTTTTCAAGAGTGATTTGCCTTTCTCAACAAGGACTTAATCCACTATTCAAATCAACTGATTACAAATAGCAACACCTAAGAACAACTGTTCTTAGTCTTCTCAAGAGCTACTGATCTAACCTAGATCCTCTTAAGGAAAACTTCCTTTACAAATTAATGTAATACAATGTAAGAGTAATAAATTGCTTCTATGAAAGCTATAAACACAACTGTGTTATTTCTCTAAGTTTAGAACAAAGTATGAACTATAAAGAATATGAGAGCTTGAGAGTTTCTTCGCTTGAGAGTAAGTTTGTCAAAATTCGTCACTGAAGAAAGTGCTATGATATCCTTTATATAGCCACTTGAATATTGGAGAGAATATAATACCGTTGGAGAAGATATTTCCAATATCAAATAGTACTGTCCTTTGTACTATTGCAGCAGAGAGACGGCGCACAAAATGTGGGTGTAGCAATTGTCTGCTGAGCTGTGAATTTACCATATATGGAATGTATCAGAGGAATAATCTTCTTGCAGAGATTTATGTCTATCCCAATTAAGGAAAAATTTGCTGGCATATTCCAACGGATATATTAAAATAATCTTCTTCAAATAATTCTTCAGATAGTTCAGATCAACAATCAATATCAGAGACTTCAGTCTTCAGAATCTTCTGGAAACTTCAGAGCCTAAGATGTTCTTCAGATGTTGCTGAATCAGAGTCTGGTGCAGCTGTGTGCTTGAAGCGTAACATGCTCTTAGATCAGAGTCTTCACTCAGATCAGAGTCTTCTCTCATTCAGATTCTTGATAATATATGCAGCGTGTTGTATCTTCAGAATCTTGATGACTAAGCTCTTATACTTCAGATTCTTCTAATCTTCAGATGCTCTTGAGCCATTCAGAATTTATTGTTCACATCAAATTTGCTCTTTAAGATTAAAATCTTTTGTGCCTGTAGAAAACAGTTTAGAACAAATTTAGAGAGTATAATTCTTGTATACAAATTATCATTAATGTTATCATCAAAATATAGAGATATTACTAAGACACAATCTGTGCTCTTACAGGCTTAAGGCTTAACGTTTTGCGACTTTTGCTTTATCGTTATCATTGTTAATAACTTATTGTAACTTCGGGAATTATCTTTTATCATGTGGAGTTTTCATTTGTTTTATCATTTAAGCTAGACCCCTAGTGTTCATCAGTATGGCGAAACACCTGTTGTGGGTGTGAGAGTTTTACATGTTTACCTTATGATGAAAATAAATAATTTGGTTGTGATGCATTAGAAAATGTGTCCCTAGAAATTTCCTATTTCTTGCAACCATGTGTATTAATTGACATCGACTATCATTTTTGTTTTTTATATTCAATCGATATCTTCTAGCGATGGTTGGAGTAGTATATAGCCCTGAATATGCTTATACTCCATTTGGTGGTTCGTTTTTTATCTACGGGGAAATCTAATGACCAATAAAGTTGATGTTTGGTACTCATATTTTGAGGTGGACGCCTCTAGGCTCCACCACCTACACCCTAGAATTGGCTAGATCCAATTGGGGAAGTGCGCCAGCTATGCATAAGTAAATTTAATAGGCCTCGGATGTCAGTTGTGCATTTAAATCATATCAGAATCGCATAATTGCATTAAGTCTGTATCAGGTACGCTATATGGCATGGAATCTGCTTAAGCCGTATCAGAATCACAAAAGTGTGTTAAGTCTATATTAGATACACATTCATGTGAATGATGCGTTTTAAGTCGTATCAGAATCACTTAAATTTGCTAAGTCTGTATCAGATACGCAATAGGACCTTGAATTTGTTTATGTTGTATCAGATATACAACCGAGTATGGAGTGTGCTTTTAGTTGTATTGGAATTGCAAAAAGTGTGTTAATGTCACATCGGGTGCATAATGAGCTCGTAATATGCATAAGTCGTCTTAGAATCATAGAAGTGCGTTAAGTCTGTATAAAAAAAATATTCATATTTTATATTCGTTCTCCTGTTCTGGGATTTCTAATATATATATATATATATATATATATATATATATATATATATATATATATATATATATATATATATATATATATATATATATATATATATATATATATATATATATATATATATATATATATATATATATATATATATATATATATATATATATATATATATATATATATATATATATATATATAGAGAGAGAGAGAGAGAGAGAGAGAGAGAGGCATATGGCAGGAGAATAAAGAGATATACATATATTTTTTATATTAATAATGAATTGAACTTATTACAAATGAATAAAGAGCCATCATGGTGGTTAACCCTTGACGGTGACCTTGGAGCGGCTAGACGATGTCTGGGGTCTTCAATCACTTCTCTTCCTTGAGGCTCCGGACTGAATATGCCTCGCGCTTTGGGGGGGGGGGGATCTTCTTTGGTTGGAAGATGTTCGGGGTATCATACTTTGCATTTGTCTATTGATGTGTGTCGGGTAGATTGAGTCTGACATCAAACTTTGAGTTCGCCGCCTGGTTTTGCCCAATACTTCGGCGATGCTTCTAAAGTAGACGACCCCAGAGTAGACATTTACTCCAAGTAGGTTCGTGGTTCTCTTGTGGTAACTTTGGCTTGCTAGTTAGTTTTCCTCGTGTTCGAAATCATGGTCAGACAAAGATGGTGTTTCTCGACCGATCCATCTACTCTTTCCTTTGGACCAGAGATGCAAGGCGGCAGTTTAGAAGATGTTATTAGCCGGTCCACTTGCAATTGAGATCTGATGTATCTTTCTTTGAGCACTACTGGTCGGCCTCTGCTCTGGTCAGTGGAAACCCTAGTGCATCTTATGGAAATCCTATATCCCTTCCACGAGGCATCCCGGTGTAGAGTAGTCGTCTGAGGTTAACTACGAACATGTAGTACCCGAGCATCATTAACTATGAAGTTGCGGTATCCTTCTAGTGTTGGACACATATTCATCCCCACAACAATGCAAAATATGGGTGTAGTAGAATAGTACAGAGAGTTATGAGGCTTGAGTTCCACCTTCACATAATTTTTCTTCAGACCCTGGCTTAAGTATAGATTTGGATTTGTAATCCTTTCCTCCGCTCTTTTGTCAAGTTCTCACGGAAGATGGAAATCTTGATGGCAATGATTACGGCCGGGTAGAAGGTTCACTAAACCTTTTGCCATGGACCTCGGTGTTCGCCTCCAAGCGCTACTCAATTTTGAGATCTAAAGGAGTGATGAGCGATGAAATCGAAGAGCGAGAATTTTTTGTTACGATCACCCGAGTCGAAAACCAAACGCTTTCTTGATACGATAACCTAAGAAAGTTACGAATTGGTGAATCATAAGTTTAGACCTAAATCGTAGATTTTAGATCTACAGTTTCTAAGTTCGTTTACGATGTTTACAAAGTGAACGCGATTTTCGTGAAAACTGTAGGAATCAGAAGCCAATTCCCATAAACGGTGCTATTATTCGGTTCGGGAACCATAAATGGGGATTCTAGCTCTTGAAGGAACCAAAAATGATTAGAGATGAATAGTTATTGAATATTTTAGATCTTCATGGTTAGCATTCTAACGTCAAAAGTTAATTTAAGATTCAAGATGAGTAAAGTTTAATTAAAGATAACAAATTGTGGATATTCTCATAGTATATAAATTATTTTATATATTTAATTGAATAAAATAAATTTAAAACACTTAAATTTTAATTTATTGAGACTTTGACCAATCCAGAAGCGATATGAATATTCATTTTCTTTCTTCTTTCACTTCAATAACTTTAAAGTTCAATTATAAATGAAACACTCTCGTCATATAACTCTAAAGTTCAATTATTCAAATCATATAAAAAAATGGATTGATGGCATTATGATGAAGATTCTAATAAAGATGTTTATAATGTATGATAAAACTAAAAAAATATAGACAAAATTAGGTGTTGATATCGTAAAATAAGATAATATTATGTGCATAACATCTACCATAACATCCCCTTGTAATGCGAAGTCAATGAAGGTCACAATTTAGATAATATGATACATCTTCAAATTAGATGCATTGAAAAATTTCTTAAATTTATTCTTAAATATGAAAATGTAATAAATATTATTTAAATTATTTTAAATATTTGTACAAACTTCAATTCAACACCACATTAGCTTTAAGTGTTGATTTCTTTGAATTTTGTATATTTACCTTCAACGGATAATTGATAAATGAGTAGGAATGTTATTTATAATTTTATTTTAATATTAATTTTTAAATAATATAAAAATAATACCAAATTAATATTTTAATAATTTAAAATTTTAATAGAAGGATAATTATATTTTTTTGTCATAGAAAAAAATGCCATTTAAGAGAAATAATAATAATTTTTTTTATCGATATTCAATCATATTTAAAAGTTAAAGACTCGACTTATTAAAGATATATGCATTCAAATCTTTAAAATATCGATATTCAATCAAGATTAAATGATTTATATTAAAATTTAATATTTTAAATTATAAAATAAAAATAAAAAATTATAAATTTAAAACATTTGAACATGATCATACGAGACTTAATATCTAAATTGCGTGAGAGTGAAATCTCTATAAATATGAATTTTTAATGATTTCTTTCTAGCAAAGTCTTTGAGATTTGATGCTAATTTTCATTTAGCACGATAATTAAGATATGGCTTGTTAAGCAAAGTATGATAGAACCTTTCTTCAAAACAAAAGTATGAAAAGCCTTAGTCTTTACCATTCATCACTCTTTAGTTACTCATTTCCTTCATGCTTACTTTTTTCTCTCTTTCTTTCTTGATTGGTTGGCGACGGCTGGTCAATGAGATTTATCAAATAACTATTATTTTTTCTGTTTTAAAATTACTATCGTTTAATATTTTTTATACAAATTAAAAAATACAATAATATTATTATAATATATTATATTTTTTTAAAATTAACTTTATTAACATGTTAAAAGTAATATATATAATAATAATTTAAAAATAAAATTAAAAAAGTAACAATCATAAACTTAGCTAATATAGATAATGGATTTTTATTTACTGTATAATATATAAAGGAAGTGTAATATGGAAAGCAATTGTTGCGACTAATTTTTTGAATTATAAGAAGAAAACGACAAAATCCAATATGCAAGAAAATGAAATAAAGAAGAACGTGGCAAAACAATCAACATCATTGTTGACTGCAAACGTAACTTTTTCTAATGAAACTAATAGCGTGTTGTCTTAATTAATAATATTTCCGGCCAATTAAATTCTATTTTTCACATCTAATGCTAACCGCATAAGCACTCTTTAGAGTTTAAAAATGTATATTGTTTTAGAAATACATTGAATATTAAAACAATTGATTTTTCTAAAAATGAAAACATATGTTGTTTTGAAAATATTTATATTTAGTGATTGAAAATAAAAATAATTAATCTATTAAAAAATTATTTAATATTTTTAAAAAGTATTTTTGAACGTGATCCTAAAAAATAATGGTCATGTATTGTTTTTTAGAAGTGTTCCATTGATATTTCATTAAACCAATTTAATTGGTAGATATCAGAAATATCGTATATAAAAACAAAAATATTAAATATAAAGACGCTGAATCTGTCACATCTTATTTAATTATTTATTTAATTTTAAATAATAAAATTCTAACTATTAGGCTACTAAAGAAAGGTGTTATATTGATATCCAATGATAGAGAACTATTTTTTATGAGTTAAATATATGATACTATTGCAATATGAGCGACTTTCAGTAATAAATTGGCAAAGAATTTTTCATTTGTAATGTTAAAGTTCCGTTCTTTTTCTCCTTAGTTGACAAGTTAATAAAGAATCATTACTTTTGCTAATGTGACTTGTTAAAATGGTTTTTTTTTTATAAATTATTTATTTATTTTTTAAAATCAATGTGAATTTATTTATTTATTTATTTTTAATTATCGATAGTAAATTCAAACTTGTTCATATTATACGGGTAAGTTAATATAAATCAATAAACAAATAGAACTTCATCTCTTTTTTTAGTTTTATGCAGGTTCAATCACCTTTAGTAATATTATCAATGTTGTATTTATATTTTATTCAATTTTGTATTTATACGCTTTCATGAACTTTATATTATAAGGGGGATGAGATTTGCAGCTTTCATGATCCTCCATACAAAACCAATGCTTCAGAAAAAGGGGCTCCAATAGGCTTTAAAACAATATGAACTAGTGCAGTTCATTATAATGATGTGTTGGAATATGATGCTATAGTTTTTTTGGTTTCTCTGGGACATTGTAACGCACAAAATACATCATGAGCTTCAAGGTAAGTGACCATTTGTTTGTAACATTCGAATCATGTGAGATTGGACAAATATGCTGCTCATTATACTGGTGACAACAAAGGAACATGGGAGGATTTAAGATATTCTATATCTACTTTATTGATTTTATAATATTTGGCATATCAATAGTTGGTGCACATATACGTGGTTTCTATCCAGTACCTACTAAGGAGCTTTGCAATAAGTGGATTAAAGCTGGTGCTTTTTATCCATTCTCAAGGGATCATTCAAGTGTTATTAGTAGAGCCTCAACTGCTCGACCTCTTTTCTTCTCATTTCTAAATTATGTTCAATGTTATGGCCTTAACACTCAGTTCTTACATGGAAGTAGTTTAATGATTTCTCATGATTTTGAGAAGGGAAAGCGAAAGTTAAAGCACTTTTTCCTCCAGGAACATGGTACAGCTTGCATAGGCTTTTTGCCTTTGTTATTCTCTCTTTATTGTGGTTTGTTGTAAATTAGGAAGTCTTGAAACAAAATATACTCGGTTTCTTTATGGTCAACGTCTTGGTGATCATATCAGCAACATTATGATCTGTCGAAACCTTTAGCACTTGGACTTCTCCATGCTCGATTACCCCTTTGACGAAATGCAGCCTCACGTCAATGTACTTGGTTCGCTCATGATAGGCTGAATTCTTCGACATGTGTATTGCACTTTGACTATCACATTTAACAGTGATAACTCGACCTTGAAGTTTCAGCTCCTTTGCAAAACCTTCAAGCCACAATGCTTCCTTCACAACTTCAGTTAGGGCGATATGTTCCGCTTTAGTGGTTGATAAGGCAACAACCTTCTGAAGTGTTGCTTTCCAACTGATTGTTGTGCCAAACATAGTTAACATATATCCAGAAATAAATTTTCAGAAATCCATATAACCTGCATAATCTGAGTCAACACATCTTTCGATTTTTGCTTTACTATCTTCACCCAAGGTTCCATCATAAATTAGGACTATGTTAAGAGACTCATTTATGTACCTTAGAATCTACTCCAACGCTTTCCAGTGAGTCTTTCTAGGATTCGCCATGTACCTGCTTACAAGACTTACTGCATATGCTATGTCGGGTCTAGTACATACCATAACATACATCAAAGAACCCACTATATTAGCATATGAAATGTTATTCATATAAGCTCTTTCGACAATAATACTGGGACACTGATTTGTACTCAGCTTGAATTGAGGGTTTGTCGGAGTCATAACAGGCTTTGAATTCGACATACCAAACTTTTCGAGAATCTTCTGTAGGTATGCCTCTTGAGATAAGCATAATTTTGGTTGCTTTCTATCTCTTCGGATGTCAATCCCAGGAATCCTGGACGCAGCTCCTAGATCCTTCATGTTGAACTCCTTATTAAGTTTAGCCTTCACCCTCATTACATCTTCAACATTGTTGCTTGCTATTAGAATATCATCCACATATAGCAACATAATAACATATGAATTACCAGGTCGTAATCTGAAGTAAACACAGTGGTCGAACTGACTTCTGATGAAACTTATGCATGCCATGAACTTGTTGAATCTTCTATTCCACTATCTAGGAGATGGTTTTAGTCCGTATAGGGATTTCTTCAGCTTACACACATAATCTTCCTTCCCCTTTTTGACATCCCTTTCAGGTTGCCTCATCAGGATTGTTTCATCTAAATCACCATACAAGAACGCAATCTTCACATCCATTTGTTCCAATTCAAGGTCTAATTGTATCATCGTGGAAAGCAACATTCGAATGGATCTGTGCTTCACAACAGGAGATAACATATCATTAAAGTCGACACCTTCTTTCTGAGTGAAACCCCTATCTACCAATCTTGCCTTTATCTTTTTGATGCCACTTCTTTGATTCCTTCCTTAACTTTGAAAGTCCATTTACAACTGACTAACCTGGACCCAACAGGTTTTTTGATCAGTTCTCAGACGTTGTTATCATAAAGAGATTTCATCTTATCAACCATGGTCTTCATCCATTAAGTCTTCTTTTTACTCCTCATAAATTTCTTATAATCTCTAGGTTCTTCGTCGAGAACCACACTTGCAAAGATTAAGGCATAAGCTATAAGATCTGAACACCCAAGTCTCTGAGGTGGTTTGATGACACTCCTCGACCTGTCTCTTGCTAGAAGGTAGTCATTATCAGTCTCTTCATCTTTGACAACAACTTTTGCTTCTTCTTCGACTTCATCAAGGGTACGCAATTCAGAATCAACATGTTCCACCTCAATAGGGTCTCTCTTTGTTCTAGATCTTCGTCATCATCATCAATTTTCTTGAAAGCCATCTCAGCATCATTGAAAACCACATCTGGACTGGTGATACACCTCCTGTGACCTAGCTCTAGGCATCATAGCCTATAAGATTTGACTCCGTTAGGGTAATCCCATGAACATGCATTTCAGAGCTCTAGGTTCGACCTTGTCTTGCCTAATGTGAGCATAGACCACGCAGCCAAATACTCTCAGTCTGTCGAGACTAGGTGGATGTCCCGACCAAACTTCTTCAGGTGTCTTCATATCTAATGTAGTCGAAGGACATCTGTTTATCAGATATGTTGCTGTCGAAACAACCTCAGCCCAAAACAGCTTCTTTAATCTAGCACTAGTCAACATGTATCTAACTCTTTCCAAAATAGTTTGATTAAATATTTTTACCAAGCCATTTTGTTGTGGAGCACCGACATTAGTTTTATACCTTGCAATACCTGAGACAACACAAAAATTATCGAACACCTCATTGCAAAATTCAAGGCCATTGTCGGTTCTCAACCTCTTGACCTTTCTGCCAGTCTGATTTTCGACCAGAGTCTTCCAACCTTTGAAATTCTAAAAAGCTTCATCCTTAGTCTTCTGGATGAATACCCATAACTTCCTAGAATAATCATCAACTATGGATAGAAAATACCTTGCTCCTGAATGTGATGGACACCTTGCAGGTCCCCAAAGATTAGCATGGATGTAATTAAGGGATCCATGAGTTCTTTGTTTGCATTTATTGAACTTCACTCTGTAAGATTTTCCAAGTACACAGGGTTCACAAAATTTCAGCTTTTCGACTTTGTCTCCTCCAAGTAGATTTTGTTTCCCTAATTCAATTAGACCCCTTTCAGTGACATGCCCAATCTCATGTGCCAAATTTATGTTTTCGACAACGGTTTCGTGGATGCAACATTTATCGAACCACTTACAACTTCATCCTCAAGGGTATACAAACCTTGTTTCTTCACGCCTCTCAAGTCTTCCTTTGAACCCTTCACGACTCTTAGAATATTTTCTCTCCTTGAAAAACATATCCCTTCTTGTCGAATTCACCAAGAGAAATCAAATTTCTCTTCAAATCAGGTACATACTTGACTTCAGTCAATAACCTTATTGACTCATCATGGAACTTGAATCTCACATGTCCAATACCTGTAATTTTGTATGATTTACTGTTTCCCATCAGCACTGATCCACCATATTCATCATATAACTCCTCGAATAATTCTCTGTTTGGAGTCATGTGCCAAGTGCAACCTGAATCCATAATTCACTCCTTCTTTGAGTCGTCGCTTGAAACCACAAGAACATTAGATGATTCAAAGTCATCTTGAATAATGGTTGCATTGGCATTATCTTTACCTCCATGATCTTTGAGGTGTTCAGGACACACTTTTCTTGTGTGACCCTCCTTCTTACAGTGATAGCATCGAATACCAGATACCTCGCCACTATAAGACTTCAGCTGACTTTTACCTTTCTTCTTGTCAAACTTACCATTATTTCGCAAGAAGTTTCCCTTAACGGCCAAAGCTTCACCAATTATTGAAGGTTTATGCTCCTTTCGCTTATTCAAGTCCTTAGAATACAAGACTGATTTAACTTCTTCAAAACTCAGGCAGGTTTGGATGTTAAGTTTTGATGATGACAACACTTGATATCAAACAATATCCAATTAATTCTTTATATGATAAAGATAGCTCATGCAGTTGAGGACAATCGTCATTATGTGATTTTTAGGAAGAAATTCGGCTAAACTCGAAAGAAGAATGATCAAAACCCATGTTAAAGTGTGAAAAATTGAGAAATAAGTCAATACAATGAAGATACAAAGACTTAGTGCAAATTGTGAAGAAAAATAAGGAAAACATGTGTGTTTTCCCCTAAAATTAACACGCGCGCAAAGCAACCCATCACGGTGTGATGCTAACTACCGAAGACTTAATGCTACTATTTCAGCTGACACAATTTTTTGCTATTTAAAACATTTTTGGCTACTTTTTCAAGGGTTCTGAATTTGAGATAGAAAGTGGCAGCTATGGTCATTCGATGAGCGGTTTTGGAGCACAATGGAGTCAGGGCTTTTTAAGATGAAACTTGGTTTTACTTAGTTGGATCATATGTTTGTTTGAGATTGTTTAGTACTTTCAATGTTTTAATATTATTTAAATTGTCCTTGTGTGTAATATTTTTTGTCGCTTACGGGGGCGTATGAATCAATCTAGATAATTAAGAATTTCCGATTGTTAGTCTAATTATCTTAACTAGGCAATTTATTCAACTTTGTAATTGTGAGATATTGGATCTAACTCTAGTATGGTTGAAATCTGTTCGTGAGTAATGCGTGTTATAGTCGATGTTTATTCTAACATGCATTAGTTAATATTGATAGGTTTGCTAGCATGTTGAATTGAGTCTTGCTTGTAAGCCCAATTGTTTAAGTTATCTTGTACCCTAAGTTAACTTGTAATGGGTAATTGTTAAAAATCCCATTAGGTTAGTGTGTTAGTTTTCTTATAAATAGTATGCTAGTCTCTCATCTTACATAATGAAAAATAGGAAGATAAAATCCTAATTCAAGAGAGAGGTTATTTGTTATTCTTGTATACTTGTATTCTTGTTTGATAGATAAAGGAAAGAATAGAAATTTATAACCAATCCTTGTTGTTTCTTCTTGTTCTTCTTGCTCGTTTTCTTTGTTAACCCTAACCCTTGTGTATTTCTTGAATATAAAAAACCGTTTATATTTTTCTTAAGGCATTCTATTCACAACAAATTGGTGCGGTGAGCGTGGAGAAGATGCCTTCAACAAAGTATGAGATTGAAAAGTTCACCAGAGTGAACGACTTCGGTCTATGGCACTTGAAGATGAAAACCCTACTAGTTCAGCACGGTTGTTTGGAACGTTGAAGGGAGAGGCAGCCATGGACGCTGCATTAATGGCAAAAGAAAAGACGACCATGATTGAGAAAGCCCACAACACAATATTTTTTAGCCTTGGTGATAAGGTTCTTTGACAGGTACCAAAGGATACTACAGCATCGGGATTATGGATGAAACTTGAAAGTTTTTACATGACTAAATCTCTGGTGAATCGACTCTACCCGAAGCAAGCTTTGTATTCTTTCAAGATAAGTGAAGACAAAGTGTTGGTTGAGCAGTTGGATATGTTCAAAAATCTGATTCTTGATCTTGAAAATATTGATGTGAAGATCGATGAGGAAGATTAAGCAATGCGGTTGTTGTGTGCTTTACCCAGAACACATGCTCACTTCAAAGAAACTCTCTTGTATGGAAGGGAGTCCCTGAGCTTTGAAGAATTTCAATCAGCCTTATATTCTAAGGACTTGAACAAATGAAAGAAGCATAAACCTTCGATGGTGGGAGAAAGTTTGGCCGTTAAGGGAAAATTCTTGCGAAAAGATTGTAAGTTCGATAAGAAGAAAGGTAAAAGTCAGCAGAAGTCTTATAGTAGCGAAACATCTTGTATTCGATGTTATCACTGTAAGAAGAAGGGTCACTCAAGAAAAATCATGGAGGTAAGGAAAATGGCAACGCAGCCATTGCTCAAGATGATTTCGACTCATCTGATGTTCTTGTGGTTTCAAGTGGCGACTCAAGAAAATATTGGATTATGGATTCAGGTTACACTTGGCATATGACTCCAAATAGAGAATTATTCAAGGAGCTACGTCATCAAGATGGTGGATCAGCGTTGCTGAGAAACAACAAATCTTGCAAAATTATAAGTATTGGATCTGTGAGATTCAAGCTCCATGATGAGTCAATAAGGTTATTGACTGAAGTCAGGTATGTACCTGATTTGAATTGAAATTTTATTTCTCTTGGTGAATTCGACAGGAAGCGATATGTTTTTCAAGGAGAGAAAAGTATTCTAAGAGTCATGAAGGGGTCGAAGGATGTCTTGAGAGGCATGAAGAAACAAGGCTTATATACCCTTGAGGCTGGGGTTGTAAGTGGTTCGACAAATGTTACATCCATAAAACCTGTGTCGAAGACAGAATTAAAGCACATGGGATTGAGCCATGTCAGCGAAAGATGCTTGGTCAAATTGGGAAAGCAGAACCTACTATGAGGTGACATAGTTGAAAAGTTGGAGTTTTGTGAATCTTGTGTATTTGGTAAATCCTGTAGGGCGAAGTTTAACAAAGGCAAGCAAAGAACACATGGATCCCTAGATTACATTCATGCTGATCTTTGGGGGCCTGCAAGGAATCCTTTACACTTGGGTGTAAGGTATTTTCTATCCATCGTTGATGACTATTCTAGAAAGTTATGGGTATTTATCCAGAAGACGAAGGATGAAACTTTTAAGAATTTCATAAGTTTGAAGGTTTTGGTCGAAACTCAAATTGACAGAAAGGTTAAGAGGTTGAGAACCGACAATGGCCTTGAGTTTTGCAACGAAGTGTTTGACAGTTACTGTGTTGAGTATGGAATTGCAAGATATAAGACTGTACCAGGTACTCCTAAAAAAATGGCTTAGTTGAGAGATTCAATCGAAAAATCCTTGAAAGGTTTAGATGCATGTTGGTTAGTGCTGGATTGAAGAAAGTGTTTTGGGCGGAGGCTATTTTGGCAACAGCCTATCTGATAAATAGATGTCCCTCGACTGCCTTGGGAATGAAGACACCTGAAAAAGTTTGGTCATGACATCCATCTAATCTCGACAGACTGAAAGTATTTGGTTGTGTGTCCAATGCTCATATTAGGCAAGACAAAGTCGAACCTAGAGCTCTGAAATGCATGTTTAAGGGATACCCTAAAGGAGTCAAAGCTTATAGGTTATGATGCCTAGAGCCAGGTCACAGGAGGTGTATCACTAGTCGAGATGTAGTTTTCAATGAAGCATAGATGGATTTCAAGAAAAATGATGATGCTGACAAAGAGCTGGAACATGGAGAGATTCCTGTTGAGGTGGAGCATGTTGATGCTGAATTGCGTATCCCATATGAAGTCGAAGAAGAAGCATAAGCTATTGTCGAAGATGAGGAGACTGGTAATGACTACCTGCTAGCAAGAAACAGGTCGAGGAGATTCATCAAACCACCTTAGAGACTTGGGTATGCAGATCTTATAGCTTATGCCTTAATCTCTGCAAGTGAGGTTCTAGAAAAAGAACCTAGAAACTATAAGGAAGTTACAAGGAGTCGAAATAAGACTGAATGACTGAAGGCCATGGATGATGAGATCAAATCTCTTCATGAAAACAACATCTGGGAATTGATCAATAAACCTGCTGGAGCCAGGTTAGTTAGCTGTAAATAGACTTTCAAAGTTAAGGAAGGAATCAAATGACTGGCGTCGAAGAGATACAAGGCAAGATTGGTCACTAGGGGGTTCACTCAGAAAGAAGCTGTCGACTTCAATGATGTGTTCTCTCCTATTGTGAAGCACAAATCTATTCAAATGTTGCTTGCCGCGGTGGCACAATTCAAACTTGACCTAGAACAGATGGATGTGAAGACTGTGTTCTTGTATGGTGATCTAGATGAAACAATCCTTATGAGGAAACTTGAGGGTATGTCAAAAAAGAGAAGGAAAATTATGTGTGCAAACTGAATAGATCTTTATATGGATTGAAACAATCTCCTCAACAGTGGAATAAGAGATTTGACAAGTTCATGACACACATAAGTTTCATTAGAAGTTAGTTCGACCACTGTGTTTACTTCAGATTTTGACCTGGTAATTAATTTGTTATTTTGTTGCTTTATGTGGATGATATTCTAATAGCAGGCAACAATGTTGAAGATGTAATGAGGGTGAAGGTTGAACTCAATAAGGAGTTCGACATGAAGGATCTGGGAGCTGCGTTCAGGATTCTTGGGATTGACATCCGAAGAGATACAAAGCAGTCGAAATTAAGCTTATCTCAAGAGGCATACCTACGGAAGATTCTCGAAAAGTATGGTATGTCAAGTTCAAAGCTTGTTGTGACTCCGACAAACCCTCAATTCAAGCTGAGTATAAATCAGTGTCCCAACATTGATGTTGAAAGAACTTATATGAATAACATTCCACATGCTAATATAATGGGTTCTTTGATGTATGTTATGGTTTGTACTAGACTCGACATAACATATGTTATAAGTCTTGTAAGTAGGTACATGGCAAATCTTGGAAAGGCTCACTAGCAAGCATTGAAGTGGATTCTAAGGTACATAAATGAGTCTCTAATTAGAGCCCTAATTTATGGTGGAGTCTTGGGTGAAGATAGTAAAACAGTAATTGAAGGATACGTCAACTCTGATTATGCAGGTTGTATGGGTTCTAGAAAATCTATTTCTGGATATGTGTTCACTGTGTTTAGGACAACAATCAGTTGGAAAGCTACACTTCAGAAGTTCGTTGCCTTATCAATCACTAAAGCAGAATATATTGCCCTAACTGAAGCTGTGAAGGAAGCATTGTGGCTTGAAGGTTTTGCAAAGGAGCTAAAACTTCAAGGTTGAGTTATCACTGTTAAATGTGATAGTCAAAGTGCAATACACATGTCAAAGAATTCAGCCTATCATGAGCGAACCAAGCACATTGATGTGAGGCTTCATTTTGTCAGAGGGGTAATCGAGCATGGAGAAGTCCAAGTGCTAAAGGTTCCGACAGATTATAATGCTGCTGATATGATCACCAAGACGTTGCCCAGTTGCAAGTATTTCCATTACACGCAGTTGATAAAGTTGCATGAAGAAAGCTAATTTCTTGATGTTATAGATTTAGATCCAAGGTGGAGATTTGTGAGATATTGGACCGAACTCTAGTATGGTCAAAGTCTATTAGCGAGTAATGCGTGTTGTAGTCGAAGTTTATTCTAACATGCATTAGTCAATATTGCTAGGTTTTTTAGCATGTTGAATTGGGCCTTGCTTGTAAGCCCAATTGTTTAAGTTAGCTTGTACCCTAAGTTAGCTTTTAATGGGTAATTGTTAAAAATGCCATTAGGTTAGTGTGTTAGTTTTCTTATAAGTAGAATGCTAGTATCTCATCTGGCATAAGGAAAAATAGGAAGATAAAATCCCAATTCAAGAGAGAGAGTTTATTTGTTATTCTTGTATACTTGTAATTTTGTTTGATAAATAAAGGAAAGGATAACAGTTTATAACCAATCCTTGTTGTTTCTTCTTATTCATCTTGTTCTTCTTGCTTTTTTTCTTTATTAACTCTAACCCTTATGTGTTTCTTAAATATAAAGGAATCGTTTATATTTTATTTCAAGACATTTTATTCACAACAATAATAAACTAAGAATAGGAATTTAGAAGTTGTTTATTATGAATTAACACACTTAGAATACCTAATTTAACTTAGAATTGGCCTAAGAAATTTAGGAATTACCGTATAAATTATTGAGCTACACACCAAGGAATTGGGTGTAGTGGTTATGTATATTCGCAGTGAGATAATAATAAGATTGAAACTCAACAAGTACACGGTTCATAAACAAGTAAAAATAAGGGGATTCGAAAATAAAGTCCTAATTGCCTTTCGCAGTTCAATTTCTCTAAATTGACCTCCAAAGTAATGACATTACTAACTCTATTTTTGAACCAAATTTGTGGAAATTGTTTTGGAACTTAAGTCCTTACGTTACTTCTCATTAAATAGGCATTATAGAGGGCTTTTAGAGTTGAATGAAAATTACAATATAGTTCAATTTTACAATTCAACATTTTAATAGTGTCAAAATTGTACTCGATACTTTTCGTCCTTTTAAAATCTGAACAAGACTTTAACTTCTTCATGAATGTTGTATCCTGGATATTAGATTTCATTTATGGCTTATTTCACCTTAGTTGTATTTACAAAACTCAAAATATGGTCAAAATGTTGCCTAGAGGTAATGAGATGAATCGCATAACGTGTTGCACCCTAAGAAAAATGAGAAACATTTTTGCAATTAGCTGATGTGCCTTTTGATGGATCGCTAAAAGATGTTGTGATGCTTAGACCCACACAACACATTTTATTCAAGAAGTTGCCAAAAACTTCAACTTCAAGAAATTTGCCAATTTCGTCCATTCTTCTTATTTTCTTCAAATCTTTATGTCCAAGTTTTCTCCATTCTTCATCATTGAAAATTATATAGTGAAAAGACTACACAATTTATTTGGTATGATGATATCAACACATATAATGACTGACAGTCATCAAGCATCATCCATGAATTCATATGTGTTGACATCATAAATTATGTATGACTTAATTCTTTCTGTCCTTTTATAACTCAAATAAGAGTTTAACATCTTCGTGAATGTTGTATCCTTTAACATTATCTTTCATTTACCGCTTGTTTCATCTCAATAGTATTTACAAAACTCTAGATATGGTCAAAATGTTGCATAGAGGTTAAGAGATGAATCGCATAATGTGTTGCGCCATAATATCAATGAGACACATTTTTATGATTAGCTGGTATGCCTTTTGATGGTTCGCTAAGATTTGTTATGTTGCCTAGTATTACATAACGTGTTTTATTCAAGAAGTTGCCAAAAACTTCAGCTTCATGGAATCTGCCAAATTCCTTCATTATTCTTATTTTTCTTTAAATATTTGTGTCCAAGTTTTCTCCATTCTTCGTCATTGAAACTTCTATAGTGAAAACACTACACAATTTGTATATTAAGATGATTTCAACACAGATTAATCTTTTCTTAAATTATTCAAAGTCTTTATCAAATTCTACAAAAATGTAAAAGATTACAAGTAAAATCACTCAAAACTAAAGTAAAAATGCTTAAAAATATGTAATGATTGACTGTCATTAAGAATCATCCATGAATTCACATGTGTCAGCATCATAAACTAAAATGGTGTTGTAGGAAAAAAATTGTCATTTACTTGAAGTTGCTTGAGCTTTTCTCTTCCAAATGTCTATCCCAAAATCATATTGGGTCGATGCAATTTGATCATTATTTATCTAGTTAATTATGTGCCATGTCGTATTATAGATAATGTAAATCATGTATAGTTTATGATCTCACATTTTCCTTCTGCTTGTATCTTGCAGAGCCTCGAATTTCAAGTATTTTGATGTGTTTCTTTTGATTATGTTCATAAGCAACACCAAACTAAGTTGATTTCTTATGCACTTATATGTTTATTTGTATTTTATTCTCCTAACAGAAGAGGGTGCAAATATTATCATCCTCCCAGTTATAAGTTTTTTTGTTTCTAAGTATATCACATTTCACAAAAATGTGTCTTATTTGACTAGTCATAAACCTCTGAGGAAGAACATGGATGAATCTGAATCTAAGTTTGAGTTTTTAATATTTAGCCATAGCTTCTTTAAACACATGTATCTTTTCCTATTTTGAGTGAAACTACTTCTAGTCTTAGTCTTAAGCCTACTTATAGTCTTGAGTCTACTTATGAGCATAAGTTTTCGCCTATTTTGAGTAAACCTACTCCTATTCTTAATCTTGAGTCTACTTCTAGTCATAGTCCCGAGTCTACTCTTAGTCACGTTTAGTTTCCTCTATTATCTTCTGTTTTGTTTGAACTAATACTTTCGACACCAATTATAGTTTATCAAAGAAAAAATGATTTTAATTTTCTCTGGAAACAAATTCAATCGTCCAAGTTGGAGTTAATTACTTAAATTTGATTCCCCTATTATTGATTTTAATTTTTTTATACTTGTGATGTTGAACCGAATGATTTAACCATTGCTTTGATATAAGATAAAAGATATTTTTCATTTATATATAGCTACCTTATTTTTCAATATGTCACCACTAAACATCTTTCACACAATATTAGAGTTTTATTGCAACTATTATTTATGTGAGAATCCCATTATTTATTCGAGAAGCATTTAATAATTAAAATTGGGCTCAAGTTATGAGTGGGGAAATAAAAGCCCTTGAAAAAATATTATTTGGAAAATTGTTTATGGGCATTGAGGCGAGAAGCCAGATGGATACAGATGGATCTATACCGTAAGCACAAATCAGATGACACTCTTGATTGTTACAAGATAATACTAGTGGATAAAGTTTATACATAAACATATGGAATTAATTAGGATAAGAAAATTACGCTAGTGGAAAAGATAAACAATGTTGAATCTTACTATCTTTTGTTGCTTACTCTACATGGGAATTGCAATAGTTTGATGTTAAACAATGTGCTCTTACATAGAAACTTAAAGGAGAAAGTGTATATGAATATTCCACCTAGTTTTAGTTTTATTGTTAGAGGCAACAAGGTGTGTCAATTTAAGAAGGTCTCATATATAGACTAAACTAGTTCCCTTGAGCATGTTTTGTAATATTCACAAGGGAAATGTTGTGCTTGGGCTATAAAAAAAAGTCAATAAGATTGCACTTTGTTTTTCCATCATACATAAGAAGGAAACAAACACCAAGTCTTGTTCATGTTAATGATATTATTGTTATACGAGATAATTTGACATAGAACCAACTACTCAAAAAAAATTATTTGCAGACTATGAGATGAAGAACGTTGGGAAGCTCAAGTATTTCTTAAGAATTGAGGTAGCGCACCAAAGAAAAACATTTTTTATCTCTCAAAGAAAGTATTTGTATGATCTTTTCTAAGAAACATGAAAGTTTAGATGCAACCCAACAAGTGTTCTCATTGAGAAAAAACATACGAAGAGCTTTTAGGAGGAAATTGTGAAAGTTGATAAGGGTCGGTATTAGAGGTTAGTAGAAAAAGTATTTACTTGACACATATTAGGTCAGAATCAACATATGCAATCAATATGGTGAGTCAATTCATGCACGATTTGAGGGTGAGAAATTTGCAGGTTTTAGGTCGTGTTCTACAATATCTTATATCTAGTCTAGAGAGAGGTTTCTTGTTTAAAATAGGTGAAAGTTTGAATATGCAGGCTTACACTAACGTTTAATATGCATGTTCGTTGATTAATAAAACACTTATTTTAGACTATTGTATCTTCTTATGTGAGAACCTTGTTGCTGTGAGGAGTAAGAACTTAAGTGTAGTTGTTCGATCAAGGGCTGAAGCGGAATTCAAAGTTATGGCCCGAGGAATTTGTGAATTATTTTATTGATAAAACAAGTGCTAGAAGATTTGAAGAAACAATATTAAATCCTAAGAAATTTTTGTGTGACAATAAGTCGATTATTAGTATTTCATATAATCTTGTTCGGCGTGATATAACAAAACAGATTGAGATTTACCAACATTTATTTAAAGAAGATTGGATATTTGATTTATAAATGCCATGTACATATCTTATAGGCGTCGCCTGAGATGTGTGCTAACAAACGATTTATCAATTCAATTATTCAACCAATTTACTAACAAATTTGGAAATATTGATATTTATTCACCAACTTGGAGGAGAATGTTGTAAACATTAGATTATAAATAGTTAGATTTTCTTTTTATTAGTATGAGTACGAGGCTCATTAAAAAATTAATTAAATTTATTTTTATTTTTATTTATGCAAGTTAATCATAATATTATAATTTCATCTTTAAAATAAAAAATATTTTTTATAAGTATGAAACACATAAAGTTTGTATTTGAGGTATATATTAATGCTCTTAAGCTTTAATTAGTCCTGTAATTCTTTAACTTAATCTCATATTTCACTTTAGTCTCTTATTTTATAAATATTATATTTTAGTCTCTTAAAAACTATTTCGTTAGGCAAATTAATCTTTTCTCTTAAATGTTAAGAAAAAACATTAGCTTTGGATGATGTGGTATGACAGCGTGACAAAAATCAAAATAATGAGTCAGCAATTTTTGTTAAGAGACTAAATTGAAATCTTATAATTAGTTAAAGGACCAGGCTTAAACAATAACCAAATTGTAATTAAAGTAACCAGAATAAAATTTCATAACATTTTATCAGATTATAATATATTATTTACTATACCAGAATTTCATATCAATTGAATTTAATGACATTAAACTAAAATTTTGTTACATTTTTTTATTCAAACCAAAATAATTAAATTAAAATGACATTAAACATGTTCTAAAATGACATAAGATATACACATAGACAACTACAAAATTTATACACAAGCAATATTACAAATTTTGATCATTTTGAAGTCTTCTTTTCTTTTTTGAAACTGACTGAGGTAAAAAGAGTGGTGACCTAGATTGAGATATTTCCGACTTGATATGTAAACTCAATATGTATTAATCTTTTTGACCTATTTCATAAGTTGAAAATATTATATCAATAGAAGTCTCTCACAAGGCAGCCTCATCAATTTGAATAACACTAATACCATCCTTTTCAAGGTCTTATACTTTATCCTTGATAACCAAAACAATTTGATAGTAGGTCTCAGATCTGCAAATAGAATTAGATACACATTTATAATCAACAATTTCAAAGAACATTATTTCTAATTTATAAAAATAGAAATAATCATACATGATATGAGAATAATTTAAATCATACAAATTTTAATCATGTATGACATTAAACATGTATTTCTAATTTATAAAGAAATAATTATACATTATTTCCAATTTCAAAAACAATTTCAGTTATAATCATACATTTGTCATTTCTATTTTTGATCATTTAAAATGCTAAAATGACACCAACAAGTTACATTAACACCGTATATAAATATCATTATACATACATTTGTTTTTTTTAATAATTTTCTTTTTGTCTTAATTTTTGTGTCAATGTTTAAATGGTTTAAAAAGACTATGTTTTAGATACGGTGTAAGCAAATTGGGTGTAAATATAGCACACCTCTTTTGATCATTTAAACACATATCAGCCAAAATAAACACAAATATCACGAGTATTAAACCAAATTTCTACTACTCCTACAAGTATTGACATAAGAAGCTAAAAAGAATTTGTTATTGAAATAGAAATTCAGTGAAACAATTGGGCATACACTAAAAGCATCATATCTCATGTGTGTTGTTCCAATAGGAACCAGTACAACGTGGACATGGAAATTTATTGAAATGGTAATAGTAGTTGCAAATATAAAAAAATAAAATACTAAAATTCAAATAGTATTGTAATCATCTCAAAAAAATCTTAACGATCACAAAAATAGGCCATCTATATCGATTATTATAATTATTATTTTTTTACATTTTTCATATATATTAAGAATGAGCATGAATTAATTAAGCAACAAACTACAAAGACATCAATGACATATCAAGCAACAAATTAATGAGCAAATAGCAAAATATTTTTAACCTTTATATTTGTGAAGCAATCTACCAATCAAATGACTTTGAGATGAGAATCAATTCATATGACCTTGAGATGTGAATCAACAATTTCAATTTCAACACTAAAAACAAAACCATCTAGGTAAAACACTTGTGACCGATAAATAAAGCGGCGAAGCAGGTGAAATATTTATTGCGGTGTAGAAAACAATACAACATTAAAAGTAGCTTCAATATAAGAATCAATTCACTTCGATAAAGAACGTTGAATACCATAGCAGGGGAATTTGTTTTTGTTGTAGAAAGAAAGAGAAGAGAGAGATGTGGCGGCTAGGATTTGAAGAAGAGAAAAGAAAGGAAATTCATATATAAAATAGTTCTTAATAAATTCTAAATAATAAAATATTTTAAATCAATTAAAATAATTTAATGTCAACTAAATAAATACAGCTGAAGTGACATATGTAAAAGTAAATTATTTTTGCAAAATTTTAATGAAAATTGTGAGTAACGAAATATGATTTGTGAGACTTAAAAAAATATATTAAATAAGAGACTAATGTGAAATTTAAAATTAAATTAAAAGATATATTAAGCTTATTTTTAATTTTAATTATAAATAGTTTGTTTTTTACTTTCCTTTCCTTTCCTTGTTAGAACTCGTTTTTTTTATAAAGAAGGGGACAATCGAAATAAAATAGTACCAAACTAATAGTATGATGTACCAAACCATGAAGCCAATCATTGAAAGTGTTGTATACTTATCAATCACAACAAATTAATAATTATATAAAAAAATCATCGATTAAAAACAAACCTAATAGTATTAAGAATTGCTCTAAAGATAACCCCTCTTCCATGCGAACCGTGTCCCCTACCTACTTAAGTCATTTTCATATTATTAATGCTATTAGTGGATGATAGCTATTTGGGTCTTTAAACATGCAAAATAATATTGTTTTCCTAGTTGAAATTCCTCATGCTTTGGCTTCAACCTAAGTTTAGGTGAATATAATTTGCATTTTTCTTTCTTTATATTTGTGTTTGGTAATTGGTGTCCACATAAATGAAAAGCATATATACTATCTTATCTTTATACTTTGCGATTATTAATTAATAAGGTCAACAAGAGTAGCATAAGCACAAGATTGGCTGCTTTAGCAAAACAAGGGAGAAAGAAACTAGTGAGTCATCCATTGATCATTGTCTTTCTACCTAATGGAGGGTACACCAATCCTATGTTGTAGTATGTATTGTCTAGTTCTATCCAAGTCTAATATGGAGAAGCATTGATAGAGTTGGATACAATTGTTTATGATTCATTTTAATTGAAAAGTTGAAATGAACACGAATATGATTTGCCACCTTTATATATAAATTTTATATTATAGTAATACTTTCATGTTTAGTATGGAAAGACATGAAAAAGAAATAAAGACCATTGTTCATGTAGGTGAGTATATGGACAACTTGAATGGTGAATAGTTGATTAGTCCTCTAAAAAATATTCAAATTTTAGTCCCTATTAATTAAATATAAAATTTTATATTGTGGTTTATCTTTATACTATTGATTTTATATTTTACAGCTGTGTGCGTGCCCATTATTTTGGAACTCATGTCATGATTATCTATACTTCCTTTCTTGTGAATCCAAAAGCTGTCAATCATACTCTTTCTACTTGCAGTTTTGAGGTTGGGGTTGATTATGAGATTTTGGTACATAAAGGTTTGTCTCGTGTGCATAACAAAATATATCTTGGTCGATGTTCTGGCAAAGCATTTAAGAGGGAACTGCATGCATTCAGTTCTGCCAAACAGTGTTACCACGAAACATCCTCACTACTAAATCTAAAATTAGTTGAGTATATGATGTATATCCATTCAATTAGGGTCATAATTTTGACTTGATAGTTTACTTTTTCTAACTTAATTTAAAAAAATCACGAGCAGGTTCGATAGGTTTTTGGCACATCCCATCTACTCATTTTTCTTGTTTATTCACATTGAAAAAGATGTTGACATGTAAAAAATGATAGCCTGGATGTAGAAAACTAGATGTAGGTTCAACGGTTTTACACATCCAATAATATATGCTTATCTTTCTTGTTTATTCACCTTGAAAGAGGTTGATTAACCTATACTTTCTTGCAACAAAATATCTAAGTACATCTTTATTGATGGTATTTAAATGTAAGTTGTTATAAAACTTACATCGAGTAAAAAAGAAAAAATATCTAAGTTCATCTTTATTGATGGTATTTAAATGTAAGTTGTTATAAAACTTACATTGACTAAAAAAGAAAAATATTGAATATATAAGAGGAAAAAAAACAGATATTCTCATTGTCTTCAAATTTTGTATGAATGTGGTGTCAAAGTCTCTTGTATCTTAAATATTTAACTCATTCACATTTTTTACACTTTCCAAACTCTCCAACAAGTAGTAGTATCTGAGTTATGGTTTGGCTCGATGGGGGAGTGGAAGTGAGATCCTACTATGGATTAAGGCTATTGATCTGGATGACTCGCACTTGTGGGAGAGATTGTTGGAACCATGGTTAGACTCAATAGGGGAGCGGAAGTGGAATCCTAGTATAGATCAAGAATAATGATGTGGTTGACTCACACTTGTGAGAGCGATTGTTAGAATTCAAGTGTGATTGATTAAATCTCATGTCAACTAAAAATGGAGAAAATGTAAGGTACATAAGAGAGGTGACTCATACTCTCATTGTTTTAAGATTTTAGATCGATATGTGGTGTTAAGGTCTCTTGGATCTTGAACGTTTAGTCCTTTGACACTTCCGGTGTTCTCCAGACTCCCAAACAAGTTGTATGAAATTCATGTATAGGATCAGTGGGAACAGAAGTGGAATCTTAATATAGATCAAGACTAGTGATGTGGATGACTCACACTTGTGAGATAGATTATTGGTATTCAAGTGTGAGTGGTTAATTAACCTATACTTTTATGCAACAAAATATCTAAGTACATTGTATTTGTTTCTTTTGTAGGCAAAATTTTCAATCTTTTTTCTTTAAACTTTGAAAATAAACAATTATTTAGGTTTGTTAATTAATTTTTCAGGAAAAAGATATAAATGTTATGTTGAAGAGATATCTCTACAATTTATTTAATGAAAAATATGACATTTCACAAAACTCTAGTAGACTCAATATTAGAGAAGAATATTAAAACTATAATTACCACGGTTGGTTTCAAAAACAATGAGGATTAAAAAGAATTGAAAAGGATGAGTAATAGTAAGATGGTTGGGGCAAATAACATATTCTTGGAGAGAGAGAGAGAGACCAAACTCTTTGACGAAATTAGGTGGTCAAAGCAAATGTCGGAGCACTTTAGTTCAAATTATAAGAATAAGGGGAAATTATAAAATTGTAAAAATTAGAAGGGAGTTAAACTTACGAGTCATACTATGAAGTTATAAAAAAGAGTGATTTAACGGAAATTAAGAAAAGAGACTCAAGCTACTGAGAATCAATTTAGTTTTATGTTTGGGAGGTCGACCATGGAAGCAATTTATCTACTATGACGTGTGGTGGAGCAGTATCAATGAGCCAACAAGACACACACTTAATTTTCATTGACTTGGAGAAGGCGTGTGATATAGTGCCTAGAAAGATTTTGTGGAAAGTCCAAGAAAACAAAGAGATTAGGATTGCATATATTCGAGTTATCCAAGATATGTATGAATGTGGTATAGACTAGTGTGTGGATACAGGGTAGAGAGACATGCGATTCCCCGTTACAATAGATTTAGTAATCAAGATTAAACCCCAATCCCATATTATTTTACTTTAGTTTTGGATGTACCCACAGAACACATCCAACAACTAACATCGAGATGCATTCTTTTTGCATATCATATAGTCCTACTTGAAGAGTCGAAGAAAAATTTAAATGATAGGTTTAGACAAAGAGATGAACTTTAAAAACGCATGAGTTTTGCCTAAGTAGAAGTAAGACAGAGTATATGGTATGTATGTTCAACAAAATGAAAAATATTTCTAACCTAAAGGTGAAAGTTGGATATCATGTCATTTCACGAGTCATGTGGTTTAAATATGGTTTAAATATCATGGATCCATAATACAAATTGATGAAGAAATAGAAGTGGATGTAAACCATTGAATTCAAGTGGGGTGACTGAAAAGGAGGAAAACTTCAAAGGTTTTATGTGACACAAATGTAACGCTCAAGCTAAAAGAAATTTTTTGTCAAACTACATTAAGACTTGCGATATTGTACAAGACAAAATGTTGGACGGTTAAAAATCAATACAATAGATGAGGATGTTGTGTTGGATGTGTGCTAAGACCAGACATGATATAATTAGAAATGACAATATTAGAGAATGTTGATATATCACCTATAGTAAAAAAGGATGGTGGAAAATAGACCTAGATGGTTTGAACGTGTAAATAAAAGACCTGTAGATTTTGTAGTAAGGAGACTAGACCAGATGAAAATGAGTCAAAGAACTAGAGGTAGAGGAAGACTAAAAAAATTATGCATAAATTATTTCAAAAAATCTAGAGATTAACGATTTAAAGAGAAACATGGTCTTGAATAGGGCATTCATGTAATAGTCTAAATCCCTTACCATTTGGACTAATCCATAATCCATTGTTTGTCTTCTCAAATCAATTCTATTAAAATCTACAATAAACAATTCAAGTAATAGTGTAAAAAATGCAGCCAACAACATGACATAACACGTTCATACTGGAACTGCAAGCAACTATGTCACGAGTCTGTTGAATTTCTTTATGAAGGTTGAACAAAGTTGTTGATGCTAGTGTTAGCATAGTAGGTTAGTCATCACAACCTGGAGTCCTACCTCTAATTTGCACAGTTATGTTAAAACTACGTCGCAGGGGCTTCTATTATGATACATAGCAGTTACCATTATTATTAACTATTCACCATTTAAATGTCAAGTAAGATATCATATTATGCATATAACGGGAGCCGGTATAAACTCGAGGCAATAACTCTAGCTTTTGCTCACCAAAAAATTTAACAAATGTGAACTTTAATGGGAGCTGGTATAATAAGTATCTTTCTGGAAATACGAAAAATCCCAGAATAACTTTGAACAGCAATTTCATGTTAATTTATACTTTTGAATGAACTCCGGGCACAGGCTTTATCTTTTCAAGAAACTTCTCTGCTTCAATGAAACCAATTGGACCGAAAGGGAAATACTTCATACATCTCCACCTGCTTAAATTCGTGAAATGGCATTTTTAAGTATTCACACAACATTCATGATAAGCTTAAGCACACATATAATAACCAGAAAGATTCATACCTGGGTGTATATGGTAGCGCCAAACAATGGAGGTGTAGGTGGTTAACAGAATTCAGTGGAGGCTGATGAAAACCAAATCTGTATGAAATCATAAGGTCATGTTTTGTTCAAGTACAAAAAGTAGTTAGGGTCAAAACAACCTCCTGCTTTTACTTCAGTAGTTCCAGTGTTCAATTCTTATTCTTGCTTCTCTAGTCATGGTATTTATTAAGTATGTGTCTGGATTCACGTTAGAAAACTAAATCACGTTGAAAAACCACATCCCAAAGCAAAAAAAGAAAGTGAAAATAATGAACAACTATTTGAAGCTTTTGAGTTGATGTGGTTTTTAAACGTGATTTTGATCAAATTGATGGGCATCCAAGTACATAAACATTGACTGATCAAAATCTTGCATATTCAAATAAATTCAGTTTAACATGTTTGTTCAAGAAATTAAGTTAAATTTAGTAAGCTAAGTTTCACGGACCCTGATTTCGTGCCATCAAACAACTCTGCATTCACACATTCAGTCGTATCTGGCCGTCCGATTTTGATCATACGGTTTTGATTTAAAACTGGTAATTTTGGGAAAATCAAATTTGTTTTTTATGAGCCATGCAATCAAGATCAGACGGTTAGTAACAGCTTGACAGCGTGAATGCAGCAAAAATCCAACTGCAGGGGATTCAATTTCAAGTTTCACTTGCATATTCAAAGATCAATATCATATTTTAAAATATGATAATGTGTCTGATCCACGTAGGCAAGTCAAATTACTTAAATGAGCAATCCATCTCCAACCTATCACTATAAGGCCCTTTATGTTTTAACCCGCCTTTTCTCCATAGTTACCGTGAATGTTAAACTTAATGTTCAACAAACATCAAAAAATTAACCCTCAAATGTTTATACATCAGCATAAAGTTAATGTTAGAATATGTCCACATATTCTAATATTTCAAGCACAAAAGCAATCATATACAACATTTTATTACAGCATACAAATAAGCATCCCAAGTAGAAACCATTTCTGATTCATACAAAGTTACTAGAATAGCCCAAGTAAAACAACTTCAACACAACAAACCAACGTGACAGGAACATTTGGACTTTTATACTGGAGTTCAGAATCGAAATACCTGTACTGCTTTGAGTGAGGTGCATCTCTGAGTAATAACATTTTTCCCACATCTACCATATGACTCACTGTGTAAAGATAATCATGAAACTGAACCAATCAGATTTGAAAATCTACATACAAACAAAATAATAAACGGTGAAGTGGTTACATTACAACAGTTAATTTACCCAAAGAATAATCTTCGGTATTTCTCTGAAGATCATTAACAGTAGGAAGGTGCTTCACAGGGATCACTAAGTAATGCCTAAAAATTTCCAAGTTCAAATTGATCACTTTAACAAATATCAAAATTGAAATTTGACTAATTGAAATTGAAATTGAAAACTGGTACTATATTATGAAATTGATAGAGATTGTGAATTGGAAATACCTGAAAGCTGATGGATTAATGTCCCGAAAAGCAACAACTTTATCATCCTGTAATTTTGGATTCAGAAACAGTCAGAAAGGAGGAAAAAGTAACAACGAAAGTGGAGAACAATCGGAATAGAGAGAGACGAACAGAGTGGAGAATCGTATGGGATTTGGAATTGGTCGCTATCTCACAGAAAACACACGATGCTGTTGCTCCAATGGCTCCCACCATTATTTTGCCCTAATGCATACCATAGTTTTGCTTTTGTTTTTGTACAAAATTCATTTATTGAACAAGTCATTCTTTTTTTTCTTTTTTTTTCTTTTTTTTCTTTTTTTTCTTTTTACACTAGGATTTCTCCTAATAATTCAGAACTCTTGTTGAGAGATACCAACACCACTTAAATATTGTTTTTATCAAAAATCAAACTCTATATTTGACTAACTAACCTTTCTTTGTTTCTTAATAGAAACTCGTTTATTATTTGAATCTACGTGTTTGGCTAAACAAGTCATTATTTTATTCTACACACTATAATATTTTTCAATTTAGTTTTTAAACTATATAATTGTCTCAATGCGTGTATAATGTGTGGATTAGAATCTCTTTTATTAAGGTGTCTGAGCTTAAGATCAAAAGATTTTTATATATTTTAAGTACTAAACTGATTAAATTTCACTTAATATTCATTTCACAAGTTAAGAACTCCAAACAGACACTTGACGTGTTTGTTGCATTTTAAGTTTGGTATAATATTAAAATATATAAAAATATTATATCTCAGTATAATGTACAGTGACTGATCCATGTATCATCTTGATGCAAACACATTGGTTATTCTAATTTCACAGTCAAGCATGTAATCTTTGTCAAAGACTCGAAAAAGGAAAATCTCATTACTGATGTAAAAGATGATACATTGAGTTCTTGCTCTACTTGAACTTTTTAGGAGTGGCTCGTCATTTATGGTATTAAATGATTCATCATTAAACACGATTGTTATATGGTTACACCATTGTCATCTTACAACATTTGTCTATTATGTGAACTATTCTCCCAATTCCATTCTTTACTCTCATCAATCACCCCATCTTTGATGATTACTACCTTTTGACTCTTTGAATCATATTTTTGTTATGCTCTAGTAGAATGGGAACCAATTAGGATCATGGAATAACTCATATGTGTTCTTCTGCTTTGCTCAAGCACTTGTCTAAAGCACTACGAGCAAAAAAAATTCACAAGTACCTGACACTTGGATTTCTTGCTAACCAAGCTTTATGAGGTGTGACTTCAATTAATTTTTTTTTTGTTGGACTTCAGTTTACAATGTATGCAACATTTGATATTATTTCACCCCAAAATTTATGTTGCAGTCTCTTTTTTTTTATCATACTCCTAGCTATGTTGAGTATAAAGGAACACAGATGTGTTGAAGAGTGTATGGAGCATTAATCGTGTGCTTAATCCTTTCGTCCTTACTTAATTTAGCAAATTATATGGAAATGTGGTCACCACCATCATTTGTTCTTAACACCTTAATGCAATGATCACTTAATTTTTCAACCTTTACTTTAAATTTCTTAAAGGAAATGAACGCAACACCTTTCTTCTCTATTAGATAAATAAACATGTATATTGTGTATTCATTAATAAAGGAGACAAATTAATTATCACCTCTAGGAGATTTGTCTTCTAATGGTCCATAGACATTTGAGAAAATCATCTCCAACTTGTATTTTAACTCCATGTACAAGTATGTTTGAATGTTTTTCTAGCTTGCACACATTTGCTTTGGCACATTAATTTAAAGCAAGTCATACACCATTTTCTTTGCAGTCAACATGTTTAAGCTCCTAAAACTCAAATGGCTATATATTTGATGTCAAGCCCAACTTTCACCAAAAAATATTGACGCCAAGCATTGATTGTCAATGATATTTATTTCTATCTTGAAATTGTTGTTGTTAGACGGTGGTGCTTCCAAGATAAGTCTTCTAGTTTCTTCAAACACCTTGATATCCTTCTTCTCCATCTTCATTGTGTAATTGCTTTCAAGCAAGTCTCCAATATTTATCAAATTGGTTTTAATGCTTGGCACATTTAGTACCTCATTAATCACAAATTCATGAACATCCTTCCTTTATATTAGAACCTTGTCACTTTCCTTTGACATTACTTCACGGTTATCTGCAAGTCTGATTTTCCTTTGTACTATTTCATCAAATTTGAGTAACCAACCCTTATTTCCTGTGGTATGATTGTTGCATCTTGTATCAAGATACCACACACTAATTTGAGGTAAGGCATACACCATTTTCTCCGGAGTTAACACGTTTAAGCTCCTGAACTCAAATGGCCATATGTGTTATGTCAAGCCCAATTTTCACAAGAGAATGTTGATGCCAATAATTGATTGTCCATGACATTGATTCCTATCTTGAAAATTTTGTTGTGGCCATATGTGTTATGTCAAGCCCAATTTTCACAAGAGAATGTTGATGCCAATAATTGATTGTCCATGACATTGATTCCTATCTTGAAAATTTTGTTGTTAGACGATGGTGCTTTCAAGATAAGTCTCTCAATTTCATCAAATACCTTGAGCTCCTTTTTCTCCATCTTCATTGTGTAACATCTTTCAAGCAACTATCCAAGACTTATCGTATTAGTTCTAATGTTTGGCACATATAGTACCTTATTGATCGCAAACTCATGTCCATCCTTCCATCGTGTTAGAACCTTGCTAATTCCCTCTGACATTACTTATTTGTTATCTGCGAATTTGATCTACCTTTATACTATTTCATCAAATTTGAGTAATCAACCCTATTTCTTCTCATATGGTTGTTGCATCTTATATCAAGATACCACTTATTTGCTTTATCTTTATCAACTTTTGGGGTTGTCATGAAAAGTATGCCATCTGGATCACTACTATCAGCATGAGAAAATTATGCTCCACATTTGTTATCATCATTGATCTCCCTAATTGCATTAAACTCTCTTGCATAGTGACCAAATTTCTAACAATTGTAACTCTGTCCTTATATCTTATTTGTCTTAATGAAAATCTTGCTATTTAAAGTGTTGCTCTTGCTCAATTCTCCACTATAATTCTTAGAGTTCTTGTTAGAACCTTCAAATAATCCTTTCTTCCTCATCCAATTCTCATTTCCTATATTGTTTCTTGATTCGTCGAGTTTGTTATTTTCTTCATCTTGGTTTGGAGGGCTTGTTATGTTACCTTATCTGAGTTTCCTTGCTTTAACCTTAACTCCAGTACTTCCAATGAGGCTTATAGATATTCCAACTTCATTTCAGACAAAACCTTCGATTCTTCAATAGCAACAACAATATGATCAAAGTTTGTAGTTAATGTCTTCAATGCCTTTTCAATCTTCATCAAGTCACTAACCTTCTCACCATATGCCTTCGTTTGGTTTTTAGTAACATTGAAGAATTTTGCAACTAATCCACTTTTAGTTATTTGCAGAATTTCGTATTGTCATTGCATGGCTTAAAGCTTCACTTTCTTTCTTGAGCTTTTCATCTCCACTATATGCCTTCTTGAGTGCGTGCCTCCTTTACAATTTCTTCTTCAATTATCTTTTCAAAGATATTTGAATCCATTCATGAATCAAAGAGTCCATTTTCATCTTTCTTTTTGAATTCAAATGTATAGCCTTTAGTGGCATTGTTGCCTTTTGTAGCATTGTTTTCTAATGCACGGATGCCATCGATCATGAATTTCAAGACATCTTGAAGCTAAAATATGCTTTTCATTTGTGCACACCCTCTCTCTTATGCACAATCTCTATCATAATTTTTTTCAATAAAATTTGCTAAATTAGCTGGGAATTGATTAAATGTTGCATTCCCATTTGCTATTGATGGATAGAACGAACAGAGACTCTCTGATACTTCAAGAACAACCTTTGTTTAAACAATTAATTGAAAGAGTGGGGAACTGATAAGAGAGAATAGCAAGGACCAATTTTCTTTCATATTGATCATGTATTAGCATATACATTTATACTAAGTCTTGTAACTAACTTGTCTAACAAGTTTCCTTTTGATTACTCCTACCCTCGTGACTAATATGTTTACAATTCAGTCCGCAATTGCAAGGACATATGATAGCAAACATACAAACTTGAACCAGCGACACTCCACTGGATCACTTTTAAATTGTGAAATTTTAACCATTAGTATACTAGGCTACTAAGAAAAACTTAATTTCTTTAATATGTACCAAGATAAATAAGAGGAAACCAAGAATTTTAAAAAGAAATTACTTTATATATAACCTTCAACTTTCGATCAATCAGCTAATAAGTGAAAACATTCCTTTTTTTTGTCTTGAGTTCGCAACCATAACTTATTTATCCTTGGAACAAAAATAAATAACAAATCGAATGCAGTCTACTTTTAAGTAGAAAAAGTGTTTCTCCACGTTGATAATATGATATATTACAAAAAGATTTACTCCTACAACATTAAGTTCTTATTAAGTTGCATGAGACGGTGCCAAGCTACAAATGTATAAACAGTGCCTTGGCTTGTAAAGGAAAAGAAAGTGAACAGATGCAAAAATATTTCCGCACTCAATGTTTATTCTCGGTTGTTATTGTCACTATGTACTAACTACAAGCAACAAACCCAGATGAAAATTACAGTCATTGGGTAAGAGTGAACTTATATGGTTGGGCAAGGACAACCAACGAAAAATAAAAGGAACAATCGACAAAATTGGGGGGTCCAGCAGCGGCAGCAGTGTTGACACAGCAGAGTGCAACAGCATGACAAAATACTACAACAACATCCTAAAATGTTCTTATTTCATACATTTTCAGGGCGTAACAAAAGAGGAAAACAAAAATAAGTTAAAAGTGAGGATACCACTGGCCCAAATATTGTAATTCCATCTAACAGTACAAAATGTTTTACCTCAAGCATGTAAACAAGGCAAAACTGCACCGGCTAACTATGATAGAGATGTGTATACTAGTATTTTTTTATATCCTGCGGATGCCCTGGGGTATCAGTAATTCTTCATAGTCACCAACCAAGACCTGTTTCAAATATTCTAATTAGCTCATATAACCAACCAGATAGAAAAGGCTTAAACACTACCATAATTTTTAAACGGTAACAAGATCAACTGCTAATACCTTGTGTTGATTGCTGGCATAAGCATATTCTACATATAACAGTTTGTGCTCTCCTGGACAGGGATCACAAAAGCCCATGATTCCTGATTTCTTTACACCTTCGTGAAGCTGCATCAACAAATAGGACATTCATCACACATTATTTAATGATAATACTTGCAGCCGCAAAGGGGTAACTATGTGTTCTCCCAAAAGCTAATTTTGGTGAAGTTACAATCTTGCTTCAAATTCAACTATATCATTCAATAGGAATTCGCTTGATCAGTAACTGATCAAAATTCAACATGTAATCCATACAAGTAGTAACTTCTAAGTAAATTTTCTCACTTGAATAACCTTTCAAGTAGGTTTTCACAGCTTCAGAGTTGAGATAAATGCATTGATCAACAAATACATGTATTGAATACACACTATTAGGACATAAATCTCTTTGATGTAAAACTTATGGTTCATAAATTTAGCCAGTTCAAGAAATTAAACAGAAAAACATAACTTAACTCTATTATTCCATTCCATCCTTTATATAGTGCAAGTAAAAAAAATTGTTGGTTGAAAATTATCAAACTTTGTAATTAACAGATGTCTAGAATAACTTTTGAGAAAAAGTGAGGAACCATACCTTAAGTTGACCAGAATCATTAACTAGAAAGTTCAGAGGTGTTGTAACATCGATGACTCCTGAAGTAGATTCAAAACTTGTTTCATTTGACGAATACAAGTTGTTCAAAATTGTATCACTTCCATATAGTGCTTTCATAATAACCAGTCCATCCATTTCTAATTGCTTGTTTCTTTTCCTATTAGCCACATTTTGTTGTAATTTCTGAGCTTTTTCAGCTGCAGCCCTTCCTTCTTGAACCTGCACATATATTTGCAACCGGGAAAGGAGAGGAAGGGGGTGTTAAGCTAACTCAATATTTACATTCATTTATATTATATGAATGTAAAATGAAACAAAATACTAATCAAGCATTTAAATAATACACATGTCTCTACTTAGTCTATTCTATCAAGATTGCTGCAAAATTGTACGACACTTGTACGACACCCGTATGACACGTGTCGGAAAAGTTTTTTTGGGGTCATTATACCAAGGAATTCATGCACTATACCATGAATTAACAAGAAGCAGAGCCCAAACTATTACAGGTGTAAATGAACATAGTTATCACACAGGAAGAAAATATAGGATGTCTTACATGAGGAGAGTACAAGTTACACACCAGGAACAACGATACTTGGTTAATAGCACATTAATCATCCATACACCACTACCAAAAAATATAGTATGGAATCCTAACACAACCACTTGGTTAATAGCACATTAATCATCCATACCTGAGCAGAACTTTTCCCCTCCTTCTCCAGAGCCTTCTGCTTATTCCTTTTAAGGTAATACGGTTTAATGAAAAAATTCTGCAAACACAACTTGAATA
Organism: Lathyrus sativus; assembly: GCA_963859935.3. Taxonomy (NCBI): domain Eukaryota; kingdom Viridiplantae; phylum Streptophyta; class Magnoliopsida; order Fabales; family Fabaceae; genus Lathyrus; species Lathyrus sativus. The sequence goes on from OZ012736.1 coordinate 513,747,175, forward strand.
TTAGATGTGCATCTATAAACAAAACAAGTTATTTATATTAGCTACAATTTTAAGGACATATCAAATTGTTCAATAAACCAAACAAGCACGTCTATCGTATTAGCTAAACAATAAGTAGTTATTTTGATTTTTCCTTTAGTTTTTCTGCACCAGAAATTTTTTTGGTAAAAAGTGGTAAGAGGTGATCAAGATTTTTTAAACTAATGGTAAAACAAAATACAACAGAAAAGAATATAGATGTAAGCAGCAAATATAGCTGATAACCTTGTGAACTAGACAAGGTACACTCTTAATTTAGAGAGGAAAAAATATTAGCAAGTATGCAGCTGGCTATATTCTTTGATGATGTAAGTAATGCATTTTTTTGTTCCCTGTGGAGATCATCGCAAGCATATAATTTTTGTAATTTGTGTTAAAAACTAAACTCTAAATAACCACAATTCACAACAAATTAAATTACCATTATAAATATGACTTTCAACGGTTCCTTATGTTAAGAACGACAATATATTTATTATTAAACTAAGTCGGCCTCGTTGATAATATCACCCTGCTGATACTGATAGCTTTTTTGGATTCACAACTTTTTCAGCAAAAGGAAAATTATGGGATCAAATTATCAGTGTTAAGAGGAAAGCAAGTGAAAATACTTTCCTCTTAAAGATACTAGCAATAACCTGAGTGTAAAATATTTAAAGCTATTCACAAAATAAATTTCCAGACAGCACTGACAACACTTAAAACTGTTCATGAGTTGGTTATCAATCTTAAGATAATTTGAATTCACCTTCAGAATTAAGTAAAAAGATGCTGGAATAACAAATGCTCCAGTAGCAAACACGGGATTCAAATAATTCGTCAGCAAAATCTGCAAGTAATAATACATAGAAACAAAGTAAGTCAAAGAGGAAAATTAAAATGCATGAATATATAATAATAATAATAATAATAATAATAATAATAATAATAATAATAATAATAATAATAATAATAATAACAAGAACAACAACAACAACAACAACAACAACAACAACAACAACAATAATAATAATAACAGTGTTATTTAAAACAAAAATAATTAAAAATAAGCCCCTCAACTAAAGAACCTAACTCATTTCTTATAATCGGTTATATTAGCTAATCTAAGAAGGCACAGCGCATAGTTCAATTTTGACAGGATTTTAGAGCATATCTTAGCAATCAAAAAGAAATTACACACAAATCATCATATATAAAACATCTGAATAAAAGTCAAATCAAAAAATGTTGTCTAGCATCTATCAGGTTAAACATGTAAAGAAGACTCTTCTTACAGGAACAACCAGCTTCTGACCCCCACGATAGAGTTCAAATCTCCAGGAAATACCCTGAAAAGGTTAAATAAAATGCATGACAATCTATACAAAAAATCATTAACGAAGTAAGAAAAAATAACATTTTGTATTAAACCCTATAGTGAAGGGTAGGGAGGATTATGAAATGGAATCTTTAAGTTTCCATATGTGGAAACAAGGAACCGTTAATGTGGCATAATAAAAACATAATATGGTCTAATTCAGTATTTGAAATTTTGAATAGGGTATTTTAAGAGAAAAAGTGGTTTTTTGGACCATTAAGGCTTTATATGGGAGTTTGAAGGGGAAGGGAGGGGATGACTTCGAAAAAAGGGAAGGATTGACTGAAAAAAAATAAAAGGATTTAGGTGGGGAGGGTTTTGGGAGATTTATTTTTATTCAAAAACTAAAATCCCCCTAATTTGGGGGAGCTCAAAAATTGTATTGGAGGAGGGATTTGGAGGGTTTTGGAGGGCTTAGACAAATTGTTGGAATATAATTTATGTTATAGTATTCGAAAAATTAAAAGTATGTTAATGATAATCACTCTTTTATCATTCTAAACAAAACATATTTTTTCAAAAAATGTTGAAGATTTCACTATATTTCTTAAAAAAACCTTTTTTGAAGCCTTCCCTCCACCTCCCCTCAAAACTCTCAAACAAAGCCTAAAAGTACCGTGTCCCCAAATAACTTGTGTTTGATGACTGGATCAATAACTTAACAAACTGCGTAGTATTTTAGCAGGGTATTTTAACAGGTAGAATCCCAGAAATCATACCAATCTCTTTAGCTACTTGGTATGGTGAGGAAAAGGGGAGTGAAAAGGCTAAGTTAGGTCCTTCGTCCTCCATTTTATGTTTTCTTCCCTACAATACAGAAGACGAGTCCTCATTACCCTATACGATGGCCATATTTTTGTGCTTCTGTTTAATTCTTTAAGCTGCTCAAACAACATGGTGTTGAAAATGGAAATTTGGAATACTGTATGAAGATTGCTATTTTATAAAGGGTAATGCTAACTTGTGCCCTAGGGGCACAAGTTAATAACTAAATGTAGAAATAATATTTTGGAAATTCTGCACTGCTTTTAATAAAAATAAAAAAATTTAACTTTTTATTGATATTTTCAATACAAACTTTCTATAAATATGTTTCTTAACTTGTGCAGCATTACCCTTTTATAAATTGTGTAAGTGGTGGTCCTTGGTGTTTATATGTAGGCATGTTTTTTGGGCAAGTTGACATGCAGATTTAAGGTTTATGGGTAGAGGCTTGAAAGTTCGATGTCAAATTGTTTGGTTTGAATTACATAACACGTGCATTTCATGCCTAGAAAGCTCTAGCATGAGGAAGCCTGTTATAGATGTTACAGAAGTATAAAACCATTAACATACACCACTATTTATAGGTTTAAAGTTTTGATACTGTACATGATAGCAAATTAAATTTAAATTGTACAGCTAATATAAGATTTTCACCCTAAGCCTAAAGTAAACTGCTTTAATTAACCACATAAAGGATGACATGAATTATAAACATTGATAGTAGTAAAAGAAATCACTAAATACAGTACCTGAATTCCTACTACATACAACCAGCGCACAGTACTGAATTTTGATAACTTCCTTCCACCACCAACTTCCATCTCAATGGAAGAACTAAAAGTTTAAATGGTTTAATGTCAAAAACAGATAGCATAAAAAAAAACTGAATATCAATGAGTGACAAAAATATATGGCGAGTACCATGGTTGTCAAAATCTAGATTTAAATCGTGAGATCTTAAGATCTTACGAGTTTTCACCATGCTCCGCGGCGGAGCGCAGCAAAGATCGCTGGAGAAGGCGGCGCGGTAAGAGCGCAGTGTCAGATCGTAAAAACGTTAAAGCGGAGATCTATTTTGCAGTGGAAAATTTGTCCAACCCGTTTTGACATGACCCGGTCCAATGATCCATTAAAGAAGGGGACCCGTTCAGCTTTTTCTACCAGCCGTTTCACATTAAATTAGCCGTTTTTCATCATTAAAAGTCAGAATCTGTTGCTATCTACAAGGCTGATTTTTTGGGGGGAAATTAAAAATCAATCTGAAAAATATCAATTTATTAAATGATAACATTTATTCTTCTTCAATTTCATCTATAAATCAATCATACGATTTATTTTCAATCATCAACTTCTTTTGGAATTTGGAATGTGGTTTTTATTAATTTAAAAAAAAATGTTAATGTTTTTTAGTGAAATGTATAATTTTGTATATTTTGTAGGATCTTACGATCCGATTTACGATTTTACGATTCACGCTTTTTTTAACCCCCAACGATCTTTAGTGAGATCCCGATTTTGACAACCATGGCGAGTACAACTAGCGATCATACAAAATCAGCTCTAGTAATCATCAAAGAGTAGAAGACTCAACTAAAATTAGCATTCAAGAGATTCTACTTGCTGTTTATGGCATATTTCAAACCATTATAAATATTCAAATTTACTGCTTTCATTATTTTCCCAACCAGGTGGGGCACAGGACCAGATGATGCCATAATAACCATCTGTCAGACTATCACCTATATTAATTTAAAAGATGCTATACTAGTAAATTTATTTCTGAATCTTTCTTAGAAGTATGGAATATAGTTTTTCTTGGTCACCTCCATTTCTCACATTGAACTATTCAGTCTAAATATCATGTTTGGTCAACTCTCCTTAGTAGCACTTTGATGGATCCTCTCCACATATGTCAAGCCACCTAAGAGAGACTATATCATCTTTTTTACAACTGCAGCTAATTCAATTCACAATCTTACTTTGTATTGTGTAATCACTTATTCATTGTAATGTTCTCATCTTTGTAACATTTTCAATCATTGATGACGAGAAAACGCATCGGTTATATCGCTAGATTTCATTGACTTTTATCGCGCATTCACCGTTTTAACGCTCGATTCCTCGAGTTTTTCTTACTATTTTGCAGGTACATCGTTATGTGAGGTCAAATCATGAATTAAGAAAAAAAGAACAAAGAAACCACAAGAAATGAAGCAAGACAGAAGCCTGCATAAACTCTGCATAATTTGTTACGACCACGGTCGTTACAAGGGTGTCACGACCGTGACACCTTACTTTGGGCCATCACGACCGTGAGGAAGTAGTCACGACCGTGACACTTGAAATCATCAAACAACGAGCGTGAAGACCTTGTCACGCCCGTGACAAGGATATAACTTGATTTTGACTCAGACTACGTCAAGCCACCAGTGAAGCCCACTCCTCCTAGTAATTCTCCTCAAGGCAGCACGTGAGGAAGACTTCTCCCATTTTCTGCTGCCACTTTCCAACATTTTCTCAACCACTTCAGCAAAGCCCAAGAAGCAAAAGACCAAGGACCAGCCCATTGGAAGCTCTATAAATAGGACCAGCTCAGGAGAATTCAGGGAGAGACTTGAGTATCCAAATTTCCTGCGGAAGCTCTGCCGAATTACCTTACCATCAGAATTATTATTCAAGCATTTTATTTCCTGTCTTATTTTATTTGTATCCAAACCAACCGTGTAACAATTTCCAACATTAGGGGATTGTTATACTTTTATTTGTTTCCAGCCTTCAGCATTCGTTTTAATTTTTATTTCCGACTACTCCAAGCCTTCCGGTCGGTGGAAGAAGGAATCTACTCAGATATTTGTTAATCAGGTTTTTCAGTTATTGCAATTTAATTTATTTATAATGTCTGTTTATTTTTCTGCCATTAGTAAGTCAATAATTAACTCTGAGTCTGATTTAACCTCGATGAGTAGCTAAATACCTTAGGGCGGTATGTAGTTATAACTAACTTAACCGGTAAAATATAACCATGGGCTAAAATAATTAATCGCTTAACATTCTGGCTGATGCTTTTTAATTGAATTCGACCTTTTCGTTACGAGAGTAAGAAAAGGGTATTAGGTTGGGTCAAGACCACGAGAGTGTGAGATTTTAACCAGATAGCTAAAGTTAAGCATTTAAATTAAATACAGCGAGAGCGCTTTAAGATAAATTAGAATTATTTAGTTTCCAAAAATTACCTCTAAACACTTATGGGCTAGCGAGAGCAGGCATAGGGCTTTAGGGATAAGATCTGATTCAAGACCACGAGAGTGTGAGTTGAGGGTATTCAAACTAGTAATCTCTACCGAATAGATTAAGTGAACATCTTTATAAGCCTAGGTTAGATTGACCCACCTAAGTTAGTATAATTACATACCGACCGTCTTAGTATTATTTTATTAAAAACTTAAATTTAATTTCGCCTTCAATAGTCTTAGAAAACCAACAACAATCGTGACAACTATTCGCCTTAGCTAAACTAGAAGTTCATCTAGCACTAGGTAACGATAGAATCTCTGTGGATCGATAATCTTAAATATTACTTCGATAGGCTGTGCACTTGCAGTAAGATACCGCTAGACGCATAAGTAGACACGTCTGTAGCCCATCAATCATGAACCTTGTGGAGTTCTATACTTCAATTTTCACCTCTACACTGAAATTTCTGTCTCCTGCTAAATTTTTGTTCTATATACTCTATTACACTTCAACGTAGACAAAAGATGTATCTTCCAAACACCTTTTTCAATATCTTAAAATTTGATTTATTTAATCTTTCGACGCTCCAAGCTCCAACACTACCGTCTGCAAAAAGCAGTCATCATGACACCGTCTATCTCATTTAACATATAATATGATGAATAAGATTCCTCGATAAAGAGATGTTTAATAAGATCACTGCTTTAAAGAAACCAACTGCAACAGCTCAACACTTTATCCTAACCATCCCTTTTCAATTTAAATTTAATCAAGAGAAAAAAAATATACCCTCTTTCATTTTGATTCCAATGTAAAAGAAAAGTTTATTCTTTGACCATATCAGATGCCATCTTTTATACCTTTGCAGGTTGTTACCAAACAAGAAAATAACCCCCCAGAATAAAAGGCGAAAGAGACAGAGGTGTATGGAACGTCACTAGTTGAGGAATGTCACTAGTTGAGGAACCTCATATGATTCAATGTTAAGGAGAACTGAAATAGGCAGCCATTCCTAACCAATTCTGTAAAGGAGATGTTGACTAGATGGATCAACTAACCCTGTTGACCTTTAAAAAAACATGATTCCACAATGGTATACTATTTCCTCAAAATAAAAACAAAGAGGAAACTTGAAAACAGACATCCAAACTAAACTTTCAGCTAATCAGATTTTTCATACCTCCCAACTCTTCCTGCAATGCAGCCATGAGATTTAGAAGAAAATCGATGAGTATAATGAACTGATGTCTCAAAAGAACCTGTGTCGAACTAAAAGAGATGAGAAAGAATTTAGTATAGGAAAAGATGAAGAAGAAAAAAATTGCTCTATACAAATTAGCAAGACTTAAGACCACTATTGAAAAGATGGAAGCACATGATCTGTCACTTTTTTCTCTCTCCTTTTTAAAGAGTAGAATAGTGAATCATACTGGACAGATTTTAATAAACAGGGTAGTGAATTTCCAGTACAAAACTACAAATGACTGATTATCATAGATTATGCAGAAAACATTGAAGTACCTTCACTTCTCCAGAGGCAGTCCTTCTCTCATCTTTTTTCTGCCACCCTACGGCTACAGATGACTGTGATCCCAACAAGAGTTGTATCTGAAATACACACAAAAAGAAACATATCACAGATAGAGGATATTCCAAAACTGTCTCATAATGCTTGCGGCAACAAAAAGCCCAACTCATCAATGCTTTGAAATTGCCAACACTTATATGACCAAATTCTGGCACAAATTAGTTAAAAAGAGATTTGGGTATTTAAAGTACCAAAGATACAAACTCTGTTGATGCTCATCTATTACAAGATCAAAAAATATATCCCCACAGTTAGAAGTTGTAAAACATAAAGACAGATTATTCATTTGTTCCCTAGAGTTGGTATGTTGCCTATACAAAGTAGATCTTGATTTTCTCGATGAAAGCCAGATACAGATGCATCTCGATATCAACAAATTGTGCAGTTAAATTGATTAATCTAATATTTATCGTTAGCTCAATCTTACTTTAAGCTGATCTATGCATTTCCACACAATGTTATGTACAATTGCTCATGTTATGCTGTCAACCTACATTCCAAGTTTTTATCCGTGTGCACTAGATATGACGACACCATAGATGAGAAAGAAAAGTTCATAGGATAGAACAAATTACACTTCCGTTTGTTGTATCTGACAGTTGGCGGGTCCATGCATTAGAAAGATTCCATGAACCATCTTTCAAAGACATTGTTAAGCCTGCTGTTGCAGATGAGTGTGAGGATATAAGCCTGGGACATGAACAAGAAACATATAGACCATCACGAAGACTACAAAATAGCATTGCTGAAATAGATTTGCTAAAAACTAATTACCCACCGAGATGTCTGAACCCCAAGTAATGAACGTAAACCAGCTGAAGCCATAAATTCTATTGACGAAGCTTCTGAAAGTTGATGACTTAATACAGCATTAGCAGTTCCACCACCTACATGTTCATCAACTGCTAAATTGCCGCCAATCACCGCAACGCTTCGTTTTGACAACTGAGACTGCATTTCACTAGTCATTGCCATTCTAATGCCCAAAAACATCACACATTAAAAACATATATCATCAAATAAAGTCAAAAGGATGAATATCTCAATACATGCATTGCAACAAGCAGCAATTATTTCACTGTTGGGAACACATTCCAAGCTTTATCCATAATTTCTTACATCAACATTCAAGCTCCAATACCATCAAAATCATTCCAACAAAAAGGTATATAATAGAGCACATTTTTGGCAATATTTATACACCTCAAACTTTTAAAAAAATAATAATAATAACAAAATGTTCCATTTTAAAATTGAAATAAAATGAACAAAGAGAAATACCCTTTGAAGAGGCCATCACCATCTAGATACTGTGGCAAAGATATTTTAGACATAATTGTACCGGAAGATTGAATCCGCGCCGCCCTCTTTTCCAGTTCCCTCATTCTCTTCAATCTATCCAATTCTGCTTTAATCTCTTCAGCTTTATCCAAACTCGGACCAAGTTCCAAACCAGATTTCAACCCTTCCATGCCATAGATATCATAAACTTGCCTTTTATTTGGATCTGACAAAATCTCATACGCTTCACATACTCGTTGAAAATTTTCCGTAGCAGCCTCTTTAAACTGATAGAGTAAAACAACGGCAGTGAAGAAATTGCAAAACGAAGTGGAAATAGCAGCATAATAGAGAGTTTAAGAATGCATACATTAGGAGATTGGTTCTTATCGGGGTGATAGAGTTGCGCCCATTGACGATATGCTCTGCGGATTTCTTCATCGGAAGCTTCGGGTGATAAATTCAATACTGCGTAGAGTTCTCTATTGTCATGTTCTTCGTTCGGTGCCGCCATTGCGATGGAAAATTTGGAGCTCGAGTGGTTGTTAGGGTTTTGCAGAGAATGGTGAGGGTTTAAGGGTGAAAGAACCTTTGCTTACGTCAGCAATGGTTCGAATCAAAACGAAACCTCGAAAGGGAATGGAATGGTTTATCCGAGTGGGTCTGAAAATATTGTGAAAAAAGTTACTAGTTAATTAAATTGCTTTTGGTTTCTCTTATGGCGTGGAGCGCAGTAAAGGGTTTTTTTGGCATGGGTTATGGACTTATGGGTAGTAAATATTCAGGGGGAGCAAAATTTTAGGGAGGGTGGAGCAAAATCCCTCGAAACACATTTTTTTGTTTCCTCTGAATTGGGGGGATTTAGAGGGGTGGGAAGGGAATATGAATTTTGATATTTAAAAATTATTATATTTACTAAAATATCTTCAGTTTAATTTTATTATTTCAAAACTATTTGTTATCTTTTATGTTACTGTTTTTTTTCGATAGTTTTCATCAATTTATTATAATTGTTCTTCACCTTCAAATTATTTTATAATTTTTATAATTAATAAAAATCATAATCATTATCTTTTTTTTATAAAAAAAATTATGTTTTGTTATATTCGTTTTTTTCTTTTAATTTTGTTATGTACTCTATCATATTTTCTTTTATATCAAATTGTAAACCATATCATTTTATTTATTTTTGTTTATTCATTTTATTAAATATTTTGAACCATTAATATTTAGTAATAAGTTATTTTATATATTTGTTTTGTTATATGATTCATCACAATTTAAACGATGTTATTGGTATATAGTTTAATTTATGTTGGAAAGTTATAAGTCGAATCGATTGTACTCAATTTTTTAACTTTAGTGACAAATAAATATTTTTTTAATCACTCAACATTAGAAATTTTATTACCAACAAAAATACGCACGAATTTTTCACATTTTAATATCATATGACTTATATAAGATCATAAGGATAAAAATGTAAATTATTAATAAAATCTCTCTCATCCCCTTCTGAACCAAACACATTTTTAATTAAAATTCCTCTCCTCCCCTCTCCTCCTCTCTTTCGAACCAAACACTTATTTGATTAAAAAATTCCTTCACCTCCCCTCCCCTTCATTAAAATCCCTCCCCCTCATTTGAACCAAACAGACCCTTAATCTCTAGACCTACTCTTCGATTGGATCTAAAGAAAACGAAGAGAAAGATAACGAGAGAAAAGAAAATAAAGTAAAAGTTATTTTAAATGTAAAATAAAACAAAGAGAAAGATAATGAGAGGAAAGAAAATAAGATAAAGGTATTTTGAAGGGCAAATTTAGATATGTATATAATAAAAATGAAAGAGAAACTCACCTTAGATTTATATTTATAGATGAGAAACACTTTGTTAAAGACACATTTAACAGGTACAGATATTTACACACATCAATGCTGAAAATAGGTTTGCATATCATTTCTTACCACCTTTTAGATACTCAAGGCAAACTAATCAACTGGCTCAACACGCTTGGAGCCGAAAATAAATACATGTCTTCATATGAAATAGGAATTCAACTATCCATCACTAACTAAGTACGTGATTATCATTCCCAAAGAAACCCTAGGCCAAAGTGCCTTTACAAATATCTCATCCCTGGTAGGTGAGAGGATGTATCGTAATACACACGATACACCTTTAATAGCAACAGTTTATCACCTCACGTGAGTTTGCTATCTAATCACCGTAAACACCATTAAACAAGAACTCTCGTCGCCCCAGGCAATCCCTAAACCATTAGAAAACTACTAAGGACTCTTGTCACCCCTACGAGCTTAAGAGTACTATCGTACCTCAAAAAATACGACACTTCACGAAGTGTATTGCACACTCGCGGAAAATAGTTCGAACAGAGTTGTAACGCCCATTTTAATTATCCAGTTTTCGGTGCTTTTGTGCTGTTTAATTTTTTTTTTGGCATGTCTGTGGGGGTGTATTCGGGCGCGGATGGGTGTAGGCCTTAAGTTTGAATTTGATCAAATAATATCGGACCTTAAGAATTATAATACTATTATTATTAACGATAAATGATAATCAATAAATAATAGTGATATTAGTAATATTGATATTATTACTATTATTATTATTATTATTAATATACTATTATTATGTTAGTAGAATTGGATTAAGATAATATGAGAAGTTAGTGAATAAGGGTAAGATTGGAAAGAGAAAAAAAAAAGGTATTGAGGGCATAAGTGGAATTGGGAGAAGTTGGGAAAAGAAAAGAAAAAGAGAACGCGTGAAGGAGAAGAGAGAAGAGGAATATGACCAAGAGTGGAGGAGAGCAGCTGAGCAATTGGAAGAAAAGGAGGCTAGGATTTCCGTTTGGGGCAAGGATTCAACATTCGGAACTAGAATTCGAGGTAAGGGGGGAGAAAGTGATCAAAGCGGGTAGATAGCATGAATGTTAGGTAGTGGGAATTTCCCCTAATCCCATGAATTTTGTTATGCATGTTGTCGTTGTTGTGATTCTGTTATCGATTCTGTTCATGTTGATTTCATTGCATGTTGTTGATGTTGAGTTGTTGGGAGAATTGGGGTTTCCGGGAAAACTGACATTGTTATGCCGGAACTGAGCAATTATCAGAACTGTGGTTGTTATCGGGTAGAAACTAGGATGGGTATTGTAGGTTGCTGCCTTATAACGTATCGTTATGGTCGGGGATTCGTTCGGATTTAATCGGGTGCAAGGGGAAGCGGTTTTGATTCTGAGCTGTAGAATGTTTCTGAAATCGCAGACATTCGTCGGGCGAGCGGAATAGCGAGGTTTCACCAGGTGAATGGTGGCGAGTGCTCGTAGCGAGGTATCGCCAGGCGAGTGTGCGAGCGAGAGACAGTGAATACTTACAGTAGCTACTGTCTGTCTTCGCTGGAGGGGTCGCCAGGCGAATGGTGGCGAGGTTTCGCTGCGAGGCTTCGCCAGGCGAATGAGCCAGCGAACATGACAGAATTCTGGGCATTTTGTGTTGTGCTGTTCCGTTCTTGTACCGTTAGACCTCTGTTGGTCGTAGGTGATTCTGAGAGTTAACAGGGCACTGATGTGTATATGTGTGAACACGGGAACGTGATTCCTCGTAGTATTCGTATAGTTGATTGAGTGTATGATAGGTATTATGTGTGCTAGTGATATGGTGTGGGATCCTTGAAATGTGGCATGTGATACCTGAGATATGTGATAGATGTGATATGTGGATTACGTGCAGCGTGTGTGCTAGTATTTGTTGTGGTGCATTGTGTTATGCATGGCATGTGAAGGGGTTAATCATACTGCTCGGTGGGGCGTATGAAATAAACTCAGGCTCCGAAAAGGAGTGGATGCAGGGGTTGATCATATTGCTCGGTGGGGCATATGAGATAGACTCGGGATTCCGTAAGGGAATGCGAAGGGGTTGATCATACTGCTCGGTGGGGCGTATGAAATAAACTCAGGCTCTGAAAAGGAGTGGATGCAGGGGTTGATCATACTGCTCGGTGGGGCATATGAGATATACTCAGTGGGATAGATCGTTGCCTAGGGTGGCTCGAGTGATCTATCTGGGTTTGATGATGAACTGTGAGTCGGTACCGCATTTCATGTGTCGAGTTGCATGTGTTGCATAGTCGTGTGTATGTTGCGATGGTGTGGGGCCGTAGGTCCGAGATGATGCGTGTGAATTATGTTGTGTGTTTACTGCCTTCGTATTCATGTTTACCGTTACCTTTATGTTTTGTTCGTAATTTCTCACCCCTTTGCCTTTGTTGTGGTCTGTGATTCTTCGGAAGTACAGAGATTTCAGGTGATAGCTAGTTTGTTCTGTGGCGAGTCGTAGGGATGCTCTGATACGTAACACCGGGGCTTTTGGGAGTTCTTTGTTATATGATGTTTCTGGTGCCCCTGTGGCGTATCTTGTTGATGATATGTTTTGGTGGGTCTTTTGATGTGTGGTTGTACATGATGTATGTTTTGGACAGATAGTCGACGTTGATGTACCTGACTTGTATATGATGTTGATCTATATATATATATATGATGATTTTCTGCTGCTTATATGTGGTTAAATTCTTTAATGAAAATGTTTCAATTGGTTTTCTTTTGTGACATCCCGTGTGTGATGTGAAACTCTGATGTTTGTCTATCTTGATTATTTTTTTTTAATTGCACTTATTTTATTTTTGGGAGCGGTGTGTTACAAGTTGGTATTAGAGCAGGTTGGTCCGTCCGGCCAGTGTAGTGTTTTGAGTATGTCTGTAGGATAGAGTTGGTTGTTTTCTGTTAACCTGAATTTTTGTTGTGAAGGAGTATGGCTGGGAGGAATGACGCGGCGTTGGTTGCGGCTATGCAAGTTATGGCGAAGGTGGTTGCTAATCAGAACCACGCTGCGGGTGCGCAGTTCAGAGACTTGGTGCAGTTTCAAAGCAACAAGTCGCCGACGTTCCAAGGAGGAATTTTTGATCTGGAAGCTGCTCAGAAGTGGTTGAAGGCGATAGAGAAGATCTTCAGAATGATGGGTTGCAACGATGAGCAGAAGGTGAGGTTCGGTACTCACATGTTAGAGGGCGAAGTTGAAGCTTGGTGGGACAACAGCCGCTAAAGGTTGGAGACTGCTGGGACTCCGATTACCTGGGATGTTGTTCGCACTGGATTTCTGGAGAAGTACTTCCCTGAAGATATCAGAAGTGCCAAGAAGATTGAGTTTCTGGAACTGAAGTAGGGAAATATGACGGTGGCGGAGTATGCCGCTAAGTTTGAGGAATTTGTACAGTATTGTCCCCACTACAATACTGATGGAGCGATGACCTCCAAATGTTTGAAGTTCGAAAATGGATTGCGTCTAGAAGTGAAGATGGGAATAGCTTGTCAGAAGATCAGGGATTATCCTGAGCTGATAAGCAGGAGACGGATTTATGACAATGATAATCGGGCAAGGATTGCGCATTACAAAGCTGCTAATGACCGTAAGGGTAAGCAAAGGTTCGGTGGGACTCCTTACAGTGTTCCTACTGGTAAGGGAAAGTTCAAAGGTGCTAATGATAAGAAGCCAAGAGAAGGGAGAGCGGTTGCTGGAGGGAAGTGTTTTTGGTGTGGTGACTTGGGTCATCGTGTCGTTGATTGTCCTCTTGAAGAGAAAAAGTGTTTCAAGTGTGGCAAGTCAGGCCACGTGATAGCTAATTGTCGAGTCGCCATGCCTACATGCTACAACTGTGGTGAGAAAGGCCACATCAGTACTTATTGTGGGAAACCGAAGTCGACTCAGGTGCCACAGACCAGCGGCAAAATGTTTGCAATAGTGGGAACTCAAGCTACTGGTGATGATCGTTCTATACGAGGTACTTGTTTCATCAATAATGTTCCCTTGTCTGCTATGATTGATACGGGTGCAACCTACTCGTTTATCTCTGTTGATTGTGTGAAGAGGTTAGGTTTGGTGCCAACTACTCTTGAGCGGCAGATGACTATTGAGACTCCCTCGATTGGTTCAATGACTACTTCTTTGGTCTGTTTGAAGTGTCCGCTGACTATTTTTGATAGAGATTTTGGAGTAGATCTGATTTTCTTGCCTCTTGGTAAGTTGGATGTTATTCTGGGTATGAACTGGTTGGAGTTCAATCGAGTTTACATCGACTGTTTCCGGAAAGTGTTATTGTTTTTGACTCCAGAGGAAGAAGCATTGGCAGATTTTTTGTCCGGTAAGGAACTGAGAACTTTGTTGGAAGATGAAGCTCGAGTGTTTGCTTTATTTGCATCACTGTCTGTTGACAACAAGGCAGTGTTGGATGAGTTAGTTGTGGTGAATGAGTTTCCGGAGGTGTTCCCGGATGATCTTACAGAATTACATCCGAAGAGAGAAGTTGAGTTTAGTATTGATCTCATTCCTGGTACGAGGCCTATTTCTATGGCGCCGTACAGGATGTCGGCAGTGGAATTGGCCGAGTTGAAATCTCAGATTGGAGAGTTACTGGATAGAAAGTTTATCATACCAAGTATGTCGTCGTGCGGAGCTCCAGTGTTGTTAGTGAAGAAGAAGGACGGTAGCATGCGGTTGTGCATCGATTACCGTCAGTTGAACAAAGTGACCATCAAGAACAAGTATCCTCTTCCAAGGATCGATGATTTGATGGATCAATTGGTGGGGGCTCGTGTGTTCAGTAAGATCGACTTGAGGTCGGGCTATCATCAGATAAGAGTTAAGGAAGGTGATATTTAGAAGACGGCATTTAGGACTCGGTATGGACATTACGAGTATGCAGTGATGCCTTTCGGAGTGTCTAATGCACCGGGTGTGTTTATGGAATATATGAACCGTATCTTGCATTCTTATTTGGATCAGTTCATTGTCGTGTTCATAGATGACATACTGATTTATTCTAAGTCTGAGAAAGAGCATGCAGAACATTTGAGGATTGCTTTGCAAGTGTTGAAGGATAAAAAGTTGTTTGCTAAGTTATCTAAATATGAGTTCTGGTTGAAGACTGTGAGTTTTCTAGGGCATGTTATTTCGGGTGGTGGTGTTTCGGTAGACCCTTCGAAAGTTAGTGCGGTGTTACAATGGGAACCACCGAAGACGGTAACTGAAGTTAGAAGCTTCTTGGGTTTAGCTGGTTATTACCGAAGATTTATTGAGGGCTTTTCCAGATTGGCTTTGCCGTTGACTCAGTTGACGAGGAAAGATCAAGTGTTTGTGTGGGATGCTGCTTATGAAGAGAGTTTTAAGGAGCTGAAAAAGAGATTGACTTCAGCGCCGGTGTTGGTGTTACCGAATCCGTGTGAACCTTTTGTGGTGTATTGCGATGCGTCCAAGTTGGGCTTGGGCGGAGTTCTTATGCAGAAGGGAAAAGCGGTAGCTTATGCGTCGCGGCAATCGAGGGTGCATGAGCAGAATTATCCTACTCATGATCTTGAGTTGGCTGCGGTTGTTTTTGTGCTGAAATTTGGAGACACTATTTGTATGGTTCAAGATTTGAGGTGTTCAGCGACCACAAGAGTTTGAAGTATCTGTTCGATCAGAAAGAGTTGAATATGAGGCAGAGAAGATGGTTGGAATTCTTGAAAGATTATGATTTCAGTTTGAGTTATCACCCAGGGAAAGCGAATGTGGTTGCAGATGCACTGAGCAGGAAGGCAATTCATATGTCAGCTTTGATGGTAAAAGAGATGGAGCTTATTGAACAGTTCAGAGATTTGAGCATGGTTTGCGAGATTTCAACGGATTGTGTGATGTTGGGTAAGTTGCAAGTGCACAATGATTTCTTGGATATGATAAGAGAACATCAGAAGTTAAATGTGAAACTTGTAGATCTGATGCGCGAGGCCAAAAGTGACTCTGGTAGTGATTTCAAGTTGGATAACGCGGGTGTGCTGAGATTTCGGGGCAGAATTTGTGTGCCGGATAATGATGAGTTGAGGAGGCCAATTTTGGACGAAGGACACCGTAGTAGCCTGAGTGTTCATCCAGGAGCTACGGAGATGTATCAGGATTTGAAAAAGTTGTTTTGGTGGTCGGGCATGAAAAAGGACATTGCTCATTATGTGCATGCTTGTTTGGTATGTCAGAAATCGAAGGTGGAACATCAGAGACCTTCTTGGATGATGCAACCGTTAGAGATTCTGGTTTGGAAGTGGGATTGTATCGCTATGGATTTTGTCACGGGTTTGCCGAATACGAAGAGAGGCTTTGATGCCATTTGGGTGATTGTGGATCGGCTTACGAAGTCTGCACACTTTGTGTCGATTAGTATTAGCTTTCTGTTGGAGAAGCTAGCAGAGATCTGTGTTCGGGTGATTGTAAAATTGCATGGTGTGCCATTGAGCATTGTGTCGGATAGAGATCCGAGGTTCACCTCTGTATTTTGGAAGAGTTTGCAAGAGGCATTGGGTACTGAGTTGAAACTGAGTTCAGCTTATCATCCGCAGACGGATGGACAGTCGGAGAGGACTATTCAGACTCTAGAGGATTTGTTGCAGGCGTGTGTGTTGGAAAAATGTGGAGCGTGGGATACTCATTTGCCGTTGGTTGAGTTCACGTACAACAACAGTTACCATTCCAGTATCAGGATGGCACCGTTTGAAGCTCTTTACGGCAGGAGGTGTAGGACTCCTTTGTGTTGGTATGAGTCAGGGGAGAATATGGTGTTGGGACCAGAGTTGGTGCAGCAGACTACTGAGGCAGTGCAGATGATCCGTGAGAAGATGAAAGCATCTCAGGATCGGCAGAAGAGTTATTATGATAACTGCAGGAAAGAGTTGGAATTCAGTGAGGGTGACCATGTATTTTTTAGGGTTAACCTAGTGACGGGTGTTGGACGTGCATTGAAGTCCAAGAAGTTGGATCCGAAGTTTATCGGGCCGTATCAGCTATTGCAAAGGATTCGTTCTGTGGCTTATAGGGTGGCATTGCCGCCGGAGCTTTCGAACTTGCATGACGTGTTTCACGTGTCGCAACTTCGGAAGTATGTGCCCGATCCGTCTCATGTGATTCAGAGGGATGAAGTCCAAGTTAGAGAGAATCTGAGTGTGGAGACGTTACCGTTAAAGATCGAGGATCGCAAGATGAAGCGACTCAGAGGGAAAGAGATACCTTTGGTGAGAGTGGCTTGGGGAGGTGCTGCAGGAGGAAGTGTGACCTGGGAATTGGAGAGCAGGATGCAGGAAGCGTATCCAGAGCTGTTTCCATCAGGTATTTTCGAGGACGAAAATAATTAAAGTGGGGGAGAGTTGTAACGCCCATTTTAATTATCCAGTTTTCGGTGCTTTTGTGTTGTTTATTATTTTTTTTCGGCATGTCTGTGGGGGTGTGTTCAGGCACAGATGGGTGTAGACCTTAAGTTGGAATTCGATCGAATAATATCGGACCTTAAGAATTATAATACTATTATTATTAACGATAAATGATAATTAATAAATAATAGTGATATTAGTAATATTGATATTATTATTATTATTATTATTATTATTGTTAATATACTATTATTATGTTAGTAGAATTGGATTAAGATAATATGAGAAGTTAGTGAATAAGAGTAATATTGGAAAAAGTAAAAAAAAGGGTATTGAGGGCATAAGTGGAATTGGGAGAAGTTGGAAAAAGAAAAGAAAAAGAGAACGCGTGAAAGAGAAGAGAGAAGAGGAATACGACCAATAGTGGAGGAGAGCAGCTGAGCAATTGGAAGAAGAGGAGGCTAGGATTTCCGTTTGGGGCAAGGATTCAACATTTGGAACTAGAATCCGAGGTAGGGGGGAGAAAGTGATCAAAACGGGTAGATAGCATGAATGTTAGGTAGTGGGAATTTCCCCTAATCCCATGAATTTTGTTATGCATGTTGTCGTTGTTGTGATTCTGTTATCGATTTTGTTCATGTTGATTTCATTGCATGTTGTTGATGTTGAGTTGTTGGGAGAATTGGGGTTTCCGGGCAAACTGACATTGTTATGCCGGAACTGAGCAATTATCAAAATTGTGGTTATTATCGGGTAGAAACTAGGATGGGTATTGTAGGTTGCTGCCTTATAACGTATCGTTATGGTTGGAGATTCGTTTGGATTTAATCGGGTGCAAGGGGGGAGCGGTTCTGATTCTGAGCTGTAGAATGTTTCTGAAATCGCAGACATTCGCCGGGAGAGTGGAATAGCGAGGTTTCGCCAGGCGAATGGTGGCGAGTGCTCGTAGCGAGGTCTCGCCAGGCGAGTGTGCGAGCGAGAGACAGCGAATACTTACAGTAGCTACTGTCTGTCTTCGCTGGAGGGGTCGCCAGGCGAATGGTGGCGAGGCTTCGCCAGGCTAATGAGCCAGCGAACATGACAGAATTCTGGGCATTTTGTGTTGTGCTGTTCCGTTCTTGTACCATTAGACCTCTGTTGGTCGTGGGTGATTCTGAGAGTTAACAGGGCACTGCTGTGTATATGTGTGAACACGAGAACGTGATTCCTCGTAGTATTTGTATAGTTGATTGGGTGTATGATTGGTATTATGTATGCTAGTGATATGGTGTGGGATCCTTGAAATGTGGCATGTGATACCTGAGATATGTGATAGATGTGATATGTGGATTATGTGCAGCGTGTGTGCTAGTATTTGTTGTGGTGCATTGTATTATGCATGGCATGTGAAGGGGTTGATCATACTGCTCGGTGGGGCGTATGAAATAAACTCAGGCTCCGAAAAGGAGTGGATGCAGGGGTTGATCATATAGCTCGGTGGGGGCATATGAGATAAACTCGGGATTCCGTAAGGCAATGTGAAGGGGTTGATCATACTGCTCGGTGGGGCGTATGAAATAAACTCAGGCTCCGAAAAAGAGTGGATGCAAGGGTTGATCATATTGCTCGGTGGGGCATATGAGATATACTCAGTGGGATAGATCGTTGCTTAGGATGGCTCGAGTGATCTATCCGGGTTCGATGATGAACCGCGAGTCAGTACTGCATTTCATGTGTCGAGTTGCATGTGTTGCATAGTTGTGTGTATGTTGCGATGGTGTGAGACCGTAGGTCCGAGATGATGCGTGTGAATTATGTTGTGTGTTTACTGCCTTCATATTCATGTTTACTGTTACCTTTATGTTTTGTTTGTAATTTCTCACCCTTTTGCCTTTGTTGTGGTCTGTGCTTCTTCGGAAGTACAGAGATTTCAGGTGATAGCTAGTTTGTTCTATGGCGAGTCGTAGGGATGCTCTCATACGTAACACCGGGGATTTTGGGAGTTCTTTGTTATATGATGTTTCTGGTGCCCCTGTGGCGTATCTTGTTAATGATATGTTTTGGTGGGTCTTTTGATGTGTGGTTGTACATGATGTATGTTTTGGACAGATAGTTGACGCTGATGTACCTGACTTGTATATGATGTTGATCTCTCTCTCTCTCTCTCTCTCTCTCTCTCTCTCTCTCTCTCTCTCTCTCTCTCTCTCTCTCTCTCTCTCTCTCTCTCTCTCTCTCTCTCTCTCTCTCTCTCTCTCTCTATATATATATATATATATATATATATATATATATATATATATATATATATATATATATATATATATATATATATATATATATATATATATATATATATATATATATATATATATATATATATATATATATATATATATATATATATATATATATATATATATATATATATATATATATATATATATATATATGATGATTTTCCGCTGCTTATATATGGTTAAATTCTTTAATGAAAATGTTTCGATTGGTTTTCTTTTGTGACATCCCGTGTGTGATGTGAAACTCTGATGTTTGTCTATCTTGATTATTTTTTTTTTAATTGCACTTATTTTATTTTTGGGAGCGGGGTGTTACAAGAGTCGCCTCCAAACTTTATTTATTCCAATAAATGAAAGGGGAAATATCGATAAAACCTGTAAGAAAAAAATGGTCATCGCAACCAAATTCGGGTTCAGGAGTCGATTACGCAATGGGGAAGTATTAGCACCTTTCATGTCCGTTATACTTAATAGGAACCTTCTAGTTAAATTTCCGACTGAATGTTAGCTAATGTTATTTGTTTTCTTTGAGTAATTAATAGCATAAAGAGAAAAGAAAAGGGGTCGCAAAATGTTTTTTATTAGGGTGCTTGACAAGATTATGCGTCTTGCTTCTACGTATCCCATGTACAATGAGGAACTAAAAGCTTCGTAGTTCAGGGTGAAAGCTATATTTGTTGGTTTGTTTTATTGAACACGTGTTTAGATCGCATTCTATAGTTAAACATTGGTTTGTCTACTCACAAGGGATGCTTAAGCATTAATTTATATTAGTTTTAGAATGATCTAAATAGTGTTCTTTTCTAAAAGGTGTTAATTGCACGAGTGCGAGTAATTAGGTTAATATGTTGAACATTTTGTTAGATGATGATTACTCGGATAGTTGAGTATGGCAACTCGTATCTAAATAATTGAGGAGAGAAATTGAAGGATTTATATCGTCTTCCTTTTCATCCTTAATTGCAAAAAGATTTCATATTATTAATGTATTTTGGATAAATGACGAATACTTGAATGGTCGAGTAAGGCAACTTATACCCAAGTATTCAGGGAAGGGAATAGAAGGCTTTAGACCACTTCCTTTTTCATCTAAGTTATTATGAAAATGAATTTGATTTGATATAATTACGAGAAAGATTTTAGGTGAGTCGGGTTCGCCGTGAAAGTTGGTGAACAACCGTTGGTCTTACAAATCGAAAAAGATCTATTTTACTTGCGCGATCGACCATACAAATCCTAGGACATGTGCTAATTGATCTTGAATAAAGTTTATAAAGACGATTAACACTTTGATAGAGTTCATGATAAAATAACTTATTTCAAGTGTAAATGGATTTGGGAAAAAAGAAGTAAAATCGAAGTACTGGTAAATGATGAAGATAAAAACTTGCATAAAGAAAGAGTAAATTCTTAAGGAAAAAGATTTATTAAATTGCATTGAAATGAAAAGATGGTGTTACATCAACGTACATTCTTACAAACTCGTTTCTCTCAACACACGGGTACTTGGAGTATACTGAAGAATTTGTACGCAATTGATCACACATAAATCCTAACACTAAGACTTTCTATTTATACTAATCGAAAATAACTGTCATTAACGGCAGACGAAATTGAGACAAGTGTTGCTCTGCATGCCTTCGAATCCTAGAAGCGCTTCACGTGGCTTCTTTGAGGAATGGATGAGACTGAACTTTCCCTCCTTTATTTGAATTCAAACCTTCCTATCGAAATGCCTTCAGTGGCACTTATGTCGAATCGAGTCTTCCAACTGCTAAGAAATATCTCTAAGTCCGTAACATAGATTTTCCTGGCGAAAGGAAGCCTTCTACTCAAATTCCAAAAATATGGCTTCAGTCGAAGTCATTAAATTTCTTCGAAAAAATCTATTTCCTACTTTTTAATCTTATTCAAATGTCAAAATTAAGAGCCAATAAAATGCCCCCAAAAATGTCATTTTCGATATCACTGAAGAAAAAGACAATTTTTTATAGTGTCATTCGATGCCTTGAACGAATTTTGCATGTTTTGATGTCTATTACTATTCCAAAACCCATGACATCATGATCATCGTAGCAGTTTCTGGAAAAAAATGTCTCATCAAAGCACGCCACAATCTATAGTCATCATCATGTTTCCTAGATCCTAGGAAATCGTGCACTAGGCCTTAACTGCCCACGTTTCATCAAACGGTCCTGATCGAACACGTGTCCCACCTTAAAGAATCTTTTATCTTTATCTAACTCTTCAATCTCATACGCGCCATTAGAAAAGACTTGTATAACTTGAAAAGGGTCTTCCCATTTAGGGGACCATTTACCTGAGACCTTTTTCCCGTGAAAATTGGAAAACAACCACAGATCTTCCAAATATAACTTTGGTGACTCACAGGATCGATCAGATTGATCCTAGGACATGTGCTAAAAAATTTATGTGAACTTAATTTATCTAAATTACACACTTCGAAAGTGTTTTGAGGAGAAGGCTTGATGCAAAGGTAATGTTCGACTGAAGTAAAAAGGATGTAAGTTTGCAGAAAGTGAAGTAAATAACTTTGAAAAGTATTTAACAAAGTAAAGCAAAATGCTTAGAAGATGTAGATTGCAGGAAAAGTAAAGAAAAACTCTTTAAGGCTAAGCAAGTAAATTAAATTTCATTGAAAGTAAAGATGGTGTGTTTACATAATGTACATTCTCATAGAACTCGTTTCTCTACACTCGGATACTTTGAGTAATTTTGGGAGTAACTTGTATAAATAGTAAATTACAATACACTGAATTCTATGTCTAGAACTCTTATTTATAATAGTAAAACTAACTACCAATAACTTCTAAAAATCATCAGCCTCCAACAAGTGTCATTTTGCATGTAGTCACTTGCTGGATGAACGCAACTTGTCTTGCTTAGCCATGAGAAAGCATAACTACTCCCTCCTTTATTTGAATTTCAAAGCTTCACTAATACTCAGCCAACATCTCGATCGAAGATAGTTTCCTTAATATTTGGAAATTTTCTCTAAGTCTCAAGCGCTTGAATAACTCATCCTGCTCGAAGGTCTCCACACTCAAAGTCTTGTACATTTCTTAAAGATCTTAATATTTTATTCAAATATTTAATCTAAATATGATGCGTCGAATTTGTGAGCTAACAAATTGCCCCCCAAAAATGTCTTTTTCGACCATACTGTAGAAAAAGGACCATTTTTTGACAGCATCCAATTCGACGCCATCTTTTGACCTCCATGTAGGTATCAATACAACTGACTATCCATGACTTGAAAGAAAAACTTTTCAGCTATCTCTACGCATGTTCATGACGTCATGAGCCATTATGAGCAATTTATTGGAACTCTCACAAAATCTTCAGACCATCATCATTCTTTTAGGACCTAAGAAAATCGTGGGTCTAGGCAGTAACTGCCACTGCCCCCATCTTCCATCCTGGGACTCCGTGTGGCCCACTATCCCTAGTCCTTAATAATGAATAGTGGCTTTTGATTTACTTCAAAATTCCTTATAAATAATTTCCCCATAAATCATGTTAAACTTTTCACCTTTTAGCAAATACTTACGCACCTTCTCCAAACAACTCCCATCTCTCTTCAAAAAAACATTTCTTCCTTGACTTCCATCAATGGCGTCTTCCATTGCTACAACCAAAGATTAAAAGAGAAAACCTCAAGCCAAAGGGTTATTAGCTGCGTTATTCCTTCCTCCTTTCACCATACTGAGTGGACCCAAGATGGTGAAGAACCAACAGTTCATACCTGAACCTTTGATAGAAGAAGAAAAACACATTTATGAATCTCATGTAATAATCCATATCATTGTTCCAGGTATGTTCTTAGCTCTGTCTGGCCCACTGTGTCCATTAGGAACCAACTATTCAACCCTTAGCGATTTTTCCCTTCTTATCGCAAAACAAAACCTCTAGGGCAAAAAGATTCTACCAAAGTCCCTACCAAAGGTCCAGATAGCTTGACATTACATAATATGGACCTTAAGTACCTTAATAACGGATCCAGGTTATTCAGAGTCACCCCTTATTTCAAGGGTTCCGATCTCTACCTGAACTAGCTGACCAAAGTGGAAAAGGTCAAAGCAAACGACTAGAAGGAAACTGGTATCTATAATTTAATCATGATGTCGAAGGTCGGTATAACCTAACACCCTCTCATGTTGGCCTCCTCACTGTGTTTCTGGGATAGCACCCACTACACTTTCCACCTTCCCTGTGGGATGATGACGCCCACCCTTTTTGACTTAGCCGCTATCACAGGGCTAAAACCCTATGGGCTAGTATATGATCCTAAAGTGGATTGTCAGGATTCTATAGGATTTTCCCCCACCAAACATACCTATACCCATTTCATTAACCATTACCACAATAAGCAAGCAATAACAGTCGATAATCAGAAACATATAGCCTTCTAGCCATGTGGTTGTTTCGTTATGTCTTTTGCACAAAATCTTTGCAGGTGGCGAGGAAGTAACTTACCTTGGCCAATCAGCTGCACTAAAATCGAGGCATCTGCCTGAGTGAGATGATTTTGGCCAGTTTATATGAATCCTTAAGTGAAGGTGTTGGTAGACTAAAGACCAAAGAAAGCAACGGGAACCTGTTACTATCAGGGCCCTTCTGGTTACTTCAACTGTGGCTCAATGCTATATTCGAAACCAGCCTTCATAATAAAGGAGAAGTTGATGAAGAAGACTCTGCCATCACAGGAAGATGAGTGGAATGAACTTGATTAGTCAAGCTCACCCCCAGCGAAGAAGGTCACACGCTCAGAGCGAATCTCTCAGGTTTCATTAAAATGTTCGCCAAACGCTATGAGTTCACCCCAAGGATGGCTCCTTTTGCAAAGAGGAAATATGGTCCTGAATGGTTTACTAGACCTTTTCCTCCTGCATTTAAAAAACATGAAGAAGAGTCGAAACTTGTGTGGGACGTGTCGCATCGCTGTGAAGAGGGGCCAGTAAAGACAGAAGAGTCGCCACCGTTCGTTATTTATCCCAAAGAGAAGGAAAGGAAACGATAAGAGAAAACCTAACGAAAAGGGAAAAGACAGGTCATCGCAACCAAATCTCGGGTTCGGGAGTCGGTTATGCAAGGGGAAGGTATTAGCACCTCTCACGTCCGTCGTACTCGACGGGATCCACGCTTGTTGTCTATCTAAAAGGGTGTAAAACTATCTAAGCTACAAGCTCACGGGGGGAAAAGAAAAGAAAAGATACTCGATAGAGCATCGCCGCTCTATGCCTATGTATTCCCTCGTGCAATGGGAAAGTCAGAGTCAACGTAGTTCGGAAAACTACGGGTGAAAGTGGGGGAAGGTTGCTCGCCAAGACATTGCTGTCTTGTACCTATGTATCCTCGTCTGGTACGAGAAATCAGAGCAAACGTAGTTCAGGCTGACACAACCACATATTGGTTCAAGTGTTTTAAATCGAGTAGGGTTAAACCTTAGTTCTAGCAGTTAGGGACGATGCTTGTTTGCGGATAAAAAGATTTGATGTTTTTGTTTTGTATTTTTTAAGACAAGAAGTGAATTGAGTTATGGTTTAAAACACAAGTCACACTAAAGACTATGACTCGAGAGCGAATGTGAATGTGTCGCATATCGCCCAAAGGGCATACACTAAACACTCTAGACAGTTGGGTGGAGTCCACCCAACCATCATTCAGGACCATATTGCCTCCAGCCAAAATTCGAGTACTTAAGTAATTGCTCCCAGGAAAAGTAATTGATGCCATACTCCTAGAAAAAGCTCGAACGACCTACAACAAGAGGGTACCTGTACCGGAAACCGACATAGGTGGGTAGGTAGAGAATACCTAGGGGTACGAGACAACTCTTTCTAGAGTTCGATATGCAAAAATAGGTATTGTTCGAGAACTACGATATTTGGCTCTGGAACTAAATCATTTTCTTGTATCTGAGAAAAACTTTCAGATTCAAAGGAAGGAAGTTGAATTGGACTGAATTGGAATTTTTATTTTATGATTGATCAGTATAAACATCAACACCTTCGAATTGGATCAGTTTCTCCTGAACAAATAAGTCCTTGGGCAAAAAAAATCCTACCCAATGGAGAAATAGTTGGGGAGGTGACAAAACTTTATACTCTTCATTATAAAACCAATAAGCTTGAAAAAGGTGGATTATTTTGTGAAAGAATTTTTGGGCCTATAAAAAGTGGAATTTGTGCTTGTGGAAATTATCGAGTAATCGGAGATGAAAAAGACCAACCAAAATTTTGTGAAAAATGCGGAGTAGAAATTATTGAATCTCGGATACGTAGATATCAAATGGGGTATATCCAATTAGCATGTCCTGTAACCCATGTGTGGTATTTGAAACGTCTTCCTAGTTATATCGTGATCCTTTTAGATAAACCTCTTAAAGAATTAGAGAATCTAGTATACCATGATGTGTGATTTGATAAAAATTCTTATTGTACAGATTTCGAATGATAAACTGTCATTCCATTCAATTAAATGGGAATTTCCTATATCTGGCATGTCTCTTGGGATGAGTAACATGAAGCTCAGAATTCATGGGTGTATTGAATACTCCCCAATCAAAAAGGGAATTGGTATATGGTCAATTCAGTAACAAATAACTATTTACTGTATGTACCTTGTGGAAAAAAAATACTTTTTTGTGGAATTCATTATTCCATCTCTTTTTTTTAAAGAACTCAAATTATGTTCAAAGAATAAAATATATCATGATTGTAGAAGTTTATCTTTCGCATATAGGCTTTAAGACATCGTGGCAGACCCGTCGAGGTGACGTCTTGACCTAAAAGATCGAACGGTATGATACATAGACAAAGAAATCTCTTATGAATTAGAGGATATTCCTTTTTTTATTAAGAATTTCATTTTATAGGATTCCTCGTTCGAAGGGAGGTAGACTACTCAAGAATTTTATATTTTATTTCTGTCCTAATTTCGATATGGATAAAAAATTCAGAAAAAAAAAAGAAGAATGTATCAATGAAATGTTGCTTGGTCTTTATTTATAACTTGAGTAAAGAGTAAACCTTTTTTATTTTAGATTAGAGGTTTTCCAAAATTGGAAAGTGGAAACCCCTTTCTTTATCTTTAATTGTGTGCAAATACTTTAGCCGGATGAGAGGAAACCCTCATGTCCGATTTTAAAAGGGGCGATTGTTGCACCCTAATTTTTGACCATAAGGTCTCACCTCTTCTGCGCGTTTTCTATTGTTATTTTGGACTTTATTTTAATATTTATGTTTTTACGGCTAACCAATTTGTGCGTATGCAGTAATTTCAAATGGAGATAATATCTATTCTTCTTTCTTAAATACTTCACGACGTGGCCAACTGAGCCTGTTTCAGATCGATTACAGGGTTTTATTGGTTTTCCCCAACATCTCTTAAAATCATCAACGTCGGCCCCTGAGGAGAAGTGGTTTTTATTTGACATAATCAGTTGAGGACTGTTCGTAGTCATTTAAAGCTTCATTAAGTCAAAGTGCTTCACGTTGATTATGGACGAGGATCTTATCAGAATGAACACGATTAATTTATGTCCTAACTAATGGATTCATGAGTCAAGTGTGATTTCAAGCAAGTCAAGTTCATAAGCATTCCATTTTTTTGTTGAAGGTTTTGACTTAGGTTGGTTGTGAGTTTCCTGAGATTTAATGGCAAGGTGGTTTATTCAAGTCCAAGGTTTAGTATTATGTCATCAACAACTAATATTCAAATTATGTGCTAACGCTTTCTAAAAGGAACAAAACACCAGTATTTAAGGATTGGCTCAAAGGTTTTATTATGTGTGACCAACGTAGGACCGAACCTTTTTAGATCTTGGTAGCCCACTCAATTAAGATTTGTGTACATCTAATCCTGTAGTGGGGGTTTTGAGGCAAAACGGTTTGAAGACACTCATTAAGCCACATTACAAATAGATCAGACCATGTTTGGTTAACAAGTTTTCATTTCCAATATACCTCCAAAAACACGTATCGCCACCCTTTGAGACAAGAGCATCTCTTTTATTTATTTGATCCTAACAAGCCTGCATATTTATCATTGGCAGGTGGCAATACAATCTCTAAATAACTGTCATTTACACATTGTCTGCTACATGTTTTAAAACATACACCCTACAACTAAAATCAAGGTTTGAAGCCTTCTCAACCTACGGCGTCCTGGCTGCATTTAAGCTCCTCTGTTATTTGTCGCCAAACCCATCGGGAACCTCTTCGGCAGCCTGCAAACCAAACCGTCATGCTTTGAAGATTAGCTCTTGTTGAACTTCTTGCAGAAAGACTAGGAGGTGAACCTACCGCTGATAAATGCACCGCAAGCTCCTTCCCAACCTGTCAAATCAAAACAACAACAAGCAATATCTGCTGTTATGAAGTGCCAACTCAAAGGTTTTTGACAATTATACATGTCTTTACAAATACAAGGCATTGCAAATTAATACTTTGAAAGTTACAAGTCATAATGCTACCGAATAAGGTGCCATGGTTTTGTAAGAAGAATTCCGAGATCCTTGACCTTCAGAAGAAAGCATGAACGGCTGTTACGAAGCAGGACGCCGAAGAAAACATATTGTACAAGACCGCAATTACTCTACAATCTCAACGTCAGCTGCATCTGCAAAATAATCACGGTTAATAACCTGCAACACAACCAAATGGAAGAGGATTTATCAGGCCAATACCAGAGCATCCCCATGCTGAACCGTCACTAGTTTATAAGACCAATTCGGGGAATTCGAAGGTCTTCCGGCGCACCTCTGTGACACGGGTCTGCTTGTTGTTCCAGTTATCTTAACCCCAACATCTGACCAACTTGAATTTATGGGAGAATTACGACAACAACCAATGACATGTCCCACCTGTCGCTACTACGAAAATCGGCGCCGACTGAACAGAAGAGTCGCCACCGTGCGTTATTTATCCCAACAGAGGGAAAGGAAACGCTCAGAGTAAACATACCGCAAAGACGGGAAAGGAATGGTCATCGCAACCAAATCCTGGATTCGGGAGACGGTTACGCAAGGGGAAGGTATTAGCACCCCTCACGTCCGTCGTACTCGACAGGATCCACGCTTGTTTTCTGGTACGGATTGTTATTCTATCTATTCTACAGGTATGGGGTTAAAAGAAAATAAAATGACTCGACAAAGTATCGCACTTTATGCCTACGTATTCCCGTCTGGAACGAGAAATCAGAGTCAACGTAGTTCGCCTACCTACAGGAAAGGAGGGGAAGGTTGCTCGCTAGGATATCGCATCCTATGCCTACGTACTTTCATACAGCATGAAAGATCAGAGCAAACGTAGTTCGGGCCACGTACGACACAAGTCTGTCTTGATTGTTTTTATCCTTCTGAAAAAGGTTTTCTCCTGATTATGGGTCCAAGCGGACAAAAATGACGTTTTGATTGGTTCACAGTCTTTTACGGAAGAACTGGCTTTTATTGTGTTTGAAATGTTTATTGTGTTTTTCTGATTGTTTTGAGAAAGAAGAGACATCAACTCTAAAACCTATGGTTGAAAAAGGGAATCAAATCTATCCTAATGTTGTCATGCATGGATGAGAACCTAATGTCTGTCATATTTCTCTCTTGCGCAGAGAGAAACAGAGATCCTAAGGGGATAAATGGAAAAACAACAGCATATATACAGTAAAGCAGTAAAATGCATGAATGCAGCAGTACAAGCGAGGCAAGGGAGTCCCACTCAACCTCGAACCTAGAAAACAACAGGCAAAGTGAAACAACTTCACTTCAACCTCAAGGGGAAAACTTAACACACAATACAGTCAAGAAACTCAAACAATACATCACCAGCTCTAAACAGCACCAACAGCTCTAAACAGCAAGACCTGACAGCACAAGCTCCTTCTTCTATCAGTCTTCAAGGCAAGGAACTCCATCTTCAATCTTCAAAGGATTCTTCAAAGCAAGCTCTCCTAGATGAGTAATAGTTCACAAGATGATTTGGGATGTTAAACAGTCAGTTGACCACCAAAGGTGGCATACAGACTGTTAACAAAATACAGACTGTTTCTCTCAAAAGTTCTATCTCCTAGATATTGTCACTAAGCCTTCCAAAGGAAGAAGGTGAGTATCAAAGAGAGACTTTGAATCACAGAGAAGAATGGAGGCAACAGAAGCCATCCATATTTGTGAAGAAATGTTCTATTCTAAAGCTCTACCTAGCTCCTAGGTCCTATGATCTTCAATCAATCTTCAAGCAAGCCTAGCATCTTCATCAACTTTGATCTTCAGCTTCAACTTTGTCTTCAATATGCTTCATCATCATGCTCTTCAAGCCAAGCCCACACCCCAAGCAAGCCCAATAAGCCCATACAAACAAAATAAACCCCAAAAGGGCACACCAAACAAGCATACAATTGCAAAATATACTAAAAATATTAATATAGTAGGGAAAATTCTAATATTATTTCTAGGGGACCTACTAAACCTACCCTTAATACCCATATATGCCCCATAGCCTAACTTGTCCTAAAAAACCCAAAAGAAATTGTTTTGATGCACCTAAGTTGTGGTTTAACCTAATTTTATACAACCTAGAATTACCTAATCAAAACTATCCTAAAAATTGTCACAAAAATATGGAATTAATTCAGGGGGAACCTAAAACATACATCTAACTACCCTAAAAAGATTGACTTAAAAATATTAAGGGAGCTACCTAAACTAAAATCTACAAATTAAGGTATCAACTAAAAAGACTTAAAAAACAACAAAAGAAGAAAATATGCAAAAAAATATTTAAATGAAATAAAATGGCAATTTTATGATTTTATATTTTTCTTGACAAAAAATGGAAAGTGGAGAAAAAATTCCCATGAGAAAATATTCTTTTTTCTATTTATTATGAATTTTTAAAGTTTGAGAAAATTTGGTAAAAAATAAAATGACAAATAGATGCATGGGGTGCAAGAAGTAATATACTCAGTTCATATGATTATGGGCCCAGATAGGGGGGGGGGGGGTCTGGATAGTAAGCGCGCCTGGGCCCAATGTGAGTTCAGAAAAATCAATTAAAATGAAAAGAAAAAAAGAAAAACTAGTGGTGCAGATAGAAGGAAAACATAGTGCAAATCCAATTGGGCCTCAGCGTGGGGGTGGCGTTAGCATGTAGTACACGAAGCCCAGAAGAGGCTTTAAGTGAAACGCAACGCTTTACGCTGCTGGCTTTCCCTCCATTTCGTTTTCAAATCATGGTCGTTGGATCTCTTCTTGAGTCAAAGTCCTCGCGTGCATCTGACGGTCTGTGAATCATCTTCAACCTTGGGAGCTAGGGTTTCGCAGAATCCATTAAAACACGCATGCCATGCACAGATTTTCCAGCTGCTCGTTCTCCTTCGTTGTTCCACCAATCAACACGATGTAAAAACCAATTTTGATCTGAATTTCGCCCTGAATACAACTATGGCATTGGAATACATTGATACCCTCTAACTCATGCAAACCGAATGCACAACCAAACCAATCTCAAAATATCATCAAGTTTCAACTTCAACCAAACTCAGAATTCTTGGTATCAAAATGATCCTTATGCTACACTCATTAAAATCAGCCATAAATCTTGCCTTAACACTCATTATTTCGCATGTTCTTGATCATCAAAGAATTGACCTCCATTAATGGAACTCCACCAATTGCTCCCAAATTCATCACAAATGACCACCTAATTGTCTCTAACCAGTCTATGCTAATAATTTACCCTAGCCATGCCTAGAATAGGGTGTATAAATGGTTTTGCATACCTTGCTCTTGGATATGGTAGGTGCTGAAACTCTCCAAATCAAGCCTTGTAACTCTTCAAGTATGATCCCTAGATGATGAATCTTCCTCTGTTTGCAAAAGAAATGGCTGGAATTGCTTGTACTTCAAGATCCAATGTAATTTACCTTCTTGCAAATTCAATGTGAATGCTTCCAAATCTTCATCAATGGAGTTGCAAATCAATATGAACACACTCAGAAATGGTTATGGAGATGATTTGTGAAGAAAAATGGAATAGCAATGAAGAAGAATCAAGAGATTCAATGTAATTTGCAATGAGGGAATTGGGATTTCAATCTCTCTTCTCTACCACAATCAACACCAACCTTGCCTTAATGTAAGCTGCACACATTATATAGAATGGATTGGACCAGTCTAGAACCCTCTAGAATCATCTAGGATCTTCCCATGAGAATTTGATTTTTTCATCCAATGGTATTTTGCATTTTCACTTCTCCTTATATGGTATCTCATGCAATATGCCTTGTAATCTTGGTAACTGAATTGAATTTCTCTTTACATGATATTTTGGATGAGATACAATGCACATCTTCCTTGTTTATTGAGTTATTTTGAGTTTTGCCATGGTACCTTATTATGCAAGCAAGACTTTTCCAAAGCAACCCTGTGATGCAAGCCTCAAATCAAAATTGTGGCTGAACCATTGTTCTTAGAATGTCATTTGGAGTCAAAATGACCTATCATATGACATGGTTTGGGCTTGTAGCTTATGATTTATGATTTTCAACTTCACTTAAATTAACTTATGTCTCATTTTTAGGCCATTTTTATCACTTTTTGATATGAGCCTTTCCAACATCTCATGACCTCCCTACTAGACTTAAAACATCATTCTAAGAAAGTTTTATGTTGAAGATTTTTCCATTTGAATCTTGGAAATAGGAGATATGGCCTTATGCTTGAAATGACCTATAACCTCCAAATAACCAAAATGCCCTTGGCTTGTCAAGATCATAAGTAGAGCTCCACAAATCAGATTGAGGCATACCATACCTTTCTAGAAAGCTAAGATCCTGGGGAACAACTTTCATCTTGGCCAAAAATCCAATTGAAAACTCTTTAAGGGGCAAAAGTTGCTTGGAAGTCAAGTAACTTTCCCAGACAAATTTCAGATGCCTCTGAGGACCTGTAACTTGCAAGAACCATAACTTGAGTTCTATAAATCTCCTTGATGCCTTCCACCACTCAAATTAAAGGTCTTGAGATACTCTACAAGTTTCTTGTTGGCCAAGTATCCATTTGAGACTTGAATTTTGAATTACTTTGCTTGGAAGTTTGACCTAAACCAGGGGATTTTATTCAGAAACCCTAATTTAGAAACTTCTCTTCTTCTTGATTTCTTTTGATTTCTCCTTGGCACAACACCACATCCATATCCACCTATCTAATGATGACCCCCACATCCTCCTAATAGGCCTTGATGCCCTTCAATCAAGCATTTGACCTAGGGTTGACCCAGGGTTGACCCAGATGACACCCTAGTTGACTGTCTTCAACTGTAGCTCTTGTAACCATGCCAATGACTTGTCTTGCTTTCAAAATGACCCTCTAGGTCTTCCATGCCCTCAATTCATAACCCATAACCTCTCTGATGATCTTCACATACCCTCAAGATAGGAGAGAAACCCACTGCTTGGCCTTTAAACTTCCCAAAGCTTCAATTTCTTTCTTGGTGATTTGAATAGGCTTGAGTCTTGATAAGAGCCTCTTGAATACATTCCTTGAGATGAAAAATAGCCCTTGATCCCTTGTCAGATGACTTGTTATGCTATGCTATGCAAATGATTAGACTATGTATATGATTTACTATGCAAATGACAATGCAATTGAAACATAAACCAAGTGAAGTAGGTTGAGCAAATTTTAGGGTGCAACACCACCCAAACTTCACACCTTGAGTAGCTTCCTCCAATTCACAAGCAGCCACTACAAAAGCCGTGGAGCATCGTCTGCAAATATCAACCACATTAGCAAGTACTTGCAAGAAGCTTCAAAACAAGAACGTCGCAGACAACCATCAGCTTGTAGACACCGAAAGACATCAGCCTCAACGAGTATACCGATCCACCATTAACACCAGCATGACGTCAATATATCAGTCCAACATCTGCAACAACATTGGCATTTGCAAACAAACAACAATATCAACAAAGGCCCCAGCAATTTCAACACGCTAAACCAAATAAGCTGCAAATCCAACATACACAATTAATCAACTATCAAACCAAATTAAAAACAAAATGCAACGTTGAATCAGAAGCAGTGACAAAGTCCCTTCAGCATTCTATTATACAGAGGCTATTGCTAAAATGGGACGTCTAAAGCTACAATACCAATTCCTCCTGTTGCGTAAATTCCTTCCGGACTTGATCCCTGCCACATTAACAACGAGTTTTTAGACTTGTTGTTCATTTTCTTTTCAGAAACAGAATTTATAAAGAGCAGAAAAGAGGAACTAGTTGGTAACTTACCAAGACTTCTCCACACGAAGCCATATCTAAACCTGTCCTAAATAGCCCAACATAATCAGTGAAATAAACAATAACACATCAATTTTAAAGGTAGTCCAGACCTGTTTCATATGAAAGAAGGAACTATCAGTCACTTGAGGCAAGTTACAGGCAACCTCCCGACAATTTTGAATCAAAGGTAGAAACATATCAAAGGCCTTAACAGTCATATAACTGAAATTCACACACACATCCCAATTGGATTTAACTTCATCACCATCTAAATCCGGTTGCTGCAAAATAGAAGAAGAGGTTGTTAAAAAACGAACCACATACACAAACATGGTCTGAATCAAATAACATGAGATGTTGGGAAGGAAAACGCAAATCTGAAAGCACATCCTACGTACCACAAACACACGCGTTGCAAAGACGAAATGAATTCACGAGCAACAGCGGCCCGAGAATCACGACGGAGAACAAATCGACTAACACCTGGTTGAAAATTCAGAGTCTTGTTAGAAATACAAGCAGCAACCACCCTAATCTCAAACAAATCAGTGAAGATGAACCACTCAGCTTATATCGACTTCCAACCATTCCGATAGTACTTCAGCGTATGTTGCTTTCAACCTGCCAGAACCAGAGGCGAAGCTTATGTTAACTACCATCAATAGCTGAACAAACCAAAAAACTGCTAAACAAAACAGGGAGGCGTTCATCCATTTTTTTAAAGACGTATTTTGGACAAGTCAATCCCTTTCCAAAACAGTAATCAAACAGGTTTAATTTGAAGCAAGGAATCGTGCTCAT
The DNA here is from genome assembly GCA_963859935.3 of Lathyrus sativus. NCBI lineage: Eukaryota > Viridiplantae > Streptophyta > Magnoliopsida > Fabales > Fabaceae > Lathyrus > Lathyrus sativus. The sequence goes on from OZ012736.1 coordinate 513,782,052, forward strand.
AAAACCAGATAGAAGGACAATTACCATACCTTCGAGACAGGTTTTGAACCTGTTAAGGCAGATTTAATTTCTTTCCGAAATAGCCACCGACCTGTCCCTGTAAAAAAGGAATTTTTCATTAAAACGTGCTAAAGGAGTCGCAAACACGATTTTACGAGAACAGAAACAATTTCAAAACTTGTCAAAACAATATCTGGACACGCTCATTATGAATTTGGAAGGAATTCGCAAGGAATTAATAACGGTACAACTATAAAAGAAGAAGAAGTCGAGAAAACACAATCATTCGCAGAGGTATCGCTAATTGAGAAACCCTAACAGCAACCACAAAAACATCTTCACAAAAAAACCCCAAAATTCCCCAAGTCAAAAACCCAAATTGAAAAAAGGTGAACTTATCTCGTGATATCCCCCGCCGTCGCCGGAAATCGCAAAGCCATCACCCCGTCAAGACTTTCGCAACTCTATCACCATCCTTCGCCACTGAGACCATCGCGTCGGAAGCTCTCATTTCGCCTTTTCCCAGTTTCCACTTCGAAACCACCATCGGAAACCCTTGCGGAAGACGTCAAGCCGTGATATTTCTCTAACATTAATCTTCTTTTTGTTGTGTTTCTATGTAGGAGAATGAATGGAAAACGAAGCGGATAAGAGGAAATAGCCGCAGAAAGAAAGAAGACGGAGGGAGACAACGCAAGAGAGATTGAGAAGGGGGTCGGAGAAGGCGCGATCGGAGAAGGGGAGATTGGGGGGAATTTAGGTTTTTTGTGTTTTTTTAATTATTTACTTTATTTCGTTTACTGATGTAATAATAACACTAATCACACACCACACTCACTAAACACACACATCATCCATTAATCACCCTTACAATCTTAATCAACCCTTTTTTACCCAATCAACACATTAAACCTTTTCCAAATCAGTTTTTTTAAAAATAAAACAAATTAATAAATATTTTATTAACTAATTAATATAATATTAATTTTTTTTTATGAAATTAACTATTGATTTTTTTTTAAATCAATTGTCTAATTAATCAACCATCTAGTTAGTTTTTTTTAATAGACTTAAACCTTTTATAAATAATAATATACCCTTTTTTGAAATTATCTCACACTTAAAACAACTTTTAAAATAAATTAATAACTTTTAAATCTAAATTAACTTTTATCTCTTATGATAATATCTAAAAATCTTTTTTTTATTATTTAATAAATCCTATTTATTTAAAATCAATTCACATCCTAAAACCTCTTGCTAACAAAATTAAGTTGACATCTTTTTTAAAATCAACTTCATCAACTATTTCTTTTTTTAAATTATCAATCCAACTTTAAAAAACCCAAACAACCCTTTTATAAATCTAAATTAAAACCAATACGTCTAAAAATCAAATCAACATTTTTATTCAAACTAAAAATCAAAATCAAATGATTAAAATCAAATAACAGCGTAAAAACACAACCTAATCGTGCACATTCACATTCACGACACAACACACTTGTACACCTAGCGCTTTCATGCGCATGTTTGTTTTTATCTATTCTTATTCATTCACAGTTCACACACTCACTTAGCGCTTTCATGCGTTCGTGTATGTCTTTACTTATCTGCTTTATCCGCAATTTACATTATCGCGTTTATATTGCTGCATAGCATTCCGTCCAAAGGAAAATCCTACACATGATTCAACAATTGTGTGTAGTGCACATCATTCGCATCATACTCCCCTATGATCCTTGATCCCATTCAAGTTGATCTTTCTAAGTTATATCCTGCCCCATAGGAAGACCTTTGTCTTTATTCTACAACTTAGATACAAACACAATACAAACTCACTCAATACAAATCAAACAATATTCAAGCATTCAACAGTCAATTCAAACAATAATTATTCAACACAATAGAGAAAAGATGCCAAATCATCTTAAGCGAGATAGAATCTCCACTCCCACAACAATACAATCAAGCCGTAGGGACTTTGCCTTAAGAGAAATAAAGGCATACTCGTCAAACAATCCGAGTACTTAAGCCATTTTCTTAAGACGATGCAAAGACTATTTTCCTACACCTTGTGGCGGTTAAATCTCCCTTAAAATGAAGACACATCTCTCCTCCCAAAACCAATCAAAACAACTACCCTAAACCCGTAGGAACTTTGACCACAGTCAAAGAACTCCTCTAACCCTTTAGGGGAACTACAAATACTCTGATTCCACTCCCGTAAGGATATGTAGGCATAAGATGCGACATCTTATCGAATATACTTAGAAATAAACCCATGGGTCTTTAAACTCTTAAGCAGATAAACACTTAGCAATAAACAAACATAAAATAAGAGGTTCCTCTAGAGTACTACAGAAACTTAGGATGCTAGTACCTTCCTTAAGTTTAACCAACCCCCGAACCTAAAACTCTCTAAACCTTGCATTTGCATTGCATTGTGGGAATTTCGATCTTTATCCCTTCCTTTGGGCAAATCAAAGTTCGGTTGCAAAATGAATTAAAGATTCAAACTAATCAATAGTTTGGTATCCGAATTTCACCGCGACAGCGATCCATCTTATTTGATCCTATCCAAATTTTTCTTTTGCTAGCCCCGTAGTTAAAAAACCAACTTTCTTACGATTACGAGGTTCATTCGAATATGAAATCCAATCCTGGAAAGACAGTATCCCACTCTTTTTTGATACTCACGATTTCGATACATTTCAAAATAGAGAAATTTCTAGTGGAGCGGGTGCTATACGACAATAATTAGTTGATCTGGATTTAAAAATTATTATGGATTCTTCGTTGCTAGAATGAAAAGAATTAGTAAAAGAGGGCTCCAATGACAAATGGAAAAAATCAAAAAGTTCGAAAAAGAAAGAATTTTTTGGTTCGACGCATGGGATTAGCTAAGCATTTTCTCCTAACAAATGTAGAACCATAATGGATGGTTTTATGTCTCTTACTAGTTCTTCCTCCCAAATTGATACAAATCAAATAGTTCCAAATATATTTTTTCTGAATACAAGAAAAAACCAAAATTGATTTCTATTATTTCTTTAAGATAGGTCTATAAAAATAGAAGATATGTCTATAAAAAGAATAGAAAAATCCATCCAATCATGACTTTGAGTATCAAACATTTGATTTTCATATCTATGATGCATACGAGATTTTGAAGGCAATTATTGGACAAAACTTTCAGTTAGAATCTATTATTATTAATCCAATTCCCTAGAATATTCAAAAATAGGACAGATAGATAAAAAAATAAATAGAGAAAAAGAGTCCAATTTATTACCTCGATCCGCAAGAAAGGGTATACGTCGGAATTAGATTAATCTGAATGACAGAAAAATAGAACAAAAAATACAATAAAAGAAATCAATGTAAAATAGAAAGTAAAAATAGTAAATAGAAAGTAAAAATAGGATCCTCTAGTAGTTTTCTAGACATACAAATTCGAATAATATAGAAAACTTTTTTTTTTTAATTTCACGAACAAGATTCAAAAAGAATCTTATTTGATAAAAGCATAGTAGTATGTCTGGGGATCCACTGGTAACGAGAGTAATAAAAGCGATCGATCATTTGTTTTTGGAATAGTTCTTTAAAAAATATATTTCTAGGATTTATGAGTCATAAGACAATTTTCGAGTCATGACTTAAGGAATTTTGTTATAATAGAAAGGAATAAGCCAATTAATTAAGTTAATGGATTTATTAGATATCAATGGACAAAAAAACAATTTTTCTATTCGAACCCCAGTAGAAAAGAAGGGACAGTCTACGAGAAATCATATTCTATATAAAATGAAAAAAGCCTCGAAGGTTCCATCGCTGAATCCCGTGTAGGGCTAGCTGTTTGGATTTCCCATCTCATGAGAAACCCTTTTCGTTACGCTTAGCCCTATCCCCTTCTAGGGGTATTTTAGTGATAGGTTCTATAATAATTGGACAATCCTATTTGCTCAAATATCTAGCGACAACCTCCTATGTTCCTTTCATTACAGTATTTGTAAACAAGTTCCTGGAGAACTTTCCTAGGGGTTTTGATATGAGTTATGATGAGGACGATCTTTTTGATCAAAGAGAGGGCACCATTTACAATCTTTTACCGGATTACGAGGGTAGTTGCTATAATCCAGAGAATTATGAAAGGGATCATAGCGACGATTTCGACCATAAGCTTCATAGCCGATTGAAGTTTCTAAGTATGGAGGATTCGGTATCTAGCGATATCATACCGGAAAAGGAACTATACCGGTTTTATCTCACAGTTCAATTGGAATTAGTAAAAGCAATGTCTCCTTGCATAATTTGGATTCCAAACATTCATGATTTCGATAGGAAGGAGTCAGATGACTTATCGTTGGGTATATTAGTGAACTCTCTTTCCAGAGATTCTGAAAAAGGTTCTACTAACAATAATCTTGTTATTGCTTCTACTCATATTCCAGAAAAAGTAGACCCTTGTTTAATAGGGACGAATAAATTAAATACATGCATTAAGGTACGAAGGCTTCTTATACCACCACAAAGAAAGCACTTTTTTTCTCTTTCATATACTAGGGGATTTCACTTAGAAAAGCAAATATTCAATACTAATCGATTGGGGTCTATAACTCTAGGTTCTAATGTACCTGATCTTGTAGCACTTACTAATGAGGCGCTATCGATTAGTATTATACAAAAGAAATCTATTATAGACACTAATATAATTCGATTTGCTCTTCATAGACAAACTTGGAATTTTAGATCTCGTATAAGAGAGATTCAGGATCATGGGATCCTTTTTTATCAGATAGGGAGGGTTGTTTCACAAAATCTACTTCTCAGTAATTTCTCTATAGATCCTATATCTATCTATATGAAGAAGACAACATGTCAGGAGGGGGATTCTTCTTTGTACAAATGGTACGTCGAACTTGGAAGAAGTATGAAGAAATTAACTATACTTCTTTATCTTTTGAGTTGTTCTGCCGGATCGGTCACTGAAGACTTTTTTTTGGTATCCAGACCTAATGAAAACAATGATGCTTCTTATAGACTCCGTGAGAATGATTCTGATCTAGTTCATGGGCTATTAGAAATAGAGGGTGCTCTGCTGGGACCCTCCGAGACAGGAAGTCGTTTTGATAATGATGGAGTGTTGTTGCTTCTTCGGCCCGAAAGAAATCCCTTAAAGATGCTTCAAAATGGGGTTTCTTCTATCATTTATAATAGTGAATGATTTCTCTATAAAAAATATGAACCGGGATCGGAAGAAGGGGAAGGAGTCGGAGTCTACGACCTGAAACCGATAAAGCTAGGTGTAAGTAGCAAATATTCAATGGCATCTCTTATTTTGGCAGGAGGCGGAATTACCAAACTTCTAGCATTTCCTCACGCTTGGCGCCAATGATTCTTATTTATAGAAGAAGACTATGCCTACGCTAATATGAAGTAAAAAAAGCATGGCACTCTGAGTTCGATATGCAAAAATATTTTTTTAAACCATTCGACTCTATATCCAAAGAGTAGTAGGAAAAAGGGGAAGGGGTATTTACAATTTTATATTTTCTCTTATCTATTAATTAGAGCCTCTTTTAGTGTCACGATTTTTTTTACTTCATTTGAAAGAAAAAAAAGAAACTTTGGGATTACTGAATCAAAAACTACACGAAATTAAGAGAGCAACAGAATCATCATAGTCTTTAAATTTTTTAAAATATTCTTTAAAAAAAGAAAGAAAGAAAGATGGTTATTGGATTCTTTACTGATTTGGGTCTGATAGACCCGGTATATATATATATATATATATATATATATATATATATATATATATATATATATATATATATATATATATATATATATATATATATATATATATATATATATATATATATATTATTTCTTCAATGAAAGGTAAAAAAAATGAAAAATTAAAAGTATAGAGTCGTATGCTATATAAAAAATTCAAAAGATGCTTGCCTGTACGACTTTCAATTTAAATTGAAATTCTTTTGAATATCCCTTCTTTCTTATTTTTTTAAGTCAAGATTGAGAGGAAAAACCTTACTATATTATACTATCAGGGTAATGATCCATCAACCTCATAGTGCCCCTTATGAGGGACCATCAGGAGAATGTATGCTGGAAGCAGATGAAATGGTGATACTTCGAGAAACAATAACAAATATTTATTCGCAAAGAGCACGCAAACCGGTATGACAGATATCTAAAGAATTGGAAAGGGATCATTTTATGTCACCCGAAGAAGCCCAGGCCTACGAAATTATTGATTATGTATCAGATTCTTTACCTACTGAAGCAATTTTTGATTCCGGAGCGGATTCAATTTTTTAAATGCAAAATTTGCATATGTCAATATTGATAGTTGGAATCAATATTGATGTTTGGACTATTTTTGTCCTTTTTATTCCTACTAAACAAATAATTTGCTTTCAAACTATTTTTGTCCCCACTATAATGCATACAACTCTGGTTGCTGGTTGGGCCGGTTCGATGGCTCTATATGAATTAGCAGTTTTTGATCCCTCTGACCCTGTTCTTGATCCAATGTGGAGACAGGGTATGTTCGTTATACCCTTCATGACTCGTTTAGGAATAACCAATTTGTGGGGTGGTTGGAATATTACAGGAGGCACTATAACAAATTCGGGTATGTAGAGTTACGAAGGTGTGGGCGCAACACATATTGTGTTTTCGGGCTTGTGCTTTTTGGCAGCTATTTGGCATTGGGTCTATTGGGATCTAGAAATCTTTTGTGATGAACGTACTGGAAAATGGGTATCCGATCCTTATGGACTAACAGGAAGGGTACAATTTGTAAATCCCGCATGGGGTGTGGACGGTTTTGATCCTTTTGTTCCGGGGGGAATAGCCTTTCATCATATTGCATCAGGGACATTGGGCATATTAGCGGGTCTTTTCCATCTTAGTGTGCATCCACCTCAACGTTTATACAAAGGATTACGTATGGGAAATATTGAAACCGTCCTTTCCAGTAGTATCGTTGCTGTATTTTTTTGCAGCTTTTGTTGTTGTTGGAACTATGTGGTATGGTTCAGCAACTACCCCGATTGAATTATTTGGTCCTACTCGTTATCAATGGGATCAGGGATACTTCCAGTAAGAAATATATCGAAGAGTTGGTAGTGGGCTAGTCGAAAATCAAAGTTTATCAGAAGCTTGGTCTAAAATTCCTGAAAAATTAGCTTTTTATGATTACATCGGTAATAATCCGGCAAAAGGGGGTTTGTTTAGAGCGGGCTCAATGGACAATGGAGACGGAATAACGATTGGTTGGTTAGGGCATCCTATCTTTAGAGACAAAGAGGGGCAAGAACTTTTTGTACGTCGTATGCCTACCTTTTTTGAAACTTTTCCGGTTGTTTTGGTAGACAGAGACGGAATTGTTAGAGCAGATGTTCCTTTTCGAAGGGCAAAATCAAAGTATAGTGTCGAACAAGTAGGTGTAATTGTTGAATTCTATGGTGGCGAACTCAATGGAGTTAGTTATAGCGATCCTGCTACTGTGAAAAAATATGCTCGACGTGCTCAATTGGGTGAAATTTTTGAATTAGATCGTGCTACTTTAAAATCGGATGGTGTTTTTTGTAGCAGTCCAAGGGGTTAGTTTACTTTTTGACATGCTTCATTTGCTCTGCTCTTATTTTTCGGGCACATTTGGCATGGTGCTAGAACCTTGTTCAGAGATGTTTTTGCTAGTATTGATCCAGATTTGGATGCGCAAGTAGAATTTGGAGCATTCCAAAAACTTGGAGATCCAACTATAAAAAAATAGGGAGTCTGATAGAAATAGGTCTGTTCCTTTTCGATTCGATTTTTTTTGTTGTTATATGAATTTGATATTAGGGAACTAGATAAATCTTGATTTCAATCATTCCATTTTGTTTTACTCTTGTTCTTTCTTTTTCTTTATCCAGGAGATAATCCCCCAAAACAGGTATGAAAGCTATAATTGTAAACCACGATCAAATCTATGGAAGCATTGGTTTATACATTCCTCTTAGTCTTGACTTTAGGAATCATTTTTTTGCTATTTTTTTTAGAGAACCCTCTAAAGTTCCCACTAAAAACACGAAATGATTGAGAATTATCTCAATTGAATCTTCAATATCATAATATTGGGGGCTCATTACTTCAACTAGTCCCCATGTTCTTCGAATGGATCTCTTAGTTGTTGAGAGGGTTGCCCAAAAGCAGTATATAAGGCATACCCAGTAAAACTTACAATTAAACCAGATATAGGGATGGCAATTAGGGTTGCTGTTTCCATGATTCTATAATATCAAGACTACAATGGATCTATAGGGTAAGATCCTTTATCTACAGCGGAATGGTATACAAAGTCAATAGATCTCAATAAAAAAATAGGATTTATGGCTACATAAACCGTTGAGGGTAGTTCTAGATATGGTCCAAGACGAACTGTTGTAGGAGATTTATTGAAACCATTGAATTCAGAATATGGTAAAGTAGCTCTGGGGTAGGGAACTGCCCCTTGGATGGGGGTTGCAATGACCCTATTTGCAGTATTTCTCTCTATTATTTTAGAGAATTATAATTCTCTGTAGTACTCTACAGGAACCTTTTGTTTATTTTTGCTATTTTTGCTTTATTATTTGCTTGAAGTATATACTGAGCTAAGGGTTAAGAGTGACAGAAAAGATCAAGTCTTAGTCCTAAGTTTACTCGGCAAGATTCGCATCTTGTGCCTACGTATCCTGGGTAGGGAATGAAATCAAAGTAATTGTAGTTCCCCTCGAAAGGGAGGGTAGAAACTTCTTGACTATGGTCAAGGTTTCAATGGGGGAGTAAACATCTCTTAAGGAAACGCTTACGTGGAGTACGACGACTCCAACCTCTATGTTGTAAAGAGTTGAAATTAGGGTTAAATTAGATGTTCCACAGCGGGAAACCCTAAAATAGAATACGACGACTCTTTGACCTAATGCTAGGGTAAATGGAATTTTCGTCCACGGCGGGACATCTAAGCTATTAGGGTTTAGAAACATTCAAAGGGTGAGGACTATTGACTTGGCGATCAAACAGTTTAGACCTAATCCTTCAAAGGGACGCTAACGGTACATGAAATGCAAACAACGAATATTATCATATGGCAGCATTAAAATACGAAAATAAAGAAAGCGGTAAAGAAAAGCACCGCGACGATCACTCGCGTAAATTACAGATCCCAAAAAATGCAAAAATAACTAACTGCGACGATTACTCGCATGATTACAATCCCCAAAACAAACAAGCAAGAATAATAACGGCGACGATGTCCTCGCATGATTACAACTGAAAAGTGACAACACAAGCAAATGACAGATTAATAAGCTGACACGAACGAGATAGTGACGAGGGTTAGACAGGAATTGAGACGCCTAAATCAAGATTTTATTTTTTTGAATTTTATTTAAAAGAAAAGTTAATTTTGCATTTTTAAAAGGAGGAATTGTTTTATTTTATGTTTTTAATAAAAAAAATTGTTTTAATTTAATTAAGAAAATGTTTTAATTTAAAAAAAATGTTTAAAGTTAGGTTTTATTAAAATAAATGGTAAGCCTAAAACTCCTATTTTTGCCTTAAATCTATTAAAAATTTTAGTCAAAACTATTAATTTCGAGTTACATTTTATTAAAAAATCTTTGGCTTTTAAGAATAATTTTTATAGTTTTAAACTATTTTTAAGTTTTAAAATAACTTTCTAAGTTTAAAAATGAATTTTTTATTTTAGATTTATTAAGAAAAATGAGTGACTAATTAAACAAGAAGGTCCTAATAATGATTATTATTACTAAATCAAACTAATAAAATAAAATAAATAAACCATAATCTAAACTACAAAAATAGAGGGAAAAAAACAAAAGTAAAGACACGAGGGGGTATATCTAGCCTCTTTTCTTCATTAGGATTTTCAACCCTAATCTTCTTCTTCTTTTTCATACCGCCGCCATTGAAGGTCTCTTTGAGCTCCTTCGTTCCTTTTGGCATGTGGCTTATCCTACGAACCTGAAAACAAACCACCAAAACAAAACCATATCATCTCAATAACACCTTACTTTTCGGCCGATTGGTGGTTCTTGATGACTTCCTTGGTGCTTTCGTCCGCAATTTGGATTTGCGGTGGTGTTTACGGCCAATGGTGTGTTCCGCTGAGGCCGTCGCGAGTTTGCCCGTCGGCGATGCTTGGATGGTGTTCGAACCCTTGTAGGTTCCGCCGCCGCTTGTCGGTTTGTTGGTTTGACAATGATGAAGACGAGGAAGCCAATCCTCCTTCTGAGTTTAGTCGGTGTCGTCTCGACGGTATTCTTCCTCTTTCCGGCCGCTGCGAAAAAGTTCTTCTTTTCTTCTGCTCGGTTTGATGATGATGAAGCCTTTAATGGCTTTTCTGAAACCCGTTCTTGCCGCCTCCTCGTTCTTCCTTAGGGTTTTTATCTGAACCCTTATGAAGATTTATATATGCTCTTCGTTTCTGGGCTGGATCCGTTACTATCAAGACTTTTGTGTTGGATTTGGAGAAATTTTCGGAGTGTTTTTCTCTGGAAATTGTTGCTGTGAACTCGGTCTCGAGGGTTTGTTGTTGATTTTATTATAACTTGTGTTCTTTCCGCGATTTGTTTATGGCTGATTGCTGGTTTCGTAGTTGGGCTTTGTTTGTTTGACTTGGTTATCGCTTGGTTGAACATTCCCAGGTGGCTCGCGGATTTCATGTTGTTGGCTGAGTTGATCCGTTGAAATTGAGAAATTTCTGAAAAAAGTGTTAAGGCCATGTTTGGCAAACCCTTTTTCAAATAAGTGGTTTTCTAATAAGCACTTTTTGGATAAGCATGTTTTCCAAACCAACTTTTTTCAAAAGCACTTCTTTATCTCTCTCTCGGTTGCCTTAAAATAAGAACGGAAGTTACCGGATTTACCGAAATGTCGGAAAGGAGTCGGAAGTTGGTTTCGGAGCAAATCCGTTACCCTCCCGACGCACCCGATGATGACAATGTTCTGAGGGTGTCAGATAAAAATTCTAACCGATAACATTGCTGTCTGTTTTGCTATTTTTGCAAGTTCGACGAAATAATCGAAAGCTCGGAATTGGAACAAAGAAAAAAATCGGACAAATTAGGCACTTAGGAATTTTATGACTTTTTTAGAAAATGCAATTTATTATCTTTGTAATTTTATGTATTTATTACTATTTTTTTTGTAAAGGATTATCATTATTAATAATAATTCTTTATTTTGTGAAAACATTATTTTTGTTATGCAAAATAAAAATGAAAACCATTATATATGCTTTTTGTTCAATATAAAATGAAAACAATATGAAAATGAAAATAAAATTAATTTAAAATGAAAATGAGAATAATGAAATAAAGTTATTTAAAAAATAAAGTTATTTAAAAAATAAAGTTATTTAAAAATGCAATGAAAATAAAACTTAAAGAATGAAATGAATGGCTTTATAATGGAATGAAAATAAAATAAAATTAAGAAAATGAAACAAAATTGATTTAAAATAAAAATGAAAATGAAATGAAATTTAATTCCTAATTCCTCCAATTTACCTAATTAATCTCGTCTTCAACAGAACTTTCGATTAAACTTTCCGGCAATCCACATGAACCTTATCCGATCAAATCCAAACTGTCTGATTAAATTCAAATGATCATATCTCCTGATTAACTCCATCCAACTAAAATTGAATTGATATAATTCCAACGGCTCGAATCCTTCACGATCAAACCATTCCAACTACACCTCGGCCCCAATTCACATCCACAATATCACACAGATCAAATTTCCTGACTACAACTCAATTTCAAAAATTGACAGCCGACTGCGAGCAAATGACCATTTTACCCTTCATACGCTAGAGAGTGCGCCACATGATTATTTCCTGCAAAATTAAACCAGCTACACAAACCTGTTAGCGACTGGTTAAATGTAATGCCTAAATGCAATGGAATGCAAGATGAAACGACAAATCTTAGGGAAAAATTTGGGGTATTACAATGCACCATTTATATAGCAATGTACTAGTGAATTACCTATACGAAACCAGATTACAAAACATTGTCATCATCTTCAACCTCTCTTCTATGCATACACACAATTGAACTACACTTAATTATTTTTCGATTGGATGACCATCTAGATTATGGTTGATAACTTTCAATTAGGTTTGGTGTAACCGAGAATATTGGGTTGGGATATTTGTGTGTTTCAAATAAGAAAACCAAGGTGGAGTTTTCCTTCAAGATCAGTGTGATTTGAAGGTTTTGGACAATATCACGTAAACACGAATTTGACCGAGCGAAGGCCTTGGGATAAGGTGGTTTCCTTGTAATGGAGTAGCACGAGACAGTGAATCGTGTTCGAGAATCTTGGGTTCAACAAGTGCGTGCTCGGGATAATCAGAGGATTGTAGCCGCATTGTTGGTGACTTGATTAAGCCTTGATTAAGGGTTTGGAGGTGGTTGATTCAACAATAAACAGTAGAGTTTGTGGGATTATAATTCTCCACCTTTTGTATAAACATTTTTGCAAAGATAAGGTTAATTGCAAGTATCTCAATTCGATTTCGGATTGAGGACAGACGTACCCAAACAAGGTTGATTGTGGAACTGCCTAAACAAATCTTTGTGTCTCTTTATTGCTTTAATTTTCTTTGATTGTTATTCTTGCAAATTATCGATTTCGTTGTTGTTTCGATTAATTCGATTAGAAATTGTTTTCAGTTTTCTTTTAAATTGTTGTTGTTGATATAATCACAATCACTTTGATTTTGATTGACTCTTTACATCAACAAAATAAATCGAATTTTTAAACGTGATTAATCGCACATAAAGTGTTCGATAAATTGTTTTGAGTATTTTTATCGCTTTGTGTTCATTGGAAATAAGCATTACGAATAACTTTTCATTTGATTGATCCGCGAGTTGATCATTGTTGAACGATTTGCATTCATTATCATTCCATAAGGTTTACGTTGCACATATATCTTTTCGATAGTAGGTTCGGTTAGACGATCCGATTCAGGTTGTTTTTCTGATGTGCCATACTTTTTTAAAAGAATTTTTTACTAAGAGTTTTTAGTTTTAAATTTATGATCTATTCACCCCCTCTAAATCGAAACCTATCATCTAATAATTGTGTAAATATAATTTTAAAATATCTTTTGTTGTTTCTCACATTTATAGACAAGAGAACAATTATGCATACTCCCTTACTAACTTAGGGCTTACGATTAATGCAATCCAACTCTTTACCATTATGTTTTAGGACCAATTTTGAAAAGATTATCTTTAGACTGTCTTTCTTTAGATCTGTTTCTATTTGAGAGAGTATCAATATAGCCCCCTCTCTTTTTCTATCCCATTTTTCTTTTTATTGATTTAACCTTATTAAAAATTGACTAATGAAATCTTGTTGTGTTTTTTGATCTAATGGTTAATTTTAAGGATACACAGGTGAGAAACTTCATTGAACCCTCTTTTTATAAGTCACTTATTCAATCATTTCTCAAACTTTATATAATTAGCTAATTACTTAAATTTCCTATTAAAATATTAATTTAAAATAATTAAACTATTCTTTCAAAATATAAATAATTTAAAATTTTATTTTTACTTTTTAGTCTTACTATTAAAAGTAATATATTAAATTACAATTTTGTTGTTTCTATTTTATCTTATCTGATTCATAAAATTAATCCCTCTATTTTAAATTTATACCGTTTATGTCTCATATTTCTATTTCTCGTAGAAAGTTGATGAGATATTTGCTTTTTAACTTATATCATTAGATATAAAATTTTATGATAAATTTATATACGATAATTTGTCATATTTCACAAGAAATTTGACATTTAAAAAATGAAAATATCATTAATTTTAAGTGTAAACATAAAAGAGAGAATTAAAACTATTTAAATTTTAAATATAATAATTAATTTTGTAAATCAGATAAAATAAGGGGACAAAAACTCTAATTAAACATAAATAATATTATAAAATTAATTTTTATTTTTTAAATATATGACATGACAAAATTGTTTGTTATGATGTCATCATAAACTCTCCTGATTCAATTTCATGTTATTAAAAATATGCTATCTATATAAATTTAAAGGGTAAAAACAAAAAATATTAAATAGAGAGATAAAAGTATAATTTTTTTAAAAAATATTAAAAGTTAAAAATAATAAAAAAATATGAAGATCAAAAATATATTAAAACCTTAAATTTATGTCCTATGTGTACCAATTCTTGAAAAAATGCAATATAGTTAGATAAAGAAAACTCAATATGGCAGGCAAAAAGTTATAACAAAAAAAGTAAATTTTTTTTAAATTTAAAATTTTATTAAAATGTTTATTAAATCATTTTTTAATAATCCATCAATTTTTTTAAGTATCATATCTACTTTTTATTTGTAAAAGTTTTGACTGACCGCAAAATTGGTATACCCAGTTTTAAAATTTTAATTAAATACCACTAAATTTATGTATATATTAATAAATAAAAAGGTTGGTGAAAATAATACCAGTCTTCCATCAAAAAAAAAAGTTGAAAATTCTCTCCAAACCACATGTATCCGAAACTGCTATAAGAAAACATTGAAAAAGATTTTAAACACCACAAGTAGCTAAAATAAAGATAAAAGAAAAAAAAAAGAAAATACGATTAAGTCAAATTTAATTCAACACAAGTTGATTAGATCTATTTCTGAGGTATAGTACCATTTAAAAAGTCTTGAAAGGCTGCTTAATACAGCATTTCGTTACTACTTGAAACTTTCGCATTCCCCACACGCTATAACAATACAAATATACTATAGTACTATATAACAACACTCTTATTGCAATACGAATATTGCTAACTAGTTCTTTCAGAATTTGGGAGAAAAGAAAATGGATCAAAATGCAAATACTCTGAAATGGTTGCTTCTGTTATCGATTGCTTTATTTCATTTCTCGTTAACACCTTACATCGAAGCGACGTCGTCGTCTATATCTTCTACGCACAAGAGTTTCAAGAATGCATACGCGACGATGATGTATGTAGGAACACCAAGGGATTACGAATTCTATATTGCAGTTCGCGTTCTTGTTAGATCGCTTTCCAAGCTTAATGTTCAAGCTGATCTCGTTGTTATTGCTTCTCTCGATGTTCCTCTTCCATGGATTCGAGCTCTGTGAGTGTTTCTTCCATTACCTTACCTTGCCAGTTTATCTCATTTTTTCAGTTTTCTTTAAATTTTTCTTTCTTCCGTTTTACATTTTGTGGAAATTTGCATAGAAAATGATTATTCTAGAAGCAATCTCATTAGGATTACTATCTAGAAATACTCCTAAAATCCAATTGAGATTAGAGCGTTTGTTCAATGAACGCGCTATGGAAGATGCTGAATATTAGAATATTAATAAAAAATTGGTAGCATTGGCGTGGGCACTACTAAGATGAGAAGGTGTGTCCTTGTGAAATTGAAGATATTTTTGGGTTGTGTGTTGACTTTGTTAGTTTCTATTTGTTTGTTTGTTTCTCCGTGATTGATTCTGTTTAATTTAAATTGAATATGAATACCAAAAACACGTTACTTAGTATATTTACACTATTGACACTTTCTTCTATTATCGGTTGAAGGCAGACAAACAGATAACTATTTAGGGATTTCAAATAAAAAACAATTAAAAATAAATCGGAAGAGTATTCAGTAAATTACTTATTTATTTGAATTTATATTCCCATTGGAAATATAAAAGTATTAAATATTTTTAATTTAAGTAGTATATTACTTAATTTCAAAATGCAATGAAGTGACCGGGCAACTATTTTTTCATTAATACTAGCAAGAGTTTTATTATCAAAAATATCTTACATTTTTTAAATAAATAATATTGAATTTTTATTGATTATTTAATAATTTAAATAAAATTAATTATTATGCACCGTCAGTCTATAAATTTTATACTGTCAATTTATTATAACGATCGGTTGATATTATTTTTTAAATGATTAAAATTAAAATTAAACTTTATAAAAAATTTAATGATAATATAAATTTTTTATACAATAAGTGTTATTGTATATCAATTAAATTCAATTTAAATTGCTTAAAGTTACATTTTTAAAAACTGCATTTGTACTAATCAGAATATCTCCTGTATAGAAAACGTGTGAAAAATAAATAAAATAATTTTTACTACCTTGCGGACGAACGTGTGAAAAATAAAATAAAAATAATTTTTACTAACTTGCCGACATATATTGGAAAATTAAGCAGTGGTTTTCGTTTTAGAGTTAAGTAGCATACAATATAAAATAATTTTATAATGTTATTGAATAAAAAATCATCAATCTTGCGTATCTACTAATTAATTTATTTGAACTTTTGCCAAATCAATAGAATAATAGTCTTCTTTTGGCCTTTTTAGAAAAAAATAAGTTGACCATTATACTCCTACCAAATGGCAGAAGCTGGAGCCTCGTATCCCTAATCTTCACATGGGAAGTTATCATACTATCAGCAACTACTCGTCAAAGCAATTTAATATTTCAATGGATTTTCCAAAATTTGAAACACATCTAAGTAGTTGGTGCCTTGTCTTTGAATTTGAAATCCAGATATTCCTAAAAGGGTCGGTGTCATACATTGTATCTATGCTTTGTAATAATAACTCACAAAAGTCACAAAATTGCACTTCAATCCCTTAAGTTCCAGTCTAATAATATAAAAGCACAAAATTGCACTTCGGTCCCTCTAGTTCCAGTCTAATAATAACTCACTCTGATCTATCTCATGAGAGTCAAGAGCAATTTTGTTACCTTGTGCGTTCATTTATTGATTTAGTGAACTTATACCAGTGCTGTATTTTGTGTCTGGATTGTATTTTATCAGGGAAGAAGAAGATGGTGCGAAAGTCGTGAGGGTGCCAAACTTGGACAATCCCTACAAGCATCAGGATAATTTTGACAAGAGATTTAAGCTATCACTTAATAAACTCTATGCTTGGAGCTTAGTGGACTATGACAGGATAGTTATGCTAGATGCTGACAACCTTTTCCTTCAAAACACTGATGAATTGTTTCAATGTGGACAGTTCTGTGCTGTCTTTATCAATCCTTGTGTCTTCCATACTGGTCTGTTCGTGTTGCAGGTAAAATCACATTGCCTTAAACAAAACCAAGAAATTGGAATTGTAACATTTAATTGTTCTCTGACATGTGGTTTATGATTATTTGGTATTGGCAGCCATCAATGTCTGTGTTCAAAGACATGGTTAATGAATTACAAAATGGGAGAGAAAATCCAGATGGTGCAGACCAAGGTTTTATAGCTAGCTACTTCCCTGATTTGCTTGATAAACCACTATTCCACCCTCCTTCAAATGGCACCAAGCTTGAGGGAACATATAGGCTTCCTTTAGGTTATCAGATGGACGCTTCTTACTACTGTAAGTACATTATAATAGATAAGTTCTTTAAACATTGTAATATGCGTTTATGGAATGGTGCATTGGAATTTATGTAATTTACTAATATGTTCTAATATCCTTCCTTTCTGATTTCAGATCTTAAACTTCGATGGAGCATACCCTGTGGACCAAATAGTGTGATCACATTCCCAGGGGCACCATGGTTGAAGCCATGGTATTGGTGGTCCTGGCCTGTCCTGCCACTTGGCATCCAGTGGCATGAACAACGTCGCCAAACTATAGGGTAAGTTCAAAAAGGGGTGTATTCATTCTCCAATCTTATAAAAGAAATGAAAGCTAATGTTAAATTTGATTTATAACTGATTCAGGTATCCTTCAGAAATGGTTGTGATACTTATGCAATCTGCAATATATATAGGAATAATTGCAATGACGCGTTTGGCAAGGCCAAGTCTCTCAAAGTTATGTTTTAGGCGTTCTGATAAGAGCATCAACCTGGCACACAACAGTCTCAAATTCGTAGCACTGTGGTGCATACTTGCTGCTTATGTAACACCCTATTTTATCATTCCTCACACGATTCACCCTCTACTTGGTTGGATCCTGTATTTCCTTGGTTCCTTTACATTTTGCTCAATTGCAATTGATGTCTTTCTGCTACCAATGTTGCCAGTTTTGGTACCTTGGCTCGCGATTCTTGGGGTTTTACTGGTTATGGCATTTCCTTGGTATCCTGATGGAATAGTACGAGCTATGTCTGTATTTTTCTATGCATTCTGTTGTGCTCCATTTTTGTGGACATCTTTGGTGAGGATTGTGGCAGGTCTTCAACTATCTCTACGAAGGGAAGCTTTTCTGCCAAGATTTGCAGAATGTTATCCACATTCTTGGTTTAACAAGTTATTTTGACATGAACAATTGGGTATAACTCAAATGCTAGGATAAGACATAGAAATGAAAGAAAAAACTTGTTGACATGCTCGGCAAAAATGGAAGATGATGGCAAATCAGAATTAGAAGAGGTCGTTGTCATTTGTTTGTGTTGAAGAAATGACAAGGATTTTGTACCATGAAAGTGTTAAAACTGAAAACAAAAGATGCTGCTGCCATTTTGCCTCTACATAGATTGTTTGATACTTGTAATCATTTATAATTTAGATTGTGACCAGCACGTTGAGTGAGTGTCAAATTCTTTTTGTACATGTTTTAGATTTGTAACTATGAAAGATCAAGAACGTTCAAGTTATTCAGAGGTCACAAAACACATCCAAAAACAAATAAAATAAAATACTTATGCCCCATAATTAATGTCATAGCATAAAACTGAAACTATGTGTAGATGAGTTTTGACCGTCAGATCGACGCAAATATCATAGAGTAATAATACTACATTTAAAATTTTAGGAGAAAGTCTTAGATTAATTATTTAGTTAGATTAATTCGGATGAGTTGTAGGTGTTAATTTTACACAATTGTACATCACAATTATTAGGAAAAAAATTTTAGATGTGATTAAAAAAAAAGTCAAACATATGTAAAGATTTAAGGGTTAGGATTAATTGACAGTAAAAATTCTTTATATCCTTAAATTAGTATTTGATTAATCACATACGAATTAACATAAATAATAATTAATAAATTATATCATAGTTAATTGTATTAAATATTAATTATAAATAAATTATTTAATTAAATTTTCTTTCAGAATAAATTATGATGAGTTGAACTATTTATAGTTATTTAAGCGATATCTCATTAAACAATTATATACTCTAAAAACTCTAGATAACGATAAGAGTAATAATCCTCTCATATAATTGATAATCTCTTCAATCCGAAATTGTTCCTATAATACTTAATAATTTTTTGATATAATAATATGATGTAATTTATATTTATATATATATAATTAAATTTATAATTTGTATAAGAGGCTTCTAAGAACATTTTATAGTTATTGATTGAATTATGTGAGATTTATTTTAAGATGAAATCCTATTTACTTAAATAGTTTTTTATTCTGGTAAGTTGACATGTTTTTTATTTTAATTTTTTAAATTTTTTTATAATGTTCTTATATATTGAGTTTCGTTTGGTTTTAGTCTTTGACATCAATCCTTCATTATAAAAAAAGTTAAAGTGTTAAATGTTCAATGACATGACACCAATGACATGACATGTGAGGACGGAATTAAAAAAAAAAATTTACAAAACATTTTATACCTAAATTTATCTACGATCTTCGTTTATTTTCACCTTTAAATTCTACGTCAATTTTTTATAAAAACCCATTTCAAAGAAAATAAAATTTGGTTTGAAAAAATTATGGATTTTTATGAAGGTTGGAGAAAAAGATATGAACACAAATCACAAATTATGAATAAAATAGAATTTTCGTTCTTGTAACTTGGTGCGTTTTTTGTTTTAGTCTCTGTAATATATATATTTGTTTTAATCTCTAATTTTGTGTTTGTGTTCATATCTTCATCTCCAACTTTCATACAAATCCATATTTTTTTTCAAAATATTTTTTTGTTTATGTATCTTAATTATTCATTCTTTCTCTCACAATCTTCACCATCATCTTTCATTAGAGCTTCATCGACTTCTTTTAATTCTCTTCAAAATCTTCAATATGCATAACCCATAACCCCTCAATTCTGCAATCCTCTTCTCCAAGTTCTAAATCTTAACCCTGGTATTCATGATACAAAACTCAAATCTTCTTAACTTTTCAATTCTAATTGTAAAATTTCAATCATTGACACTCCTTTTCAAGATCCATAACTCAAATCTCCTAATTTTCTTATTCTTTGAAGTTGAGTACATTCAATTTTCACTTATAACTTTACACACTAGTGTTGGTTTTGAAACCACTATACTTTAAAGTTTAGTACATTCAAATTTCTTATTCTTTGAAGTTTAGTACATTCTATTTCTTATTCTTTGAAATAAATGTATTTGGGTAAGGAAGTAAGACAAATAATTTATTTGTAGATTTTTTTTTGTATTTTTATTTGAGTTCTTGAACTTTATAGCATTTCTTCAAGCTGCAATCGAGTCTTTGGTGTTACAATATCAATTTTGAGTTAAAAAAAATTATGAGTTTGTATGAAAGTTGGGGATAAAGATATGAACACAACTTGTAAGTTTGTGTGTTTTTGATTTTATTCCCTTAATCTTTTTTTTAGTCCCTAATTCTGTGTTTCACATTAAAAGGTTTTAAATCATTGATGCAACTCCAAAGCTTTTGACTAACATTAAAAAATGGCAAAATATCTTTTTTCGTCCCTTAACTTTAGCTCGAGGTTCATTTTGGTCCCTTAATTTTTAAAATGTTCAAATTGATCCCTTAATCATTTTAAATAAAGCAGACGAGTCATTTCCGTCTATTTACTCCAAACAGACGTTAGAGGATGAAGACGTGGCAAATGACATGACTTGTTCTTTTTCCTTTCTCTATTTCACCACCATCTTGCATCTTCGTTTTCCTTTCTTTCATTTTCCTTCATAGGATTTTGTCATGTTAATTTGATTTTGATTCCCAAAAATTGAAGATTAGGATTCGATCTCCATGAAATCGGGTTATGCTTCATCATCCATGAAACAGAACAACCATGAAATTATGAACTCCAGTGTGTTCACGAGCTCAAATCTTTCATGGAAACCGAGTTGTCATTCTGGAGACACGATAATTCTTCATAGGTCTACAACGACAAAGAGCTATCAAAATTTTTTTGGGGTTGTTCTCATGTAAGGTGTGTATGTCATATGTACAAGGAGTTTGTATGCTTATTACAATTTTGAATAGTCCATTGTAAATTGCATGAAAAAATGCAACCAGAGTGTTGGTATTTTGAGTGGTTCTATGATGAAGCTCAAGATGAAAAAGGGCAATTTATAATGTTTAGATTGGAACAGTTATCAAAGAATTTAGATGATGCAAAAATGGAGATTAAAAAAGTTAGGTTGACAAATGAAGAATTAAGCAAGGAGATGGATCAACTTCAAAATGAGATGAACAAGATTTTGAAGTGGAAAAATCGTTGGATGATGTTTGTTATTGTAGTTACAGTGGTTCTGGTTTTTTTCATGATGATTTGAAATGTTTAAGTTTGTATTCCAAATTAGTTGAACCTTGAACATTGTAGCGGTTCTGATTTTTTATGTTGTAGTGAAATGTTTTAGTTTGTATCATTGTAACATTTCTCTGGTTTTTTATGCAGTTCTGGTTTTTTATGCAGTTCTGATTTTTAAGTTTGTAACATTGTTCAATTGTTCAATATAACACATAATTGTCATAACATATAAACTTGTCTTTATTAGAATTTCAACATAACACATAATTGTCAATAACATATAAACTTGTTCAAAATGACATCCATATCCATTACACAAAATGACAAACATAAGCATAACACAAAATGACAGTGAGTGGTTCCAAAAGGACATACATAATCATTACACAAAATGACAGCAATTCAAAATGACATCCTAAATAGATCTAAGTTTTTTTTTTCTTGGGTGTAGTCCTCTTAGTTAGAGTTGTCATAACACATAAACTTGTCTTTAACAGAATTTCAACATAACACATAATTGTCAATAACATATAAACTTGTTCAAAATGACATCCATATCCATTACACAAAATGACAACAATTCAAAATGACAAACATAAGCATAACACAAAATGACAGTAAGTGGTTCCAAAAGGACATACATAAGCATTACACAAAATGACAGCAATTCAAAATGACATCCTAAATAGATCTAAGTTTTTTTTCTTGGGTGTAGTCCTCTTAGTTAGAGTTGTCCTCCTTTTAGTTGGGCCAATCACATTCTTTGCAGCACTTAGTCTTGTAGTATGTCCAGGAGTAACAAAAGGTGTTGATGGCCTCCTAACACCCAACTTACTTGGCATTTCTAGTGTTGATACTTGAGTAGCATATATGCCTCTAGTTCTTGGCAGTTGAGAACCTTGTGTGCCTCTAGTTCTTGGTATTTGAGAATCTTCAATAGTTGAACGACTTCCTTGAGCAGCAGGTGTACCTTGTGTTTGTTGAGAACCATGAGAAGTTGGTTGAGTATATTGAGCAACATGTTGAGTGCCTTGAGTTGTTGATTGTGTTTGCTGAGAACCATGTGTTTGTTGCGAACCTTGAGCATTTTTTGGAGTGCCTTGAGTAATTGGTGTCACCTTACAGGTTGATTTGTTGTGCCCTGGATGTTTGCACCTAGAACACCTTACAACAAACCCTATTCTCCTCATCCTTTTGTCGGTCCCATCCAGCTCCCCTTGCTCAAGATTTATTCTTTTCTTTGTTCTTTCAGGCATCCTTCTATATTTAAGAGGTTGCACATCTGGATATTCAGTTCTCACCCATAAATTTGATCCATTTATAGGATAAATCACAAGTGAATAGACCTTCATGTACATTGACTTCCTATAATAATCAGGGATGTATTCTTCAATGGCAGTCCAGTTAGGACCCACCTTCTACAAGAGCATACTCTTTCTTTCAAATCTACAACAAATATGTCTACAACATTTTCAACATGCCTAACCTCAAATATATGTTCAGCATATAACCTACATTAACAGACATGTGTAGATTTAGCAGACAACCTACATTAACAGACATATGTAGATAGTTCAGCTGACATATGGACAATAGAATACACAATATAAAGGTCATAATTTAGTGCACAAGAGAGATACCTCACAATCCATAAGTTGGTGTAACTACTGGTTTTTTCAACGTTCCTTCTAATATTAAGCAAGACACCATCATCAGGTAGATTTTGAAACCTCATTCTATTTGTTGCCCATCTTTCCATACAATATGTTCTGATCTCTTCTTCCATGGTGACTAAGGGTTTGAACCTTGACTCAAGAATAACACTATTGAAAGATTTAGACATGTTATTGAGTACAACATCACATTTGTTAGTTCCACTAAAATAAGATCTACTCCAAAATCTTGGAGATGTCTTCATGATATGGAGATATGATTCTTCATTGATCATCTTCATTCTATTCACCTCTCTTTCCTAGGCTTGTGCATATGTTGATTTAGCAGCTTTCCAAATTATTTCATTCAGCATCTTCCTAGGATATTTCTTTCTAAAATTATTGTACAAGTGCCTGAGACATAACCTTTGCTTAACATTAGGTAAAAGTTCATTCATGGTTGGTAGAAAACCCTGTAACACAACTAACAACATTAATACAATGATGTACACAAAAGCCAACAACATTAGTAAATGATTTCAATTTAATAATTTGCGCATACCTTTTGTTGATCAGAAATGTATGAGTATGTGAGGCATTCATTTTTTCCTCCAAGGTCATCAATCAATAACTTCAAAAACCATGTCCAATTATCCCTATTTTCCCCTTTCACCACTGCAAATTCTATAGTAGCATTTGATAATTTGGATCCTTACCTATAGCGGCCAGAGTTTGCCCTCCACATAGCCCCTATAACCTAAGTCCTTCAGTGTACCTATCAACTCAAAGTAACTTCATATGTCCACATCTACTTTCAACTCATCAACTTTCCCTCCTTCATACACTCTAAGATCACCATCAACGAATTCACCACTATGATGAATTCTTAGTACTATAAACTCCTCAATTACACCTAGTCAGTTTATAATCAATATTATTAAAAACCCTAATTGGAAAAGATCGAAAACATACAAAGCCCTAATTTTTAAAGAAACCCTAAATTCTCATACTGAAAACATGTATAACTCATACAAAGGAACAACATTCTAACATGTTTGCAATGATGATTTCAACCTTTCGCCGAACTCAAACGCTTTCTGGAACAATGTTTTTCACCTTCAACGTTCTTCTTTGCACAAGCTTTTCACCTTCACTTGGCTTTCTTAAAATGACAAAGTTCACAATACCATAACATATAACATGTTAATGCCACGTCAAAGCCACATAAGAATGCTGAAGCCACGTCAAAGACACATGGACATTCTTTCTGAACCCTCACTAACGGAGACAGACGAAAGGACGAACGTGACCCGTTTTAAATAGTTAAGGGATCAATTTGAACATTTTAAAAATTAAGGGACCAAAATAGATCCTAAGGTAAAGTTAAGGGACAAAAATTGTATTTTGCCTTAAAAAATTGAAGTATTTAACTAGCAAGGAAGTAAGATTGATAAAGTCATGAATCTAATAATAAACAAGCACTTCTACCATTAAGAACAATACTTGGAATGATTGAGAAGAATTGATGATGTTGTACATGATAAAATAGAGGTTTAAGATGAGTTTGAAGATGAAAAAAAATGAAAATGAGGATGGATTGAGGAAGAATAAGATGTTTTGTAATTTTTTAATCCCGTCTTCAGATGTCATATCTTTGATACCATTGAATGTTTGACACCTCAACATTTTTATAACAGAGAATTAATGTTAGAGATTAAAACTAAACAAAACTCAACATATAAAAATCTCATTAATTAAAAAAAAACTTAGAGACTAAAATAAAAAACACAACTTTTCAAAAATTTAAAGATTATTTAAGTCAATCTTATTACTCATTGAAATTCAAAAATTTAAAGATTATTTAAGTCAATCTTATTACTCATTGAAATTATCATATAAAAGTGTCAATTGTGATATATGTGAGTAACTGCACTTTGCCATACTTTATTTCATTGGTCACATTTTCGTTTCAGTTGATATGCATCTTTCGTCATTTTTTTTATATCACCAATAATATATTATACATGATCATATGCAATTCTTATTTGCCTTCTTTTTATTTTAATTGACAGAAGAGCATTTTATATTTGGAATTTACAGATCCACTTAGCAAAGTAAATAAATAAAAAGTTGACTAGTCGCTTCGCTTGCCCTGTTTTGTGAGATTATACGGGGTCAATGAAAATATATTCCTACCCTAATAGTCCACGTTGTATTGTTAAATTTTAATGCTTGGATTTAGGTAATAGACTATTATTTCAAATTATATTTCCTTTGATATAACGATTTTTTTTTATGATTTAAATTTGAGATGATATTATAATTTTTTAAAAGTCTTCAAAGTCAATGACTCTACTGATTTATTTACTATCTTTCAAGCTCTTATGATTTATCATGTGATTGGATATAAAAGAGAAATTGATCCATATCTTTACTACTGATATAAAAGTTTTTAACTACATATGCTGATTCAAATTTATATCAATGACCTTGCTATCACGCCATATCACTAAAACTTAATGTTTTTTTTTGTTAAAAATTAGCGGGAGGAGCCAAGTAGGATAACGGAAGTGAAATTAAGGGATTGACTTGTAATATTTTTTAGTTAAAGAACTAAAACAAAACATTAAATTAAGTTAAGTGACTTGATGATTAATTATACCTTATGTAAATTATTGTTCGAGTATCCTATTGATATTATAGTTTTTATTGATAAAATATTTATACATTGTTGTATTTCTTATTTATTTTTGTTGATATTATTATTCTATTTAAAGACATGTAATGTTTTAATTTAATCTAATAATTTATTTTAAACTTGATTTTTATTAAAATAGATTTTAACTCTCTTTGTATTATTTAAGTAATGAACTTACTCTATCAGTGTGACATTATTTGACATGATGATTGTGTGATAGAGAAATAATTGAATATTTATTTAAATATTTTTAAAAACTCGTATCTATAACAATATATAAAGGCAATACATTGTTTTGGTGTAACCTATTTTCTTTCCTCTTTTACCCTTTAAAACTACTCAGAAGTTACACAAATAAAAATTAACTACTCCCTCCATTTTATATTTGAATATTGTACAAAGTAATTAGTTATTTGAAAAGAAAACTCACTTTAACTTCTAATTAAAAACTATATTTAAATAACTTCTCCTTATAAGTTATGTCTTTCATTTCTAACTCATTGGGTCCATAGAAGTCAAAAATAGAGAAGAAGAAAGACTGCATGAGGAAAATTGGAATCCAAACAATGTTCATGATGGTGGTAGAAAAGAGAAATCTACAATTTGCAGATGCCATAATATGGATTGTGAATCACACAATGATTTCTGTTAGAGTTAATTATTAGGGCATTTAGATTCTTCAATCTAATTTTTTGATTTGGTTTTTTATTTATTTATATTTATTTTTCTCTCTCTCATGAATTGTTAATTTCATCTAAATTCTCTTTCACATGCAAATTTGTCTTTCTTTCCATTATTATTGAATCTTTGAATTGTGCGAATTGTGTATAATGTCAATGTGTCTTTGTGATTACCTACAATATAAATATAAAAAAAAGATTTTGTAGAAAGTTAGAGTTGTTACAAATCATTGTATATTTTACCAATTATCAAGTCCTTTACTATACCACCATTCAACTCCTCAGAAATAAAAACTTGAACTATATATATTTAATTTTTTTTTATCAATGAATCAGAAAATAATTGATCATTTTTAAAGTATCCAAAAAAAAAATATGATACTTAATTATATTGTGTGGGTTGTTATTGAGATTAATCTCTAATCTTGTCATCTATAAGACTCACATTCACAAATAAAATTACAGTAATGGTAAATATAGGCTTTAGAGTTTTCTTTTTGTATAATGTCAAGTCTAAGGCTATGAATGATATTAAGGGTTGAATATCGTTTAAAGATTGAATGTATTTGTGTTTATATTTTCATTATGATTTTTTGTTTAATGATAACCAGTTATTAACTACTTAACAAAACAAAGAAAGAGGAACAAATAAATGTCATGTGCAAAGGAGATTGGGATATATAGAGAGGTAGAGAGACTAATGAGTAATATAAAAAAAGAGTTAGAGAGGGACGAAGAGAAAGTGAAAAGAGAGAGGGGAAACATATATTAGTCGCAACATCCACAGCTAAGTTATAAGAAAGGGGTAAGTTATAAAAATAAATAACAACTACCATATTATTTTCTTTTCTAAATATGTCTTTTTTTATTGAACAGAACATCGAGCATGAAAAATAATAGTAAGATTATTAATGTTCTTTATTGTAAAATATTTGAATATTTTATTTTTGTTATTTTATATCCATTTATAATTTGTATGATTTCTACATTGTGATATTGTTAAAATTTTAAGACATTAAACAATATACATTGGTTGTCTTCTTACTTTTATTTTTTTTAATTATGTAAATAATATTATTTTATGTAACATTTAATTTATTGATAAGTTTTAATTTTTACATTCTACTCTTTAGATTATTAAGTTAATTTTAAGTTGACATTTGCATTGTTAAATTGGTCTGAAGATATTTTTTTAGTATTAAATTGGTCTGAAGACATTACTACAACATATTAAAGTTAATATGTATCCTTATATTTTTATTTTTTTAATAATTGTTCCTAAGTAATATTATTTTTAATGGAATATATGTCAAAAACACCATTAAAAAAATTGCACGCGTTAGCGCAGTAAAAAAAGCGGACAAACGGGCACGGAGTACCCGTTTGAACGCTAGTATTAATAACTCAACTATTTTTTCTATCAAATCGGAGAATTTAATATATCAATTATATATAAATGAGAAACAAATATATTTGTTTGATACAAATTTATTTTATAAAAAATTATAGTGAGGATATCCTCGATATTAAAGAAATTATAGTCTCAATATTCTACTGCGTATAGCATAATATTTTTTTTCAAATGTGTATAGTTACATTTGTAACATTTGAGTTTTGAGTGAGTTATTAAAATGATATATATAATCTTATACTATATTAAAAGTACATATGACTACTTTTATTATATCCTCGATATTACAGAAATTAAAGTCTCAATATTCTATTACATATAGTATAATATTTTTCTCAAATGTGTGTAGTTACGTATGTAATATTTGAGTTTTGAGTGAGTTATTAAAATGATGTATATAATCTTATACTATATTTAAAAGTTCAGAGATTTGATCTTACTCAAATGATGGTAAATATTTTATATGATCATCTTGCTCTTTCATATAAAATTATCTAAATAATTATATATTGTATTTACGTGCAAAACATATGATTGAATTTGTAAAACTCCAATGATAATATATTATACAATCACTTTTCGATATTGTTTTGCACTAAAAATAAAATTAGTATTCCATTGTATAAATCAGAGTATTTAATACTAGTGGACTCTGAAAAACCTTAATCCTATTTATTCATATTGGATCAATGAGTCTGCATGTATATAGCCATATAATCTAAAAAAATTTAATTATTATTTTTCATATTGTCATATATTATTGCGAACACTATAAATATGACATATTCTAATAAGATTTTAATATATACAATGATCGTTTTGAAGATGAAGTTGAAGATATGTGAGACTTTGGATGAATGGATGATTTTTTGGTCAAATAGTATATTCATCCAAGTCTCACATTGGATAGTAGAAAGGAAATATAATTTGAGTATTAATTTAGATATAGATAGTTAGTTTTATTTTTTTTATACAACATCAAAATATAGTCTTT
The DNA here is from genome assembly GCA_963859935.3 of Lathyrus sativus. Classification (NCBI taxonomy): domain Eukaryota; kingdom Viridiplantae; phylum Streptophyta; class Magnoliopsida; order Fabales; family Fabaceae; genus Lathyrus; species Lathyrus sativus. The sequence continues at coordinate 513,811,027 of OZ012736.1, forward strand.
TTGGTGTATTGGGAATTTGAATAGCTGTCTGTTTAGAAAGAGTTTCATATTTTTCCGTTCAAAAATAGTTTGTTGGGAGGGTTTTCTATTTTTCCATTCAAAAATAGTTTGTTGAGAGGGTTTGTAATTAAAAAAACTAATGGGTCATCATGAGGGGAAAACATATACATTGGGTCAAACACTCACCCAAAAAGTGAGAGAGAGACCACATATTCACCTAAAACTTTAAGGTGATAGGTGTATGGATCCTTTTACTTATAAAGTACTTACATCCACTTTTTTAAAGCAATGTGCGACTTAGAACTCACACTTGTTTCTCAACAATCACCTCTAAAGTGTCAGTCCATCCACTATGCCCCCTCATGCGGAAACTCTTTCATCCATATGCTTATACCGCCATAGATAGACACTCTTACTTGTCACGGGCACTACAGTGGGACACGTCGTCTGGCCATCATTATGCTATGAAGACTTTCGATACAAGGAGCCGGTATCTTACTTGAACCATTGATTCTGATACCACTAATGGGTTATCATGAGAGGGAAGCATACACATTGGGTGAAACACTTACCTAATGGTAAAAAACTCACTCAAACAAGTGAGAGAGACACCATATATTCACCCAAAATCTTAAGGTGATAGGCGTATGAGTCCTCTTACTTATAAAGTGCTAAACCTCCATTTTTCTAAGCTATGTGGCACTTAGAACTCACACTTGTTTCTCAACAACCATCTTAAAGGAGAGTCTCTCAAGTTCAACGTCAATAGATTAATCTAGTCGATGATGCAAGTTTACAACGAAGGAAGTCGATTGACTCGATGAGTAAAGCAGTGAGAAGTAGAACTAATTTGGGATTTATTCGTCTTGATCAGAATAATTATCTTTAGAAAAAAGGTAAATAAGTGTGGTACATGTATAAGTAGGTTATCTGTTGCAATACTTTCAAAGAAAGTCTATGGAAAGTCCAACTTTTATCAAGCATATCAAATGGATGTCGAAGAACAAATCACCAATGTGTTTTGGGAAGATGCAATGGTGCTAATTGATTATGATTATTTTGGCGATGTGATTTCTCTTGATTCAACATATTGCACAAATAGTTCACATAGACCACTTGCAGTGCTCTTAGGGTTTGACCACCATAAAAAAATAATGACTTTTTTGAGTTGCATTATCATGTGACGAAACAATTGAGTCATACAAGTGGCTCTTTGAGACCTTTTTAGAGGCTCATAAGCAAAAAATGCCACAAATTTTTTTTACTAATCAAGATCACACAATAGCAAGAGCACTAATAGAGGTTCGTGGTGTTGAAAAATGAATCAACCCAATAAAAAAACATAAACCAAATCAAACTAAACTAAATACCCCATCTGGTTCAGATGTGTTTGAGTCATATTTTAACAAAATCGCATGGTTCAGTTCAGTTTGCGGTTTGTATTTTACAAATCGAACCACACTGAATCAAACCACATTATAATACAATCCAAATTTCACTTAACTTACATCCAACCCAAACCTAAACCTATTATGCCTTATCCTTACGATTAAGAATGATTTTCTCTTCCTCACACTTAGGGCTTCAGTTTCAGCCTTCTCAAACTCTCATAGCAGTATCATGCTTTCTTTTACAAATACATCTTGTCTCTTCTTCTCTAATATCCACTCTCTTATATTCTTTCTTTTTCAGCTTCTCATTTCATGCTACTGCTCTCTCTTCCAATTTCATTTTTATCGCACATCTTCTTCTCTACTCTCCTCTCTCTTTTATTCTCTCTTGTTCATATTGACTAATCTCTAATCTCCTCTATTTTTTGTTTAATTATAACATTTTTGATATTATTTTTTGTTTATCATTTTACTTTTGTTGTTATTTGATAGTGTATGAATGACTAAATACAAAGTTATTTGTCAGCATAGTGTATGTATAACTCAATAATTTTTTTTTTGTAAAAAACCGAACCAAGTTCGAATTACACACACCATTAAGCCAAAAACCAACATCTATAATTTTTAAGCTGGGTTTTTGTAACTTTTCAAATAGAACAAAGAAAGTCAAATACAATGGCTCAACCCCAATCCATCGATGTTTCCAAAACTCTATAGAAACACCACTTCCAACTTTTCCTACAATGCAAATTAGAAACCATTTATTACAATCACCATACAAATTTTCCTTTCCAAGATGCTAATTTGTTCCTCAGCTTACATATGACCGGATCCTATGAAGCTTTCCTTCTCAGTTTGCAACCTATCGAGATGCCTAAGAAAGAAAACAGCGCAGAAGTTATAGCACATGACAAAAAATCCAACGATCCCTTCAAAAAATCTTGGTTGACATTGAACCCAATAATTATGCTTTTATGAAAGTTGTAGGATAAACCAAAAATCATTTATAACCCTCGCAACATAGCTTTAATCATCCAAATTTTCTCCCACGATGGTTTTCCCACTATCAACGTATCATCGAAAAATCAAAACAAGTCAAAGTGGAGATCATTGGATAAAAGGGCTGAAAGCAATTGGTGGAGCACACATTCTTCATTAAACCTGCAATACATATGTTTGTATTATGTGTTTGTATTGTATTGAATCTCCAAATTTTCTTAAACCATCCAGTCTAATTTCTTGGTTGGTTCCTGATTCTATCTCAATAATTAATATATCCAATATTTTTGTTTTATATTACTCCATCTATTTCAAAATAAATGTCTCTTTAGCCTACAAAATTTGTCCCAAAATAAGTGTCTTTTTACTTTTCCAATGCAACATTAATTAATTTTTTTCCAACTTTATCCCTGATAAATATTATCCGTACTACTTTCAAGATATCAAATCATACTATGCATTTATGACAATGTTTACCAACCAATAATAATTAAGGGTAGTTTTGTAAAATTGTTAAATTTATCCATTCAATTATTACTTTTCTTAATTTATGTGTAACAACTTTAAAAGACTTTTATTTTGAGAGGGAGGTAGTATTATTAAAGACATCTATGTATTGCTCTAACTATTTACAAAATTTCATTTTATCAATAAGGGTTAACATCATACACATGTATTGCTCTATGCATCACATATTAATATTAATATTATACACATGTGTTTCTAACTAGTTAAAAGACCTTGTCATATTTGCAAGAAATTGCTTAGGAATTGTGACTCAAGAAAGTAGTAAGGAGAGTGCAACGATCCCTTTTCTTTATAAACACCTTTCTTTTACGAGTGAAATTGTTTGACTAATTGCATGACTAAATAATGATACAATTTGTTTTATGTAATTGTTGTTGAGAATGTAATTCCTTGTGTTGAAAAAGGTAGTGCTCGACAGAAACTAGGATGTGTCAAAATTAGCCTAGTGTGTGTATGTGCCAAAATGTCAAAGTAAGTTGCTCGACAGGATTTCAACTTAGACCTATTTTAGTAGTGTTAGATAAATTGGATATTTTGGACTTTTGTGTTTTGGGATTTGGCTTAGGGAGTAAGCTAACCTAAAACTATAAATATATGTAGTAACCCTTATTCTTGTAACAACTTGAATCACAGAATTTTGCTGTTACAAAGTGAATAAGTTTTTCGCAGTTTATGGACAGAGAGTTACTCTACAGAAATCACCATCTTCTTCTATATTTTGTCAAACCCTAATTTTACTTCTTCTATAATTTTTCTTTCTTTTCATTTTTATTATGTATCGATAATAATATTGTTCATCAAGATAGATAGAAATTTTCCATAGGTTGTGGTGGATTTCCAACATCTGGTATCTAGAGCGTTGGTTGAGCGATTCATGGGAAGAAAACCACGATGGCAATGGATCATCCAAACAGATATTTTTTGGTGAATCTTCTGATTCTCAAGAACAATAATTATGAGAATTGGTGCAAACTGATGAAGGTTGTCTTCTGTTATCAAGATCTTTGGGATCTTGTGAAGGAATGATTAAAACCACTTGCATAAAATGTGTCAGATCAAAAAAAGGCCATACACAAAGAATTGAAGAAGAAAGATTATAAAACTCTCTAAATAATTCATCAATGCGTTAATCCAGATAATTTTGAAAATGTTAGTAATGTAGAATCAACGAAAGAAGCATGGAAAACTCTGGAGAAATCGTTTGGAGGTGTAGAAAATGTGAAAGAGGTGAGGTTACAAACTCACAAAAGAACCTATAAATTACTTCAAATGGAATACAATGAAAACATAACAAAATTTTTCTATAGGTTTACTAAACTGGTGAATCAAATCAAGATGTATGGAGAAATGTTGACATAAGAATCAGTTGTTACAAAGATCATTAGGTCATTGGCTCCAAAGTTCGACCACGTGGTAGTAGCCAAAGAAGAGTCGAAGGACTTGTCAGCATTGACAAAGGAAGAGCTTCAAGGGACACTTGAATCTCATGAACAAAGGATGGCTGAAAGAGTTGCAGGCAAGTCAAAGAGTAATATGGCTTTGCAGGCACAATCAACAAAAGAAAAGAAAGGCAAAGGAAGTTGGAATAACAACAAAGGCATAAAAGGCTACAACAAATCAAAAGGTCGAAATCAATAAGAAGGAGGCTGGTCGAATGAGAGAAAGTCCCCATAACAAAGAAACCAAAGAGGTGGTGCAGCAGGTAGAGGAATATGTGGTGGTTGAAAACCTAACAAAAGTCACATTCAGTGTTATAATTGTCATAAGTATGGTGACTATTCTAGTGATCATCCTAAAAAGCAGAAGAATCAAGAAACTGATGCAAAGCTGGCGAAACATGAAGAAAAAGAGATGTTGCTAATGGTCACAACAAGAGATGAAAAAATATTCCAGGACAAATGGTACTTGAACTCATGATGCTCATAACACATGACTAGTAGAAAAAATTGGTTTGTCAACATAAATCCCTCAATGAAGAACATGGTGAAATTTACAAATGACAATACTCTAGCAGCTAAAGGTATCAGTGATGTTCTGATTACGAGGAAAGATGGAAAAAGATTAGAAATTTCTAATGTGTTATACATACCAGACATGAAGAGAAATTTGCTCAACATATGACATTTGGTCAAAAAGAACTACAAGGAGTCGATTAAAGACAAGATGATGAAAGTTCTCGACTCGAATGGAAGGTTGATCTTGAAGGCTCAAATGTCTTATAATAGAACCTTCAATATTGAGCTTAATGTGATGAAGCATAAGTGCCTTGCAACTGCAACTAGTATAGATGAATGGATATGACATTATAGAGTTGATCATCTCAATTTTAAAGACATCAAAGATCTGAAGAGAATAAATATGGTTTCCGGATTACTAAAAATCAACATTCCGAATGAAGTGTGTGAAGAATGCTTGCAGGCAAAACAACACAAGAATAATTTCAGCAAGGTTGGAGGAAGCAAGTTGAAAGAAATTCTTAAAGTTATATAGTTTGATGTATGTGGTTCTATCCATGTGGATTCAATTGGAGGTAGCAGATACTTTGTCACTTTCATGGATGATTTCAGTCAAAAACTATGGGGACTGATGGTGGTAGAGGGTATGTGTCGAAAGATTTCGATACATTATGTGAGAAAGAAGGGATTGTGCATGAGGTGGTGCCACCCTACACTCCATAGGAGAATGAAACTGCAGAAAGGAAAAATAGAACCAACATGAATATAAGGAGAAGTATGTTGAAAGACAAGCATCTACCCAAAGAATTATAGGGAGAAGTTGTGTCGACTGCAACATACATCTTGAATAGATATCCGACGAAAAGGCTAATATGAATTACACCAGAAGAGTGATTGGCCTAGTGTCAATCCTAGCCTAAAAAATTCGAAGGTGTTTGGATCTATATCACATAGACATGTTCTAGATCAGTTTAGAAGAAAAATTGATGATAAGTCGATTTAAATGATCTTGATAGGATATCATTTGAATGGAGGATACAAGTTATTTGACCTAATGAACAAGCAAGTAGTGATCAGCAGGGACATGATCGTAAATGATCTTAAAGAATGATATTGAATTGAGAATTTTAAGAAGGATTCAATGAGAATCATATGTTAAGAATCATCAAATAAATTCAAAAGAGAAGTTCAATAAGAAGAAGTCAGAGGTTGCAAGAATGCGTGATTACAATAAATGATGTTATCAATGAAGAAGGTGATATGGTACACTATACTTTCTACAGAGATGTCCAACTAGTCAATGCAGCAGAGGCATTAGAGGATTCAATGCAGCTGATGTTGCCACATTCTAGGTAATGTATTGGTTTCTTGGTCCTATAAGAAGCAAGCATGTGTTGCTCTTAGCACGGTTGAAGCAGAATACATTACGACAGGAAGTTGTTGTGCACATATCATTTGGCTCAAATGACAACTACATGATTATGGACTGAATATCGAATGCGTTCCTCTAAGGTGTGATAATACAAGGGCAATCAATATTATAAAGAACCCTATCATGCACTCAAGGACAATACACATTGATATTCAACATCATTTCCTACGAGATCACATTCTCCAAAAAGAAGTTGAAGTTACTTTCATGGATACACATAACCAACTGACAAACATCTTCACAAAACCATTTCCAAAATAAGCTTTTTACAAGATTTGGAGGGAACTTGAAATTCTAGATGAAGGTTGTAACAGCCCAATTTTCAATAATTAATTATTCACATTAAATAATTTATTCATTTGAGTTATTTAATTATTGGATTATTATTTAATGAAATTGGTAGATATTTGAGAATATGATGATGGAAATGGAATGGAAATACATATAAGGAAATTGGAAAAGAAAAGAAAAAGATAGAAACATAAGAGGAAAGAAGAGAAAGAAAGTGGAAGAGAAGAAAAAGAGAAGAAAAGAGGAAAAGCTTGGATTCATCAAGAAAAACTCTTGGATATCGATTTCGTCAAGGTAAGGGTGTGAAATATCATCATCTTGTTAATGTATATGATTGTGTATGGATTGTATGAGTTGTTTGGGTGTTTTCTCCATTTTTTCATTTTAGGTCGAAATGAGTTTAATCGGTAGAACGGATGTTTTATCGGGTAGAATCTGATGTAAGTGATGTAGAATAGTCAGAGTATAATAGACTAAGGCTATTGGAACTGATTTGATGAGAATCAGTCGGTTTTGGAGAGGTTGGGAAATTCTGAACAGTGAGGAATTTCTGGTTCGCAGACACTCGCTAGTTGTCCGCTAGGCGAGCTGGTCGCGAACGTTCGCTAGGTCCTCGCCTAGCGAGCCTGTGGTGAACGGTCCCAGACTTGGGACATAATGGATTTTGGACTTCCTCGTTGGTAGCGAGCGAGCTAGCGAGTTTCTCGCTAGGGCCTCGCTGTGGCGAACTGGTAGCGAAGCCTTCCAGTGGCTTCTGTTTGTGTTCCTAGCTTGTTCGCTAGGCGAACAGGTAGCGAATGTTCGCTAGGTACTCGCTAGGCGAGCCAGTAGCGAACGTGACAGCATTTTGTTTTTCTTGTGGTTCCATCCAATGTTAATTGTGTGGTTCGGTTGTATTCAATCCTTGTTGGAATTGAATAGTTATGCTGTTGTGATATGCTGTGGGTAGCCGTATGGCGTGAATCCTAAATGGTGAGATGAATTATGAATTGTGGCCGTTTGGTGATTATGTTGCATTATTTGAATTGATTAAATGCATGAGGAATATGATTGAATTCGTTGCCATTGGCGCGATATTGTGAATGCATGGGAACATATTGCGAATATGTGTGCATTGTGTGATAGATGTGAGGCCGGTGAGGCATGCATTAGGGTAGAATGATGAGATATCATTCCTAGTGGCGAGATCATTAGGGTAGAATGACTAGATGTTGTTCCTAATGAGGCGTAAGTATTGGTGCACTAGGGTAGAATGGCTAATGATGTCATTCCTAGTGTGGAACTCACTGGGGTAGAATGATGTGATATCGTTCCTAGTGAGAAACTCATTGGGGTAGAATGACTTGATATCGTTCCTAATGAGATATGAGTGCTTGGATGCATTGGGGTAGAATGACTTGATGTTGTTCCTAATGCAGTACAAGTGTTGGTGCGCACTGGGGTAGAATGGCTAGCGATGTCGTTCCTAGTGTGAGATTCATTGGGGTAGAATGACTTGATGTCGTTCCTAATGAGGTATGAATGTGAAACTCACTGGGGTAGAATGATTTGATATCGTTCCTAGTGGAATAGTTACTGGGGTAGAATGACTACGTGTCGTTCCTAGTAACGTAAACACCGGGGTAGAATAACCGAGAGGTTGTTCCTGGTGGGGTACGAGCCATGTACCATAGTCTCGAGTAGAGAATTATGAGAGTGACGAGTTGTATAAACCACATGGTGTGGAAGTGATTCGTGATAGGAGAGAACGGTTGTGTATGAATGATTTAGTCGAGAATTATGGATGTGTACATGATGAAACATGTTTGGCGATTATCCATTATTGGTTTATGCATATATTTTTGATGCATATGATGATTGTGACGAGGAGTGGTGAGAATGTGAAATATATGTATTATTATGTTTACGAATATATATATATATATATATATATATATATATATATATATATATATATATATATATATATGTATATATATATATATATATATATATATATATATATATATATATATATATATATATATATATATATATATATATATATATATATATATATATATATATGCATTGGTTATTATGGTAATATTTCTCACCCTTCTGCTGTTTTATAATGCTCTATGAGGCATTGTAGATTAGGATGGCTGGAGATCCTTTTTGTGAAGTATAGCTTCATTCTTTTGGTCGGTTCGCTCTGATATGTAGCACCGGGTAGTTAGGCTTGTATAACATTCTTTTTGGATACATTGTGTATATGTATCTGTTGGCAGATGTTTTGTAGCATGATGATATTGTGAATCAAAATTGGTGATATGTAAATTACATGATTACATTTTTAAATGATTCAATGTTTAGATTTTCCTCTTTTAATTCTAAATATTGAAATGTGGGTGTAAGGACGAAGTTCCTCTGTTAGTAGCTACCTCACTATTGCATGTCTTTTATAGAGCAGGTGTTGTATGTTTTGGTGTATGATGTGGCATGTCTCTTTTATACCATGTTTTAAACGTTACTCTGATGAAATTTTAAATACGTGCTTAATTGTTTTATTGTTTATTTAGGGGTATAGAAGGGGGTGTTACAAAGGTGATGTGTAAATCTTCAATAACAATTCATATTTTTATAAAAATAATGCCAAGGTATGAATATCTCTATGGTTTATTATTTTCTATATGAAATATGAAGTTGCTGTTTTTTGACTTGCGGTAACCGATTACCCATATCTGGTAACCGGTTACTACTGCTGCATTTTTCTCTTCTGGTTGCTGTTTTTTGCATGGTAACCGATTACTACTGTTGTGTTTTTCACTTCTGCTCACTATTTTTAGTATGGTAACCGATTACCCATACCTCGTAACCGGTTTCTACTGTACGTTTTTCAAAAATCTTTTTTAAAAACAGAATTGCAAAATCTCATTTAAAACCCACTTCATATTTCTCTTACTCTTTCAAAAAGAACTTATTTAGACTTTAAGATATTTTGACTCCTCCAAATTCATTCTCTTCACTCTTCCCTCTTCTCCATTAAAGAGTTGGTTAACAATCTTCAATACCCACTAACACTATTCTCTCTTTATATACCTCAACAAAGCTCCTATCTCTCTTCATCTCAATCCACTTCATCTTTGAAACCCTAAAAGCTCCCAACAACAGCAATGACACCTAAAATGCAAAACAAAGGAAAGAAGAAATTGGGAGAATCAAGCTCAGAACCCACTGAAGAAGAGCAAGCTCAAACTGTCAAGGCAAGAAGGCTGACATTTAATATTCGGAATCATCCATTGATGCCGGCAAAATATGTGAGTCTAAATTCCTTTCCCGCTCATAGCTTTGATTTTCCTGAACTTTTGAAAACTCAAGGCATAGATAAGCTTGTTAGCAATATTGAACTGGTTTACCCAGATTTGGAATTCTTTGCTTCTTATAAGTTAGGACATGATGAATTTGGAGACTTAACATTTCAAACTACTGTTAAAGGAGTAAAAATTTCCATGAACTTAGAAGAGTTAGGTCAATGGTTAGGAATCCCTTATGAAGGAGAAAACATCAGATATGGCATTCAATTAGAGGCTGACCCTTGGAAATACTTTTCAAGCATGAATTACTATATTAAAATTTCCAGGATAACCCAAGAAGAGTTGTTAAGCAGACAAAATCCCAAAACTTATAGGGTATTTAAGCTAGCTAAAAACCTTACTGTGAGTGACCGCGTGCTGCATTTTTTCCTGGCTTACATTCTTGTTCCAAAGCACTCAAATCATTCTCAGGTGAGTGATATGGAGGTTCAGCTCCTGTTTGCAATTAAGAAGAATTTGCAGGTGAGTTGGGCATATGTGTTCATACATCATATGCGTCATATCAAATCTCTTGTTGGAGGACTTCCTTATGAGCGAATCATTTCCATTATTCTAGAGGCAAGCTCCATTCGTCTTCAACAAGAACCACCGACCATGATGACTGCAAGGGCTAATGAAATCAATGTCACCACAACTACAAAGAATACTGGTATTGTACAAAATGATAAAAAGTTGTATGTTTTCAAGGACGCTTCATCTTCTTCTACTGCTGCTCTTATTCCTAAAGAAGGCTACACAAATAAGGATATCTACAAAAATATAGTAGATCTTGAGAACAAAGTTGATCTTAATGCAAGGGAACACGGGAAAGATAAGGCTTATATGCGTAAAGTGTTCAAACAAATAGCTATACAGCAACTTCAAGCTCTCCGAAAAGAAGAAGACGGAGAAGAAGAAGAAGAAAGCGATGAAGACGAAGAAGAAAATAAAGATGAGGATGTTATGCCTGAAAGTGATTGAACAAAGATTTCTATTTGATTAAGTTTTTGTCTTATGTTTTTGTGTTGTAACTCGTACACTATGTTCGATTTTGTTCGTTACATTTTGGTTTCGCATTTGTGACATGTTGTGTTCTTCTTTATGTTCTTGTGTTTAGTCTTTTGACCGCATGTGTTTCTTGTTGAAAAGCTTTTCCCATCCTTTTTTTTGTTGACAAATGGGGAAAAGACTTTCACGTGTTTGTATGTGTGTATATTGTGTTTTTGCTCTTCTAACAAATTTTGCAGATAATTTCAAGACTCTCTTAAAACATAGATTAAGGAGGAGCATCATCCAAGGGGAAGCAATTGAGCACTTGTTAGAAAAGTCGCAAAAACTTTTAAATAGATGTTGTCATCATCAAAAAGGGGGAGACTATGAAGACATTGCTTCTCAAACGGTTTTGATGACGACACACTCTATAATATACAAGGATGGATGAAAGAATCTCAAAGAAATCAAGCTTGAAGAACTTCAATATCAAATTAATATGTAAAGAATTGTTAAAGAATGAAGACAAAGTTTTATACAAATGAAGGTACAAAATTCAACTTCTATATAGCTTGTACAAGTGTTCAACTTCATCTCTCATTCTTGCATATCATTTAAAAATTATTTTAAAATCATTACAATGCATTTTTGCCTCTGTTTCAAAGTGATTTTTGTAAACTCTGTTCAGAGCAACCGATTACCTATTCCTGGTAATCGATTACCATGTGTAAACTTTTAAATTTTTTTCAAACATTAAGGTTGGTAACCGATTACACACATACGGTAACCGGTTACTACTGACGCAGTGAGCCAGAAAATTGCATCTGTTGGCAGAATTTTGTTCTCATTTCTTCTTGAACCATGACAACTCTTGGTCATTTGAACTCTTTTGAAAAGGTGTTTAGAGGCATTTATATACCTAATAATCTCAGACTTTGAGATTAACCTTTTTGCAAAAAATTCAAATTTCATTTCATCTCTAAAATTCCAAATTTTCACAAGTGTCAAAAATTCTCAATTTTTACGAGTGAAACTATTGTACCCCAAATTTCATTATTTCATCATAGTTTCATTACTCTATTCTTGAACACTTGTATTTGATATATAATAGTTGATATCTCAAGAAGAAGATCATTCGTAAGATTGATAATCGAATATTGCTGCAAATTACTCAAATCATAATTATTTGTTCTTTGATTACATCTTATTTTTTCAGGATTGTTGGAAATACGTTTGTAAGGTTGTAACCTTGTTGTCCATGATTATTAGAAGCAAGAGGTCCATTTTGAGAGGATTGTTCTCATTAGACTTAGTGAAAAATCCAAGAGGATTGTTCTTGGTGTTTTGATTGGTTAGAGTCTTTATAAGAAAGACTAGGTAGATGTCTTGTCTTAGGATCTAACAATATTGAAAAATCTCTTTCGTGTTAAAAGGGGACTGGAGTACTCTCGGGCTGTGAGGGGAACCAGGATACATCGCCGTGTCTCTTTACTTTCCACTTTTACTACATTCAACACTTAGTAACTTTTGGAAAGTAAAACAAGAAATCTACATCAAGACCGGAAAAAGATTTTCAGTACCTAATACACGCCCCCCCCCCCCCCCCCCCCCCCTCTTAGGTGCAACTCTATGAAAAAATTCATGTTAGCAGCTATTGCAATCACCAGTCTCATTTTTTCATGTCTCGCTACAGGTGCAAACACTTCAGAATAATCTAGCCCAGGTTTCTGCAGAAATCCTCCTGCTACTAACCTCGCTTTGTGTTTGCCAATTGATCCATCTGGATTTAACTTCTGCTTGAAAAACCCATTTGACGTTGATGGCCTTCTTATCCTTTGGAAGTTCTATCATCTTCCAAGTCTTGTTCCTTTATATGGCATCAAGTTCTTCTTTCATGACTTTCTGCTCAAGTGTGCTTACAGGTTCAGAGTCTACTAACATGGCACACTGGATAACTTCTCCTTCAGAATCTATTTCAGTGTCTTGTAGCATGTCAAACTCTGCAAATCTTCTTGGAATGTTTTTGATTCTTTGTTGCCCCTGACCTCATCCAGAATCTCCTTTGGATGCTTGAACTTCAGATGTTATATCTTTAGAAGCTCTTACTTCAGAAGTTTGACCTCCTCCAAAACCTTGACCACCTTTAGAGTCTGGAATATTCCCAAAATTTGAATCATCACCAGAATCTGAATCACCATCAAAATCTAGATCTGAATCATCTTCACCTTTTGAGTCTCTTTCAGTGTCAGAATCACCATCAAAGTCTATTCCATCTTTAGAATCTTCTCCAGTTTCTGACTCATCTTCAGAAACTTCTAATTCAGAACTTTCTTCAGAAATTCTCACATCAGAGTTTGATTGAGACTTGTTCTAATCCCAAGTTTTTTATTCCTTTACAATCACTTCTCTGGTGAATTCAACTTTATTAGTTTCTGGATAATAGAGTTTGTACGCACCTGTACTATGGTACCCCACTAGTAACGTTACTCTGCTTCTATCATTCAACTTCTGTCTTCTGGCTTCTGGAACATGTTTGTAACATACAAAACCAAATATCTTCAGATGGCTAACACTTTGCTTATCTCCAGTCCACTTCTGAATAGGAACTATTTCTTTCAGATTCTTCGTTGGACATCTGTTGAGCATATATGTTGCGGTGGCAACAGCTTCTCCCCATAAGGTATGAGGAAGCTTCTTCTACTTCAGCATACTTCTCGTCATATCAAGAAAAGTACGATTTCTTCTCTCAGAAAGACCATTATGTTGAAGAGTATAAAGAGCAGTAACCTCATGCTCAATTCCATTCTTCTCATAGAACTTTCTGAACTCAATGGAGTTATACTCACCTCCACCATCAGTTCTGAGAATATTTAGAGTCTGACCACTCTGATTCTCAGTCTTCATTCTGAACTTATTGAATTTAAAAAACACCTTGTTTTTTAATTTTATAAGGGATACCCATGTCATTCTTTTGAATTCATCAACAAATGACACATAGTATTTATTCCCTCCAATCGATGCTATTGGAAATGGACCACACACATCAGAATACACTACTCCGAAGGCATGCTTTGCTCTTAGAACTACTTCTGACGCAAATGACAATCATGGTTGCTTTTCTTCCATGCACATCTTATATGACTTCTCAGGCTTCTTGTAGGAATTCCATGTACCAACTTCTTTGAATTCATATGCCCTAAGCTTCTTAAATTCAGATGACCAAATCTTCTGTGCCACAACTCACTTTCCTTCACAACACTTGTTGACTTAAGACATTAAGAGTCTGTAGTTCTTACATTCACCTTGAATGTTCTATTCCTTCCCTATTCTGACTCCACAATTAGCCTATGATTACACTCATACAGCTTCATAAGATTGTCCTTCATGATAACTGAAAAACCTTTCTCAATTAGTTTCCCCATACTCATCAGATTGCTTTTCATGCCAGGTACATACCACACTTTCTGAATCAATGTTGTTTTCTCATTGTTCAGAATAAATCTGACATTTCCCATACCTTCAGCGTTGAGGTATTTATCATCAACACATCTGATCTTTATCCTCCTACCAGAATCAAAGTCAACCAACCATTTCTTATTTCCAGTAAGATGATTTGAGCACCCAGTGTCCATATACCACCAGTCTGCCAAATCCATATCATCAGATTCAGAAGCCATCAGTAACATAGATTCATCATCAGAACTTCTGGCTATATTTGCTTATTCTAACTTCCTTTCCTTATTTGACTAGCAATCAGCGGCAAAATGACCAAACTTCTTACAAAAGTAGCACTAGATCTTCTTCTTATCATACCTCTCTTTTCCCTTCTGAGCATTCTTCCGCCTATCAGAAATTGAGGTTTATGACTTTTGAACACCATCATATATTCTCTTGGCTTCTGACCAAGACTGTTTCGGATGCTTCTTACCAAAAATTGTTTTCAGAGCCTGATGCTCTACTTCCCTTTCATAAGTTCTCTCAGTCAGACACAACTTTTGTGCCTCTAGACTACTTTGCAACTCTTCAATTCTCATAATGCTTAGATCTTTAGAATGTTTTATTGCTACCACAATGTAATCAAACTGAGTGGTAAGGGATCTCAATACCTTCTCAATGATTACTTTTTCAGAAAGGGTTTCTCCACTAGCTTTCATCTCATTAGTGATCAGAATCATTCTGGAGATGTACTCAGATACCTTCTCATTATTCTTCATGTTGAGATTCTCATGCTGCTTTCATAGGGATTGAAGCTTCACCTTCGTCACTGATGCGTCACCACCATAGCACCTGAACATTGTATCCTACGCAGCCTTCGCCGTCGTTTAATCAGCGATTTTCTCAAACACATTTGTATCCACACACTGATGGATGTAGAACAATGCTTTCTGATCTTTCTTCCTCCTATCTTTCTGTGTGTTCTTTTGTTCCTATGTTGCATTTGCTGCTATTGGAACGTAATCTTCAATGACAAGATCAAGCACATCTCGAGCACCGAACATTACACGCATTTGAATTATCCAACGAGTCCAGTTTTTCCATCAAACACTGGAAGTTTCGTGTTCAGGCCATCGTTTCCGTTCATCTTTAACCTTGTGCAATCACTCAGATCTCACCAAACACAATGTTCCTCAATCCCGTAGAATCAAAAAATTTGATTCTGTTACGATTCTGTTCAAGATTCAACACGAATTCAAGAAACAAAATCAACCACACAACGCCTCACCGTTTCACTCGTGTTTCCCGTGTTTCATTGTGGATCTGAACCGGAGCTCTAGATTTCAATTGTTGGTGCACAAGATGAAAAAAGGATGAACAAAATGAGAAAATTATATTTATACTCTACAATAATGGCTACAAAAGTTATTAAGAAGAAGATGATAAATGACACCTACCACTAGTCTATTTATACACAGAAAAAACTAGGGCCACATAGGTAATATAATAAAATACTCAAATACCCTCTAACAAACTTGGTCACCAAGTTTGTAAAATATAAATCATGTCTTACTTTATGCAGGAAGAGCCATAGACCTTATTCAACTTTGAGATAGGAGTATGCAGTCATTATGGTTTCTTGATTAAGTATGTTATTATGAATGATTAACATGTCGTCTATTTATTTTTAGGCATATGTAGAAATGTTTTATTTATAAATTATTTATTCAAATAGTATAATATAGAAATTAGTTTACATGTGATGTAATATTTAATAGTATAATATTTTACAGAAAAACATAAAAAAATAAAAAGTATAGATAAAAATATTTGAAAAAATAAAACAAAAAGATAACTTTACGTCTAATAACCTATGTTATGACATTAATACTTCAATTAAAATTGAAATAAATGTCATAAAATAAATAAGAATATAAAAATATCATACAAATAATTTTAACTTTACGTCTACAACTAGGTGACTTCGCAACTTGATGATTTAATTTACAAATAAAATATATATTTATATTTTATTTTTATCTTAAATCTTTGTCTTCTCCAAATAATTTTTTTTTAGTGTTCAAAGAGCCTCCAACAACCTTATCATACTCAAGCAAGTTGAATTGTCAGATGACAACTGTTTATGATAAAGATTCTTCCCACATACTCAGTCTAGGAATTTGTGCATAAATAAATGTTAAACCTTGTAAAAATCTAAAGTGGTACAAAAATAAACATAAAAATTGAAGAGAGCAACAACAAATCGAAAGCTCACTGGAGCACAGTAAAGCAATCGATGTTCCCAAATTTGATTTGATTATCAACAGACAAACCCACGGAAATAAGATATTGAGAAATCTCTAAACTTATTCGTCCTCTACACAAAAACATCCTTCAATTTCATATACTAAAAAATCTTCAATTAAGCAAGCAATTCGAACTATGAGTGAAAAAGAAAAGTAGTTTGATGACCTTGATGATGAATAGATGTCACACAAAAAAAAAATAGACGCTATTAGTGAATATTGAACAAAAATGACTTAAATGACATTGTTTAAAGACATAACGGACTACATTGGTCCTTTTAAAATTTAAGGGACCAAATTGAACCCTGAAATAAACTTAATGGACTAAAGTGGGTATTTTGCCATAATTTTATTACCTTTTAAAACACACATTTTTCACAAACAATCGTTCAAAATGAGACTTCCTTTGCAAAAGGAGAATGAAAAAAAATTAAAACATGTTATTTAATCTTTGGTGCCTTTACTTCAAACACTTAGACCCTACCATAATTTATTGCGATGTGCGACTTGTCTCATTCTCATTCCTTTTAAATGGAAAGAACTTTGGCATCATTGTTGTTTATGCCTAAATTGATTATCTAAAAAGAGGATCTTTATTGAATTCCCTAGTAGCACATGTCCATGACTTTCACAATATTTATTGGTCTTGTATGGATGACTTTAACTTCATCATAAACATAAAGGATCTCAACCACCCATCCATCCTTCCTCCGAGCCGAGCCGACTTTAACTCCATTCACATACCAACTAAAAGAAGTAGGTTTACTTGGTCAAATGACAGTAAGAAATTTATTATGTTGAGAAAAGGATTGACAAAGTCATTTGCATCCAAAAATAGATTTCAATTGTTGCACCATATCCTTCTAAACTCTTACCAAGAATGGGTAAAACTACTACTATGTTCTTTTTTACTCTCAGACTCAACATATCAAGTATGCTTTTAGTTAATGGATTCACCTGTAAATAAAGAAACTCAACTTTATTAACGGAGGAATCATAATTTTGCATACATTGTGAGTAATCTTTCTGGTATAGAGAGATCAAAGGAAGTTAGTTCACTAACAAACTAACCAACTTCCTAACTAATTACTAAACATAGGGAAAACATAAAACTTATACATAAAATAACTAGTATATTTAACACCCCCCTCAAGTTGGACTATGAATGTCACATATGCTCAACTTGGACATGTTGGCAATAAAAGGTGCTTGATGTAAAGGTTTGGTTAAGACATCTGCAAGCTGATTAGAGCTGCTGACAAGAAGGCGAGCTTATTTTAAATTTGCTCTCTAATGACATGGCAATATATTTCTATATGTTTGCTTCTTTCATGAAAAATGGGAGTATGTGCTAAGTATATGGCTGATTTTCTATTACAGTAAATGAAAGAGAGTGGAGGTAGAGATATGAAAAAATTAGAGATGAGATCGTGAAGCCATTTGAGTTCACATGTGAGAGAGGCAAGGGTTTGATATTCTTCCTTAATGGAAGACTTTGAAACTGTATTCTAGAAATACACAATAGCCAGTGATTGATTTCCTTGAATCAGGGCATCTTGCCCAATCAAAAACTATAAAGACATGAAGCTTAACTATAGTAGTGCTAAAGTATACGACGCCTTTGTCTGGTGATGATTTGAGGTGCATGAGAATATTGGTTGCTGGAGTGAAATGAGGATTCAATAGTTTTTATATGAACTAACTTAGATGTTGTACAACGAAGGGAATATCAGGCCTTGTGTGAGTAAGGTAGAGAAATATTCCAATGATTCTTCTATAGAAATTAGGGTCTTATAAAGGAGTGTCCTCATGTTGGGAGAGTTTGGTGGTAGGATTGATGAGAATGATATATGGCTTGGCTCCCAAGTAACATGTATCCTCAAGCAACTCAAGGGTATGTTTCCTCTAGTTAACTATAATACCTTCATGTGATCTTGCAATATCAAGGCTAAGGAAGAATTTGATCTTGCCATGATGCACAATTGTTGGTCAAAAAACTGTTTAACATGTTGAATTTATGTCAAGCAATTTCCATCGAGCACTATATCATTAACATATATCAAAAATGTTGTAAATAAATTGGCATTTGATTTGAGATTGAGGGAGTAATCTTGATGTGGTTTTTTGTATCCTAAATTAAGTAAGGCTTGGGACAATTTTCAATACCACCACGTGCTTGGTTTTTTAAGCCATAGATATATTTTTTGAATCTTGCACACTTAAGAAGGAGTAGAAGTGGATACAGCATGACCAGGAGGTAAAGCCATATAAGCTTCTTCATTAAGCTCACCATGCAAAAAAATATTGTTGACATCTAATTATTTAAAATGCCAACAATTTATGGCAGCTAAGGCAAGAAGAACCTGTTAGATAATGCTTCAATGTCAAATGGATCCAGACTGAATCGTGAACGAAATCACTTTCCTTTTAAAAGTATTTCAAACACACTCTCAAATTGTCTTAGAGTTGGAACAGCCTGAATACCCAGGATAAGTTAGCCTTTTTCTCGAAACTGCACAAGACTGGTGAAGTTTCGAATGCAAGGAATACGTTTGGAATTATATAGAAGAGGATATCAGATTTTGGAGTATTTGATTTCGAAATATCAAGCATATATTTATAGCCATGCATGTGTCGTTTCGGAAGTTTGCAACTCTTCATAAACAACACTCTCTAATGAGCATTTGCAATGGTTCAAATAAAATGTCATGCACCACTTCATGAAGTGTCATATATTTCGAATTCGAATTCAAAAATCAAACTCTAGGCAACGAATAAAAACTGGAGCGACAATTAAAACAAATTCGCAGTATACCGACCGAAGGCCGGTCCGCCCGCCGAAGGCGGCCGGAGCGCCACCGGCGCCGCCTCATTAACGCCGCGAATAGCCCGATTGCTCCGATGCATCGTGCCTAAGTGCTCAAGTGCCGTCTACAAGCCGCCACTAGCGCCTCTACGCCCACGCCCTCGGATCCGGTTCCGGAGCTGGAGCCGGAGCCGGTGTCGCCGGTGGCGACACCGGCGAGGGGTGTTTTGTATGAGACAAGTAGGGCTGGAAATGAGTCGAGTCGAGTCGAACTCACCTCAGCTCGGCTCGACTCGTTAAGAATTGTTCGAATTCGAGTTCGAGTTCGAGTTTGATACGAACTTTTTTTTAAGCTCAAACTCGACTCGTTATAAGTTTACGAACAGTTCGGTTCAGCTCGTTAGGTTCATCTCATTAGGTTCAGCTCACATGGTTCACGAACTTAAAAACTATTTTTTAAAATATATATATTTTTTAGTATATTTGATATTTTAAATAAATATATATATTTTAAATAAAATATTAAAATAAAATAAAAGTTATCATATTGAAATTTAACTTTATCTTCGAAATCTACTAATTCAAAACCTACACAACTTTCAAGAGATACATTTGAGAGTCTAATTCAAAAACTACTAAATTGAAGATTAAATTTGTCTAAGATTTGAAGTAAATATTTAAACCTAATCTTAAAGACAGTATAATTCTTTTCATATGTAATCGAGTTGACTCATGAACCTAACGAGTCGAACTATGTATAGTTCAAGTTCAGCTCATTTAGTTAACGAACTTAATTTTTCGCTCATACTCAACTCATTTGGTTCATGAACCTAGTTCAACGATTTAATTGTCGAGTCGAATTCCGAACTATCTTCGAGTTGGTTTGGTTCATTGCCAGCCCTAGAGACAAGTGACATAAGTCTTGGCACCACCACATATGACTATGTGGCACTTTATCCTCTTTGGCTCCTTTGGAAAGTACATTGTTCCAAGGGCCTTATAAATACTATTTAATTTTACTCCACTTCCAATGTGGGACTAAGCATTTATTGTCAATTAACTATATCACCCACTTTGTCATTTTGGAACAACTTTAATGGAAATAAATCTTTATTATTTCCAACAATCCCCCACGTGTTCTAATAATGACAAAATAATAATTCCATAAATTAGACATAAGAAGTATTAATACAGTTAAGTATCTTTCGATTTTAAACTTAACCTTAGTAAGGATAACACAAGGTTTAATTGGAACATTAGGTAGCAATGCTTTTAAACCATGAATCCATATGAATAGACCGGTGTTACCTTACACACACTCCTTAAAGATTCTTCCTCTGCATAACTCGCTTAGCACTTATTTATGGCCATGTGCTATCCTGTTTCATGAATTTTTTTTATGAGAGAAACTCCAACTCTCACTTTGAGACGGCACCATCTCATAATTCACATAGGTGAAGTTCATATAGTATCTGTTTCCAATGGATACGTACCCTCGGTATTGAACTTCATTAAGAGTTTAAAATAAAACTCAACCCTCATTTCCAATGTCAACATAATTACGAAATGTTAGACAATTATCCAAATCAACGACTTGTTATTACCCATTGAAAATCTTAAAGTTAATGTTTTGTTAACTTAATATTGGGTTGCCGCCGTTGTCGGAACTCTTACTCAAGGAGTTTCAACCCCATACCTCTCGAGGTTGTTTTTACTAAGTCTATGGCCAGTGACTTAGTAAATGGATCAGCCAAATTATAGCTTGTTCGTATATACGTAAGTGAAATGATTCCATCCTTAATCAGTTTTCTCACGAACGAATGTCTAAGTCCTATATGCCTAGACTTTCCATTATACACTTTGCTAAATGCTCTTGCCAAAGTGGCCTGACTATCGCAGTGTATCATTACTTTTGAAACATTGTCTTTAGCCAATGGAACTTCCAAAAGAAGATCCCCCAACCACTCTGCCTCTTGACTAGCGGAAGCGAGAGCCACGAACTCTGATTCCATGGTCGAAAGAGTAATGCATGTTTGTTTCTTGCTCTTCCAAGAAATTGCTCCTCCAGCTAGTGTAAATATCCACCCAGTTGTAGATTTATGATCTCCCACATTAGAGATCCAACTTGCATCGGTATATCCTTCTAATATAGCAGGAAACCTACCATAATGAAGGCCAAGATCTTTGGTTTTCAACAAATAACCAAATATCCTCGTGATTGCCTTCCAATGTTCATTACTTGGATTACTAGTAAATCTACTCATTTTACTAACTGCAAACAATATATCGGGTCTAGTACATTGCATTAAGTACATAAGACATCCAATTGCACTTGCATATTCTAATTGAGTTAATGCTCTTCCATCATTCTTTTCAAGTTTGATTACATGATCAAATGGAGTAGTTACTTCCTTGAATTTCAGGTGTTTAAACTTATCAAGCATTTTCTCAATATAATGTGTTTGATTAAGTTCATAACCCCCACTATTTTGCTTAACTTTTATTCCTAAAATTGTGTCAACAAGTCCAAGATCTTTCATCTTGAAAGTGGAAGTTAGAAACCTTTTTGTTTCTAAAATTCCATTAAGTTTATTGCTAATTATTAGCATGTCATCAACATAAAGACACAAAAATATTACAGTGTTATTATACACTTTTGTATATAAACACTTGTCACAAGAATAAGGAATAAATCCATTTGACATTATCGTAGAATCAAACTTTTGATGCCATTGTTTTGGTGCTTGTTTTAAGCCATATAGAGATTTGACAAGTTTTCACACCCTTTGTTCATTTCCAGGAAGGACGTATCCTTCTGGTTGTTCCATGTAGATTTCCTCATCGAGGTCTCCGTTTAGGAATGCTGTTTTAACATCCATTTGATGAACAATCAAATCGTTCAAAGATGCTAAAGCAAATAACAACCTTATAGTGGTTGTTCTTGCTACAGGTTCATAAGTGTCAAAATAATCTATACCTTCCTTTTGTCTAAATCCTTTTGCCACTAATCTTGCTTTATAAGTGTTTAATGTACCATCACTATGATATTTCTTTTTAAACACCCACTTGCATCCAATGGGTCTTGATCCCTTTGGTAAATCAACAAGTTCCCAAGTGTGGTTGGACATAATTGAATCCATTTCATCTCGGATAGCATCTTTCCAAAAGGAGGAGTCTCTTGAAGCTATTGCTTCCTTATAAGTTTTAGGATCTTCCCCTACTTGAAGAATTACCGGAATGCTTTTAATAAAATTTGTACTATTTCCTTCAACCAGATAAAATGAAATAGATTGAGAATCAATTTCGTCTGGTCCTAGGTTCTTTATTTTCCGGACTCTTTTGCTTATCCTAGGTTCGGGTTGTGGTTCAATGATTCGAGATGTGCCTTCAGGTTGTATTTCTACAATTCGAGAAGAGTCTTTTTCACAAGATTCTTTATTTATGGCCGACTCTGATTCTTTATCCTTAGTGATAAGTTTTTCAAAGAATTCTACATCCCGGGATTCAACAATAATATTAGACT
This sequence comes from Lathyrus sativus, assembly GCA_963859935.3. NCBI lineage: Eukaryota > Viridiplantae > Streptophyta > Magnoliopsida > Fabales > Fabaceae > Lathyrus > Lathyrus sativus. The sequence goes on from OZ012736.1 coordinate 513,834,018, forward strand.
CTAAATTTAAAAGTCTATATGCTTTGCTATTTTGTGCATATCCTACAAAGGCACATCTTATCCCTCGAGGACCCAACTTGGTTCTCTTAGGATCCATGTTTTTGTAATATGCCACACACCCCCACACCTTAAAATAGCCAATATTTGGTGTCATGCCCTTCCATACCTCATATGGAGAAATTCCAGTTTTCTTTAAGGGAATTCTATTTATTATGTGACAAGCGGATAATAAGGCTTCGCCCCACAAATTCAAAGGTAGTTCGGAATGCAATAACATGACATTCATCATTTCTTGATATGTTCGATTCTTTCTTTCGGCTATGCCATTTTGTTGTGGTGTTCTAGGGGCCGAACATTCATGTATTATACTGTGTTCTTCACAAAATGCATCAAATTCAGTAGAAAAGTATTCACCGCCCCTATCACTCCTAAGGACTTTTATACTTCTACTTAATTGATTTTCCACTTCTGCTTTATAACTCTTAAAGGCATTAAAAGCCTCATCTTTATGCTTTAAGAGATATACATAAGAGTATCTAGAACAATCATCAATAAATGTAATGAAATATCTATTTCCCCCACGGGTCAACATGCCATTAAATTCGCACAAATCTGAATGTACAAGATCAAGCAGATTTGTATTTCTTTCAACACTTTTGAAAGGTTTCTTAATCATTTTTGATTTAACACATAATTCACATTTATTGAAATCATTGATATTACATGATATCAAGCCAAATTTAATTAGTCTCTTCATTGAACTAATACCAATATGTGCTAGTCTATTGTGCCATAAAGTAACTGAATCAAGCATGTAAGCAGAATTAGAAATTTCATTAATCATGTTATCATTAATACATAGTTTGATCATTCCTTCAGCGAAATATCCTTTTCCAACAAACACACCATTACGGGTCAAAATAAGTTTGCCCGATTCATACACAGATTCATACACAGCCTTGGACTTTGCCTTTGATTGCCATAATTTCGCTCACAATAGAAATTATATCATCATTAGCATTTACTGCATTGATATCCTTTTTTGATTTATTTTGCCTGCAATCTCGAGCATAATGTCCAGGTTTTCCACATACAAAGCATCCATTTTTCGGACCCTTCGGACCACCAAAGTTCTTGAACTTGGTATGTTCCCTTTTTGGTGCGATGTGACTTTTCTTGACATCATGTTTTTTCTTTTCTTTTCTGGTCACATCATTGGCTTTGGAAAGACCCGCAGATTCTGATTTTTCCCTCTCCTTCGATTCCTCCTTGATTCGAAGATGTTTCTGGATTTTCTCCAAGGAAAAATCATCAGAACTGTGCAACAGTTTCTTTTTATAGCCTTTCCACGAACTTGGTAACTTAGCAATGATTGCACCAACTTGAAAGGTTTCAGGAATGTCTATTTTCACCGCTTTGATTTTGTTCACCAGGACTTGCAATTCGTGCACTTGGGGAAGTATAGGCTTGAAATCTATAAATTTAAAATCAAAGTATTTAGAAATTAAGAACTTCTTCGTACCTTCTTCTTCGGCTTTGAATTTAAACTCCAGTGAATTCCATATGTCTCTAGCGAACGGATTGTTCGTGTATAGCTCGTATAGGCGGTCAGACAGCGTGTTCAGAATATGTCCACGACATAGTAATTCGTCCTCCCTTCGTAGCATGCGCTTCTTCTTGAGTTCGTCAGAATCATCTTCAGTTGGTTCTGGAATTGGTGTCAGATCAGGATTCAAGACGTAGTGAACCTTGAGTGCAGTAAGCAGGAATGTCATCTTGTCTTGCCATCTGGTAAAGTTGTTTCCATCGAAGCGATCCAATTTGACAAGATTCTGATTTATAACCTTGATGCTTGAAACAGCAGCGTCGGAATCCATGATACAAATACTTTTAAGATTGTTAGATAATGCTTCAATGTCGAATGGATCCAGACTGAATCGTGAACGAAATCACTTTCCTTAAAAGTATTTCAAGCACACTCTCAAATTGTCTTAGAGTTGGAACGACCTGAATACCCAAGATAAGTCAGCCTTTTTCTCGAAACTGCACAAGACTGGTGAAGTTTCGAATGCAAGGAATACGTTTGGAATTATATAGAAGAGGATATCAGATTTTGGAGTATTTGATTTCGAAATATCAAGCATATATTTATAGCCATGCATGTGTCGTTTCGGAAGTTTTCAACTCTTCATAAACAACACTCTCTAATGAGCATTTGCAATGGTTCAAATAAAATGTCATGCACCACTTCATGAAGTGTCATATATTTCGAATTCGAATTCAAAAATCAAACTCTAGGCACCGAATAAAAACTGGAGCGACAATTAAAACAAATTCGCAGTATACCGATGCGTCGCCGCGAATAACCCGATTGCTCTGATGCGTCGTGCCTAAGTGCTCAAGTGCCGTCTAAAAGCCGCCACTAGCGCCTCTACGCCCACGCCCTCGGGTCCGGAGCCGGTGTCGCCGGTGGCGACACCGGCGATGGGTGTTTTGTATTAGACAAGTGACATAAGTCTTGGCACCACCACATATGATTATGTGGCACTTTATCCTCTTTGCCTCCTTTTGAAAGTACATTGTTCCAAGGGTCTTATAAATGCTATTTAATTTTACTCCACTTCCAATGTGGGACTAAGCATTTATTGTCAATTAACTATATCACCCACTTTGTCATATTGGAACAACTTTAATGGAAATAAATCTTTATTATTTCCAACAGAACCCTGATTGTGGTAAGTTTGGCAATAGAAGAAAAGGTGTCAAAGTAATCAACTCCTTCCATTAGAGTATAGCATTTGGCTAATAGTCTTTCTTTATGCATTTCAATAGTGCCATCAACTTCGTGTCTGGTTTTGTAAATCCACCTGCAACCAATAATATTTTTACACGGTGGAGATCAACAAGGGACCAAGTATGATTTTGATCAAGAGCAAGTAACACAATATTTATGGCTTGTTTCCAATAGTCAAATTGAAAGGCTTTTTATAAGTATTTGGTTCAATATTTATGGGAAATGAAACAACAAAAGGCTTGATATGAAGGTGTGCAATGCTGATAAGAAAGAATAAATGATAATGGTTATGCAAAAAGTGTTCAGTTTAACAAAACCTGCTCGTATTATGAATGGTTTGTAAACCCATCAATTTCTGTTTAACATTGATGATGGATGTTGTATTTTTAGTTAAATTTGAGTTGTAAATGGGTTGGGGCACCCCTTGTGCCCCAGTTGAAATAATATATGCTTAACAAAAAATGGTTATGCAAAATGATTATGTGAAACATGATTAATATGTAAAATAGATTTGCAGTGAAAGTATTGCAAATATGTAGGTTGTTTGACTAATATAGTCGACCTTATTAAAGGAAAAGATGGAACAAGTATTTCGTTGTTAGAAGTATTTGAACAATACATGTTAGGTATGACAAAAGGAGTATGGTCAGGGTCATTAAGAGTAGTGGTTTGATCAAGGCCTGCAAAGGTAGGTTCGGTAGAATTGTCTTATTCAGATTGATGATTAGGTAGAGCGTCAGGTTGATCATGCAATAAAAACTGACATGTATGGTAATAAAAAGGTTGTGTGACGTAAAATTATATAAGATTTAACCTTTGGTGTCATCTTCAAAACCAAGAAATACAACCTTTCTAACTCTAGCATCAAATTTACTTCTATAAACTTGAAGAGAATATGCATAGCATAAGCATCAAAAGACTTTGAGATGGATAAGTGAAGGTGGTTCATTATAAAGCTTTTCATAGGAGCCTTTGTATTGGAGAAGGGGAGTGGGAAGGAGAAATTCATCTACAACCACGCACTAGGGAACCCCTATGAACCTTTCGATCCAACGTTGATTTTGATTACTACAATAAAGGAGATCGGGAAGGAAACATTGTAACATTCTATCGAAAAGTTAAACTGAAAGAAGTTATGAACCAATGTTATTGTGGCAGAGAAAACTAACCTCCTACGCAAAGTTTGAAATTCATTTTTATCATTACAATAGGTCAAACTCGCTAGATCGCTCAAGCAGTAGCTAAAACTCGACTGCTTCAGTCTATTTTAAAGAGAAAGTGAAAGAAGGTTCTAAGCATATAGGCAGAGTAGAAGTGAGAAGAGAAAACTTCGCTCATCCAATGAATTCACCAACAATCTACGAAGGATGGTGTATCAGACGAATTTAGTTCTAGTATAAGTTATTATAAAAATACAGATATTTATTTCATTACAATTCGCTTGAGATGTAAATATATTAGTTTTTATTTAAATCTCATGTCAATTTACCTTCCTCAGGTTAAACGGAACGAGTCAACTAACGAGATTAGAAAAGTTATTATTTTTTAGCGGTTGATTCAAAATATGGTGTCCACTAGAGATAATTTCTTTAGACATCATGTGAATTTAGATTTGATTGAAATTATGTGGTCCTTTCTTTGAGGCACTACAGAGTCCATAGATCATACTTTTTGTTACCTGTGAGTGGCTTTCGGTCTTTTGTATGATATATCTAAATGGTTGGATAGGTTATAGGTATTACTTGAACACTAAAATTTTTTATTTAAGATGTATATATTTCTTGGAGTTAGACCAACTATTAAAGTATGAGTAATTTTGATTTTCCATTATTTGATTAGAAGCCACTGAAAATCTCAAAATAATCTAATTTTTTAAAAAAGACTTTGACAATTGAAGAATTGGTGGAACAAATTATTCACTCTTATTATAAATAATATCTTAGTAAAACCAAAAAATTCTCTTCCTCTTTCTATGAATATAGAAAGGCTGACGGAATATATCATTTGTCTAAATCATTAGAGGTTTGTTTTTTTTAAGGAGTTTTTGGTTTTGGTAATGTCCGAAAGAACTTTGGTTCCATATATTTTTCTTGGGTGTCTACTATCAACCGGTGGTATAGATTGGCCCCAATTTTCTATTCCTTTTTAGTTTCTACTCCTATTTTTCGGTTTTGATCGTTATTCTTGAAGTTTTATTGTACTTATTTTTTTCTCTATTTAATTATTTATTTTCATTATTTTCGTTGGTGTTGTCCTTTTGAATTTGGTGGTTTTCAGAGTACAGCCACTAGCGCGCTTCTCTTACCACTACTGTATTTTAGGAATTTGTCTTTGTAGCTTTATATATATTCAAAGTAAATTAAAAATTATGAGATTAAACTAAATTTTTTAGCTCTGTCTCCTAATTAAAATAGACTCTTCCCGTGATGAAATCGCAATCATCATGGATGAGTCTATTTCTTCCTATAATTATTATTAAGCACCTGTTTACAAGTTTATGCAAACCTTGTCTCATATCCTATCAGATGAAAATGGAAACTTGAAAGGGATAAGACTTTAAAGCCTAACGTTCAAAAAAGAATTGCGAGTGGGACCAATTTAGAAGGTCATATAATCCAAAAATAGAGTACTATTAATTCCATGCAGGGACCATCATGCATGTGTGTGTCACAAACCCATCACATCATATGATCACCCCATCAAATGACCGTTTGAGGCACTAACTAACACAGATTCTTTTCTATACAATAGTGGTGAACCAGTGGAGGTAGACAGCAAAAATAAGGTATAATTATGAATAGATTAAGGTGATGGCGACAAATTAATCCTTAAATTTGGTCCCATTACCTCTAAACAATTATAAAATATGCATGAAACCTCCTACTATAATTGTTTTCTGTTAGGAGTACCGTACAAAGTTCTTTCTCTCACTTTTAATGTTACTCCCTTGGTTTTGATAGTTATTCTTGTGTTTTGTTGTGGTTATTTTGCATAAGTTAAGATTAAGAGAGAGAAAAAAAAATATTGAAACGCTCTTTTACTTTATTAAAAATAATTGTTCTCTCTTTTTTGAAAACTAGTTTGTCTATCTTAACACGATCTAGAGAGCAAATTTATTAGGACATGCAGCTAAACTGTTAAAATATGATACAAATATTAAACTTCTTATATTAATATATTTGCGGCAATGAAAATGGAGATCAAAACTTAAAATTAAAAATTAAATTTAGAAATAAAAAAGAGGTTTCTGAATTAAAAGAATAAATTTTTATTTCAAAAAAATAGGAGTACATTTAATTTTTAAATATGTATAAATAATTAGTAAAATACAAAAAAAAAGTCCATTAAAATAATTTTTGTATTGAAGGTTTAAAATGATTAAATAAAATAATTTTTTAATTATCATCTTAAATAATCTTGTAAATATTTAGATTAGATTGACATTTTTAAAGATAAAACAAAAATTGAACTTTTTTTTTTATAAATTCGATTAGTTAAAAAAAAGGGCAAGTCATCATAAGCCATAAAAAAAATTAAAATTCTATCAAATCAACTTACTTGTGTTTTTATTACTATAGCTTTATTGTATTATATTTTTGGATTATGCTATAAATTTATTAATATTTTGAAATATTTAAGTTTATTAATTTAGATTAATTTTCTTTCCTTGTTTGAATGTATTTTTATACAAAAAGTAAAATTATAATAAATTATAAACTCATTTTTTATAAAAAAAATTAATTAAATATTAAAATACAACTTTGAACAATATATTTGTTAAATTATTTCAAATAGTTTCACAAAAAGTTTGCAATATTAAATCAATTCAAATAAGTTTATCTACATTTTAAAAAGCAAATGAGAAAAAAGAATATGCATTGTGTAAAATATTTTTACAGTATCGACCAATGACCAATCAATGACATGTATTCCGCTAAATCATACATTTAATTTTAAAATACTGACATGACATAGAGAAATGTTATAATTTTATTGAATAATAGTGTAACAGTGCACTACTTTTATTCTAAAAAAAAAAATATCCAAAAAATTATTTTATTCTATCTATGTTTTAACTCGTTACTCTATTTAAATATAAATCAAAATATTTATTTAAATATGTTCAAATGAAATAATTTTTAAATAAATTTATGATAAAAGGCAGTAGACCAGACACCTACAATATAAGTATGTGGCGAGATGTTGAAATATGCAATAGTACATTTTTCCGCGGAATGATGAGTTTTACCTCAACTCTTTTACACATGAAAAAGTTTACTTTATACATTATAAAATGTAAAAAAAAAAACCTAGTACTATTATAATTTTCCATAGATGGAATATTTACATATAAACTTGAGGAAATCATGACCTATATACACTATAGACTCAAAAGATTGGCCTTTTGCGACAACCTATATACTAAACCTATCCTCACGGGTGTAACAATCCAAAGAATGATGACCCACAAGTCGCAACATTTTAACCAATCAATCATTTTCCAATGGCAAACCTACATTGTCCCATAAATATGACCGTTGAAAATACCGTTATCTATTGCCCATATTAACTCTTATTCACATTTCTCAACGATAATATATTCACAATGCAGACAAATACCCTCTCACTATAAAATATACAAATGAAATTAGTGCCTCTCATTTCCTCTTCCTTTTTACTTTCACACTGTATATTATAAACTATACAACAATTATTTTATTCACACTTTTCCCAATCCCATATACATTATAAATATGCAATAGTACAATATATCAAACAAATTCTTCCTTCAAACATTCTATTCTAACTTGCTTGCTTTCGATATTTCATAATGGCTAACGCTACTCTTTTACATTCGCTGCAATTTCTTTTGATTTTCACTTGTATGTTGTTAAATGCAGGATTATTGACAAATGGTGCGCGCTATCACGACACAACTTTCAATTATTTATCTTCTTCAAACTCCTCCAACGACAACCACAACTGGACCGGACCTGTTGGTCACCTTGTAATAACGGTTGATGTCAACGGCGGAGGCCAGTTCAGTTCCGTCCAAGACGCCGTCAATGCTGTCCCTGAAAACAACACAATGAAAGTGCTTATTAAAATCAGTGCCGGAAAATACAAGTATGAACTAGTACCAAATATAGCTCTTAACTTGCACAATTGGAGTATTTTTTTTAGACTATAACTTTTATGTGGTGCAGAGAGAAAGTGGTGGTTCCCGTGACGAAACCGTACGTAACGTTTGAAGGTGAAGGAAGAGAAGTTACAGTGATAGAATGGCATGATAGAGCGAGTGATCCTGGTCCCAATGGACAACAGCTACGGACTTATAGAACTGCTTCTGTTACTGTTTTCGCTAATTATTTCTCTGCCAAAAATATCACCTTCAAGGTAATTCATTTTTTCAAAACATTTACATAATTAATTAATAATAAATGTAGTAAAAAATCGTACTGCATGTGTTGTCGCAATCTACAGCTACGTTCCAAAATTGTAAATATGTCCTAACATTCTCGTGACTTTGCACTTCATGTTGTTTTTTATTCTCTTCACAATAGCAAACAAGTTTTAGTTTTCAATTTCATAGTTGTGTGATTAGAAACATTAGTATAAGTTATAGGGTTATTTAGTGACGTAAGTGTGATGCATGCAGAACACAGCGCCGGCACCGATGCCGGGGATGCAGGGATGGCAAGCGGTGGCGTTTCGGATATCAGGCGACAAAGCGTACTTCTCCGGCTGTGGATTCTACGGTGCACAGGATACGCTTTGCGATGATGCTGGTAGACATTACTTCAAAGAATGCTACATTGAAGGTTCCATTGATTTCATTTTCGGAAATGGCAGATCCATCTACAAGGTAATAATGCCTCCATTGTTAAGATTTCATCGAAGAAATTAATTTTTTCAACATTGAGATGCGTAAAAGACATTAAATTTAGGCAATTTCTATTGGAAATAAACTTTTACCAACTTTTCTTAAAAACTGTATAACCTTTCTAATGAACCAATTAAGATGTACTAGAAGAAAAAAAAAAAAAAGTACTTTTTCAAAATTGACTTTTACTATAGTACTCCAGTTCTTTAAGATTAACATAAACTTCACTTTGATTGGTTGGTTCAGGATTGTGAGCTACATTCAATAGCATCAAGGTTCGGATCCATAGCAGCACAGGATAGAAATGACCCAACCGAGAAAACGGGCTTCGCATTTGTCCGATGCAAGGTGACGGGCTCAGGCCCGTTATATGTGGGCCGTGCAATGGGCCAATACTCGAGAATAGTATATGCGTACACATACTTTGATAATATAGTTGCACACGGTGGTTGGGATGATTGGGATCACGCCAACAACAAAAACAAGTAATCTAAATTTCAAAATGTTTCATTTAAATTATAATTATAATCATAATACTAATTGTTTTGGTTATGAGTTATGACATTATTGTTTCGTTTATTAGGACTGTGTTTTTTGGAGTGTACAAATGTTGGGGACCAGGAGCAGATGCAGTACGTGGGGTGTCATGGGCCCAAGAGTTGGATTTTGAATCTGCACATCCATTTATCAGAAAAAGCTTCGTCAATGGAAGACATTGGATAGCACCCAATGATGCTTAGCCAATATGCCATTTTTTATTATCAAATATTACAGTACAGTCCATAAAAAAAAAAGACATATTTTGTTTTTTATATAGAAATTCATTTGTGGATAATTTTATATACTCTCTTTTTGGAGGGAATAGTGTAGGACTCTTTTTATTGAGTATTCTTTGATCTACTTCGAATTAATAAAGGTATAAAGGTGCAATTCAACAACAACCCTTTCTTTTTTCAGTTTAAACATTACTCTTGCATAGGCGATTTGTATTAGTTTTTTTATATAAGCAACCTTGAATTGAAATGAGAATTAGGGATAGTTTAATCCAAATACAAAATGACAAACAAAACAAACAAGCAGTCAAACCATTTTAAGGTAATCAAGAGAGCATTTACACCATTTATAAAAATTATAATTTATTCTATTTTTAGCACCTATTGCAAGCCACTACCATGAGAACATCTTGACTTTAAATGCAATTTCCTCAACATTGTCAACTTCATTAAATGAGAGAGTACTAAGGGTAGTAGTTTTTTTTATAAGCAACCTTCAATTTAAATGAGAATATTAGAGGTAGTCTAACCCAAATCAAAATGACAAACAAAACAAACAATCAAACCATTTTAAGGTAATCAATGCAATCAAGACGACATTTACATTATTCATAAAAATTACAATTTATCATATCTTTAGTACATATTGCAAGCAACTAGCAAGAGAACATTTTGACTTTAAATATAATTTCATCAACATCGTCTACTTCATTATTAAAAATAATGCAATGTCTTAATCTCGAAATGCACCAAGATAAAATACAGCCTAATCACACCTTCTCTATATTTTGAGACCATTTCTTTCATAATTGATTTCAACTTTAGAAAATGACTACAACAACACCCTTCAAGTGATATGTTTACTTGGAGCCGGCTTTGAATCTTCAAAACTCTCATCACATGAGTAATATTTTCTTCATGTCTAAAACAAAACACATATATTTTATGATGAGAACTGTAACACCCTTATTCTACCCCATAGATAAATACGGCAAAATAACACGGATTTCAGAGTAAAATATCAATTTTCATAAAAAAAACCACAAAAGGGCGTACATTCTCAAATTCATCAAAATAGGATCCATACTCCATAACACACAGGTTTTCTCAAAATACATCAAAACATCATATACAGCGGAACTCAAACATAACTCAATGTTTTCCTCATAAGGGAACATCATTAAAATAACTCAATGATATACAATCAACTCAAAGAACCCAACCCGATGTTACATATCAGAGCAAGACCCTCTACATTAACCATAAAGGCTAACGACTCTAAAACGTCACAATATTTCTCGACAGCGTCCACAACTAAACTTGCTCAACTGCACGTTACCCACGTGGAGGTAACATTCAAACAGACAGGGTGAGTAAGACAATTCATAATAATCAATGTATAACAATTAATGCATAAACGGCATATTACTCATAGTTATATTCAACACATTGATATCCTTCAATTATGACTCAAAGGCCACAATGTCATAATTTATACACAAAGGCACATAAATGCAAAGGCAACATAGACTCAATGCATGTGGTACCAATCATCACAGCTCGATGGACACTAGGCCATCAACCCTCCATAGATCCCCATCAATAGGATCGGAGCACATCAAAATACTTCACATCCACACAGTGGGATTGAAGTCAAAGTAATCGAGGTCCTGAACCGAAGTTCGGATGCACATGAATGCATGATGCACACTTCACAATAATCCTCATAATAACAGCATATGGTGCATCATCATTCATCATATTCATCATCATTACACGTCATATCTCATCGTCATATTCATCATCATAAATCATGTCATCATAGCTCCTCGTAACAATCATCATCATACATTTTTATCATATCTCATCACAATAATCATCATTATACAACATATCATCATATTTCATCACATTAATCATCATACCGCATATCATCATAATTCATCATATTATTCATCATACAACATATCATCATAGTCCATCATATTAATTAAACTCACACATCATGTCATCATATAATCATGTATAAATCACATATTAGCTCATATTCATATTATCCCATATTACCCCATATTAATTCATAGTACTACCCTCATATCATCTCATATTATTTTATCAAGTTATACTCACGGTAATCCTCACACTATCGCCTATCAATCACATAAACATCACTGTTCTACTCATGTTAATTCGTCATATCATCACATAGTATTCACATATTAATCCCTAATATCATCTCACATTGCCTCATATTAATTCATCATAATTACACTCGCAGTAATTCTCATACTAGCACTTATTACTCACGCAACCTCACTGTCATACTCATATTAATTCATCATATTATACTCACGGTAATTCTCATACTATCGCCTATTAATCACATAAAATTCATAGTCCTACTCATATTAATTCATCATATTATCACAGTTACCTCCATGGTAATTCATCTGGAAAATCGCAGCATCAAAACATCAAGACATCACTGAACCAAAACATGATTCATTAACAGGACATATACACAATTGACTTCTCAAACATAATTAGATATAAAAATATTGGGAAACCAATTCCTTTATCTATACTATGTTATAGCCTTATTCATTAGCTTTCCAACGCTTCGAACGGGGGTCAAAACGGACTTACGAATCAAAAGTTACGTCCAAAACGATTTCGACCGAAAACATGAACAGTCGTGACGGACAGCGAAACGCTACTACGCTCCGGAACCTAAATCAACCCAAAAGTCCACACGATTCACTTTCCCAATGCCCCCAAAACATCCCTAAATCATCTCTAAGGTCTTACGGCGATAAAAACACAAAATCTATGGTTTATTAGGCCACTCCCTGAACCTATTCATGTTCTAAATCACAATTTCCCTACAATTGCTCTGAAGGAATCATAATTTTAAATATCAAATATTCTATCCCTTATGGGCAGATATATAACAATCTAAGATTTTGGCCACAAAGGCCTAAGGTTTTCTTTCTCATATCAATATTCAGTGATACATACCATTAGCCATACTCTCAGAGTCTTATCATCATTTTCCCTAAATTTCCCAAATCAACCCAAAATACCTTAAATCATAGATCAACCATAAACACATCTAAAGGCATACATAGAAAATCATGAAAAGCCATACTCCCCATACCTTAGCCGATTCAAAGCTTTCACGATTGTCTCCGGGAATCTTCTGCCTCCAACCTTTCCTTCAGAGCTTTGGCCACCATATTTTCACGGTTAACACAAATGAATTCTAATTTCCCTTCAGAACTCAATTTTGTCCCACTTAGTCTTGGGTCTCCCAATTTAGATTTTTCCCATAATATCCTTACTAACTCCTCCAAATGGCCAATTTACCCTTATTTCACTTATATTTATTTTAATAATAATAATACTAATATTCTCATATAGTATACTATTAATTAAATGAATAGTCCAACACGCACATCTTCTCAATAATTCTCAAAACCACCAAAAATACGAATATTCTCAATTAAATAAATTAATTAAAATATTCCGATTAAACTTGGGGTGTTACAAGAACTATAGATGGTTCCCCTTCTAGCTAGTTGCTACTTTGTTGGTAATCAATCTTGAAGAGCCTTCAGCTGAGCACCTTGACTTTAGATGGAACTTTTGTTGCCCATAGCACCTTTAAAGTTTGCTTAAGTCCTAAGTTAGAAGCTTCCTCTTTTGAACCTGCATTAACTTTCCGTAACAAGACCTTACTTAAAAAGAATTGTCATCACTATAAGGTCACACAATAATATCCATCTAATTATTAATAGACTTTACATCATATAACAGATCAAACAATTATTTTTCCTCTACATAATACTCAAAACTCTTCATGTTGATGCTTTAGCCAATAAGCCACTCCCAACTACCACCAACCCAGTTGCCCTGATTCCTCACACTCCCTACTTTGTTTGAAGCAATCATGTAGAGATTTGGAAATTGAATTGATAGAGGATATTGACCCGACCTTCTTGCAGTCCAAAAGAAAATATATTGACCATCATCAAGTTTGAATGTTAGCAACTCCATGGTCCCATGTGGTTCCTTTGAATCTATCAACTTCAATAATTCTCTCCACCAAAGAGACTTTTTTGACTTTTTTTGTCAAACATTCATTAAACCACAATCTCCTTCTCAAGTTATCATATCTTTCTAGGAGAATTCCCACCCAAATTGCATTATCTTCCATGAGAAACCTCCACACCCATTTGATTAACAAAGCTCTATTAAAGTTAGTCACATCCTTGATACCAAGGCATCCCTCGGCTTTAGACTTAAAAGCACGCCAAATACCAATTAGTTGAATAAAATACTAAATACTTCATTAAATAAATTAATCAAATTTTGTGGTGTCACAACTCTATCCCACTTAGAGAATTTTCTCCCTCGAAAGTTACTTGAAGAAAACAGAGTCGGATACAACTCTCTCGTCTGACTCTCCAGCTCTCACGTCATGCTTCCACCAACAGGTCCTTCCCATACCACCTTCTTCATCGCAATTTCCTAGCCTCTCAAGTGCTTCGCTTCATGATCCTCTACTCTCAAGGTAGGTTTTTCAATGGTCAAGTTCCCTCTAACTTGCACATCATCCACTTGAATCAAATGAGACGGATCAGAAATATACTTTCTTAACTGAGACACGTGAAATACGTCGTGAAGATTAAAAAGAAACGACAATAATACAACTCGGTAGGTCACTTCTCTATTCGCTTCATAATCTGATAAGGACCAATAATACAAGACGTGAGCTTTTAAGACTTTAAAGATCAACCAACACCAATAATCGAAGTCACTCTCAAAAACACACGATCTCCCTCCTGAAATTCAAGTGTTTTCCTCCTCTAATCATGGTAACTCCTCTGGAGACTCTGTGAATATTTCATCTTCTCTTGGATCATATTGATCTTCTCAAAGGTTTGTTGTACAATCTCAAGTCCAATTATAGTACTCTCACCTGATTCGTACCAACACAAAGGTGTCCTACACGTCTTACCATACAACGCCTCCAACTGTGTCATTCTAATGCTAGAATGGAATTTGTTATTGTAAGTAAACTCGATCAGCGACAAGTATTTATCCCAAGCACCACATTGTTCTAGCACATAAACCCTCAACAGATCCTCCAAAGATTGAATATTTCTCTTTGTTTGACTGTCCGTCTAGGGTTGATACGCATAACTCAACTTTAACTTAGTATCCATGACTTCCTGCAAACTCTTCCACAACCTCAATGTGAATCTCGGATCTCAATCCGAAATAATACTCAAAGGAATACCATGCAAGCTGACAACTCTTTTAATATACAACTCAGCCAACTTCTGCAAAGGATAATTGATCTTAATCGGAACAAAATAAGCCAATTTATTTATTATGTCAACAATAACCCTAATGGAATCACATCCTTTCGTCGTCTTCGGCAAACTTGTCACAAAATCTAAGGAAATGATGTCTCACTTCCACTCAGGAATATTTATAGCTGCATCAGACCCAATGACTTCTGATGTACAATCTTCGACTTGTGACAAAGAAGCATAAACAAAATTAGCTACTTCCTTCTTAATTTTGGGACACTAAAACATTCTCTCCAAATTTTGATACACCCTCCGGTCACAATTATAAGCAAAAAAAGTGACCTTAAAACTTGGTCACTATTATAAATAAAAGTCGTTAATTTGTAAATTAATTAATGTTTGTATTACTAGTATACCCTTCATTTAATTTAAAAGCATTTAATATTATAGTGGATTCATTAAATATAACTAAGGATATTATGGTATATTTTACTTTGATTGTATACGAAGTCAAGAAAATTAATTACATTTAACTAATTTTTTAATCAATCTAATAATAGTTATTTTTGCTTATAATTGTGACCGGGGTAGTACATCTTAGTGACACTGGGATATATACTCTGACCACTTCTATGACCTTCCTCTAGAATACTCTTTGTAAGTTCAGGTAGATTAAGTACATAAACCCTATCTCTGAATCTCATCACACCATTCTCGTCGATCCTGAAATCACTTCCCTTACCTTGGTTCATTACCATCAATCGGTCGATCAATCCCAAAGTCGATCTTTTGACCTTCTTTGATTTCTTCAAGGATACCATTGAACAGCTTCAACATGCCTAACTTCACATTATTAAGAGTATTTTCACACACAAAACTCATGTCTCTGAACTACTCGATCAACTCCAATTCTCGAACCATAAACATCGACATATAATATGACTCCCTACTCAACGCAACAGCTACGACTTTGGTTTTACCCGAATGATAACTCAAGCTAAAATCATAATCACTCAGAAATTTGAGTCATCTCCTCTGTCTCATATTTAACTCCTTATTGTCAAACAAGTACTTCAAACTCCTGTGGTGACTAAACACTTCAAATTTGGAGGCAAACATATAATGCCTCCAAATTTTCAACATAAACACCATGGTTGACAACTTTAGATCATGCGTAGGATAATTCCTGTCATGGACTTTCATTTGTCTATAAGCATAAACCATAACTTGACCATTCTGCATCAGCATACCACGTAGACCGGTCTTTGAAGCATCACAGTACACAACAAAGGACTCACTTGGATTCGACAAAATCAAAATTGAAGTAGACATCAACTTCCTCTTAAGTTCTTAAAAACTCTCCTCACAATTCACATGCCAAACATAAGTTTGGCCTTTCAAGTCAGTTGAGTCAAAGGCAATGCTAACTTCAATTTTATGCCTTCAATAAACCTCATGTAATAACCAGTCAAACCAAGAAAACTTCTTATCTCCGTAACACACTTCGGAGTCTCCCACTACAACACCGCATATATCTTATGACAAAGCAACGACAATACAACCACTAGAAATTATATGCTCGAGGAAACTCACCTCTCGCAACCAGAATTCAAACTTGGATAACTTTGCATACAATTTCTTTTCATGTAAGGTCTGCAACATAACTCTGAAATTCTCTGCATGTTCTTCATCAGAACTAGATTATATTAAAATATAGCTGATGAACATAATCACAAACTGATCTAAGTATGGATGGAATATTTTATTCATGTACTCCATCAACACTTCAGGTGCATTAAACACACCAAACAACATCATAAAATACTTATGGTGACCATATATCATTCTGAATGCAGTCTTTAGAATATCGTCTGACTTCACACAAATCTAATGATAACCTGAATGCAAATCAATCTTACTGAAAACGCAAGCATCAAACAATTGATCCATCAAACCATGAATTCTCTAAAGAGGATACTTATTCTTGATAGTAACCTTATTCAGTTGTCGATGGTCAAGACATAACCTCATGCTACCATCTTTCTTCTTGACTAATAACATAGGCGCTCCCCATAACGAAACACTCGGTCGAACAAACTTCTCTCAAGAAATTCTTCCAATAGTTTCTTTAACTCCCTCAACTCTGAAGCATACATCCTATAAGGAGCCATCGGTACATGACTAGTACCACGTACTAAGTTTATGGCAAACTCGACCTCACACTCCAATGGCAAATCACTAATATCATCTGAAAACACTTTTGGAAAATCGCACAGCACTGACAACTCACCAATCATAACTTTGCATTCAGTCTTCATAGAAGCTAATATCATAAAGACCTTAGCATCATCCTTTATGAACTCATTCATTTGCTTTGCAGATACAAACAACATGTCACACATGCGTTGAACTCTGGAAATGACACCAACTTGTCAAAATAGTTGATATGAACATGGTTGAACTCCAACCAGTTCATTATAAGGATAACATCAATTTGATTCAATGGTAGACATATTAAGTTTATCATAAATAGTCAGCGGACAATTCAAACACACCCACGAAGTAGTCACCAAACGATTAGTCAGGATATCAATAACCATAATCTCAACCGTAGAAGAAAACTTTAAATCCAACCTCATATCAATAACCATACTCTCAACCGTAGAAGAAAACTTTAAATCCAACCTCTTAGAACAATCAAGCAAAATAAAAGAAAGTATTTCATCCATGCGAATAATAGAACAATTGATGTCATGTGGGGTTGGACCATTGTAGATATACCATTACAATCTACAATACAAACAAAACACATGATATACTATTACCTAAATTATTAGAAATTGTTGTGTCGTTTTTAATGTAGTTTTACATGTCAAAAGATGAAGTATTCAGAGTTATTATTTTCACAAGGACAATATCTCAGTCTTTTGACTACTGTTATGGTTTTAAAATAACAATGATTTGTACAAAAAGTTTTTAAATCAAAGTGATTTGAATAACAATGATTTATAGTTTTGATTTTGATGATACCATGTTAGAAAACTATTTGTGTAGAATGTTATTGGAAATGGGCGACTTCTCTCTAATATCCACTCGTTGGGGACTACACAAGAATATCCTATGTTCCTCAAGTCCCCTCAACACTGTGATCCAACACTTTGATCCCTTATATAAAAGACAAAGTTATTATGCTTAATGGATTGGAGTTTATCCTCTAGACAACAAATTTGATGGTTTTCTCCCTATATTTAATTTGAATTAATGTGACAACTAGCAATAGAACATAGAAGAGCGTATTATCTGACTTAATGATTTGGTCATCATAGGAAAAAGTTCAAGTAAGATAAATGCATTCGAAGACATGATGAACAAAATGATTGAATTATATGACATATCACATTCCTAGTTTAGAGTTTTCCAAGACCAGTGTTGATATTTAGAGAGACACATTCGTGAGGTATTGATGATATTCGATATGAATAATTTAAATACAGCTCCAACAGCAACAAATTCGAATATAAAGTTGCAGAGCAATAAAGACAAACAGGTAGGGCATAGCACTTTATATCAATAACTAATAGGTGCTTAAAATGAATCTCAGACTTTGGGGCATCATATTTCTAAACTTATGCAACGAGTTTCAGTAGAATTTCATGGTATATTATGGTTCAGAATGCAACAGTGACAAAATGGATAGGAAAAATGTGTTAAACATTTATGAAGCTCCAATAACTTGGTGCTGAAAGAATCATGCAGTAGTATCTTTATCAACCTCTAAAGTTGAGTATACTGACATGCAACATACAAGACATTGAGACTTTGAGCTCTTTTGGAAGAAATTCGAGTAGTGAAGCTTTAGGTGGACAATAAATCAACAGTATGTGTGCTAAACATCCTAACTCATAAGTAACACATTGAAACACATTGAAACTTCGTTGCAGAACAGAACTTCAAGCAACACCTAAAATTAAGGTTTAACTAATTGAACACTATTAAATACTGTCCAATTGAACACAATTAAGGTTTAACATCCTAACTCATAAGTAACACATTGAAACTTCGTTGCAGAACAGAAATTCAAGCAACACCTAAAATTAAGGTTTAACTAATTGAACACTATTAAATACTGTCCATTTGAGACTTTTTTAATAGACCCCGTACATGGATACATGAGAGTATTCTGGTTGGAATACCCTATCAAGAATTTCATTTGGGAACAGAATATTCTGTATGAATACCTATTAAGGAATTTCATTTTGGAGGATAGAAAAATCACAGATTGGACATAAAATGTATAATTACAATTTGATAATAAAGAATATAAATTGATAGGATAAATAAAGAGGGTGAAGAGATGGGATGAAAACATTAATGGCTGGTAAAAATGATTTAAAAGATACAACACCACACTGAAATAACTAAAGTTTAAATTCTTAAAGCCAAATGAAAAAATTGAGTAACAAAACTTAGAATATTGTGAATTACATATGCTTAGTTTGACATATAAGCAGCACAAAATCCATTCATAGATAATAATAAAAACTTACTATATCCCAAAATTAATAAAAAGGAAAATCAAATTGAAGTTCTTGACACATTTTCAAACCTAAGGAATTACATATTCTTCTCCTCAACCTTACTTCTCAGAAGAGTTGGGTCCTCTCTTCTTGCCAAATCCCACCACTACAATAAATCAAATCATCACAAATCAGAATCACAAATCACAAATCAAAAACCAGAAAATTCTAACATATCAAAAAATATAAAACCTACTTTCTAGGGTTTGCAAATCTCAAAAAATCAACACACAAAAATTAGGGGTTCGTATATACCAGCAGTGACGAATCTGCGATTGTACTGCATGCGCTTGTGAGCACGACCACGGGGCTTCTTCTTCTTATCCTGTTTGGCAACTTTGGGTGTTTGGCCTCTCACCTTACCGGCACGAGCGAGTGATCCGTGAACCTTACCTGAAAATATGATTCCATAAATCGTTACGGATTACGAACAAAGGAAAATAGAAGAAACACAAATTACAATGCAATTCAACTTACCCATGATTGCGAAGATGAATTCTCTGCTGAATCCTCTCTTCAATCGCAGTCGCTGGAGTCGCTGGAGGCACAAAAGCAGTATCGGAACAATGACTATGAGTTTCTGCTATTAGTATTGAAACTAGGGTTAGGGTTTTACTGCTTTGGGCCCAATTAAATTGAAACGGGCTTTAGGTTTGAATGAGCTGGGCCAATGCCCAATAGTGTTTCTCTACTAAAATAGTTTATAATTTAATTGTACAATTCTCAGTTTTTATTAATTAAAATACAAAAATATACTCGAAGATATAAAATTTTAAGGATTTTTTATTAGAAAATATATTTACTGTTGAATTTAAAAGATCAAATATGATTTGACTAAAAGTTTGAATCCAAACCTTGAATGTAATTTGAAAAAAATTAAAACTATGTGTAGTAGCATACTATTAACAAATTTGGATTAAATACATTTTTGTTTCTACAAAATAAAAAACAAAAACTTATTTAAATTCTTATACCATAGTCTGTAAAAATAAAAGTCGGTTCAACATTTATTGAGGTTTAATATTAGGTTTTTTACCAATAAAAAAGAGAGGGGTTTTTAATTCTAATAATAATACTATTATATTTAAATTGTCTTTCATAATATTTTAAAATATAAATTTTGTAATGAGATAAATATTTATATACTCGTGTAATATATAATGAATTAAATTATTGTGTGATGTTATTTTTTAGGCTTAATATTCTTTTTGATCTCGTGTCTTAGTCTCATGGTTCATTTTAGTTCTTTAACTTTAAAATGGTTCATATTGGTCCCTAAACTATTTAACACGTTGCATATTAGTCTTTTTTGTCCTATTAGCAACGGAAAAATTCAAAAATTAATCGCTAGATTTGTCGTTAATTAAACAAAAATGACTAATATGAAACGTTTTGAAGAGTTAAGGGAACAATATAGACCTTTTTAAAATTAAGGGATCAAAATCAACCTCGAGATTAAGATAGAAGACTAAAAGAGTATTAAATCTATTTTTTATATTAGTTTCTAAAATATATTAATAAATATTTAATTGTATGAATGGATTACTTTCATAGTATTTTTTATTAGTTTATTGTGATTGTTTTCTCCTAACAATTTCTCTTTGATAGAATCTTCTCTAGGGAGAATTTATTCAAGAAAAATGTGATTGTTGACTCTGATCTTATCATGTATCTTAATTGTGGTGCTTTCGTTAAATCATCTTATCATTTGTTTGTCACTTGTGATTTAGTTAGCACTGTCTGATATATATGATTTTTAGCTGGTTGAGATGGCAAATAGTTCTTCACATGGACCCTATCATTTGAACAAATCAAAAGTGGGTTGAAATTTTGGTCAGATTGCGAGTGTTCGTATTTCTTTGCTCTTTCCTTCGTGGTGTTTGATCTGGTGTTGGTGGTCCAGTTGGCTTGAGCTCTGTTTGATCCTCCTTTGGTATGTAGTTTTTAAAGGATTGTTTTTCTAAAGATGACTTGTTGTGCCTTGTTTGTTTTTTAGTCTTGTATCGTTTTTCGTCTTATACTTTTATTTGTTTGGTTTCTACGATGTAATTTTTGGTATATACTTTGTATCAATCGATTATTCAGGTGTACGTTGTTTGGGTTATTTACTCTTTATTATTAATATTATTTTGCTTTTAAAAAATACGTTATGTAATTGAATATAACTATGAAATAATATGTTATACTTTAGATTTTAGTTAAATAGTTGATTACGCCTCTTTGTGTAATCAATTACGCTTTGTGTTTTAGCTGAATAATCAGTTACAACCTTTTGTATAATCAAATTATGTTTCGTATTAAATCCATGTTTCATAAAATATTTTAAATATTCAATTATGGAGCTCTAATAATTGATTAGACCTTATAATCGATCAAAGTTATGATTATTATTTAATTGGTCAATCATGTCATTGTGACAAATGAAGGTAAATTATGCTCTCTTTTTTTTATTTCTTGTTTGAAACACCTTTACATTTCTAATAGAGAGAAGAAGAAGAAAAAAAAGAAGAATGTTTTGAAATTATGAACTGTGTCATACAGTGGCAAATCAAGAATTTTTTAAAAATTAAGCCAACAAAGCCTCAATTTGATTTGGTTCAGGTAAACATTAGTTAAATGGATAAACATAAAAACAAATTTAATTGTTCGATTCTTAAGTAAGGTGACTTAAATACATCCAAAAAAATTATCGATTTTTTTACGTTTCTAATCATTTTAGATCGACTTGAATTTAAATATTATGAATTTGAACATTAGTTGTGAAAATAAACCTTAGGAATATTGTAAATAACACATTTAAATTCAATCATTTCTCTCATTCTGTCTCACTAAATATTACGATATCACACATCAGTTGTATCATTCGGGAGATTATTGTCTATCCTCACTCACTTTCAGTATGAAATCTTCTTAACGTTGAGAGTGAGTCGTTCTTGTTGGGTATGCGAGAATGAGAAATTGTCTCCCACAAACGGCGGTACTGTTATGTACTAGAACTAGAAATGTGTAGAGTTATGGAAGCTGCGATGGATGAGAACTTCTGATGTGCGGAGTGGAGGGAGTATATGTAAGGTTAGCACTCTGAAGCTCAAGTTAGTATGTAAATGATGAGAGAGTATTCAAATTGTATCTAAAACTTGTTATCTGAAATGGCATCATTTCATATATATATATATATATATATATATATATATATATATATATATATATATATATATATATATATATATATATATATATATATATATATATATATATATATATATATATATATATATATATATATATATATATATATATATATATATATATATATATATATATATATATATATATATATATATATATATGAGAGAGGAATATTTGCCTTGCTATTTTTTTGGCATAAAATGCATAGGACTATTGAATGTGTTAGGGGTACGAATCTCCTACTTTCGGGTTTCTAAGGGTCCAACCGTCGGGAGAATATTCTAGAAGCTTAGTAAATACCTAATCTGAATATGGGACATTATGCCTTATGGTGATCGGCCTAAAAAGGAACATGATCAACCTAAAACAATGACCATCTACTAGTTAATGGTGGACTATTGAATCCCTACTTTAGAGTAAAATGTGAATTAACAATTGACTTTAACTTCTATCTACCTAAGAAATTTCTTTCTCTATGATTTGCGTAATCGGGTAAGTGGTAGATGCTTTATGGCAAGGCGATTCCCGTCAGAGGGCAATATGTGGTATTCGCCCCTTCTGAGGGTTGCAGCCTTCTGCCTTTGCTAGAACTTTTATAGAGTGTCGGAGTATCCCATGGCCCTAAGATTCTTGGTGATGTGGTATGACGAGCCATATTGACTAGTCTAGATTCCCTTAAGAAATACATTGCACCTTTCAGGCTTGGATATTCATATGTTGGATCCCGCCTGATAAAACCCTAAGTCCTTCGGGCAAGGAGTTTATATAGCTCATTCGATAGGAACTCTTAGTCCCATAGGTAATGTCATATTAAGTCTGGCTAATGAGACTATAAGCCTCACAAGCGAGGCGTTGGACATTTTGGATGAGACTTCAATTAAGCCATTAGA
The DNA here is from genome assembly GCA_963859935.3 of Lathyrus sativus. Taxonomy (NCBI): domain Eukaryota; kingdom Viridiplantae; phylum Streptophyta; class Magnoliopsida; order Fabales; family Fabaceae; genus Lathyrus; species Lathyrus sativus. The sequence continues at coordinate 513,857,443 of OZ012736.1, forward strand.
CAAGACATTAAACTAAGTCTAGTAGGTTATACTTAAGTTGCGCCTTATGGGGAGATTCATATGTTAAATCTCTTCCGAGGAAACTCTAAGTCACTCGAGTGAGAAGTTTAGATGGCCTATTTAATGGTTACTCTTAATCCCACAAGTGAAGTCATATTAAGCGTGGTTGATGAGACTATAAGTCCCACGAACGAGGTGTTTAACCACTCAGTGAGAATTCTATCAAGCCTTCATACAAGAATTTAAACAGAGTCTCTTAGGATAGACTTCAATCACGCCTCATGGGTAAGATTCATATGTTGGATCCTGCCCGAGGAAACCCTAAGTCCCTTGGTCAAGGAGTTTAGATAGCATGTTCGATGGGAATTCTTAGTCTCACAGGCGAAGTCATATTAAGCATGGTTGATGAGACTATAAGTCCTTCAAGCGAGGCATTTAAGACGGGACTTCTATCAATCCCTCAAACAAGACTTTAAACTAAGTGTCTTAGGTTAGACTTTAGTCGCGCCTCCTGAGCGAGTTTCATATGTTAGATCCTACCTAAGGAAACTCTAAGTCCCTCAGGCGAGACATTGGACCTCTTGGATCTGGAGATTCATATGTTGGATCCCGCCCAAGAAAACCCATTGTCCCTTAGGAAAGGAGTTTAGATAGCATTTTCTATTGGAACTCTTGTCCCACAAGCAAAATCATATTAAGCATGGTTGATGAGACAATAAGTCCCTTAGGGGAGGCGTTTAACCTCTCTGGCAGGATTTCTACCAAGCCCTCAGACAAGACTTTAAACTAAGTATCTTAATCTAAACTCTAGTTATGCCTCCTATGAGAGATTCATATGTTAGATCATGTCTGAGGGAACTTTAAGTCTCATAAGTGAGGAGTTTACATAGTTTATTTGTATTGTCTTGAAGGGCGACAAAGATCTTTGTGAGAAATTCAACATTCAAAACATTGCCTTAAGAGACGACAAGGATATTTGTTATGAAGTCCAGTATTCAAAATATTGCCTAAAGAGGCAGAAAGGATATTTGTTATGAAGTCTCGTATTCGAAATATTTCCTTAATAGATGGCAAGGATCTTTTCTATGAAGTCCAGAATACAAAATATTGCCTTAAGAGGCAGAAAGGATTTTTTTCTATGAAGTTCAACTTTCTAAATATTACCTTAAGAGGTGTCAAGGATCTTCATTATGAAGTTCAACATACGAAATTTTGCCTTAAGAGGCAACATGGATCTTTGCTATAAAATCCAACACACAAATTATTTCCTTAAGAGGTGACAAGGATCTTTTCCATAAAGTCCAACATACAAAACATAATAAAATGTTCTTGCTGCTCAAAACATTTAAGAAATTGTCCATAGGTGCATGATCACGTCTCTTAGGAAATTAAAATGATATGTCTATAATAATAGTTAAGATAGAGAGCGTTCCAAGTTCTAGATAAGAGGAGTTAGCCATATAGTTCCTTCAACTTGTATGCTTCATGGAGGAGTTGTGGGAATATGTGATATGACCCCTCTCAATTGGGTTGTAGTTTTTCGCGTTCTGCAGGAAAAACCTAATGCTTTCAGACCAGGTCGCCTTCTCGCATCTCCCTCAACTTGACTTTGGATTTATACATTATGGAAGTTCTTTGCTTGACAACAAACTCTTGGATATGGGTGACTTCTCACAATGCATCTACCAGATCAACAATGCATTTCAATATTGCCTTGCTTATCTCTTGATCATATTGGGAACGTTTCCATTAGGGTGTGTCAATCTCTACGGGCAACATAGTATCTTCTTTACACATCATGGTGAATAGAGTTTCCTTGTAAGCAAAGTGTGGGGTTGTGTGATATGACCATAATATTTTTGTTTAAGAGTTCCTCTCATATGCCTTTGGAATCCTTTAGCTTCTTTTTTAGTCCCTTCAGAATCATTTTGTTCGGTGATTCAGCTGGCCCATATGCTTGTGGATGTACAACAAATACGAACTTTGTATGTACTTCTAAATCTCGAAAAAAAATTCAGTGGCCATGGCCCTGGCGAGTTGAGTTCCGCTGTTGGAAATAGGGGCCTCGGGAAGTCTAACTAGCACATAATTTTCTGCCAATAGAAACAGCGAACTCTTTTGGTTGTGATGTCGGTGATAACTTTTGCCTCTATCCGTTTTGTGAAGTAATATAATCTTATTATCGATAATTTTAGTTGGCCTGGCACCAGAGAGAACAAACCTAAAATGCCCACCCTCTACTGGTAGAAAGGCTAGGGTGACGCCATTGATTGAGAAAGCTTAATTGGGGAATGATGAAGGGCATCATGCCTCTGTAAATGACCACACTTCTTAATAAAAGCGATGTTATCCTTTATTAGGGTAGGCCAATAATATCCATCCCTAAGCAATCGTGGGCAAGAGCTTTTCCCCAAATATGACTGTTACATGCACCTTTGTGGACTTTGGGAATTACCAAGATTGTTTCATGATCTCTGAGACATTACAAAAATGGATATGCTCTCCCTATTTTATAAATATTTCATGCGAGAAGGTTGTACTTGGCTGCCTATTTTTTGGAACTTTCTTGGTTCTCCGTCCTTTAGTGGGAGTTCGTCCTTCTATATGTATCATAGTATGGGCGACATCCAACTGGACTCATTGAAATCTTCAAAAGATTAAAATTTTCCATGCCTCGATGCTAGGGGCGGGGAGATTCTTCTAGATCACTGTCTTATTAAACTTTAATATTTTCAAACTAGCAAGCTTGGATAAGAGGTCTTCTCTAAAGTTTTAGTCGTGGGGTAACATGTTCTACTTTAAATGATGTAAAGCAAGAGAATAGGCATTGTGCCTTGTGTAGATATTTTATCAGTTGAGGTTATTTATCATGGAAGTGTCTAGAGACTTGGTTGGCGAACATTTGGGAATCTCTCTTGGCTTTCAACTGAAAGCCTCCCATTTCTAGGATGAGGACCATGTAGGCAATGAAGGCTTCATACTTTGCCTGATTATTGCTAGCCTTAAACTCAAACGCCAATGCTTTCTTAATCAATAACTGGTTAGGTCCTTCTAATATTATTCATATTTCACCCCTTTCATGTTTGAGGCACTATCAACTAATAATGTCCACTCTAGATGGCGTCTCTTTATTCCTAGGTGAGCTGAATTCTGCCATGAAATTCGCAAGAGCCTGGGATTTTATGCTCCCTCATAGGATGTACTAGATGTCATGCTCAGAGATTTATATCGCCCAAAATATCATTATCCCCTACACATCTAGTTTTTTAAGACTCGTCAAACATCGTAGTTGGTTTTCATAAGGATCTTATGACCTTTAAAATACGGTTGCAGCTTTCTTGTTGTGACAAGGACAACTAGTGCTAGCTTATTGATCTTTTGATATCCTATTTCGACGCCTTTAGACACCTTACTTATGAAATACACGGGCCTTTCTATTTTATCCATCTTCTAGATAGTATTTAGTTCATCATCTGATCATTGGCTGAAAGGTTAGGGAGCGGTGGGGATTCCTCTCTCGGGCGAGTGAGAACGGAAGGCGACATGAGGAAGGCTTTTACCTTTAAACAAGTATCCTCGCATTCTGAAATACACTCAAACCTCTCTTTTTTCTTCAGAGCGACAAAGAAGAGGAACCTCTTGTCGCTCGCACGTGAAAGGAAACGAGATATAAAGGTGAGACAACCTATAAGTTGTTGCAATTCCTTGATATTGAACGAGTTTCTCATATTGATGAATGTCTAACACTTATCTATATTGGCTTCAATGCCCCTCTTCATGGGTATGTATCCAAGAAACTTCCCAGCTTGAAACCTGAAAAAACACTTGGTGGGATTTAAACGCATGTTATACTTTTTAGATGACTGTAGAAAATCCTCTAGGTATGCCACATGGTTGCCCCCTTCAGTGGTTTTCATTATCATGTCGTCCATATAAACTTCTAGATTCCTCCCTATCTGGTGGAAGAAGCAGCGTTCATGAGCTGCTGGTAGGCGGCGCCAGCATTTTCGACTTTTGAGCCGGAGGGCGTGACATTATAGTCGTATTTTCCATAATTCGACATGAAGGATATCAAGGGAGCGTCAAGGGGATCTATGCAAATCTGGTTGTACTATGAGTAGGCATGTAAGAACTCGTATAATATATATCTAAAATTATATCATACAAGTGTTAATTTGTGGTACTGATACAACGTAAGTGCCTAACGGCATCATTATATACACACTCATAAATAAAATACTAGTATGGCACATGACATACAATAGTGCCTAAAAATAAAAAGTAAGATCTAGGTGCAATCTCTTCGTTGCGTACGATCCACGTTGGAAGATTACAATAATCAAAATCCTTTAAAACATCAATAGACAATCCCTTTTGCATAAAACCTGCAACAACTAAAAAAGCAACAAAAATATTGGGGGTGAGATAATAATCTCAATGAGTTCCCCTATCTTATGAGTTCACTAGACTCTGCAAGGTTTTCTAATTGATTCATAACTTAAGTCTTCATCTTTTGTTACATGTGTATCACTCATAGAACATAACCAAGACTTAAGCGTCTAAAGGGTATTCGCAATGTATGGAAATATGTCACCTGAGTTATCATAACTAAAACAATCACTATTTAGATTCATGAAACATCAACCCATGAATAGACCTACGTCTAAGTCAGACTCGGTTCACGCATGCTCGTATGATTCAACTTGCGTGGTGAATATCAGGCCCTCTATGAGACTCATACACAATTCAAGCGACCGTCACTCGAATGAGATTCGAACCCACTTAGAGTATCTTACAGTGTATGGGACTCAAACCCACTTAGGTGTCCACCTTTCCACCATGTCCATTATGGTTGGGACTAAAACGCAATTGAGGCATGAATCATTGGTGTCACATCCCATTTACCACTTTACATGAGCCTTTGAAGTGGTATGTGCACAAGTCACATTTGAATACGTGATTAACTCTAAAAAACAATAGGACTTTTGGAGCAAAGCTCCATACCGAATAGGACTTTTGAAACAAAGGTTCCTCACCAAATATCAAACCAATCCACATGGTTTTCATTAAATATTAGGTGATCATATCTACCCATTCACATATTATTTCACTTGTTCCATACAAAGCATATTGTTTCATTAATCAAACAATTATTTATTTGTGATATACACTAAGGTACATTTGCATCTAAGCATCATAACTTATGTCACTTCATAGCCTATGTTTTCTTTATAATTCATTCCCTTAGTTATACTCCTAGGTTTCCTCACTTATAACCTAAGTTTTTAATCATGTTATTACACATTCAACACAACAACAGTTTGATCATAACATGGTTCACCAAAACACAACACATGTTAATATGGTTCATAAACATACATGAGTAAATGAAATTACAATCATTTTACAAATATAATACATGCAAACAAGTATCATGATCATATAGAGCTTTAAACAAGCTTTCCAACACATTTGACTGCGTTTCATTCCAAATTACGAAACTCGAATTACGCCACTTTAACCAAAACAAGATTTTAGGTTAGAACTCACTTAATCTTGTATGGTACGGCTAATTAATGTTAATCCATTGCATACACATCATGGTACAAGTTATAGGACTATTAAGATGGCTTAAAACTCCTTGAAAACATGATTTTTGGATAAAACAAGGGATAGAATCGATTGCACTTAGAGTGCAATCGATTTCATAAAACCTTCTCAACTATTTGCCAACATAAAACTGCAATTTCTAAGAAATACAATTGATTACACCTGTCATGCAATCGATTGCACCTGCAACTTTTCTCAAAATTCTCCTTTCTAAGCATGTATTCTTCCATCCTTAACTATAATAACTTATTCTAATTCATACACCAACACTAAGACATGGTTTCAACATCTAGAACATATAACACAAACATAGTACTAAGAACAAAAATAATATAGAAGAAGAACAACAATATTTTCCTCAAGTTGTGATCAAGCAACAACAACAACACAAAGCCTTAAACGTATTAAGTCTTGAAATATCCCCCCTCTTTCCCTAGCTACAACTAACTAGGAACTCACCTTGCTTGGAGAAGATGAGATGGAGATGATGATTATCATTTATTAAGGAGCTACTATGGTTTCTTCTTTTATCTTTCTTCCTTTCTTTCTTTCTTTCTTTCTTTCCTTCTTTCTCTTCTTTTGTCCTCTTTCTTTATCTTTTCTCTTCTTTTCCTTTTCTATTTTTTCTCTTCTTCTTATCCACACTTTTTTCTTCTTTTCTTTCCATCATATGTATGTGTGTGTGTGTGTGTGTATATATATATATATATATATATATATATATATATATATATATATATATATATATATATATATATATATAAGAAAAGAGATATATATAAATATCTCAAAAGATATTTATCTTCTAATATCAATTGACAATTTAATAATATTACCAAAATGTCCCCTCTTGTACTTATTAATAAAGGTCAATCTCTTTTAATAAGGATTGATCTCTTTCGAGTCCATTAGTTACTCTATTGGTCCCAATTGACAGCATTTAGAGAGCATGAAAGCTCAATATGTCTCATCTGATAATGAATAGAGTACATAGGAACTCAATTGGTCTCAATTGACAACCAATTATACAATTAAGGGAATATGGGATATTACAAGGCATGCATAAAGTTCAATGTGTGATAACTCAAGAAAACATCAATAAAGCGATCAGTGTGTGACAGAGGATATGGACCCTTAGAGCAAGTGGTATTCAGGTCGATGAAGTTCATACACGAGTCATTTTTTGCTACTTTCCTCGCCAACACCATGTTAGTTAACCATGTAGGATAGTTTGTTTCCATGATGAACCTAGTACTAGATAGCTTACCTACTTCCTCATCAATGATGGCTATCTTCTCCTCGCCAACTTTCCACTTCCTCTGAGCCATTGGCTTAGCAGAAGGGTCGATGGTGAGGAGAAGGCACACCACTCTAGTGTATATCCCTGGTATGCTACTTTGTTTAAATATTGTTGATATTTGAATCCCAACATGATTGCAAAATATGTTATTTATGTTGCACATTTATTTCAAATTATTTATAGTTCATTAAAAAAAATTTATGTAGTGTAATATTTGCAGAAGCCCTAAACCAAGGCGTCATCGCCCAGAAGTCGTGTTTCCTTGGAGACGACCCGGAGACCCGTCTAGAAGTAACACTAAGGTGTGACTCAATAAAGAAGGATTCTCCATGACCTCATGAAATATAAGTGTTCAATAACTTCCCTTAAGAAGAAGGGAGTGATTGACGCCAATATGAGTGACTCAAACCCTAGGCCTTACGGACCTATATAAATACACTTCCCCTTAAGGGGAGAAGAGATAGACCATAATTAATATACATTTTCTACACCCTATAAATAAAAAATCTCATTTTAGTATTAACATGCAACTGCCTAAAATAGTATGCCTTCTCTCAAGCATCATCAGTCATCAACAAAGTCTCTCACCCCACATGAGCAGGTCTCTTAAACTAATTTAAAACACCGTCATGCAGGGCTTCAGAATGTCATGGGAAAGCTCTAACCAAAAGTACAAGTGTTCATGTTCCCCCTATACGTGCAAGAAGAATAAGAGATATTAATAGGTTTATAACACAATAGGTTTATAACATTAAATTGGGAACATCTGGCAGCAGACTTATTCATTAAGGGCCACGATAGATAGACACCTTTAGCTGAGAGGCACCCCTATAGCTGAGTGATTTACCCCTAACTGAGGGTCTTGCCTAGTAAGCATGATTGCCCTCGTCCAAAGAAATTATTGACATGACGAGGCGCGCGCTTCAGGAGTTTAAAAACACCTCGCCATTAGAAAACTCCTTATGCTAGAGGGACTATGCAGTATTTTTTCGAAAGTTTGATTTGGAAGTACCTCCTAGCAAACAGAGATACATTCAATGGAGCAAAATTCTTCTAAACACAATAGATAAAAACTCTTGAATCAACCTCAGTACCATAGATAAATAATTAATAAGCATCTTTGACATGACATTCTCCATCAAAGTTAAGCCTCCATATGCATTTGTCATCCTTCCAAACAAATAGTGTTTCTTTCTCCATTCGCTTATCACCCCATCTACGCATCCTTTTAAAATTATCTTACAATTTCCTCTCCAACCAAAGATGATGTCAGAAAGATGTTCCTTTAGGGTCTGTTTGGTTCAAATGAGGGGGAGGGGAGGGATTTTAATGAAGGGGAGGGGAGGGGAGGTGAAGAATTTTTTTAATCAAATAAGTGTTTGGTTCAAAAGAGATGAGGGAATGGGAGGGGAGGGATTTTAATTAAAAATGTGTTTGGTTCAGAAGGGGAGGGGAGGGATTTTAATTAAAAATGTGTTTGGTTCAGAAGGGGAGGGGAGGGGTTTTATTAATAATTTACATTTTTATCCTTATGATCTTATATAAGTCATATGATATTAAAATGTGGAAAATTCGTGCGTATTTTTGTTGGTAATAAAATTTCTAATATTGAGTGATTAAAAAAATACTTATTTGTCACATAAAGTTAAAAAATTGAGTACAATCGATTCAACTTATAACTTTCCAACATAAATTAAACTATATGTCAATAACATCGTTTAAATTGTGATGAATCATATAACAAAACAAATATATAAAATAACTTATTACTAAATATTAATGGTTCAAAATATTTAATAAAATGAATAAACAAAAATAAATAAAATGATATGGTTTACAATTTGATATAAAAGAAAATATGATAGAGTACATAACAAAATTAAAAGAAAAAAACGAATACAACGAAACATAATTTTTTTAATAAAAAAAGACAATAATTATGATTTATATTAATTATAAAAATTATAAAATAATTTGAAGGTGGAGAACAATTATAATAAGATGATGAAAACAATCTAGAAAAAACAGTAACACAAAAGATAACAAATAGTTTTGAAATAATAAAATTAAACTGAGGATATTTTAGTAAATATAATAATTTTTAAATATCAAAACTCATATTTCATCCCCTCCCCTCCAAATTCCCCCAATTCGGAGGGAACCAAAAAGTGTGTTTTAGAGGAATTTTGCTCCCCTTCCCTCCTAAAATTTCAACCAAACATATTTAATTAAAATTTTCCCCTCCTCTCCCCTCCATCTACCCCGAACCAAACACACCCTTAGTGTCCACATCTTGAAAACGAAATTCTCCAAACCACCTCTTTAATAAAATTCAAATCTTTCCACCACACTCGACCTTTTTCTCATACTATCTTACACCTCTCATATCCCACTCTCATTTTTATGAACTAGCATCCTACACCACGTGCTATTTTGACGTGACCAAAACCTTCAACACTATTTCTCTATCAGAAAAAGATTAAACTCTTAATTTTTCTTCATCCCTAAGCCATCCTTATCTCCTCATGTCATACCCTGTTTTAAGTGCACTCAATACATAAAATCAAACTCATATTTTCCTCACCCCTAATCCATCCTTATATCGATCATGACATACCATATCTACCTTACTTATTCACTTTCCCTCAAAGAAAAGATGTCGATCATGACATACCCTATTTCAAGTGTACTCAATGCGATCATGACATACCCTATTTCAAGTGTACTCAATGCTTCTACCTAGCTTCTTCACTTTCCCTCAAAGAAAAGACGATACCATTAAGGCTTGTTTCCCACATGAAATTCTAATCTCCTCAATGGTGCATATTGCAAAGAAAGGGAACATGAGATATCAAAAAAGTTCTAGTCTTTGTCAAGTATACCCGACTGCTGTGTTAATTCGAACAATATTTTAGTTCATGGATACTTGTCTTTCTAGAATTAACAATACTTCTCTTCTTATTTAAAAAGAAAGAGATCTATTTATGTCCAGCCTTTAGTCCAGTACTTCATCCAGTTCATCAAAAACTAATAAATGAGAGAAAAAAAGTTTTGAAAAGACTGATAAAATGTGGATGAACACTTGTGACGAATACAGAAGGGACTGCAGAGAATGGGCACGACATCAACTTCTCCCTACTCATACTTTAAAGTATTTGTCTTTTCATCTTCACAGTGCTTATGTGTCTCTAGTTCCCCAAATTTTTATCGCTAAGAATCATCAGTAGCTCGGATTATTGCAGCTTTGTACCGGACTCTACATTCTTCCACTGCTTGGTAAAACAATCACTGACGAGCATATGCCTTGCACCTATCATCACATCATACATAAACAAAAACTAAAGTGTGATCCGGAAACTTAATATCGATTTATAACTGAAACAAATACAAAAGGTATAAAACTTTATATTACAATTCCATAAACTATACTTTGTCCTTGATCTGTGAGGGCCATATTTTCCCCTGTTGTGTTCTTGTTTAATAAAATAAAATGAATAAATGAGCCCTAAAGAGGAGGCCATATTTCTTGCTGTAAGACACCAGTTCCATAATCCTGATATGGCAGCTGGGGTCAACCTCTTGTCATTTCAAACAAAACAGCACCCACCATCAAGTAAGCAGACCACATTTAATCATACAACACCGGGTTGGGAACTTGAAAAATACTGAGAAGAGAATGGGAACGGGGTATGGAGATGGGTATATTTTTTGTTTCTGTATAAACTCCATCTGATGTGTTCCACTATTCCATACTTCTAGAGAAATGCTGAAGCAGGGAAGTCCCAATTATTCTGATGATCAAAAACAAAATTTGATATTTACAAGCTTGAGTATATGCTCATAATTCAACCTCTTGAAGATCTTCACCAAAACTACTGCTTCTCATTGGTTGACGCATTAAAGATGGATCAGGCATAAATGTGGATGGTGGCATGCCGTAAGCTTCCCCTGGATACTTATTTTCACCCAGTTTTGGAGGGCTAAATGAATCATTAATACTTCCACTCCATGAAGCTGTTCGACGAGAATGGGAAAAATCAGAGTTATTGCCATCTGTAAGACCCTGTTTTGAGATGTTACCGGCACTTGGAAACCTTTGCATGGTCATTGTTTGTGCATGTTTCGGAGATTGGTATGACCAATCATTTGTGGAAGATGTAGAAGGATCTTCATTAGCTGCACTATCTTCTAGGTTGCTTTCGGCAATAGCCTCCATATTCCTTTCATTTGATGCTGGTACAGGAGCTGGAATAAAAAACTTTGCATTGGCGGGAAGAGCAGGTTTCACAGATGGAACGGAAGGGGACTGAAACAGGTTTGCAGAGCTTCCGCCATTTTGGTTGAAGGTGTCAACATATCTGAACAATCCATAAAACAATTTCATCAATATTTTCTGTCTTTCAAATATTGTTGGCTGACTGACAGATAAAATAGAACATACAATTTTCCTCTTGTTTCTGGTATAACAAGAACTCATAGGTTCTTCATCATCTCCCCCATTTTTCATCTTTGGTATTTCTAGTATTCATTTAAGTTAAGACTCGAGAAGACAAACATCTATATTATGGCACTTCCCAGAACTAAAAGAATATTAAAGAAATAACAGATGCATCCACTTTATTATTTTGTAAAAGACACCTTCAATTAAATTCACCCCAATAAATTAGAGTATATGTGCCATTTAGACCTATGTCAAGGGAGGTGAATCATTTAAATAGACCTGATAGGAGGTGAGTGCCATTTCTCCAACTAAAAAATTGGTGAGTATTGTAGTATATAGAATAGAAGGGTTGCATGTATTTTTCACGCATGCCTAGGGGGAAATGAGTGTTATTCCTATACTTCTGGGAAGATTTTCCATTTCAAGTTTTATAATCTCAATGAGAAGCTAACATACATGAGTTTCATTTTATAATGATTCACATCTGACAATACAACTAAAAAACAAAAATACCAACTGCTTGCAACTATTACTTGATTTAACAAGATTTGAAAAGTAAGCTTACCTTGACCGAACACCCATGCGGCTGCGAGCAGAGAATTGATTTGAGCTAGGGGGTATCGGTGGCATCCCTGGGCTAGGTTCAGGACTTGAAGTTCTTGTGCTCGAATACTCATTCAGAGTTGAACCTTCGGTCTTCAATGCAGATTTCAAGTTGTATTCAGTTGAACCATTCTGGAAAGCAGCAGTTGTCGGAGGTGGTGGTGGCAGAGCAGCTTCTTCAGCTGGAATTTCAGCACCTTCCTCTACCCATCTCTTCAGCTTTTCATCATAATAGAACTTGTTTTTCTCACCCAATTTAGCCTTAGGATAGAGCAGAATACAGACCATTTGAATAGGAACAGTCAGAACTCATAAGTACAGTTGAGAAGAAAAAGAAAATAAACCAGAATAACTGTATAGAACAACTAATGATACCTGGTTTCCAGAGCGAGGTCTCATGACTAGCCCCACAGTCTTTTGGAGAAGTTGTGACCCAAAACCAAAACGAGAAAAGCGTGATCGAGCCCCTGATACCTGGACTTTTTCTTGTGCATCAGGCGATGTCGTTTCCTGGGATAAAAAAACCATATTTTTTTCAAGTTTAAATGTATTGTCAGTCAATCAAAACACAAAGGAAGGAGAAAATCTTCACAGCTTGGCTTTCACAGTACTCACAGACCTGTCTAGGGATTCTACCAATATCTGACTCTGAAACACTTCTATTAGCCTTTGCCATTCTATTATTGTCAGCTGTCCACTCACTCATGGGTTCCATTGAGGCAGATGGAACTAAAGATGACATGGCCATTGTTGACTGGCTAGTGGATACTCTTGGTGCAATTTGCTGATAATGCTGTTCACTTCCGAGTACAGCCCCTTGTGATGATGATGGACCGGGTGGTGGTAAACCACCAACAACTCGATGGGCGGTGCTATCAAAAAAGTTGAGCAATTTGCCAACTAATTTTGCAGGAGCTAAATTTGCTGCATATCCTCCCTGAACAAATATATGGTAGAGTTAAGTAACAAATATATGGTAGAGTTAAGTAACAAAACTATCATAATAATTAAGAATTAATTGAGGACAAGGAAGTACCTGTTGGTGGGTCCTGATTCTCTCTTCAAGAGATAATACCAGCTGTTTCCACGTTTCTACTTCCGGAGCACGGCTAGTTTTCAAAGACTTCAATACTGCTTGGCAGTACCTGAGATTTTAAAAAAAAACAATGAGATAGATCATAAAGAGAATGACATGGCAGATAATATTCCGTGAACTTACTTCAACGAATCTGAAACCTTTCCCACTTCCGCTAGCATATATGCATATATAAGCTTATATGGTTGAAATGAATGCAACACAAACTGAGAGTTTCCAAGCAGCTTTGAGTATTCATATAACTCTGTCCTCTGTCCAAGCATCAACCAAAAAAGTGAGTTATTTTGGAGACTAGTCATACAAGAGAAGAGAACATATCATGTTACATGTTCTTTTAGAAAGCAAAAGTTACTGAGGTGGCACAATATAACATACAGATAGATGATCCATCATTTAAAAAGCCTACTCTTAAGATGTGTCGGTTGGGTCTAACTCAACCCTACAAAACCGGCTAGTAGGTGGAAATTACCACCACTTATAAACACATGTTTTGTCCGATGTGGGACTCTTAACACCCCTTCTAAGATTTACGTCTAGAGCGTGGAACTGAATGGTGGGTGGCCCAAATGGATCTTAAACGAAGCTCTGATACCATCTTAAGATTTGTAGGTTGGGTCTAACTCAACCCTACAAAACCGACTAGTAAGGTGAAGATTGCCCCCACTTATAAATACATATTTAGGTCATAGATTGTCCGATGTGGGACTCTTAACACATACAAAACACTAGGATGATTTTAAAAAATATAGGCCTAATGCATCCTCCAATCTTTTAAGTTTTATGTTTGTAGTGGTAAAAATGTTTTTTATGAAAACTATTTCAAAAGAGTAAAGGTTATTTTAAACTTACTTCTTATAAATTCAAAGACTAATTTTGCAGATGCAGTAAAATAAATATACATTATTGAAGATTAAAACATAGTCAAAATCACATCATTTTTCAAAAAGATATATCTCAAAAATGATTTTTATAAAAAGTTATTTAAAATAGCTACAAATTTACGTGATATGTTGAAATTTTAATAAATTAATATAAAAAAAAAAAAAAGTTATAGTAGAAGAATGAAATACTTGAAATATCATTTCATGAAAAACTATTTAAACCAATTTTTCATTTGAAACTTTTTTTTTTCTAAAAATTGAAATTTTTTAAAACAAAAATATGTAACACTATAAAAATCATTTTTTTAGAAAAAGCTAAAACAAACGGGACCTTAAAAGATCATCGGACGATGCATTTGGCCAAAAATATATCATTTGAAGAGCCCTTGTTTGAACCTCGCAAAATCCCTAAAATTTGAGCGATTAGCAATCAGAAAAACTATGTGACAAAGCAAGATAGCTAGCTATTGGCAGAAAGACACGACATACTTAATATTTTGTGGGAAAAGGACACAACATACGCATGCACAATAACTAAGGGTGTGCATGGTTATAAAACCAAACCAAATTGAACCAAATATATGGATCAATTTGGTTTTTAAAACCACTTTTACAAAACTGGTTTATTTTTTCAAAACCAGTTTATGTTTGGATCGGTTTGGTTAACAACTGGTTTGCACTAAAAAACCAGTTTTTGTTTGGACCAGTTTTAAAACTAAATTTCCCTCAAACTTATTTCAACTAAAGCTTAATTCTTAATCCAACAACTTATTCTTAACTCCATCCAACCATTTTTGAAATTAATAACCATTCATTGGAAGTAAATTGAATTGAAATAATTAGTTACAATTATGAAAAAAAATGCTAAGGAACCGTAAAAAAAAAACAATTAATTTTCATTCAGAAAAATCGAAATTGAGTAATTACAAAATACTCAATCTCTCTCGCATACATTTAATTTTCTCTCATTTATATAAAAATCTCTTTTCTTTTTTCACCTTTTCAAGAAAATGTTCTCTATATACTATTTTACACTTATCATTTTTCTGACTCCACTCGTCATCACTTTAGTGAAAAAGATTTCTAAGGAAAAACATATCAGTTTAATAATTGAATTAATTTCATATAATTTCAATTTAATAATAAGCATTTAAAATGTAATGTTGAATGTGAGATGAAAGACTAAATGCATCATTATGAGACTATGAGAACACAAAGTTCTCTTAAAAAAAGTAATATATATATATATATATATATATATATATATATATATATATATATATATATATATATATATATATATATATATATATATATATATATATATATATATATGTATATGTTTTAGTAAAAATGAATTTGGACTAGTTTTTAAACCAAATAATATGGACTTTTGAAATAGGTGCGCCATATTTTTAAGTGTGGTTCATGTGAACCGGTTTTTTTGCACACCCCTAACAATAACAGCCAAATACTATGGATGACGTAACTTTAGATCTGAGGAGATTTCAAACTACCTGAATAGCTTCTGGACTAGCATAAGTTCGAGGACATTTCCAGTGATCTGCTCCTATTAAGCAAAGTCTTGCACTGTCTGAGTATGACTCGAAGTTTGCTTCAGCAACTAAATAGCAGATGTGTGCAGCAGTAATCTAAAATATGAGTCTCAAATCAGAAGCATAATGGAGTTACAAAAATCATTAAACCGAATAAATAAAAGAATAAGATCTGTACCTCCCGTTTTTCCTTCCATAAGCAATCACCGAGGTGAATAATTACAAGCTCATCACCTTTGGTTCTGTTTGAAGTTATTACAGCCAGATTCTCTTCCCAATCGTCAAGCATACCATTAGATCCAACCTAAAATTGCCAGCAACAACTTAAGTTTTAACTAACAAGTCAAACAAGAAGCATTGACCTTCAAGTTTTGGTTCTGTTTGAAACAATTAATTATTGTTGTCAATAATACCCTCAAGTTTTCATTGCTGAGAAATAAGTAAGCAAAATGAGATCATTTGTTGTGTATTATAAGAAAAAGAGAACTGGTTCCATCAAAAGTAACAAAATTTATTGATTTTATTGGTATGTATAAATAACCCTATAACGAGAACTAAAACTGAACTGAGCAAGTATTGGTCAAATGGTTTCATCAAAAGTAACAAAATTTATTGATTTTATTGGTACGTGTAAATAACCTTAAAACGGAAACTAAAAAAAAACGGAAGGGGTATTAGTCAAAAATATAAGTTATAGAACAGCTAGATTTCATAGCTTCATCCATTATCCTATTGGGATCACCTGTTCAGATTGCTGAGGCATATTAAAACCACCAGGATACCCACTACTTGAGGTTTCGGCAGAGAACACTTCAGCTGGGTGTCCAGCAATTAGAAGGCATAACGTGCGTAGAGGAGACCCCGCAACCAACTGGCGTAGAGCCATTTGCTTCACTGTATCAACATAGAACTGCATCGCAAATATGGACCAAATTTATTTCCACAACAAAGGTGGCATGAGAAAAAGATCACAAGACCCTAAAGGTGGAATGAGTTTCGAGCATCAGCAGTACTAAAACATTCTGAAATTGTGGCATCTGACCTGCTCACCAAGTTGTGAAGCCAGAACAAGTGCAGGTCCCCACAATTGTCCTTCTTGTGCATGCTGTAAGGCCTCCATCTTTTTGCCAGAGACAAGAAGATTTTGTACCTCAGCAGTAATTACCTATATTAAATCAAAATCAGTTACGGAAACAAAATAATGTGAAAGGGAATTGTGTTAGGAGTTAACTTAATACGCACCCTCATTTGTTCTTCGGATGGCAAATTTTGCAAGCAATGACTTGGCATCCCATACTGAGTGAACTCCGCGCCTCTCACTTTGGCAGATGCAAAAAGTTTTGCAACTGCTAATTCAGGAGCATCATTTTCCTGTTTTAAAATACAATTCACAGTGTTATCAAATTATCCCAGGAGGAATAATATTCGGGCAGTAATATGACTCAGTTACTGGCTACATAAAGCGTGTCTAGGGTGAGTCAAGCATAATATTTTATGCCAAACAAAAAGAATAGGACATATCCATTTGCAAAGTAATTATAAATATGCTAAAAATCACTCCAAAAGGAAGTGAGGATATAAAATAGTGATTAGTTAGAGCAGTTAAAGTAGTTGAGTTGTTATAAAAGTTGGTTAGTTAATTAGTAGGTTGTTGTAGAAGTTAGTCAGTTAGTTGATCATTATTGAAAATTGCAATCATTTGTGAAGAGAGTAGCAACACTGTTGTGAAGAGAGTAGCATAATATTTTATGCCAAACAAAAAGAATAGGACATATTCATTTGCAAAGTAATTATAAATATGCTAAAAATCACTCCAAAAGGAAGTGAGGAATGAAAAACATATATCATCTACACCAACATGATTGAAACATTGCAAGATAGTACACATAGGGAATTAGGATATAAAATAGTGATTAGCTAGAGCAGTTAAAGTAGTTGAGTTGTTATAAAAGTTAGTTAGTTAATTAGTAGGTTGTTGTAGAAGTTAGTCAGTTGGTTGATCATTATTGAAAATTGCAATCATTTGTGAAGAGAGTAGCAACACTGTTGTGGAGGGGAAACCCTTGAGGAGAGATTATCTCCTATTCTATCCTAATTCTTAATAAAGTGTTTTTTCTTTGGAATTCAATTCTAGGGTTCCTAACATAGGGTAAACAGGATTTGCATTTATGGAAGTTAACCAAAAACTTAGCAAAATCTTGTAAATAATACAAGCTATAAGCTCTTAATAGAATGTGGATCAACCTTGCAAAGTATGGTACAACAAATTCAACAAAAAAAAATGAATGATCAAGATGCAACTTACTTTTAGTATGGTGTCTGTACCAAAAGGAGAACGCAGTTTTCCATAATGCTGACAAGCTATTTTAAGCAAGGAGAGGAGGAGTCTCAACCTTTCGCCTTTCTTATAATCCATATCAGGTGATTCACAGCGTGCAATCCTCTCATCTAACCATTTGTACAGCTCCTTACTTCCAACACTACCACCGACCAATGGACCTGGGAAAGATTGCTGGCTTAAAGCACGAAAATAATCACCAGTAGCATTTCCAATAGTCATAGAACTGATGCTTCCCGTGACAGCTTCCATCAAGTTCAACACAGATATAGAACCTTGTGCAGGATCCTTCAGAAATAATAAATAGAGATTGTTATCATTTAAAGAATACTTGATGGAAAGTAGAAGAGAGGGGAGGGGGGGGGGGGGGGGGGGGGGGGGGGGGGGCGGAAATATCTTCAAACACAAGTACTCAAAAGTTTTGTGGAAACAAGAACAAATTTAGATCAAAACTAAAAGAGGATTCAAGAACTAACCTGGCTTCCATATGATGCACTCAAAACACTTGGATCTTTCATTATGATGAGTTTTCCGCCAAATCCAAATGTTACCAGAGCATGAGAAGGACGTCCAGCAGATGATCTTCCAGCATGAGGGGCATACTGTCCACCTTGGATTGATTGCTGGGAATAATTATGGGAGTTCTGATTTTCAGTAAAGACATTTGAGAATTGTTTTTGATCATTGAACTTTGTGTTTGAATAATTTAACTGTTGAGCAAAGTCCCCGCGAGGGACAAAAGTTTTGGGTTCAAAAGTTCCATTGGTCAAACCATGCTCATGATTTACTTTGTTGTGTGATGCAACTGATCCAAAGGGGCTTGAAGTATTTACATGATCATTGATTCCAGACATACTTGAACTATAAGAATGATTTACTTGCTGGTTACCTGAACCATAAGAATGATTAACTTGCGGGTTACCACCAGTAGCTATATTATCCCTTATTTTAGTGGTAGCTTCAGTCGTGTACATGTCAAAACCCTGCCGTTGTTGGTTAACACCGTATGAACTATTCCAGCTACCATTTACAGCCTGACTACCAGTACCTTGTGATCCATAATGACCAGCCTGGTTATACTCACTATACAAATTGTTATTATTATTAGTAGTAAGGGAGGAATTACTGGTAGAAGTATACCCATTTTCAAGTCCATGAACAGAAGACTGAATGGATGAATTGTAAGTTTCCAATGAGCGCCATTCTTGAGCAATTGTGTCATAATACCAACCAGGATATTGGGGATCAAAAACCATATGCTCCGGGTACCCATTATTTCCTTGTGAAACCTGATTCCAGCTAGATACACTTTCAGTTGTGCCTGTTTCTACCAAAGCTCCAGCAACAGACTGGGCAGTTTGTTGCAGATAAGAGATTTCTGTTTTTCCATCAGAAGCAGCAGACCAATCTACAGCTGTATTGGCTTCAGAGGTTTGCTGACTGGTAGCTGTTGTGCCGTAGCCATCTATTTGAAGCCATTGCCCAGTGGCATGGTCATACTTCCAGCCAGGATAAGCATCCTCCCAACTCTGACTACTACTTAGATCTTGTCCATTATTATGTTGGTTTGAAGATGCATCATAAACTCCACCCTCTTGATACTGCAAATTTACGGAAGAATTTAAGCCATCAACTTGCTTGTCCGTGTGATTTTCAAATTCAAAAGACGTATCATAACCCTGAACCCCTTGATATTGCAAGTAATCCACCGAAGTATTAAATCCAACATTTTGAACTTCATTAACAAGATTCACCTGACTATTTAAATTATCGTGTGAAATCACCGGAAAATCCCCAGATTGATCTCCTAACTCACTGAAAAAGTCAGAATACGATCCAAACCCGTTACCATCATTTGCATCAACATGGAAGGAACTCCAGCCCTTCTCCTTAATCCCTGAACTAGCAACTTCATTGCTCTTGCCAACATCAGAAAGCTCTGATAACTCCGATCCAATCCCAATCTCTTCCTTAACAAGATCCGTCTTACTATCACACTCAACCGAACTAGAACCCATCAACGAATTCCCCTCTTGCTCATCATGTCCACCAACCAAATTCACATCAGATTTCACACTACCCAAATCCTCTTTGACTTCAACCCCACTTTCACCAACATCAGATTTCTCCAATGTAGCAGCAGCATCAACATCACCTATACTCAGATTCGCAAAAGCCTTCACATCATCGGAATCATCAACTTCACCATGACCGGACTTAACAGGCTCCATATCATCATCCTCAACAAGTTTATCAAAGAAATCCTCATCATCCGACTGATCCTCCACCTGAAATGGAGGATTCGAAGCCATCGACTAAAACCCTAACCCTTCCTCTTGATCTCACAAAAACCTAAGAAAATTCCACCGACAAACCAAAACCCGAATTTCACCTCTCAGAAATCGAAGCTAAAACCTCGAGATCCAAATCTCAAAACCTCAAAATTATTGCTCCGTTAAAGCTAAACCCCGAGTAGAAGATGCAATAACTGAAACAAAAAACGAGATCTGGAAAATTCTGAAATTTACGGAATCCAAATAAATCCAAAAAGGAATGAAAACGTACCAGAAACCGCAATAATGGTTAGGGTTTCAATTCAACGCAGAAACAAGAAATCCGCGTTCACGATTTTGCAGAAAAGCGTATAAAGAGAATATTTTAAGACGGTAGAAAGAGGAAAAGCCCACGATTTTGCACCACCTCTAGTCCCTACCCATCAAGAACAAAATACAACTGCATTTTTTTTATTAATAGAATATATTATTTGTTTATTCATTGCAATACTTTGCATAAGATTAGTAGTTACACCTACGTATTAATACAAAATTCCAATCAAATCACATAAAAGTATTGTTTTATAAATTAATTTTTAATATATTTATATAATTTGATATGTTAAAAAAAGTATATGTATAACTTATTTTAATCTTTAGATTCATTAAACAACATAGTATAATACATCAAATACATTTATGTTTAATAAATGTAAAAAGTAAATTTGTTATAATAGTGATAAGGATATAAGTGTTTAATATAAAATATTTTTTGTCATTTATTAATAATTGTTCAAATGTTTAATTTTAATTAAAATATTTAGTTAAATTACATTTTTTTATGATCGATTTTACTAATTTAAGAAATTAATCTTATATTTTAAATTTAAATAATTGTTATAATCTTTCAAATTATTTTATAGAAAATTGATACGATATTTATCTTTTAATTTATATTTTTATCTAAAAAAATTCACAATAAAATTATTAATGATGATTTTTCATATTTCATAAATAATTTATTATTTAAAAATAGAAATGTTGTTAATATTAAATACAAATATAAAAGGGGTCAAAATTACTAAATTTATAATAAAAAATCAATTTTGTAAATTAGGTAAAATAAAGTAATCAAATTTGTAATTAAGTCTAAATATTTTAAAGCAAAGTAATTTTTTTTTACAAAATTCACAACCACATTAATTCGTTTTAGTAAAAACAAGCATACACTTGATTGTTCATAGTATAGTGTCCACTGTCTAATTTAAATGTTTGACTTTATTATAATTTATCAATGCAGTAAAGCTTTTAGAATTTTTTTTTTAAAATAACAACTTTTTATAATTTAATTACCATTTAAACCTTGTTTTCAAACAAATTCCCAAACTAACAATGTTTCAACTGAAGCCAAACGCATTCGCCAATCCAAACGGCGAATTGGTCAATCCAAACGGCGAATTGGTTGGAAAGGATGAATTAATTCGCCAATTCAAACGGCGAATTGGTTGGAAATGATGAACTAATTCGCCAATCCAAACGGCGAATTGGTTGGAAATGATGAGCTAATTCGCCAATCCAAACGGCGAATTGGCTGAAACTCATTTTTCATTTCTTCTCTTTCGCCAATCCAAATGGCGAATTGGCTGGAAATGTTTGTCATTTTAGAAATTTTTTTGAATTATTGATTATTGTGGTAATTTAAATTTAATATATGTTTATTTTAAAAAAAAATTCAAGCTTTTACGATCGGGTATCAAAATTAAACATTTTTTGTTGTTTCCAAAATAAAAATTAACATTTTTTTTGTATAATTATTAAATGACCAATAAATAGAGTGACATTTTTGGTGATTTGCACAGTGGTCAAAGTTGTGTACCGTCGTTGAAAAGAGAAGATAGAGACAAATTGTTTTAGAAAAAGTGAACTGGAAAATATGCAAAATACAATGCTACTTAGACATACGTGGCATTTTGTATTTTTGTCCCTTGTTTCGGGCACTGGTGGGTAAGAGGCTCATCTATGCTATCCAAAAAGTGACTAGAAACAATTGTGTTACAATAAGTGACTGGAAACATGATTTACTCTAAGTCTTTGATTTCGATAATTTTTGGTCTTTAATTTCAAGTCAAATCTTTAGTCTTTTCTTTTTTAAAAAAATTATTATAATGAAATAACAAATACTCCAATAGTTTTATGTTGTTATAAGAAATTTTAAATATTTGTATTATGTTTGTCACTAATTATGTTCAAGTGAGTTTGAAATTATGACACCAACTTCTACGATAAAAAAAATGTTCTTTAATGCGGCAGAATGGAAAGAAAATCTGTAAGATTAATACTCTAACACTTAATTCAATAAATGAATTCAAGTAATGGAGTAAATTATGGTTGAAAACATACTTACAGATCTGTCGTGGGATACATTATATATAAGAGATGGTTAAAACTACATCTTGTTTCCTAGCATGAAACGTGGGGTCGTTAGATCATATCTAATGGTAGGTAGTCGCCGTGGAGTGGATTGAGTTTGGGTCCAATAGTTGTAAGTTTAATGGACTCTCAACCTTTTTGTGGATACGTATTTAGATAGATAATACGGCCTATTCGTCATGGGCCCACGGCCACCCCAGAACATTTGCCTCCAAGACTTGCTAGAGCACATCAATGGGAAACCTTTCAGAAGATCGGGCCCCCATTGCCCTAAATAGGGGTCTTCGCAGCTGGTTCTCTGCTTGTAGGAGTGGAAAAGATTTGTGGAGTTTGAGTGAGTTACCCTGGGATTTGAGTGCATTAAATGTCAGTTTTGTCATTGAAACGTCTTCGTAGGGTTCTTCTTACACAGGGCCTTAGGTCTCTGTGGTAGGGTGGGGTGTTTCCTTTTAGAGTGCTCAAATGCACTTGAGTGTTCTTATGATCTTGAGGTGAATCAAACTGTTGATTTTTCGTCTGTCTATCTTCTTTCATTTTGGGTCGTCGATTTATCTAGATCACTATACTATATAAGGTTTATTTCTTCTTTCAAGTTGTGTTTCCACTCTTTGCACAAACTATTCATTTCTTCTTTTCACTTGCCACCTTCGATTATTTATTCTTGAGTTCTAATAGTTTATTGCTTTGTCTATATGATTTTCCATTTGGATTTTTCAACTTTCTTTAATATTCACGCTTTAGAGTGAACCTCCTTTATAGCTTTCTTATCATACTTCCAATTTTATCCCTGGTGCCATTTTTATCCCTCTTATTTAGTGTTATTGCTTCCTACTTTTTCTTTTAGTAATGACCACCGTATGAGATGAACCTGCAAACAATGTATAGATACCTAGTGATGATAATATAAGCAATGTTTCATTTTTCCCCGAGGTAGTAGACCCATAAATATTGAATTTCACTGATTTGGTCATCGTTCAACCCCTTGCAAACCTTATTGTTCTTAGTGATAGTTAAGAATCAATGGGTTCCATCGAAGATGGTAATGAACCTTTAAGTCCCTAGTCTAGGGGAAATATAGATGATCCCATGGAAGGAGTTAGAGGGGTAGGTCTGCTCTGCTTTGATGTTTTCCACGGTGACATTAGGGCGCCAAATGGAGATACTTTTATGAAAGGTCAAAAGAACCGCCCCAATGTTGTGGATCCACTTTTTTCTTAACAATAAGTTATAATTTACTTTGGACTAAATCACCATAAAAGGGTTGGTCTACCCAACGTACCAACTGCGAGGTCGACTTGAATCATGCCTAAAATGTGGCTTGTATTTCCTTCATAGTTCGACAAAACCATGTTGTGTGGTTGAAGGCCAGTGTCAAATTTCCCTATTTTCTTTAAACGGGAATGATACATTAAGTTTATCGGCTCCTCCATTAACAAATACTTTGTTGATTCCAGTATTGTCAACTTTTACCCTTATGAGTAAGGGATTTAGGTGATACACTATACCAGGATTTGATCTCTCAAAGATGGCTTGTTGTTCCTCGACAACACCATTGTCCATCAAGTAATAGCATAATGGCTTCTAATTTGTCGTTTCTTCTATTATATCATCTTCTTATGTGTCAAACACTTTTGAGACTTGATCAAATTCTCTAGGTAACACTGAAATAATGTTACAAGTAATTTCAAAGTCATCTTTTGATCCTGTATCAAAGTTGAATGTCATTATCTTATCATCTGGTTGCACTATGGGATTGGAGCATTTCTTGTGTAATGGTGTCGCAGTTGGAGATAGTCTTTGCTTAATATGCTTCATGGTCACTTCGCTAGCCTTCCGTGCAGATGGTTTGTGTAAGTTCTGTGACTTTTTGGATTGTCTGCATTTTGGTAAAACAACATGTTGTTAGCAAGATGTTGAACCAGATTTCCTGCCATGACGGTCAGACATAATGTTCTGCATGATGATGTGACATGTTCCAGGACATGTTATACCAAAAAGTTAGAGCATGACTATTTTGGTATTTTGAGTGTGATTTTTAAGTGTGTTCTGATTCACACATATGTGATATCCAAGGAAGGATATTTTGGGAACTTCTATTTTGACAGATTGTGATGGTTTTCTGAAAAAGGATCGTTGAGCCTTTTTAGGAAAGTTTGTACTTTGTTCCTATTTTTGTGCATGACATTATGCTTATGATTCCAAGCTGATTCCTAATGAATTGCGCCCTAAGAGCCCAAGCCCATCGATAACACTGAAACACATAGCGTATTTAACTCGGATTGCACATGTTTATTATTATTTCATTGTTATTTTCTTGCATTATGTTTGTGTTTTGTCTTACTTTTAAGTACATTGCCTAATAAGAGCCTTTCATGAAGAAACAAAGTGAAACTGGCAAAAACAAAGATTTTAGGATTAATTACACACATGGCGTAGCCCATGGGGGTAGCCATGAGGTATAGGGTTTTCCCACGATCAAACAGCCAGAAGACCATGTTCACCACCATTTACACACATGGCAGACGTCATGCTCTGGTGGCGTGCGCCATCTACATAAAGGTGGAGCCAGTCAAGGGCGGTTGAGAGGTTGAAGCCACGACCAGAGGAATTCTCTCCCACAATTTCTGAATTCCCAGCTTGACGTCCAAGACAATGTTTCTCTATAAATAGGACCTAGTTTCTCATTTTTTAGGCATCCGCTCTTAGTCGCAACATAGGCATAGATTCACTTTGTAAAAGAGATAATTCACCATATCGAGGGATTATCGCACCATTGTCGTGAGCGAGTGTGGAGCAATCATAGAGTAGAAGCTTGTTGTTATCTTCTTTACCAGTCTTGTATCAGATTCAAGTCTTCGATTTGGAGCAGGTTTTTAACTCATTCGCAATTTTTATTATCTATTTATCTCGCATCGCATTTACTTTCGTTTATTTTCCCGCATTGCCTTTATTTTAATTTATTTCTCGCACTGCCTTTATTTAATCATTCTGCTTTAATTTCTCTATTGTCTCACACGTTTACTTTATCCTGTTGTTCTTATTGTTGTCTTTTCAAAACCAATTGCACACTTAACACCTTTTTCCCTAAATGACTTATTCTGATAATCAATTATATGTTGTGTTGTTTACCGTAGTCATGTCCATCTAAATCTTTAAGTGCTAGAATGTGAGGATCATAGTTTCGACGGTACTTCGTACGTTGAGTCTGTAGGAATGCTTTAGGGGCTGTTTTAGTTTTAATATAATTTTTCTGTAGTTTATCTGATCGGATATATGAAAGTAGATTCGTGATTACATCGGGTAAGATCGAAAGTCGTCTGACACTTAAGATAAAAATTGGTTAGTCTTTGATTGATAAAAATAGAGGAAGTGATTTGTTAATCAATCAGGGGAGTTTAATATTATTAGAAAGTGATTTTAAAACTACTTTCGGACGCGTTCATAAATTTAAGATCCGGTTGGCCGAGCATATGTCGGAAACCCTTTGGTGTTAAAAGTTTCCAATCAAGAACACTTTTTAGCTAAGTTTTAGAGGTATCTACATATAAAAGGATTTTTCAATTTAATGCAAGATACAACCTGTGCAGCGTAAGCAACTGGTATAAATTAGAGGTAAAATTTGATTCTGATTACGGTAACGCGACAAATCCTTTTTAATTAACTCATTTCAAGGAAGAAAATACTGCCCCATAAGTAATTCTATTAGATGCGATAAAAGTATTGTTTGATCGATGCGATACGACTGTACATGTGCCTCTGATATACGAAATAGGACAATTCATGATTGCATGGGTATGTCCTCGAGGACAATGATTTTTTTGGAGAATTTATTTTTCTCTATCGTAGGTTGTGATCTCCAAGGGAGGTATTTGTCTGATCTGTAGATACAAGGTTGTAGTTTGTACAAAGCTTACATGTTCTCACGTAGCTTGTATTATTCTGGTAGTTTTGTGATGTCGAACTAAATGTCTTGACATTGTGCTTAGTTGTTCAGCTGCACTTTACTAAGTTCACAAGCAATGTAATCTAGAAGGAGATGGTTTATGTTATCACTGAGTGGTGTTATTATTTGGATTATAAGTTAATTTCGTTGTATGTGTGCTTTTGATTTAATCTAAGGGTGATTCTTCATTGACATTCAACAATGTCTTTTGGATCAGCAAGAATATATTTTGTGTTTGTCTAAGTTTAACGAGGGAGTTATTGCTCAAACGTGAGATGAAGGCTAATAGTTTACAATGTCAATCAGGATGTTATGACATTGTACAACTGGATTGTACAATAACAAGCTGGTCACAATCAAAAGTTTCAAGGATTCTCCCTGTACAGCTGGACAACATCGTTGTGACTAGTCATCATATTGTCAACAGTATTTTGGGAGTTTGCATTAATGAAGAGTTATAACATCTATAATTTAGGTGGCATGAAACACATTTTCTTATGTTGGTGCATCCGTTTCTCAAGAAAAGCGGTTTTTCAATGACATGGAAAATGTCATTTCAAATACTCCAGCCAAAGTTGGAAAGTGAAAAAGGAGAATAGCTTTGTTACCCAAGATAATTTCCCTTCATTCCACAATCCTATTCTTGATTGCCCAAGCGTTATAAGTAAGGTTGTTATTCTTTGTTTCAAAAATTATAGTTTCAGTCGTGTACACTGTCGTGTTTTAACATGAGCCAAAATTCCAAAACTTTTGATGCTAAAGAGGCTGGTGTGTTGGATGCCAAGAATGTTAAGAGTGTTGATTCGAAGAAGGTAAAGTTTAATGTTGAGACATTTGCTGCCTCATCTACTGAAGTATCTAAGACAAGAAAGGCATATTGACAACAATGAGGTCCTTCAAGAAAAACCATGATTCTTATGAGGATGGTGATGAAGATTGGGTTAATTTCATTAACTCAGGAGGTTAGAGTGGAATGCAGGCTCCATAGTTGAAGCTTTCCTTTGGTTTGTTTTTTGTTTTGTTTTGATATTTGTGTAGTAATAATTCCTTGACATCTTTTGCTTCCATATGTTGTTAGTATTGTTTGTAGCCTTTGTTAATGTATGTTTCCATTTATGTTGTTTATATTTACTCTGTTTTTTTGTGTCAATTTTTGGATAAAAAGAAGGAGTAAAATGTTAGGTTGATTTTTTTTTTGTGTCCGATGTTGGATCAGATGTCATAACTTCATACCATGAGTTGTATTTTATTACTGCTTAGGAATAGTAGTTTTTGGTGGCTTAATGTGTTACAACTATTTAGAGAGAGTTGAGCTGCTGTCACTGATGGGATATATGTGGGCGATGTTGTGCAACATGTTCTGATATGTTATGGTTATGGAGAACCTTGGGTGCTCTATGGTAATTTATTACTCTGATACTCAGATTAACATGTGTGACTTATGTTGTATGTGTTTCTAATATGCATGACATCTGTTGTATGCATTTCTAATGCATGAACTTTGATAATTCATATTCGTCTGTCTTGTGCTTTAGGTTTTCCCCTTAAGGGGGATCTGTGAACTGTGACGGTTGAGGTTTAGATGTCTTGTGCTTTGGGTTTTCCCCTTTATGTGGAGTATTAGGTATTTGTGACAGGGGGAGAAATGGACCTGTCTGAGGCTGTTGTGTTGAAGTTGTGATGTCAGACCACATGTCCTGACATTTGATTTGGATGTTGAAGGAGTTGTAACCTCTATTAGCATGTAGTTGCACTTTATATCTGATATCTTTCTTTTTGCAGGTTTTGTGGTATTATTCCTCTTCTCCAGAATTATTGTGCAAAGGTTGTTTTAACCAAAAATTTGCCAAGGGGGGGGGGGGGGATTGTAAGTTCTGTGACTTTTTGGATTGACTGCATTTTGACAAAATAACATATTGTTAGCAAGATGTTGAACCAGATGTTCTGCCATGACGGTCAGACATCATATTCTGCATGATGTTGTGACATGTTCTATGACATGTTATACCAAAATGCTAGGGCATGACTATTTTGGTATTTTGAGTGTGTTCTGATTCACACATATGCGCTATACAAGGAAGGATATTTTGGGAACTTCTATTTTGACAGATTGTTATGGTTTTCTGAAAAAGGGATTGTTGGGCCTATTTAAAAAACTTTGTATTTTGTTCCTATTTTTGTCCATGAGATTATGCTTATGATCCCAAGTATATTCCTGATGTATTGCACCTCAAGAGCCCAAGCTCACAAAGTTTGAAGGTTATTTAAAGAAGACATAAACCTAATGTATCTCACGACTTTTAATTTTGTAAAATAAGGGGAGGTTTTGTAATGTTAGGTTTAAGGGTCTCTTATATATGTTAATTGTATGTCACCTTTGTATCTTTTGATACATTGTGGTAGGCTGACTTTGTATTGGTAATTGTCCACTCTAAACTTGTAAGCAATAGTGTATTGTTCTTGGTTGAAGCTTTTAAGTAAAACCGAGTATTGTAGTTGGAAGAGTGTTCTTCTTCTTTTTTGTTTCTCGAGGTATAGTCACTAGGACTGTGACTGATTAGGAAGTGAGGGGGGTTCTCATATCTATAGGTTTTTAGGTAGAAGTTGCACAAGGTAGTGATTAGCCAATAATTTGTAAACGAGCGAGTTTAGTTTTGAACTAATGTTATCATAGTAAATTTTCTTCCTGGCTTGGATGCCCTCAGATGTAAGTGATGTTGCACCGAACTGGGTTACCAATTGACTGTGTTATTTACGTTTTTGCATTCTATTTTCAGTCTAGTTTATTTTTATTTTCTGTCAGACAAAAGATGTCGTAATATCTGTCTTGACATCATGTTCTGATGCGAGAACATCAGTTTCAACATATGGTACAGTGCCATGATTTCAATTTGTTATTAATGTTGGTTTTAGAGGCCTCGACAACAGCCTTCTTGTTTCTCTGGTATTGACGTTATTGTGTCATCGTCATTGGATTATTCCCCTTGTAATTCTGGGAAGCGTAGGAATATTTCTTCGATACATGGGAGTTACCGTTATAAGAAGATTCTCATGTCCACCACCTTCCATTTCTGTTGGTTTGGAGCTATTTCACTCGTAGGTCGCACCCACTCTCACTTGGGTGCACTAACTGAGGGAACACAAGTCTTCTGGTAACTTCTCGAATTTCTTGGGAAGTTTTGGTTCCTATGTGGAACTCCTATTTTGTCAAAATGAATCTTTATGTTGATCTACCTTTGTTACTCTTCCTTGGGTCGAAAGGTTTTGTAGCTTCGACCTCCTTTGCAGCTTTTTCACCGAAGATTTCATTGCGCCTAGGGCACAACATGACCTTTGAGTTGTTCAACTTGCAGCTATTTAGAAAGTCGGGAAGTTCCTACTCAACTTTGGGGAACACCATTTTCATCTTTTTCGACCATGCCTTATGCAGTTTCCTGCTCCACCTATTCGACCTCCATGTCTAATCCATCGATAGCCCCAACCATAATGATGTTGGCGGGATCAGCAAAGTCCACCTGCATTGAGGGATTAAGCTTCTCTCCAAACTTAAATTTACCTTCTTTAATGCTTTTTTGTACCAAATCCCTGAAAAGTACACATTGTGAAGTTTTATGATCCAAAAAGTTATGGTACTTACAATTTTTTTTCTCTTTCCTTTGTTTCAATGGGTGAGTTTTTAGGCTTAGAGGAATTATAATCTACCCATCAGTAACTAACAAATCAAAGCCTTTATCACATTTTGTTATGTCAAAAGTATATGTTTTAATAATGAATTTATCGTTATTACTACTGGGTTCGACAAGATTTTTCCCATTCGATGGTTTTAATACTTTGCAAACATAAGGGGGTCCTAATTTTAATTCTGCCACACGGACCTCACTCTCTTCGACGTATTCATCGAATGAGTCAGATTTCAAACAACCATATGTTTCTACATAGGCAATCTTTTCTTTTTTATTATACTTATTCAACCTAGCTTTCTCAACTTTAAAACGCTTAAACTGGAAAACTCTATACGCCATGTGGGCCATGTCCCTTAGGTATTAAGTGTCTAGTTTATTCCTAATGGAATAATATAAACCACTGACGACCATTTCAACAAACCCATGCTCTGGGACTTGTGTAAAGCATCTTGCTTTAAGAAGTCTAAACTTGTTCAAGTAATCGTCTATTGACTCGGGCATCTTACACATAACATTGGTCAATTATTTAAGACTAGATTTGGATTAACTCATGTAAATTTGTTCATGGAACACCCTTTCTAACTGACTCTAAGTATGTATTGCACAAGAAGGGATTATGGTGAACCATGTGAAAGAATTTTTCGTTAGAGAGTTTGGAAAATACTTTATTTTCAATTCCTTGTTATTGGCTATGTTTCCAGCCTCAGTTTGGTATCTGGCTACATGATTGATTGTAGACTCATTCGCCTCACTAGAAAATTTGGTGAATTTAGGGACTTTCCTCCCCCTGGGAAGTTCTATCTGTCAAACGTATTATAACAAAGGTGACACGAAGTTAGGCATGCGAGGCCAACATTTAGGCAATTTTGGACAATGATTTATTCGACCATGTTTTCTATGTTATTTTGTCCTACAAAGTTGTTTTATCAGACATTTTTAAGTATTTAGTCTGCATCTTGGTTTCGATTCACCATTATGCCCTTTGGGTTATTTTGGCCTATATATTCTTCATCCTCTCTCTGTATGAGAGGTTCTATATGTAAAAGTCCTTTTTGTTGTTGCCCTTGATTAACAAGGGTTTGCCCATTGCAGGCGTTTCAACTTGCCTAACATTTGATATTTGAGGAATTGGTCTTGCTTGGATTCGAGGAGCGCCAAAGAAATCGACTATTCAACCCATCTAATTTTCTAAAAGTTCATATTTTTGGTTTGTGATTTTTACCAAGGTATTAAACACCATGTCCATTTGTTGGGTTAACATGTTAACCATTTAGTGGTTACTTTCATTCATTTGTTGCCTCATCGACATGAGAGATTTCATATTCAATGTCGATACTGTTTGAAGAATATAGTTTGATCCCCCTGTTATACGCATCATTCAACTAGGATTATTCACCGTCAAACCTATGGTAGGGTATGGATTATAAGGTGGCACGACCGCAATTGTGTTATCTGAATAAGTCGACACATTGGATATAAGGCCTGCCATTGTTGTTATTGGCATACCATATGGGTATTCTATATTGCGCATAGGAAGCCCAAAACTGGGAAGGAATGACATCATAGGATTTCCTAAAGTTGGTATTGCGATAGTAGGGTTAAATGGGAGATTCTCTGGTAGTGGTGGGGGAATAACCCTTTGTGTTGATATTGACGAAACTGGCATTGATAACGCTACAATAACAGTTGTTATAACATGTGTTGAAACAACCGCCTCTTCAACTGTCAATCCAATTGGCTATTTTACTACATGTTGAGGATTGTTTTGTGAATTAGGGTTATCCACAAGAGGACGCATCATTTTTGGTAAATCTTTTCCACTTCTCAAACGTATACAAACATCAAGAACATTTCATGTATGAAAAACACTTCGTAAAAGAAAAACAAGAATATCTCAAATAGAAAAAAAAACATTTAGCACAATGTCCCACTGGGTGTGCCAATTTGTTTATCTCTAGATTTGGTAAACAAGCGCTAATCTCTTTGAAAAAGTTTACTTGAAGGATCGACTAATGAATCCTAGAACATAGTGCTTAAATATTCCATAAAATGTTTGATTGTGTTGCAATGGTAAAAGAGCTTCAAAATTTGCAGAAAGGTAACAATTGAACTTGTAAAGAGTAAATGAATAAATGGATTTTGACAGGATTAAAATCCTTGCAAAAAGTGAAGATAAAAAGAAATATGTAAATGGTGGTTTGCAAAGTCATACAATCTCTCAGTGAGTCGTTTATCTCTATCGCTTGGGTACTTTAAGTGTTTGTGTGTTTGTATAATGAAATAGCCACCCTGAATCCTACTACCAGAACCTTTATTTATAGTAGTACATGAATAACTACTTGTAACGACTTTGATCCTACTAATTGACACATATCACTTTACTTTTTTCGACCTCATTAGCTTGTCTACATGTGTCTTCACTGCATGGATAATACTGTTAAACAGTTACATGATCAAGTTACAATGTTTTTCTCTAAACTGGCTTCATCGAATTTTCTAAGAGCTAACTCTGAAAAAATGTTCTAAGTCTTTAGCTTAATTTCCATATGGACATTTCGACACCCTTGAACCAAATTTATTATCTCCGTTGAAACGCCAACATTTAGCTCCCTTTATGTAAGTATTTTATTGAACCTTTTCATGTTGCACCCATGATGTCAAAATTCCATGCTGACGGGGGGAAACTGTTTTGAGCCAGTGAAAGGCCCAAATGGCTAAGGCCCAAATTAATACAAATCCACTCCACTTGACCAAGATATAAAAATTATCTCACACAAAATGTAAGGTACACTTTTTTATCTCTATTTTTTTACTACATCATCGTGGATCTTGAACTGACTTGGGTACTGGAGTGCTGACCTTGCAGGTCCACCCTTGTGCCATCGTATCAGATATCAACACCACCAGTTAAGGATTCTTCACCACCTACTTCAACTATTTCTAGTTCCATTACATAACAAATTGTATATTTATTTTTATTGTATTAATGTTTTTGGTTGACTCAAGTTCAATAACACAACTTCAATGTTATATAAGTATCACATTACCACCTCTTAAGGTACTCATTATTTTATCTGTAAAACTCTAAATTTACAGTGATCCCTAACTTAAATATTAAAGTATTTGCATGTATCATCCTCTTATTTCGCTGACGGACTGAAATAAGATATTAGGAAATATCTTATCCATAATTGTTAATTTAATGTTTATGTAATTATTTTTCCTTCTTTATTTGATTTTGTATTAATTTACCACTAATTTAGGATCGCGACTGTTAAGCCTCATGTTTATCATACCATTCTTTTATAAATGTATTATACATATGATCTAGAGGCATATGGAATAAAACAATAACATACAAAATTCAATTCCAAATTATCTTGTGAATATCACATTCTATATTTCATTTTCATACGATTATCTTAAGATGGCATCAGAGCACGATCTGGGTACTGAAACACCAAAAGGTTCACATCCCAAAGAATCAAACAACCAAAATAAAAAAGCAAAAAACAACAATAACTCTAATATGGATTCTTTAAATCCATATTACATTCACTTTTCAAATCATCCAAATCACTTAGTTGTTCTAAAAAAAACGAATGGAACCAATTACCCATCACGGAGCAGATCGATGATCCTTGTTTTCACTGCCAAAAACAAAGTGGTTTTATCAATGGATCCATCAAAACGCCATCAGAAGTAGATCAACCTGTAGAATGTGTTATGTGGAATTGATGCAACAACATGATGAAGGCATGTGATGAGCAAATGCAAGAAGATGTATTGATGTGGTTCCTTATGGGCCTTAATGATTCTTATAACACTTCTCGCAGTAACATTCTCATAAAGTCACCATTATCCAACGTACGAAAATCATACTCTCTAGCCATCTAAGAAGAGACACAACATCAAATGACCCCTGAAACAACATAGAATTTCTCCATTGAAGCTCCAGTCCAAATTCGTTAAAACAATTATTCCAATAAGCTTTAAAAAACATGCATTGTGAGCAGTATAATAGAGAGGGTCACAAAATTAACAATGGTCAAACTCAAAAGTCTCACTGCAGTTTCCGTAACAAGGATGGACATACACAAGATCGATGCATGATTAAAAACGAGACATGGGGTTCTAACAACATAGGAAATCGAAGCAACAAGGTGAATTAATCACAATAGTGACAAATTGGGCCTCAAAGTGCTGCATCTAAATCTTTCCCTGCTGCAAACGCAATAGAATCTTCACAATTTGCACTTGAATTGTCAGTAGAACAACTTCAAAAAATTGCTCGCGCATTAACTATGATTTCTTCAAACAATAGTTATGGTAATAACAATTCTCATGGAAATGTTGCATGTCTGTCTCTCTTTTCCAAAGCCTGGTTTAAGATTCGATGGGCTACCTTCTATGGTTTCCGCTATCGGGCCACCCACCATTTATTTCCACGCTTCAGTTGTCCAGTCCTGAGCGTGAGGGGTGTGTTAAGAGTCCCACATCGGACAATATATGGCACAAACATGTGTTTATAAGTGGGTGTAAT
This sequence comes from Lathyrus sativus, assembly GCA_963859935.3. Taxonomy (NCBI): domain Eukaryota; kingdom Viridiplantae; phylum Streptophyta; class Magnoliopsida; order Fabales; family Fabaceae; genus Lathyrus; species Lathyrus sativus. Next base: position 513,892,140 of record OZ012736.1, read on the forward strand.
CCTCACTCTACCAGCCGGTTTTGTAGGGTTAAGTTAGGTCCAACCACATTTCTTAATACTAATCCTTGGATTTTAGACAACATAGTTACTAATTGTAACACCCCACTTCCCAAAATCAATTAAATTAATAAACATTATAAATAAACAAAATCAGAGTTCCAATTCTCCCAAGTGGGATATCACATAAAAACAACGTTTCCTTATAAAAAGGTTTTTCTCCAAATACAGCGGAATGTTAAATAATAAAATTCAATAAAAGTTTGATACGTTCACAGGGAAATAAAATACAAGTTCAACATAAAACAAATAAAAACGCCCAAGTCCCGTGCTACGTATAAGAGCATCCTAGACTCGACAATCACACCAATATCCAAGCTAGCTAAGCACCTGGATTATCTGTACTCCCGAAGAAGCACAGACCACAACAACAACAAAGGGGTGAGAAAACATGATCAAAAATATAATGGTAATGTAATACACGTAAATAAGGTAGTACAACACACCAACACACCAATATTCACCCCAACAACACAATATAACGAACCTACTGTTCAAATTACAATATAACGTATTATAATGCATTTATGCAACTCACACCATGCATGCGGTACCGACTCATTGGTTCATTCAATCGAACCCACCATTCTCCACAAAGGAGTACAGGTGAATCACTTACGCTCCATCCGAGACATGATTCAACCCCACCATTCTCCACAAAGGAGTACGGGTGAATCACTTACGCTCCATCCGAGACATGATTCAACCCCACCATTCTCCACAAAGGAGTACGGACAGATCACTTACGCTCCATCCGAGACATGATCCATCCCACCAAGACACCATGATATGCACACACCAATGCATAACTATTATGTCCAGGCACACTAAGTGCACACGATCCACCTGATCGTATCATTATACATCACATATATATATGCATAGATATAACATGCACCAACACCATATAAATCAATCAGTTAGTAAACAAGTTCATATTCTATCACCAAGATACAAACACATCCCACTACTCGGGGATACACGATCCTACTGATCACTACATACATATACATCAACTAATTGTCCACCAGTCATTATTACAGGAAACATGCACTATCACCAAGTACACAAGTTAGTTCCCACACTCATCACTCTTACAGTGCATCAAGGCCAAAGGGATCACACAAGCCCAAGCTCAAGGCCAAAACATCACAAAAATCACATTCTGGTTCTGCTACGTTCGCTGGCATTCGCCAGGCGAAGCCCCGTAGCGAACCTTCGCTATCATTCGCCAGGCGAACCTGCTAGCGAAGCCCTTATTTCACTATCGTGCATTCGCCAGGCGAACCTTCATTCGCCAGGCGAACCTTCGCTGGCCACACTCGCCAGGCGAAGTTCCTACCCTTTAGGTCTGGGACTTAATTCTAAATTATTCGCTGCCACTCGCCTCAACTCGCCAGGCGAACACTCGCCTCCACTCGCCAGGCGAAGCCCAGCGAATGTTGCGATCTCACCAATTTCTCACAGTTCTGCAGAGTGCTTTCTAAGCCAAAATGTACTTATCATCTCAACTCAGGTCCTCAGTCTATTCTAGTACCAATCTTGCACATTACCGTAACCAATAGGTTTCTAATTCCTATTCCCAAAATCATCACCTACACACTTTATCGATACATCAAAATCCCTACAGAATTTTCCCTAAAAACCGTAAAACACCCTATATGCCCTATATGCCAAATCAACCAAAAACAACCATTCATTAACGATTACTATATAATTAACAACAATCATCATCAATCATAACATAACAATATATATTATCATATATCGATCAATTTCCTACGGGGTTAAGGAATCCCCAACTACCCTATACATGTATAAACCATTCCCAATCAAGTTTCTCCCCCCTTACCTTGTTAATCGGTTGATCGATGAAACAACCCTCCAAGGTTTGGCCAATTCTGATTTTCCCTTGTTCCTTCGTTCTTCGCTCCCTTTTCCGTTCTTCTCACTTCTCTCCTTTCTATCGTTCTTTTTCCACTTTCTCTAACTTCTCACAATGTATCGTGAAAACTACTAACCCCTCACCTTCTCTATTTTAATTCTCTAATCCCAATAATAATAATAATTTAATAATAATAATAATAACTTAATAAAATAATAATAACAATAATAATAATATTATTATCCCACCAAAATAATAATAATAATAAAAATAATAATAATAATAGTAATAATAATACTATTATTATCTCACCAAAATAATAATAATATTAATAACAATAGTAACTATAATAAATATAATAATAATAATAATATTCCCACCAATATTAATATTATACACTATATTATTATATTCACCAAAACACCACCAATAATCCTCCCACATTAGGGACACCCACCAAACATCACCAAATACACCCCCACCAAAGGGCACACCAACATATAATCTTTAAAATAATAATAAAATGACTAAATAATTAAAATGGGTGTTACACTAATCATATTACATATGGTCATACCATTCTCTATAAAACAAAGTTTTCATCAATTCTTTTTGTCAATTTACCCATTGGTTCTTCTTCTCTAATCACATTTATTGGGGACATGTCATTTAATTCCAATACAACATGATGTTTTATGTGTTCCTTCATTTCAGTTAAAATTGATGTATGCAAGCAAACTCACCATATCCTTAAATTGTTGCATTATTTTATTTCCTGAATTTTGTGCATTACATGACTTGGCTACAGGGAAGATGATTGGCATGGGCGAACAATGTGGTGGTCTTAATTACATGTTTTTATTGCAAATAAATCTTGTCTCTCATCAAGTTTCTCAGCCCTCAAACACACGACACATGCAACATGGACACCCATCTATATCTCATCTCAAATTAGTTTCCCCTTCATTGTCTCTAAATAACATGTCTTTTGATTGTAATGTTTTTTCAATGGCTAAACAGACCAGACTTCTTTTTTCCTTTAACCTCTATTTCAACTTATGCTCCATTTGATTTATTACATTATGATATTTGGGGTCTTCATAAAATTCCCACACATTTAGGGGCACTATATTTTTTTTAACTATTGTTGATGATTTTACAAGATGCACGTGGCTATTTCTTACGTAATACAAATCAGATTCTAAAAATATTTTAAAATCCTTTATTAATTTTGCTTATATTCAATTTCAAGCAACTGTTACAGCAATTAGAGTTGAAAATGGCTCTTAATTCATGTCCATTAGAGACTTCTTTCAATCTTAAGGCATAAAACATCAACGAACTTGTGTTTACACTCGACAACAAAATGGAGTTGTGGAACACAAACATCACCAATTCTAATTGTGGCACAAGTATTATCATTTTATTCACACCGCCACTTAAATTTTGGGGCTAATGCATATTGATTGTCGTATACCTTATAACCCGGTTTCCATCTCTGTTACTATAAAAAAAAAACCTTTTTAATTACTATAAAACAAGACACCATCACTTGATTACTTAAGGGTATTTGGTTGCTTATCTTATGCCATTGTTGTTCACCCTATCATAAATTTGATCCCCGTGCAAAAAGTGGTATATTTGTTGGATATCATAACGGACAAAAAGGTTACAAAATTTATGATCCTGAGATAAAGACTTTATTTATGAGTCATGATGTCACATTTTGTGAAACTAATTTTCCTTCCATAACATTTAAACCCAACTCAAATTCATACCATCATCCTCATGAAGCGTTGGATGATTGACTTACTTCTACGCCATCTCATATACCTTTTACACAATAACCCTAAATACCATATACACCACCACCTATTGACCCAAATCCTCCCCCCATCACCATTTACAAGTGAATAAATAACAACTAAGTCACATACTCCAAACCCACTAACTTCCCTCATTCCACAAGTTAGGCAATCCCTCTTTGATAAAACCATCCCGATATGGCATAAATGCTACTACATGTCTATACAAGTTAGTGTATTTCCCTCGGTGCCACGTCTGGGTCAGGTACTCAGTATCCTCTTTCATATTCACACATTTATTCCACACATTATGCTTTTCTAGCTAACATTACAATCCATAAAGAGCCTTAATCCTATTATTAAGTTGTCCATGATCCACAATGGCAATAAGCAGTGAATACAGTACTAAAAGCATTACAATAAAACAACACATGTAGCCTCGTACCTTTTCCTCCTAGTCATAAGCCTATTGGTTACAAATGAGTCTACAAAATAAAGTATAAATCTGATGGTACGATAAAGCACTATAAGGTGCACCTTGTTTCTAAGGGATGCACTCAGGTTGAATGAATTAACTATCAAGAAACATTTTCTCTGACTGCCAAAGTTACTATTCTTTGTTGCCTTGTTAGATTTATAGTTGCTCGCAATTGGTTCATACACCAGTTAGATGTACAAAATTCCTTTCTTCATGGTGATTTATATAAGTTAGTTTACATGGAGCCACCACTTATTCTTTGCCGGCAGAGGGATAACTTTGTTTATAGACCTAACAAGTAAAGCATCAATAAATTGGTTCTCTATTTTCTCAGAAGCCATTCAAAAGGCTAGTTACCAAGAATCAAAGGTTGATTACTCTCTCTTCACCAAACCTCAAGGTACTTCATTCACAACAACTCTCATTTATGTAGATGACATACTTCTTATAGGGAGTGATCTTGAAGAAATTAAACATCGTAAAGAGTTTCTTTTATACTACTTTCGTAACAAAGATCTTGGAGATTTGAAATATTTTTTAGGCATTGAATTCTCTCGTTCAATGAAAGGTATCTTCATGTGTCAAATAAATTATGCCCCAGATATCTTGTAAGATTTAGGACTGAAATGTACTCTCCCTGACAAGTTTTAGATGGAACAAAATTTGAAACTTACTCCCACGAATGGGGTAGTGCTAAATGATCTAACCAAATATAGAAGGCTTATTGGTAGGCTAATTTACATTACTGTCATGAGACTTAAAATTGTTTACTCTGTATAAACATCAAGACAATTCATGCATGAACCTAGAAAACCACATTGGGATGTTGCATTAAGAGTCCTCAGACACACCAAAGACACACCCGAACAAGGCATATGATTTTCAACCTCTAACAACCTTTTCTTAAAAGCCGTTTGTTGTTCCTTTTGGATTGACAACATTATAAAAAACAACATGGAGAAGTTCAAGTATTTTCTGGTGCAGAGATATGGAACACGATGTTCCAACATGTGTGCTGTAATATTTGGTGTCTCTACAAAATACATATGGTATTGCAGTTTTCCAAACAAGTTTTCCAATCATCTTTAACCTCCAACAAAGCTCTTGCTATGCTCCAACTAAAACACTCAAATGCAACTTGACACTTATTTTAACTTTGCAACCAGAGACTTATATTATCAATAATTTACCAAAGCATATATTTTAATCATATCATAAATATGAACTCATTTAAATTTTAAATTAATTTTATTTAATAACATGTAATAATTTTTGTCGCAAATTTTTAATTTAACCGACAAAAATCCATATTGTTAAGTTTAACGACAAAATCTATCAGAATTCGAACCAAAACTTTCACGATTATACGATCACTTTATCTCCATATTAAAAAAAATATAAAGTAAATTTTTATTGGGTATCAATATCACTCTATGTAACAGAATCATCACATAAATGGAATTGCAGCATATTTTAGTACATACACAAACGTGAAAAAGCTGTTTGTTGGACAGTCAGTTAGGTCCACAACCAAATCCCAAATAAAACAGACACTTTTTTGCATTGCAAGTTTGAAAGCATCTAGTTAGTTACCGTGAGAAGAGAAACCAAATTGAGTACAATGAAGGAAACTATTAAATCAATAACTATCTACCATATTTCAAACAGTTGGTGAAAACATAAATCATAACCTATATCTTGATAATGATTGTTCCACCAAAAACAATTAATCTAAACAATAAAAGATAATTAAAATAGAATGCTCTTACTTACCTAACTATTTTAAAGATCATAAAGATCATAAAGCGCAACTAGTTGATACTCGCTGTGAATGTAAATATTTGAAACTTATATTTTTTACTCATAAAAAACACATTGATCGCGAGCATCATTTTCTTGTAGCAATGGTGGCAAGTTGAGATCGATGAAACAGAGTTTTTTCTTCGAAGATGGATGAAGGTGAGATTTCTTGTGACCACCTAATGCTTGACCGGAGCCAAAAACCTTAGAACAAACCAAACATTTGAATATTTTATGATCATTACGGGTTGTTGCAACTTCATTTTGAAGACAAATGTTTCTGTGACTTTTCAATGCAGTTGAACTTCGAAAGTTCTGTCCACATTCGTCACATTTATGCTTCCTACTATTCTTTCTGAACTCGATCTCTTCAACTTCGTGTGATTGGGATTGTGAGTCTTCTTTGACAAAAACATTCATCTTCCATTTATCTCTTGATAGCATCATGAGAGTTTTAGCGAGTTCTTTTTCCGGAGAGGTTTCAGAAATCGAACTAACCGGTGAATGTGAATGAAAATGCGAATCTATTAACCTCTGTTTAAGCTTCTTTTGTTCTGAGTTTCGGTTTCGGTTACTGTTGGATCGTTTCTGAGCGGGGTTCTTTGACTCGGTTTCACTCTCTCTGTCATGAACAATGTACTCTGAAAGATTGGTTACACTTTTCTCATCTGAATTTTCATGAGAAGAAGAAAATGAGAGTAAGGTAGAAGAAGAGGGAGGAGTACGGTGGTGGTGAGGGAGGGTGGCGAAATGAGCTTTCATGTGGCCACCCAGTGCTCTGCCACTGGTGAATGATCTTGTGCAAAGTTTGCATTTGTAACTCTCCATTTGAGACTAGAGAGAGATAGAGAGAAAGTTATGGTAGTTGTTTTTTTTATATTATAGTTTAAATGAGGGTAAAGTGGGAAGATAAATTTTAATGAGAAACATGAAATCTTTACTAACATGTGAATTGATTTTGGAGTGGCACAAAATTAAGAAAGTGTGATAGTGCTGCTAACTGCACGGTCAACACTGCTGCAAATACTAATTTTGTTTTGAATAAAGTACTGAGAATAAAAAGATAAGTTAAAAAAAGCATGATTGCGAACATGCAAAATTTGCTTTAGAAGGTAAAACTTTTTTTAGTTTTTGATTTCAGTTACTGAGTGTGAGTGTATGTGTTTCTTAGTTTTTCAATTTCAGATGGACACACACAATGTAACTTTTTAATTTAACATAGTTACTGGTTTTCACTGTTTAATTGAAGTTAATGTGTATGTTAAAAATATTAATTGCAGTTTTATTCGTATCTATCTTTATTGTGTAATTCTCAAATATGAGTTTCTGGAAGTTTCTTGGCATTTCTATGATTTTCATTTTTTGATTCATCTAATTAATTGTATATGTTTTGTTGTTGATATTTAATCAAGAACTACATGCGTTGACATACTAGCTCATACAGGCTTTGGAGAAGGAAAACAGATGCCATGTCTCTCATGATTTATTTAGTGGTTGAAAATTGATAAAAAATATTTAGATAAAAGGATGTTGTTTTGAAAAGTGAGAGGAAAAAAATAGGTAACACTGATGGCTGAATGGAAACAGCAGAGAAAATGTTGCAGGAGATTCAAATTCTTGAAGAAGGCACACTCTGATGGCGATGGGAGTAGTTAGTGGAGAAGGCGCAGTCACATGGTGATGGAAGTGGTTAATATAATTTTATCAGGGTCAGTCTAGTGTAGATGCAGTATGTGCTACGCTGACCCCAAATTTTGGAGGGTCCGTTTTTTTTAATTTCTTAAAAATATATATTTTACACCTACTTTTTCAATATCAAGTGTAAAATATAATTTGTTTTCAAAATCTATTTCACACGAGGTGTAAAATCATAATTTATTATTATTTTTATCAATTTTTTTTAAAATTCAATATAAATTAATATCTTTAGGTCTATTTTTTAAAAATTAAAACTGGGCTCCGGATTGATTGGTCTGACCCTAAATTTTATGATTTTGAAAAATTGCCATAAAAAAATTATGTGTCGAGCTGTGGTGTAAACCGTTTTTTTAAGATGTTTTGTGACAGTGTTCAAAATTTTGTAAAGTAATTACAGCCACAAAGTCTCAAAGATAAAACAACTCAATTTTATGTTGTACAATTGTTACTCTATGAACAATCGAATATGGTATAAATATTACTATGAGTATTTAGTTTTTACATTAGTCATAGATGGTGCAAAGAAACTATTCGAAAATAAAAAACAAAAAAAATTAGAGGGAGCGGATACAAGATAGGAGAAAGAATTTAAAATGCGAAAATTTAGAGTGAAGAAAATGAGATGAAAATGTATTTATTTATAGGCAAAGTTCTAACTCGAATGGGAAAAAATATAGGGGAGAATGAAGCGGATCCGACCTAAAACTAGTTGATATAGAACTTAGTCAGCAAGAAAACGTGGAAGGCAAGTCAATATCGTGGAAAATTGGTCAAAAAACTAGAGTGACTCTTATGGGACAACACACAAATAATTAATTAATAATTATTAATTTAAAGGGCACACCAGTAATTAATTAATTAATTAATATTAAATAATATTAAATTATTTTCATCATTTTGAATACTAAAAAGATAACGTATTACCCAAACCCAAGTCAGACCGATCAGTCGGACAGCAGCGGCTGACGCGCACTTGTGATGATTCATAGTGGTGCGTCCTCACCCTTTCACAAAAGGGTGCACCCTTTGGGATACGCCCTAAGAGTCAAACCTTATATATATATATATATATATATATATATATATATATATATATATATATATATATATATATATATATATATATATATATATATATATATATATATATATATATATATATATATATATATATATATATATATATATATATATATATATATATATATATATATATATATATATATATATATATATATATATATATATATATATATATATATATATATATATATGTTAGATAATGCTTCAATGTCGAATGGATCCAGACTGAATCGTGAACGAAATCACTTTCCTTAAAAGTATTTCAAGCACCGCGAATAGCCCGATTGCTCCGATGCGTCGTGCCTAAGTGCTCAAGTGCCGTCTACAAGCCGCCACTAGGTGTTTTGTACGAGACAAGTGACATAAGACTTGGGACCACCACATATGACTATGTGGCACTTTATCCTCTTTGGCTCCTTTGGAAAGTACATTGTTCCAATGACCTTATAAATGTTATTTAATTTTACTCAACTTCCAATGTGGGACTAAGCATTTATTGTCAATTAACTATATCACCCACTTTGTCATTTTGGAACAACTTTAATGGAAATAAATCTTCATTATTTCCAACAATCCCCCACTTGTTCTAATAATGACAAAATAGTAATTCCAGAAATGAGACATAAGAAGTATTAATACAGTTAAGTATCTTTCGATTTTAAACTTAACCTTAGTAAGGATAACACAAGGTTTAATCGGAACATTAGGTAGCAATGCTTTTAAACCATGAATCCATATGAATAGACCGGTGTTACCTTACACACACTCCTTAAAGATTCTTCCTCTGCATAACTCGCTTAGCACTTATTTATGGCCATGTGCTATCCTGTTTCATGAATTTTTTTATGAGAGAAACTCCAACTCTCACTTTGAGACGGCACCATCTCAGAATTCACATAGGTGAAGTTCATATAGTATCTGTTTCCAATGGATACGTACCCTCGGTATTGAACTTCATTAAGAGTTTAAAATAAAACTCAACCCTCATTTCCAATGTCAACATAATTACGAAATGTTAGACAATTATCCAAATCAACGACTTGTTATTACCCATTGAAAATCTTAAAGTTAATGTTCTGTTAACTTAAGATTGGGTTGCCGCCGTTGTCGGAACTCTTACTCAAGGAGTTTCAACCCCATACCTCTCGAGGTTGTTTTTACTAAGTCTCTGGCCAGTGGCTTAGTAAACGGATCAACCAAATTATAGCTTGTTCGTATATACGTAAGTAAAATGATTCCATCCTTAATCAGTTTTCTCACGAACGAATGTCTAAGTCCTATATGCCTATACTTTCCATTATACACTTCGCTAAATGCTCTTGCCAAAGTGGCCTGACTATCGCAGTGTATCATTACTTTTGAAACATTGTCTTTAGCCAATGGAACTTCCAAAAGAAGATCCTTCAACCACTCTGCCTCTTGACTAGCGGAAGCGAGAGCCACGAACTCTGATTCCATGGTCGAAAGAGTAATGCATGTTTGTTTCTTGCTCTTCCGATAAATTGCTCCTCCAGCTAGTGTAAATATCCACCCATTTGTAGATTTATGATCTCCCACATTAGAGATCCAACTTGCATCGGTATATCCTTCTAATATAGCAGGAAACCTACCATAATGAAGGCCAAGATCTTTGGTTTTCAACAAATAACCAAATATCCTCGTGATTGCCTTCCAATGTTCATTACTTGGATTACTAGTAAATCTACTCATTTTACTAACTGCAAACGATATATCGGGTCTAGTACATTGCATTAAGTACATAAGACATCCAATCGCACTTGCATATTCTAATTGAGCCACTGCTCTTCCATCATTCTTTTCAAGTTTGATTACATGATCAAATGGAGTAGTTACTTCCTTGAATTTCAGGTGTTTGAACTTATCAAGCATTTTCTCAATATAATGTGTTTGATTAAGTTCATAACCCCCACTATTTTGCTTAACTTTTATTCCTAAAATTGTGTCAATAAGTCCAAGATCTTTCATCTTGAATGTGGAAGTTAAAAACCTTTTTGTTTCTAAAATTCCATTAAGTTTATTGCTAATTATTAGCATGTCATCAACATAAAGACACAAAAATATTACAGTGTTATTATACACTTTTGTATATAAACACTTGTCACAAGAATTAGGAATAAATCCATTTGACATTATCGTAGAATCAAACTTTTGATGCCATTGTTTTGGTGTTTGTTTTAAGCCATATAGAGATTTGACGAGTTTGCACACCCTTTGTTCATTTCCAGGAAAGACGTATCCTTCTGGTTGTTCCATGTAGATTTCCTCATCGAGGTCTCCGTTTAGGAATGTTGTTTTAACATCCATTTGATGAACAATCAGATCATTCAAAGATGCTAAAGCAAATAACAACCTTATAGTGGTTGTTCTTGCTACAGGTGCATAAGTGTCAAAATAATCTATACCTTCCTTTTGTCTAAATCCTTTTGCCACTAATCTTTCTTTATAAGTGTTTAATGTACCATCACTATGATATTTCTTTTTAAACACCCACTTGCATCCAATGGGTCTTGATCCCTTTGGTAAATCAACAAGTTCCCAAGTATGGTTGGACATAATTGAATCCATTTCATCTCGGATAACATCTTTCCAAAAGGAGGAGTCTCTTGAAGTTATTGCTTCCTTATAAGTTTTAGGATCTTCCCCTACTTTCAGAATTACCGGAATGCTTTTAATAAAATTTGTACTATTTCCTTCAACCAGATAAAATGAAATGGATTCAGAATCAATTTCGTCTGGTCCTAGGTTCTTTATTTTCCGGACTCTTTTGCTTATCCTAGGTTCGGGTTGTGGTTCAATGATTCGAGATGTGCCTTCAGGTTGTATTTCTACAATCCGAGAAGAGTCCTTTTCACAAAATTCTTTATTTATGGCCGACTCTGATTCTTTATCCTTAGTGTTAAGTTTTTCAAAGAATTCTACATCCCGGGATTCAACAATAACATTAGACTCTAAATTTAAAAGTCTATATGCTTTGCTATTTTGTGCATATCCTACAAAGGCACATCTTATCCCTCGAGGACCCAACTTGGTTCTCTTAGGATCCATGTTTTTATAATATGCCACACACCCCCACACCTTAAAATATCCAATATTTGGTGTCATGCCCTTCCATACCTCATATGGAGAAATTCCAGTTTTCTTTAAGGGAATTCTATTTATTATGTGACAAGCGGATAATAAGGCTTCGCCCCACAAATTGAAAGGTAGTTCGGAATGCAATAACATGGCATTCATCATTTCTTGATATGTTCGATTCTTTCTTTCGGCTATGCCATTTTGTTGTGGTGTTCTAGGTGCCGAACATTCATGTATTATACCGTGTTCTTCACAAAATGCATCAAATTCAGTAGAAAAGTATTCACCGCCCCTATCACTCCTAAGGACTTTTATACTTCTACTTAATTGATTTTCCACTTCTGCTTTATAAATCTTAAAGGCATTAAAAACCTCATCTTCATGCTTTAAGAGATATACATAAGTGTATCTAGAATAATCATCAATAAATGTAATGAAATATCTATTTCCCCCACGGGTCAACATGCCATTAAATTCGCACAAATCTGAATGTACAAGATCAAACAGATTTGTATTTCTTTCAACACTTTTGAAAGGTTTCTTAATCATTTTTGATTTAACACATAATTCACATTTATTGAAATCATTGATATTACATGATATCAAGCCAAATTTAATTAGTCTCTTCATTGAACTAATACCAATATGTGCTAATCTATTGTGCCATAAAGTAACTGAATCAAGCATGTAAGCAGAGTTAGAAATTTCATTAATCATGTTATCAGTAATACATAGTTTGATCATTCCTTCAGCGGAATATCCTTTTCCAACAAACACATCATTACGGGTCAAAATAAGTTTTCCCGATTCATACACAGATTTAATACCCGGTTTTCCCAATAAATCCCCACTAACAAGATTCCTATTCATGTCTGGGACATGAAGCACATTAACAAGAGTAACTTTCTTTCCAGAAGTGAAGTTGAGTTCGACCGTTCCGGTTCCAATAACTTTGGATCGTACTTCATTTCCCATTTGTACTTCTTGTCCATCATTTGTCTCAGAATATGTTTTGAATGCAGCCCTGTCATATGAGACATGAACCGTGACACATGTATCATACCACCAGCCTTGGACTTTGCCTTTGATTGGCATAATTTCGCTCACAGTAGCAATTATATCATCATTAGCATTTACTGCATTGATCTCCTTTTTTGATTTATTTTGCCTGCAATCTCGAGCATAATGTCCAGGTTTTCCACATACAAGGTATCCATTTTCCAGACCCTTCGGACCACCAATGTTCTTGAACTTGGTATGTTCCCTTTTTGGTGCGATATGACTTTTCTTGACATCATGTTTTTTCTTTTCTTTTTTTGGTCACAGCATTGGCTTTGGAAAGACCCGCAGATTCTGATTTTTCCCTCTCCTTCGATTCCTCCTCGATTCGAAGATGTTTTTGGATTTTCTCCAAGGAAAAGTCATCAGAACTGTGCAACAGTTTCTTTTTATAGCCTTTCCACGAACTTGGTAACTTAGCAATGATTGCACCAACTTGAAAGGTTTCAGGAATGTCTATTTTCACCGCTTTGATTTTGTTCACCAGGACTTGCAATTCGTGCACTTGGGGAAGTATGGGCTTGGAATCTATAAATTTAAAATCAAAGTATGTAGAAATTAAGAACTTCTTCGTACCTTCTTCTTCGACTTTGAATTTAAACTCCAGTGAATTCCATATGTCTCTAGCGGACAGATTGTCCGTGTATAGGTCGTATAGGCGGTCAGGCAGCGTGTTCAGAATATGTCCACGACATAGTAATTCGTCCTCCCTTCGCAGCATGCGCTTCTTCTTGAGTTCATCAGAATCATCTTCAGTTGGTTCTGGAATTGGTGTCAGATTAGGATCCAAGACGTAGTGAACCTTGAGTGCAGTAAGCAGGAATGTCATCTTGTCTTGCCATCTGGTAAAGTTGTTTCCATCGAAGCGATCCAATTTGACAAGATCCTGATTCATAACTTTGATGCTTGAAACAACAACGTCAGAATCCATGATACAAATACTTTTAAGATTGTTAGATAATGCTTCAATGTCGAATGGATCCAGACTGAATCGTGAACGAAATCACTTTTCTTAAAAGTATTTCAAGCACACTCTCAAATTGTCTTAGAGTTGGAATGGCCTGAATACCCAGGATAAGTCAGCCTTTTTCTCGAAACTGCACAAGACTGGTGAAGTTTCGAATGCAAGGAAAACGTTTGGAATTATATAGAAGAGGATATCAAATTTTGGAGTATTTGATTTCGAAGTATCAAGCATATATTTATAGCCATGCATGTGTCGTTTCGGAAGTTTGCAACTCTTCATAAACAACACTCTCTAATGAGCATTTGCAATGGTTCAAATAAAATGTCATGCACCACTTAATGAAGTGTCATATATTTCGAATTCAAATTCAAAAATCAAACTCTAGGCAACGAATAAAATCTGGAGCGACAATTAAAACAAATTCGCAGTATACCGGCCGAAGGCCGGACCGCCACCGCCTCATTAACGTCGCGAATAGCCCGATTGCTCCGATGCGTCGTGACTAAGTGCTCAAGTGCCGTGTACAAGCCGCCACCAGCACCTCTACGCCCACGCCCTCGGATCCGGCGAGGGGTGTTTTGTATGAGACAAGTGACATAAGACTTGGGACCACCACATATGACTATGTGCCACTTTATCCTCTTTGACTCCTTTAGAAAGTACATTGTTCCAAGGGCCTTATAAATGCTATTTAATTTTACTCCACTTCCAATGTGGGACTAAGCATTTATTGTCAATTAACTATATCACCCACTTTGTCATTTTGGAACAACTTTAATGGAAATAAATCTTCATTATTTCCAACAATATATATATATATATATATATATATATATATATATATATATATATATATATATATATATATATATATATATATATATATATATATATATATATATATATATATATATATATATATATATATATATATATATATATATATATATATATATATATATATATATATATATGCACTATTAAAATGTGGTATCTCTCACATGTGAGACTTTAATGAACTTTTTCAAATTCACTTTTACTTGTGCTTATTTATTGCCAATTTAAAATCAACAATCCTTTCCAATTCCTCACTAGTTCTTTCACTTCCAACAAACCCCCACTTGAATTTAAAAGCTTATTTTAAAAATTAACATCAAAAGTTTCTAAGATTGTGCAAAAACAAAAATGTCTATGACTTGAGCCTTTGGGTAACAGATATGATTCTGATTCAATAAGAGTGACACAATTGTCATGAACTCTATCATAGACATCAAACTCACACACAACCTTTTCTTAATGTGTATTCTAATAAGCACGTGCTTTAATGACCTTGCACATCTATTCTTGCTTAGTGAGGGCTCTAGGAATTTTGCCTCAAAATTCCACAGAAAGCGACCTATGTTTCACAATCACACATGTGATTCTATCAAAAGTACTTATGTAGCTAGGTACTCCCTCATACATAATATAGATCTAATTAAGAATTTCTATTATCCCATTTTGTTTTCGCTTCAAAATTTATGCTTCTCTTATTTGTACTATTATGATCAATTTATATTACTCACAACTTGTTATTACCCATTAAACCTATTTCTTGAGATCTCTAGTCTATTAGGCCGGATTACCATCACAAGCCACACATTTCTTTACAGGCATTAGTCTCATCTTCTTGGATCTATTATGGACTTTAAATATAGCTAATTCTTTCGTCAAAGGATCTGCTAAATTTTCATCAATGCATATATGACCCACTCTTACAAGTCCTTTAGAGATACAAACTCTAACAATGATGTGATTTGTTCTTATTTGATGTTTCTTGCCATTATAATAATGATTCTTAAATTTTGTAATAGTCGTGGTACTATCGCTCTGAATCAACAAAGTTGACATAGATATTTTTTTTTTCATAAAGGGATCTCAACTAGCAAGCATCTTAACCATCTTGCTTCTTCACTAGCAGTCACTAATTCTATCATTTCAGACTTCGTCATGGATTGAGTCAAAATAATATGTTTCTTTGATTTCCAAGATATATAACTTCTTCATTTATACTAATATATAACCACTAGTTGCTTTGGAATCTCTGATAAGGTGTTTCAATCTGCATCATTGTATCCTTCAAGTACAATAGGAAATCTCTGATAATGTAAATTGAGAATCATGGTACTCTTAAGGTATTATGTGTCTCTCTCAATGGCTATTCAACGTTCATTATTCAGTCTACTTGTAAACCTACATAACAATCCTACAACATATGCAATGCCAAGTCTAGTATAATCAATTGCATATCTAAGACTGTCAATGATGTTCACATACTCATTTTGTCTAACACTATCACCAGTGTTCTTAAAGTTTTACTCAATTGTATGACGCATAAGATGGTTTACAATCAAAGTAGTTATATTTCTTTAAGATCTTTTCCGCATAATGAGATTTATCCAAAGAAATTTCTTGTTCGGTTCTAGTGACCTTGATACCAAGAATCACACGGCTTTTCTGATATCTTTCATATTAAATTTATTGCACAACAATGATTTCACATCATTAACTGCATGAAAGTTTGATCCAAATATGAGTAAGTTGTCTACCTAGAGACATATGATAGTGCAAATGTCATTTTTCAGAATTGTAATAAACACATCTGTCACATTCATTCACTTTATACCCATTCGATATCATTAAGTCATCAAAATTTGCATGCCATTGCTTTGAAGCTTGCTTTAGACCATGCATAAACGTATCTAACTTACAAACCTTGTTTTCTTGTCCATGAATCGCAAACCCTTTTGATTGGTCCTTATAGACTTTGTAAGAACGGTGTATTTTAATCCTTATTATATTATAATATTTTATCATTTTAATCCATTTTCTGCTAAATTTCGAGTTAACAAGCAAAGTATATCTGTCGTTTAAATTTTCACGGGCTCAGATTGTCATCAAAATGTAAATAAGAGTTTTATATATCGCATAGAATGAGAATTTAATCTCAATTAATTTTTCTAATCTAAGGAGAACAAATTTATTTGGAATAAACATTTATTAGAAAATTATGTTTTGTTTTGATTAAAAGGTTACGATAGAATTTTCTGTTTCCATAAAAGTTTGTGAACGAATTACTACTCGTTTAAGAGTGAACGCGGGGCTGGATAAATTAATGTAACATAAAGTAAAAAATATCTTGGTATTTTATTATTTAGTCATAACGAGTGAGTGAGAGATCCAAAGGCTTAACTTGTGAGTGAAAGATCCAAAGACTAAGGTTCATCCTTATCACATATCACTATTCAATCTAAGGGTCCATGTTGAATGACTTAACATACAAGTGCATGATCATGAGAAAATCAAATTTTCTCTTTGCATACATTCCTTTCCCTCTCTCGGTCAAACACACCATACACAATACCATGCACATGTGTTTTCTCCTTTCTGTTAGTGCGTGAGACACTTTTAGTGAGGAGAAAAAGAGAGAGAATAAGGAAATAAGGATTTATTGAATGAATTGTTGCAAATAATGATACATATTATGACTATTTATATACAACCCTAATTGGATTTGAGATAACACAACTTGGATTATATTTAAATATTAAATCTAATATAATATAATATTTCAACATACCCCCCCCATAATTCAAGTTGTCGGAGCTATGCTAATCATAGTCGATCTGAACTATTCCTAATTTCTTTCTCAAATTCAGGAATATGTCAATATTCAATCCTTTGGTAAAAATGTCGGCCAACTGTGCTTCACTTGAGCAGTGCCTAACTTCAAGTTCACCTCGATTTACCTTTTCCCTTAAGAAGTGAAATCTAGCTTCAATATTTTTACTTCTTCCATGCATAACTGGATTCTTCGCCAGATTTATGGCAGATTTGTTGTCCATTTGCAACAAGAGGTTTCTTCACTTTGACCTCCATTTCTTTAAGTATCGATCTAATCCAAATTGCTTGACATGCAACATATGATCCTGCTATATATCCATCTTCACATAATGATAATGCTACCACAAGTTGCTTTCTCTAGCACCATGAAATTGGGGCACCAAATACTTGAAAGAAATATCTAGTAGTGCTTTTTAGATCTTCCTTATCTTCGCGCCAGACAACATATACATAACAAGTAACCATAGCTTATTTGCTTTCAGAGCCTCATCAAAATAAAATTCCATAGTTTTTCGATCCTTTGAAGCATCTCAGGATTCTTCTTGCAACCTTCATGTGTGACACCTTTGGTTCACTCATGTATCTACTTACTAATCCGACTGAGAAACATATATCAGGTCGACTGTTGCACATATATCTTAGAGATTCAAAAATCTATTTGAAAAAAGTTGCATCGACTTTGTCTTCCTCTCCATGCTTCTCCAACTTTAAATTTGGTTCGATAGGCGAAGCTGCAGAAGTCGAATCATCCATTCTGAATCTCTTGAGTGTCTCTTTGACATACTTTCTTTGATGTAACACCATGTCTTTCTTCGACATTTGAAATTTCATGCCTATGAAGTATGACAAATTTCCCATATTCGACATTTCAAATTCCTTCTTCATCAGCTCTTTGAACTTCAACAAGTTCTTCAGGCTATTTCCAAATACTAGCAAGTCATCGATATATAAGCATATTATAGTTATATCTTATGCCATAACTTGAACATAGACACCATACTCAGATTTGCATTTTACGAATCCCAATTCAACCAAGTATGAGTCGATCTTCTTGTTCTATGCCCTAGGTGCCTGCTTGAGCCTATAGAGCGCTTTTATAACTTGTATACTTTACTTGCTTCCTCCTGAATCACAAACCCAGGAGGTAATGTGACATACACCTCTTTTTTCTAAAGATCCATTCAAAAATTCTGATTTCACATCTAAGTGAAATGTTAACCATCCTTGCTTGCATGCCAAGGCCACCACTAGTCAAACAGTTTCCAATATTGCGAAAGGTGCAAATACTTAAGAGTAATAGAGTCCTTCTCTTTAGATAAATCCTCGAGTTACCAATATCGCCTTATGCCTTGCTATCGACCCATCATCATTGCGCTTCAACTTGAACACCGACTTTACTTCGATAGCTTTTGTATGAGCTGACAATTTGACCAACTCCCATGTGTTATTTCTTTCAATTACTTGTAACTCTTTGACCACAAAAGACTTCCATTATTTATCTTTGAAGGCTTTGCTATAATTGTTTGGTTCAACACCTGCAAGTTCTTTGACTTCATCATCACCAACCACTTCATAGTCTTGAAGTCTTGTTGGACGAGCTCTAGTTCTTTGACGTCTCTGACTTGTGCTAGCCATATCCTCTTCGACTTCGACTGTGTCGAGAATGTCAGCAGCTGCTTCGACTTCTTCTTCGACTAGAGTATCAACAATATCTTCGACTTCAACATTATTACTTACTTAGTCGAAATCATAGTTCATCAATGGCTTGTCAATTATGTTACTAGAATTCCAATCCCAGGCCATGTCTTGACTCATCACAATCTTCTAATTAATTGGATTGAACAACCTGTATCCTTCAGTCTTATGATATCCTACCAGAATCATATTTTCACTTTTATCACCAATCTTCCTTCCCCTGGCATCAGGAATATACTTGTAGTAAATATAGCCAAACACCTTCAGATGACTCGCTGATGGTCGTTTTCCACTCCACACTTCTTCATGAACCTTGTTCTTCAGCTTCTTGGTAGGGAACCTGTTCAGAATATAAACAGCAGTCGAACAGCTTCTCCCCATAAGGATTTTGGCAAACTCTTTAGCTTTAGCATGCATCTCGCCATGTCCAATATGGTCTTGTTTCCTCTTTCTTCTATTCCGTTATATTGAGAAGTATAAGGAGAAATTATCTCATGATCAATACCTTGTTCTGCATATAATGCTTCAAATATCTTGGATGTGTATTTGCCACCTCCATCTGTTTGCAGAACTTTAATTTTCTTTTCACCTTGGTTTTTGACAAGTATCTTGAATCTCTTAAAGATTTCAAATACTTCGTCCTTTTGTTTGATCATATAAATCCAGAGCTTTCGACTGTACTCACCAACAAATGAGACGAAATCCTTGTTTCCTCCAATGGTATGCTATTCGAAAGGACCACATACATCTGAATGTACAACTTCGACTATGCAGGATGATCTCATTGGCGTAGTCGAAACAAAAGACTTCCTGGAATGCTTTCCGACTATACAACCTTCACGGAGTTTGTCGCGCATCTCAAGACTTGGTATATCAATTACCATATCTCGAGTGATCAGTTGATTTAGCGACCTAAAGTTCAGATGACCAAACCTTAGATGTCACAACCAACTATTCTTGTGGTCGACACCTGTTTTCAGACATTGTACCACAATCGAATTGATCATGGTCTTAAATGTTCTATTCTTCGATAGAGGAGAATTCAAGACCAAGTTATTCTGAATGTCAAAAAGTTTTAAGGCTCCATCTTTCATAACCACTGAGAACCCTTTTTCGACCAATTATCCAATACTTAGCAGATTGCACTTCATTCCAGGGACATATAGTACATCTTTGATCAAGGCTTTTGCTCCATTACTCATTTGAATAACTATGTTGCTAATACCTTTTGCGGCAACGATCTATTATCAACAAGTTTTACCTTACTTTTCTTCGAATCATCGAAATCTACTAACTATGATTTCTTACCAGTCATGTGATTCAAACAACATGAGTCGAGGAATCAGATTTTGGATTTGGCATGGTCATCTGCAACAACAGTCATAACCAACATATAAAATAATAGTTCAAAATTCGATTTTTAGCAATAAAAAGTTAAAAGTTAGTTTTAAGTAAAAAAAAATTGATAAAGAAAATCCTTAGGACCAATCACAATTATTACAATGTAAAAGTATGTAAACTTAATATAAAGGTTACTACTTGTAATGAGTATAATGGCGGTGACACTGCATGTCATAAATGAGAAAGTTTTGCATAGATATGAAGTTTGGACACAAAATCTAGACACACACTATAAAAATAAAAATAAAATTAAATAAAATATATTTTAAAATATTTAAATGATATGTTTGCGTCCAAATAATAATTTGTTGGGTTGTGACTAAGCAAATATTTTTTTATGACTTATCTCATTTTATTTATTTTTTATCAATCCAAACAATGAAATATTAACTTATTTCATTTTATCCCGTCTATTCATACATAAATTAAAAATAACCAAAAAGAAAATTGAAGAAAAAAAATATTAAAAAATTGAACAATGCTTAAAGTAACAATAAATATTATAAAAATTAACTAACATTACAATATATTCTTCTCCTAACTAAAGTGGTAATTTTGCTTCCCTATAATTTAACTGTTCTATCTACCTCATCGAAAAAATTTATATAAAAAAAAAATATCTATATTTCTTTTCATTCCTTCAAATGCAAGAAAGAAACTTCAAATACACTCCTTATCAGATACTCTTCCTATTGCTCTTTGTCACAATACACCAATAGAGTAATTGTTTCAAGCTTCTGCAAAAAAATAAAAAACATAGGATTTTTATATATATGTGATAGTTGCACACATATTATATTGTAAGTTATGTTTTCGAAATCTCTATAGCATTGACATTTCAAATTGAAAGTGCGTTCGGTTTTAACATGTATCAATATTTGTAATTGTTAATGCTTCTAAAATTCACACTGTTCATTCTTTTTAAACTTATAACTTGTTTATTTATGACATGATGATAATCACGATGATTACATTTGAAAAGTACATTAACTTAAGAGAGGCTTGTTTGCATCAAACTCACTCTCTAAGAAATCTTCACGATCTACATATCCTTCTTTCCCTTTGGCCCAAAGAACCATGTAGAGTCCACTGAACATAAGGAACATGCCACCAATGCTGCAATATTGAATGCAATATTAATATATTAGATTCTACAATTTAGTATAATATAGTTTGCATAATAGCTACAAACCTTAATAATAAGGTACCTACCTTCCAATATTAACAGTTTCTCCAACAGTAAAGACTGAAAAAATAACTGAGCATACTGTTCCAATTGGGCTAAACATGGAGACAAAAACAGGTCCTCTCTTCTTAAGTGCCCATCCATTGAAGCTTAGGCTTATTCCACTTACTCCACCAGCCTGTGCATTTACAATGGTAGAGTTTGCTAATTTGTTATCCATGAAATTGAAAATCGTTGATAGTGTTGGTCTTTTGGAGACAATTTATATAATTCAACTCAAAAATATTAATGTGATCCAAATGCATCCGGACAAAATAAGGAAATAGTAGAAATTACCAGAATGGAGAAGCCTATGATATCTCCAAAACTCACAAGTTGCAAACCAGATTTAAGGTCGTCACCTTGAAGTTTTTGAACAACTGCAGTCATGAATCCTCCAAACAACGATGTTATTGCGCTCAATGACATTGGTGCAGGAAAATCTCCAAGAGCAAAAGCCTACAGAACCAACATTTTCTATTGAGCCAAATAAATTTAAGTTTGGTTTTTATGTTCTCTTTATTATATGATTATCACAATAGTTACCTGTAGGACAACACTGCTTGATAATATTAAAACTGAAATCATTAGATAGATGCAACCAACTATCTTTTTCTTGTCAAAGAGAAGACGTGATGGTGTTGATGGTGATTGAAGAAGTGTAACCTCTTTTTCGATTATAGGAGCTGAAATGCTTTGCATTATGCTCATTGTAAGAGCTCCTACTACACATAGCAATGTTCCTATGATTTTTAATTTACTATACTTTTTGCTTAAATTAACTTTCTCTAACCTGCCAAATACAATAATTTCCAATCATTAGCAAAAACATTATTATTTAAAGGCTTTTGCTAACTTTGTTGACAACATTAAGCATGTTACTCAGTTTTGGATTAAATGTGAATTGAATTGTAACATTCTATCCCTTCTTGTTTGTTTAAGCATTAGTAAAAATGATCAAAACCTATTAAATTGAAATCAAATTACCCAAAAATCCATGCAATGATGAAGATAAGACCTGGTGCAAGGTTTGGCATAGCAGTTCCCATTGCCGGTGAAGTTAGATTGATTCCCTTCAAGAATAAAGTTTGAAAAGCTAATCTGCGCAACAATAGATGACAAAATTTTGAATCAATAATTTTTGTGTGTGATGTAAACGATATAATTTTGTGCATAATTACAAAGACTAATATATCGAGGTAGAGAAAACTACAAAAACTAATCTCTCAAAGTAAAAAAAAAACAAAACAAAAAACCACCAAAACACTTTATCAAAAGATTTAGTAATGTTACCTTCTAAAGATGAAATTTAAACCAAAAACTTGTTATTAAACTAACTAATAATAAGTTATAAGTTCCTTACCCTCCAAATGAAAGAAACCATATCTGCATCATAAACCCTAAATTGAATTTCCTGGGCCACTTACTCCTACATGATGACACACATTATAATAAAACAATCTTAAAAAATTTCAATCCTAATAAAATAAAATAAATCACATTTTCATAATCAAAATCAAAACCTTTCAAAACAAAATGCAGCAGGAAAAAGAATGAGAAATGTAGCAATGGAAGTGAAAACAACAATGGTGAGAGGGCTAATTCCTAATGACATTGAATAACTCATCAACTCAGCATTTCCTGCATATATAAATTGAACTCCTATCAACCCTCCAATCAATGCCACATCTTCCACCACCCCCATTTTTTTCTTCTTCCAATCAAATTCAACTAATTATATCAATTTTTGAATTTCCTTTCTCTTTTTATTCCACATTTTTATTTCAATTGTGAAAATATTTCTAGATTATATAAACTTTCTTGTTCAAGCCCAGATAATCATCATATCATGATGTTGGTGTCTTTACCAAACCCTCTCTCTCTCTCTCTATTTTTTTTGTTATTCAATTTTTCTATTTATAAGTTGCGGTAATAATTAGATTATGTTGATAGCACTTTGTTATCTAATTCTAGATTTTGTTTCTTAAAAATAGATAATACAAGGATTTAATTTGGGAGATTCTGACGGGCCCAAATCCAAGCCCAAGCCCAAGCCCGAGGTGAAATCGTTGGGATGAAACCAGATGCATTCGCTCTTGTTGACCTCGTCCGAACTGCTACTGGTATTTTCTGCCACAAATTCGGACAACAGCTTCACAGTTATGCTATACGTTCTGGGTATCATTATTCTAATATTTATGTTTCTACCTCTTTGATCAAGTTTTATGTTACAGTGCATTCTTTCAATGATGCTCACAATCTGCTTGATGAAATTCCTGAACCAAATGTTGTTTCTTGGAACACTTTGATTTCTGGATATGTCCATGGTGGTCTGTTTAAAAGAGCATTGTCTGTTTTCGGAAATCTAGAAAGGTCGCAGATTTGTGCTGACGTGTTCTCTTTCACGTCTGCTATGACTGCTTGTGCCCAGCTCAGTTTGTTGAAACTGGGAAGTTCAATTCATTCTAAGACAGTGAAATTGGGAATGAGTAATGGCACTGTTGTGGCAAATTGTTTGATTGATTTGTATGGGAAATGCGGCTCTGTTGAACATGCTGTCAGGGTATTTTATGATGTTATTGACAAGGATGTTATTTCTTGGAATTCCGTCATAGCAGCATGTGCAAACAATGGTAACATTGAACTTGGTTTTAATTTTTTGCAGCTCATGCCTAACCCTGATTCAATTTCTTATAATGGGTTGATAAATGGAATTGCTCAAGGTGGAAGGATAGAAGATGCTGTTTCGATTTTGACTACTATGCCATGTCCGAATTCATCTTCTTGGAACTCTATAATTACTGGATTTGTAAATAGGAATCGAGTTTCTGAAGCTTTGGATATGTTTGGTAAAATGCAGTTGAGAAACTTGCAGATGGATGAGTTCACATTTTCAATAATTTTAAATGGAATTGCAGGTCTGTCAGCTTTAACATGGGGGATGCTGATTCATTGTTGTACAATAAAGAATGGTTTAGATTCATCAGTAGTTGTAGGGACTGCCCTGATCGATATGTACTCAAAATGTGGGAGGGTGAGTGATGCCGAATCAATATTCAATGTGCTTTCTGATAGGAATCTAGTAAGTTGGAATGCAATAATATCTGGATATGCTCGCAACGGTGATTTTGCACATGTTATCGGTCTCTTTGAGTCGCTGAAAATGGAAAGAGATACAAAACCTGACGGTATCACATTTCTTAACCTTATATCAGCATGTTCCCATAGCCAAATACCATTTGAGTCTGCTATTAGTTACTTTGATGCTATGATAAACGAATATGGGATTGCACCATCAATTGAGCATTGTTGTTCAATGATACGGCTCATGGGGCAAAAAGGTGAGTTGTGGAGAGCACAGAGGATGATACATGAATTTGGTTTTGAGTCTTGTGGAGTAGTTTGGAGGTCTTTGCTTGGTGCTTGTGGAACTCAGGAAGATTTACAAGTAGCAGAAGTTGCGGCTGCTAAGGTGATTGAATTGGAGAGGGATGAAGATTATGTGTATGTGATGTTGTCTAATATGTATGCATCTTTTGGAAGATGGGAAGATGTTAATGTAATTAGAAGCCTCATGAGTAAGAAAAGGGTTAGGAAAGAAGCAGGTTCTAGTTGGATACAAATAGATAGCTTTGTCCCATATGAAACCACATGAAAGAAGAGTATGACTAATCTCAAATATTGACTCATTTGTTCACTTATTTGCCTCTTAAACTAACTTGAGTGAGGAAGTGTCTCTCTAACTACCTCATTCCGTATTGTATTGATAAACTATCAAAAAGACTGATACCGAACTATCCATCATACGTGTATAAAGCAACTTTGAGCTTTGGACCACATTTTGGACAGAGAAAAATCAGTTTCATTTGTCCCCATCCAACATGGGAGAAAAATGTCATATGTATGATATTGATATAAGTCCGTACACGATTTTCTTTAGTACAAAGAAATGCCTTATTTGCTTCCTCCCACTGTGTTAGGCATATACTTTAGGAATGTTATTCTATCCTTTATAGACCAACTAACAACAACAATACGAATCTTTTCATTGATAGGCCTTTTCAAAAAACAATTTATTTGTTACTCGTAGCTTTTCTTTTCTTTTCTTTCTGAGTGTTGTCATAACTCTCAAATCCAGTTAAAGTTCATTCACCTTTCCCTACTCAAAAGTAACATCTTCCTTCTATTTGAAAAATTGACTGACTGAAAAAATATCTATTGTGAAGTTGTATAACCCAAAAATAAAAAAGGAACATCTTAAAATATCACAAACTAAGAATCATTAGGGTTTAGCCCATGTGATTCAACTCTGCTTTCTATCCTTTCGTATTCTTTCTTTTTACATACACACATAGATCAAAGAATGAAAATACATCTATGAGTTAAATCCTCAAGAACCCAAAAATAATATCAACAAGGCAAGTTCTAAAGAGAATATCCATTTAGAGAAACCGGTTTCTAACCGAACCGCTAGATTATAAGAATTCTCAGACTGCAACAAAGCACTTAAACTAAAGTTTGGATTAGAACCATAAAGAGATTGAACCCCCTCCACGTCATCAATTTTCAAGTCAACTTTTTTCTTCCTTGGGCTTATATTTGGGTACATAACTGCTTCTTTTATAGATGAATGCCCAAGCCCAAGCACGTGACCTATCTCGTGCGTCACAACTGATTCCAAATCAACGGCTATCCTTGAATCATCATGATCAAAATCAACGGCCCAATTTTCTGCTGCATCCAAATGAAATCTTCCATTCTGAGGAGAGAAAGCATGCGCTAAAACCCCCAAAACACCATCAAACGGTTCTCCGTCACCGTGATCGCCGAAATAAAATCCGATTCTAATATCCGCCGATTGATATTTCTCCGTCTCACGAAAACTGACCGGAATCACCGACGCCCACCGCTTAAAAGAACGTTCGAAAACCGTTCGGATGTCCGATAAGCTAAGCGTATCAATCATATCATACGGTGAGAAAGCATAACTAAGAGTCATCGGAGAGCCACGAAGCCACCGGGGTTTCCCGTTAAAGTAAGCGAAGTGACGCGTGGTGTGTATTCTACGCGTCGCGGTATCCGAAACACCACACCTCGGAGACTCAATCGTTGATATAGTCTCAGTATCAAGTTTTCCTGTTAACGGCAAACCGAGCTGTTTCTGATAGAGTAACACGGCTGACTGGAAGTTCGAATCGAACTTATCCGTGAAATTCGACGTCGTGTTCGGCTGAGTAAGATAACCGAAACGGTGGAAATACTTCTTCAGCTCCGCCATGCCGGTGACGTGGCTGCCTCGTTCCGCGTGAAGAAAGCTTGAGAAATTGTGCCACGTGGCGTTGTGTTTTTCAGAAGTTGTTATTACGGTTACGGATTCCGGTATAATCCTCGCGGTAAAGCATGGGCGGCAAATAAAGAGAGCCACAAAGAAGAAGAAAAAGTTAAAGTAACTGAAAAAAGGAAACATAACGATTAGTTAGTTATGTTTTTTTTTCAGGTGAAGATCAATTATGAAGCTTATATTAAATGAACGATAGTACTCTATAGTATAATGAATTTATGATAATTATGAGTTTAGAATCATATTATATACACATGCTTATGGAGATAGTTTTTGGTATGATACAAAGATAAGAAGATTCTGACCCTTTTGATGGGAGATCCTGACTTTTGAAGTGTGAAGGTGGGTAAACTAATTATGTTTCTGTTTAATTAAACTATATAATATATTTGGGGGTTTAATTTTGTTTGATGTTTTGGTCGTTGGTGGTGTGGTAACTGATTTGTCAAATGGAAATTGCATAGAAAATGAATTTTAATATTCAAAGTATGAATGATGAGATACGATTTGTTGAAGTTTAGCTGAGTTAGAAGAGCTAGATTAATGTTGGTTGACCAAATTTGGTGTTGGTAAAGTGGTTTAACTCGTCAGAAGCGAAAAAGATTGGATATTATTTGGGAAATTACTACGCAATGTGTGACAAATATTGCTTTCTCCGCTTAATTATTAATTCAAACACTATCTTTTTTCTATGGTGCTCGTATCATTTCAAAGGCTATAATTTTAAGTTACTCACTTTTAAGTTCTTATAACTTGTCAGGTGTATGTGCTATACCTCATATAACTTTTTACTCACTTATATTAATTTTTTAAGGAAAATAAGTTCTAATATTTTAGAACTCGGTTCAGAAGTGAGTTTAATTTTGTTCAAATATTATTTCAATCAATATTCAAACTCAAATTCTTTTAACAATTAAATTTTACTAGCTACATCAATCCACCTATTTTATTTTTTCATACTTATAATTTGAAATTCGTTTCATAATGATAATTAACATTTTTTGTTGTAGAGGTGATCTGACCTGATCAGAAGGAGATCACGGGCTGATCATACGCTGTTGGATTGCTACCTGTTCACCGGTGATGAGAAGCAGAAAGGGGGTGTATCTGCAAGGCACTCCGATGTCAAAGTAAGGAATTGAGGAGAGTGAGAGCAAAGTACAAAAATGGAGTAAGAAGTGAATTACCTGACCCTCTTGAGGAAGAGGGTATTTATAGAGACCTTAGCGCTGGGCCAACGGTCACTTGTGTTGGGCTGGATGGCCAGGCCCAACCCAGGTGACTGCTAGGGCTTACGTGACGTAGTGAAGAGCAGGACGTGGTCTTCGCCCTAGTCCAACTGTCCCGTGGCCTCCGGAAAGTGGGTTTGACCTGCTCTTTCGGAGGTGGGCAGTTGAGGAATGACGTGTCCCTGCGGAGAGGAGCACGTGCGCCTGACACGTTGTTCTCCTCGTGGAGGGGAGCTCAGGAGGTTCCCCGGCGGTGTGTGATTCTCTCCGCGGAAGGGAGCATACGAGAGCGGGGCGAGACATATTGTCTTACCCGTTGGCAGGGGGGATTCTGCCCGTGGAGGTTGTTCTATCCGACTAGGGGGAGCGCCGAGGACGCTTAGAAGCGCGCCGTCCTGCTCGGCAGGGAGCCTGTCCTGCCCCGTTGGGGCGTGTGTCCGGCCAGACTACTCAACTCATTGGCCTTGACTGTGCGTTATTGGGCTGGGCCGCGAGGCTGGGCCCAAGCCAGAACAAGAGGTGATGGACATTATTAGCAATACTATAAACAAGATTGTCAGCAATACTATAAACAAGATTGTCAGAATATATAATAATGATAAGTTAGCGTAATTAAAACAATTAAGAGTTGTTGTTAAACACTTATTGATTATTATATGTGGGAAAGTAGTTCAACAATTACTAATAAGATTTAAACCATTGTTATAAAAACTTGAATGACCCGGTCGGTCAAATTGATTGAACCAGGAATAAAAAAGATCATCGGTTTGAGATCAGGTAAGCTGTTGAATTAGTGATAATCATCAAAACCGATGAATCGATAGTTTTAAAAAATCTGAGTGTAACAGTAACATATCTTAAGAGTCGATCTCTCCAGCATCTGCATATTACACTTCTTCTTATGTTTTTCTCTTTATTCCTTCTTTCTCTGGCAATCTCGAGCATAATGACATAGTCCTTGACAATTGTAACACTGCACCTCTTTCATGTCAACTTTTTTTCCTGAATACTTGTTGTCAATTTTTCTTAGTTGAATCAGAATGATTATTTGAATTCTTGTTTGACTTCTTTCATCTATGTTATTTTAAACTGCTTTCTCAGCATCCGTAACTTCACCCTCTTCAGTTTTTCATCTTTGTCGTATAAGTTCTTTAACTTGTCCACGCTCCTTTCGACGTTTCTTCTTCAATGATCTTCTTAAACACGTTAAGATCCACAACCGGTGAATCAAGAAAAGAGCTTTTCCATCTTTCTTCCTTTGATTCTTGTGCGCAGCCTTCTGAACATCATTTGTATTCACTTTCAATGCATGTGCTCCATCAATCACGATTTAAGCCACATCTTGAAACCTGAAGATGACATTCATTTGTGCAATCCACTTCTCATAATTTTCACTTTTGAAAATCGGTAGATTCGTTGAAAATTACATTGATGTTGTGTTACCGTTTGCCATTATATATTCTCTCTTAATCGCAATTGGGCTCATTGATATCAATTTGTTGAAACAATTAAGACTTTAAAAAAGAACGAATAAAAAAGAGAAGAGATAAGAGACTATATTATAAAATTTTTTTTTCTATCATGAGATTATTATTATGATTTACAATGTTAGATGTATATATAAATAACATAACATATAATTTACAAATGACAGAATTCAACTTTATCGATACATACTTATACTTTGATACACATATTATTTTTAACTAATACACTTACGTCAAATACAACTTTCCTAAGGCACTGTATTATATCTTCTAATAAATATTATATCATGAATCACAACTTATTGAATGAAATTGGGTCTATGGTGTTTTCCATTTCAAAAGGCGTGTTATGAAATTCAAATTTGTTTTTATAATAGTAAAATTCAAACATGAATGCTAAAGTGATTGAAGGATGACTGGTCAAAAAACAAAATATGATTTCAACGTTTATGCAGACGCAAATGCATTTTAGTATATTTATCATCCGAAATGGAGGGCTAGTTTCCTGTCCTCATCACTAATTCACTTATTTGTTATTGTTTTATTCCTACATTCCTAACCCACGTAATACCCGTATACTAATTAAAAGGGAATATTTTAATTTTTAAAAGGAAATAATTGTTGTATATATACTAAAAATCATAATCAGAACTAATGAAAAATAAGAAAAATAGCAAGATAAGGATTATGGATCAGGGTCAACACAACATAGCTTAATATATCTAAATTATTTAATTGATGTATATTTATATTTAAATATTCTTAATTATATTTTTAATGGTTATACAAATTAGTTCTCACGTTTAAATGAAAAAAAAGTACTATTAAAGATTTGAAATGGTTACACAAATTGGTTGGAATATTATTTTGAAATTTGTTTTAGTTAGGTACATGCAAAATGAAGAAGTTGAGAAGGTTACCAAATTGAGAAGATTAGAGGTGATTCAGTATTTTGCTTCATCTTCCTACGTTGGACTCTTGTTTTTATTCTTAAAATTATACTAATATTGTTTGCAATCGCTTTCAATACGCCATTAGGTTATCTACATGACGAGTGTGACACTAATCTTTTATATTTTAATTTTTCTCTTTATCAATGGTAATTTGTGGACCTAGATTTTATTTCTTTATTAATTATTCCAGTGATAATGGTGTTGCTATTTGTGACGGCTAAATAAGCTTTGAACACAAGCCAAGAGACAAGAATATGCAGTCAAAGAAACAAAAGTGAATATTGGTTTCACTTTCTGAGAAACGAATTGACTATACTAATATAAGGTACCCCACATTCTGTTCCTATTGTGATGCTTTGATCTCTTTAACTTCTTCAACCAAACATCAACTTCTAAACTACGACATAACTATGTAACATTTACGGTAGAAACAAAAAAGATATTGACATTAACTTGAATTTTCTCCGTTCTATTTCAATAAGTCCATTGACCACATCTCACATATATTAAAAAAAAGTTCGAGAAATGATATAGTGAGAAAAATTAACACTCCATACTTATGATGAATTTAAAAGACTAGAAACTTTGATGTTTATTTACTATTGCGAGCATATTAGAGAAGTGTTAGAGACGAGTTAGTTTAAGTAGCATCTTAGTGATAAAATTTGGTTTATGTAGAAGTTAGTTACACACTCTTAAAGAAGTCGAAAGTGGCTTTGTTAACATATGCGCAATCTGGACATATGAGCTGGACATGTTGGATGAGTAGTTGCTTCTCCACCACCTTCTCGCGGACAAAATAAATGTCAAGTTCAATATGCTTCATTTTTGCATGAAGAATAAGATTATGAGACATGATTAAAACACTGAGGTTGTCACACAATATGGTAGGAACTAAGTAAGAAATCTCTAGTTCAGCAAGCAATGATTCTAGCCACAATACTTCTGAAGCCGTATGAGCTAGCGTTGAATATTCTACTTCAGTGCTTGAGCACGCAACTAATACTCATTTCTTCGAGCTCCATCACACAAGATTATGGCCAAAATACACATATGATCCTGAGGTAGAACGACGATCATCCAGTTCACTGGCCCAATCAGAATCATTGTATGCACGTAGAGAGGACTTTTGATCTGAATTGGTTGGAGCAAGCATTAAATCATGACTAAGATACGTTTGAGCACACCAATGAGTCTCCAAAGGATTGGCTATAAACTGATAAGCCTTATTGACATAGAATGCAATATCTGGTCAAGTAAGTGTGAGATATTGCAAAGCTCTAACTATTGAACGATAGAGAAGTGGATCTAGTAAGACCTTCATCCCATGTTTGATTAGTTTGCAACTACTGACCATAGGTGTGAGAACTCCCTTAGCACCATACATGTTTACATTGGGTCACAGGTCCTGAATATACTTGGTTTGCGTAAGCAGCATGAAGTCATTTGGTTGATGACGCACCTCAATACCAAGGAAGTATTGAGAAACACCCAACTGCTTTAGGGAAAACTTGATATGAAGTTTGTGAATAGGATGTCATCAACATAGACCAATGCATTGAGCGTGATATTATGATGATTATAAACAAATGGCGAGTGATCAGACCGACTTAAGACAAATCCAAATTGAATAAAACATAGCATAAAAATGTATGGAATGAAAATAATATTAAAGAAAAATGAAATTAATTAAAAATGAAAAATAGAAATGAAATGAAATTATTTAAGAATGAAATGAGACTAAAATTGAAAATGAAATAGAAATGCAATTGATTTTTCTTTAAAAAATAAAACAATGATTGATTTAAAAATGGAATTAATTTAAAAAATGAAATATGATTAATTTAACAATAAAATGAATTCAAAAATGAAATATGATTAATTAATTTAAAATATGAAATGAAAATTGAAATGAAAACCCTTTTTTATTAATTCCCAATTCCTCCAATTTATCCGACTAATCCCGTTTCCTGCATAATTTCGATTAAACTTTCCGGTAATCCACAGGAACCTTATCCGAACAAATCTAAACCGTCTGATTAAATTCTGATGACGACCTCGACCTCGATTCACATCGACAATATCAATTAGCTCAAATTTCCTGACTACAGCCCAGATTCATAAACTGACAGCCAACTGCAAACAAATGACCATTTTACCCTTCATGAACTAAAGAGCGCGCCACATGATTATTTTCCTGCAAAAATCAACCAACTACACAAACTTGTTAGTGATTGGTTAAATGCAATGCGAATGAGATGATGTGCGAAATGAACCTAATAATCTCGGGGCAAAATTTGGGGTATTACAGTTACCCCTATTTAAATAGTTTCACCGGTTGATTTGAGCGTCGGTGACTCGAGGAATCACGGTGGAAGGATTTAAATACACATGACCGGAAAATTTGCCTTTAGACGCAGTGATATGCGATGCTATGAACAAAAAGAAACGAGTTATAATGTCGATAATGCCACGAATTTAATATGATACACATGCTGGAATGATAAATGCAAGGATGCAGACGACACGACGATACAGGGACAAGCGCGACGAACAAACCACTGAGGAGTACAACGCACTGGAAAATTCTAAAATGATGGTCAACTTGTGCGAGCACGAGTAATTGTCACTTTAGAAAGAACGGTAAGAACGGGATCCTCAACGGAGATGGCACCGGTGAGACGGCCTCCACTAGGGAATATCCAAGAATAATTGTGCAACAGACTCGGGCACGACCGACTGGTACTCTAGGATGGCAAGGTACACAGGATCCACACGGCAGTAGGATCAGGTAAACGACAGGTACTTTTCGGGACATTCCTTTAACCGAAGAGATCGAGCGAGATCTTTAGGAATTATCAAAAAATAAACAAGGAGAAAAAGACATCAGAAACATCCGGAACATTTAGGAAAATATTAAATGTAGAGAGTTTGAAGAAGTATCTGGAAGAACATCAGATAAGCAACAAAGGAGTTCTGAAAGAACGTCAGAACAAAAACTCAGTCTGGAAAAACCTCAGAAAGAGAACAGATCCGAGAAAACATCATATGAGATTCTGGAAAACCATCAGAATTAAAGGATAAATAAATCCGGAAAACCATCAGATAGATTCTGGAAAAACCATCAGAATCACAGGGGTATCTGGAAAAACCATCAGAATCACAGGGGTATCTGGAAAACCGTCAGATAAAGTTCTAGAAGAACATCAGAACAAAGACTCGATCTGGAAAACCATCAGAAAGAGGAATGTATCTGGAAAACCATCAGAAAGATTCTGGAAAACCGTCAGAATCGCAAAAGAATATTTGGAAAACCATCAGATAAGTTCTGGAAGAACATCAGAACAAAGACTCAATCTAGAAAACCATCAGAAAGAAGAATGTATCCGGAAAACCATCGGAAAGATTCTGGAAAACCATCAGAATTGCAAAAGAATATTTGGAAAAACATCAGATAAGTTCTGGAAGAACATTAGAACAAAGACTCAGTCTGGAAAACCATCAGAAAGAGGAATAAATTCGGAAAACCATCGGATAAGATTCTGGAAAACCATCAGAATCGAAGGAAAATAAATGGAAAACCATCAAATAAAAGAATCGATCTGGAAAACCATTAGAACGAGACGTAAAATAAGGGTACCAGACATTCAATAATGGCTTTGAATGAAAGGTATAAACACAATATATGAGAAGAGTATTGGACATAGGAGAAACAGACATATCCGGAAAACTGATTCCTCCATACGGAGATCAATGTTATTCGGCTCGGGAACTAAAGATGTTACTGTTGAACACATCTCTGCCACACTTCTAAACTTTATCAAGCTGGTGATCCTTGTAGGAAGGATGAAGAATTACCAGAGATTTCTTCAAGTAAACTGCCCCAGATTAAACCGTCTGTTATGGATGAACTGATAATTGCTTCAGCTTGTCTGATTTGTGAAAATGACCATTTTACTGTACCCTCAGAAGGCTTTCCCCAGTCCGAGTCTTGAAAAAACTTATGGATAAACCAAATCCGAGAAGACATTGCCTTGAACAAATCTTGAATTGATCCTTAGACAAGATGTAAAAGGAACTTTCCCCTGATAGGATCACTTGACCAAGTTTCTCATTGTTTGAAAATTTCTTAGAGGAAAGCCAGTTTGCAAACAAAAATATTCATACAAATATGGTAATGCAAAGTTCATGCAACTTTTGAAATCAAAATCATTTTTGAAAGATGAAAAATAAATGAGTCGTGGGTCAGAACACGGTGGTTCAAGACGCTCAAAGTTTTAAAATAAAAGTGTACTGCCAAAATAAATGATTCGCAAAGATCTTTAGGAGTCAGCTTACGCCACCTTGCTGTAGTACGCTTTCAAAATAACCTTGCTTCAGTTAGGTCTTTTGAGGGTTGTAACGTGGCCTGGTTCACGATTTATGAAACAAAGGATAAAGGCTCAAAATTTATTGTACCCACCCAATCTTCGTGATAATCTTTAGTCCTACACTCAGTTAACTCATGTTATGCATTCAGCTTCCTATAGGTTAGGATTTGCACGGATGGTAGCAATGATGGTTCAGAAGTTTAATAGACCCTTTGAAAAGGCAGTCACTACTTCCCTATAACATTTGGTTGTTTTGAGCGTTGAGGATTTTCAGGGTAAGGATTTAAAGATCTCCTCTTTTTATTGTCCCTAACTTTTGCCTGAGCTGTTTCTTGTGAAGATTACAGTCAGCGGGATGCCCCAGTTTTGCCTAAGTCTCCTTCATAGGTTTTGACTTAGCAGACTTGTTTTATTTTATTTTTTTTGAAAAAAAGTGACTGCTGGACTTTAATGATTACGACGAACCATCATCGGCTTTTGACTTGTAAAACATCTTCGACACTTACTTTCTATGTGCGAAGGAAAATTTGTGAAAGCAACCTTTATATGAAAGGTGTATTGCAGGAACACACAACCGAGTTAACCGAGAACTACCCATCCCAAGGTTAAGATTGCGGGTTTTTTTTTGTAAAGAAAGAAAATTCCAACTTCTAGGCTCGAAGGGGGTGACAAGGGATTAACTTCCTTATTTCTCTAGTGTTTGGGGATTGAAACAATGCCTTACATCATCAACAGAGTTTGATTGAAAGCATACTGACAGCAGTTATGGGTATAACATTTTCGTCATCCTCCCTCCAATCTTTGCATATCAAAAAAATTGGACAAGAAGTAAATAAAGCATAAAGATGCAAATAATAAACAAAATGGATTGAAATCGAAAGTTGCAATGCTTAGTTCATTAATGTAAAAGTACAAACATAATTTGAAAGCAAACAACTAATATAAAAATAAGGAAAGTACAAACAACGAGAAACAAAAGCCTAGTGACTAAATCAATACAAAGATGAGTCGTCCTGTCTGAAACACTGGCGTTTAAGAAGATAGTCTGCTAAAGTCAGACCGAAACCTCACTTTTGATACGCTGGCAACATTGTATTCATAGAGAGGATTCTCAAAGGGATCTCAGACATTCGGATTTTCGGGTTATATGTCTCTTGTTCTGACATCTTGCGTCTATAGTTAGCTCTAGTTTGATATCTGTGTCGAGGAATCAGCTCGACGATTGAAAGGAACACTGGAAGATAAAGACAACTGGACATGAGAAACCGGAGGGAAAATGAAATACAAGACATGATGTTAATGCCATGCAATGGTCTCAAGAACTTGAACGGTCGATTGCAAATGTTTTCTAGAAAAACTCGGAAAATGTTTTAGACTTTAAAATGTGAGACTTTTGAATTTGCAAAGGACAATTGAATTCCTTGAAACTAGGAATGATGTTTTATGAATGTCATGCACAAATACACACAAACAAACAAAATCCTAGGTTAAAGGTATAATGAACGGAGTCAAGGTCTACCCTTCCCAAAGGTATGTACTATAGGGTTAATTGTATCTACAGAACAAGGGTTCTAAAGAAGTTCCCAAAGTCATCAGCTCATCTTTCAGATATTATCAATTTCCCGACTGACTCGGTGGTTAATAATATTCTCAAGAGAACCTCTTTTAAGTGTAGTATCACGTAACAACTATTTTGGAACTACTCCCTCATAGTTCCCGCACTACATCCTATATAAGGCCAAGGTGGTCTTAAGGTACTACGGTCCCCAGTATCACAGACTCCAATCGACAATAGTAAAAGTTTTCACGACTACTCGTTCAACCGAACCATTTTCGAAAGGGTCTCAACTGAGCGGTGATTCTCAAGTCAGCTTGGTCGGGACTCACTCCCGGTAAGCCTCGTCGAATATATCACCTCCTATAATAATGTCACTCAAGTCCGGGTGTAAGACTTATCTCACAACAAAAAAGATACCCCAAGCAAGGTACAATGATATATTATATACAAGCAATCAAATAATAAAATAAATAGTAAAAACAAAACAAAATAGGGATAACCCTTAAAAGTTATGACGTCCCCAGTGAAGTCGCCATTTTCTGTTGCGGTTAGAATATGATATCAAATTATTAATTAATTTGAATCGCATCTTTAGTTCACAACCGCTCTTTGATTTATCCGAAGGAAAAGGTCAAAAGAGGGAAAACCTAATTTTTGATTGTAAAGACAATGCGGGGAGAGATCTAGGTAAGGGGTTGGTTAAGCTTAGGGAAGATATTAGCACCCTAAACTTTTGTAGTACTCTACAAGAACCTTTTGTTTATTGTTTACTATTTTGCTTTAATTATTTGCTTTAGGGTATATGTGCTAAGGGTTAAGAGTGACAGAAAGACCTAAGGGTTAGTCCTAAGTTTACTCGCCAAGACTCGCATCTTGTGCCTACGTATCCTGGGTAGGGAATAGAATCAGAGTAATCTTAGTTTTCCTTGAAAGGGCGGTTAGAAACTTCTTGACTATGGTCAAGGTTTCAATGGGGAATAAACGTTTCTTAGGGAAAGCGCTTACGTGGAGTCTTGAAACTCCTATTTCTACGTTGAAATGGTTTGAATTGAAAATAGGGTTAACTAAATATTCCACGGCAGGAAACCCTAGGACATGAGTACGGCGACTCTTTGACCTAATGCTAGGTTAAAGGGCATTTTCGTCCATGGCAGGACACCTAGGCTATTAGGGTTTTGAAACATTCAAGGTTGAGGACTATTGACTCGGTGGTTAAACTGTTAGACCTAATCCTTCGGAGGGAGAAATTAACGTTAAATAATGTAACAGATGAATTATTACATGGTAGTAATTAAAGTACGAAAATAAAGAAAGCGGTAAAGAAAAGAATGCATCGCGACGATCACTCGCGTAAATTACAAATCCCGAAAATGCAAAAATAGATAACTGCAACGATGGCCTCGCATGATTACAACCAAAAAAAATTGAAATATGAATAATAATCAGGAAGTAGTAAGCAAACATGAATAGGAAATACGCTGGTCGGACGACACTTGAACGGGAAACTTAGGAACTCCTTATTTTTAATTTTTTATTTAAAAGAGAACAATTAACTTGAATTTTTCTAAAATGGCTTGATAAAATAGACTCTAATCCTATGTTAGTAAAAATGTGACTTTAAAAACTAATAAAATTGTTGTCTACTTTACAAGCATTAAAGTTCTACAAATTTTATGTCTTATTTAAGAAAAGAAATGTTTTTTTTTTATTTAGAAAAGTTTTCTAACATTTTATGAAAAAAGATAAAGTTTTTAACTTTTTATGAAAAAAATAGAGTCTAACTCACCTAATTGTACTAACTAAAAAAAAAAATTAAACAAAATAAAAGGAGGGGGCGGTATTTATGGGCTTGTTAACATTGTTGCAGCTAGGGTTTTTCACCCCTTTCTTTCTTCTTCATCGGTACCGCCGCCGGCTACCCACTTCATCTTCTTCTGAAGAAAATTTTCTCTTCTTTCCGTCTTCTCCACCTATTTCACAAAACAAACATAAAAATAATGTAAGTAATGAAATAATCTCACGGTTCCAGCGCAACGGTTTGACGAAGACGACCGCAGATTGGAAGCTTTGATGATCCATTTGGCCATTTGCCGCCGTGTCAGGTTCCGCGAGTTTGAAGAAGGTTGTGAGTTCGTTGTCATGTTGGCCGGTGTTGCATGCGACGATCCTCCGTTTATTGGCCGGTGAAGAACGAAATCTGAGGGTTACAGATCCATTGCCCGCTGGTATCGTTTGATGATCGGTGATGGCGGTAGTGGGTTACGATGGCTGTTCATCGTCGCCGTCGGTTTGCCTGTCGGTGGATCTTCGATGAGACGTTCTCCGTTTCCGGAATCTTGGCTTGTACTTCGACACTCCTCTTCTTCTTTCCATCCGGATGATGATGAAACTAAGGTTTCTGAATCCGCGGATGGTGATGATGAAATCCTCTTGGATTTCTCTGAATCCAGCTCGCCGTTTTCACTTTAGGGTCTTGGATATGAAAACTTATGATGATTTTATATCATTTGTTTATGTGGGCTGGATTGTTTACGGATTTGTTGTGGTTTGCTTTGACGGAGTACTTTTCGGAGATTTTGTTGGTGACTTGCGAACTTGATGAATACGTTTGAGTTTGTTTTGGGTTTGCTGGAGATTTTCTGGAAGTTTGTTGTGGACTTCCGGATTTGTTATGACTTTGGTTTGGTTGCTTTGCTGCGTTTGATCCACTTTCGGTTCAGAAATTTTCGGAACTTCGTTGGTGGGCTGTTTGATCCGTTGATTTAGGATTTTTTTTGGAAAAATTGTTGTTAAGGTCATGTTTGGCATGCCCTTTTCTGAAAAAACACCTTTTCAAATAAGTGTTTTTCTAATAAGCACTTTTTTGGATAAGCACTTTTTTCAAACCCGTTTTTTTTAAAAGCACTTCTTTATCTCTCTCTCGGTTGCCTCGGAAAATAAGAACAAAAATTACTTGATTTTACACTCGGTCGGAAATAAAGTCGAGAGTTGATTTCGGAGCAATCCGTTACCCTCCCGACACACCTGATATACTACTCTGATGGTATCGGAAAACTAATCGATTAAATTACCGTTTGTTATTTTGCAGGTTCGAACAAATCGGAAGTTCGGGACAAGTCGAAGAAATCGGAGAAATTTAAGATTTTTAGGAATTTATTATTAAATATAAATTTAATGTTTTTTATTTTATTTTTCTTGTAAAGAATTTTTATTATTTCTAATAAATATTTTATTATTTTTCTTAAAATATTATTTTTTATTTTTTATTTTTTTATATGCAAATAATAAAAATAAAACTTAGTATAAAATTGTATGGAATGAAAATAATATTAAAGAAAAACGAAATTAATTAAAAATAAAAAATAGAAATAAAATGAAATTATTTAAGAATGAAATGAGACTAAAACTAAAAATGAAATAGAAATGCAATTGATTTTTCTTTAAACAGTGAAACAATGATTGATTTAAAAAATAAAATATGATTAATTTAACAATAAAATAAATTCAAAAATGAAATATGATTAATTAATTTAAAACATGAAATGAAAATTGAAATGAAAACTTTATTTTATTAATTCTCAATTCCTCCAATTTATCCGACTAGTCCCGTTTCCTGCATAACTTCGGTTAAACTTTCCGGCAATCCACATGAACCTTATCCGAACAAATCCAAACCGTCTGATTAAATTCCGATGACGACCTTGGCCTCGATTCACATCGACAATATCAATTAGCTCAAATTTCCTGACTACAGCCCAGATTCATAAACTGACAGTCAGCTGCAAACAAATGACCATTTTACCCTTCATGAACTAAAGAGCGTGCCACGTGATTATTTTCCTGTAAAAATCAACCAACTACACAAACTTGTTGGTGAATGGTTAAATGCAATGCGAATGAGATGACGTGAGAAATGAACCTAATAATCTCGGGGCAAATTTTGGGGTATTACACTATTCAATTATAATATCAATTAAACAAGCGCAATTGATACTATATGGTTTATGATCTTATTTTTCAAATTAAGCAAACGGTTAAAGATCACACGAATTAACGAAAAAACTACGTAAAACGCGGTTAAAGATAAGGATCATGAACACAATCAAATTTAATCAACTATATCCTATAAGTTGCAATCGAATTAAGCAAACTAAAACAATCGAATTCATAGGAAGAATTGAAAAGAAATCGAAATTGAATTGAAAATTATAAAACTGAATAATAAACTTAAAATTACAAATGAATACAACAGATCAACCTTTAGAAATTAACTCTCCATAGGAATTATAGCCGTCTAATTTTATTTTGTGAAAACTGAATAATAAACTTAAAATTAATAATTTGTTTAAATAAGGCAAGGGAATTTGGGTCTAATAGCAACGGACTCAAAAGAAATATAAAACCAGCCCAAAAGCTAAGTATTTTTTTAACTCTGCTGCACTCTGAGTTTGCTTCTAACTTCAACACGAAACTTGTAGCTTATCCTCTCAGATTTCCAACTCATATTAAAACACATCAATTCAATTCTCGTAGCTCAAGTTATGACTTGTACAGAGAGAGAATGTATAAATAATTATTTATTCAAAAAAATAAGTAACTTTTAAAAATCTATTAAAAGCAATTAAAATAATATATAAAAATCTTAATAAAAAATAAAAGATAGTGTATTAAAAATACACTGATCATGCATCAAACAACTTGTTCGAAATTTAAACTATTATCTATTGTATTGTCTATCTATTGATGTGAAACCATTAGTGTGTATTGCAACAATCTCTTCCAATAGTTTAAACCTTTAAAACCAATATTTTCACCATATTTTTTTCACACTCTTAATTTGATTTTATAAAAGAGAATGTTTAATTATCTATTCATCCTCCACCCTTCTAGACAAATCAACAAATATGTCATAGAGACTGCCACAAATTTGCAAAAGTTAACAAAATACCTCTCATAACCAACTTTGGAATTGGATAATCTTTCATATTCATGTATTTTTACTAGCAATTCAGCCATTTTATCTAACATTGCAACCCATTGGCAAAAGTTAATGAATGTAGAATGGAATCGATGCAACAAAACAACACATGAATCCTTGTCTTTCCCCTTTCGTCATGAGCCAATTGAATGCAAGTGATATACAAAATAATGAAGAAATATGAGACCATTATAGTTTATAGATATATTCAAGTTGAAGGCACCGACTATCAATAAACTTTTCCTTAACACTTCATTGTGTTCTTAGTGCTTCATCTATTCATAATCGATTCATACACCAATTGATTTACAAAAGACATTAATTCACAATAATTTGCATGAGTTATTGTATATGGAGCCTCCACATGGTATTCACTGACCGAGTGGGAGGATGAATATAGTAGTGACTGGAACAAGTTTCAAGAAACTGATTTTCTACCTTATCATAATCCATTCAAAAGGTTCGTTATCAGCAATCAAAGGACAACTACTCCCTTTTCATTAAAGTTCATTATACTTCATCAATTGTAATTCTTATTTATGTTGATGACATATTTCTGGAAAAAAAAAGCTTTTTATAAATATGCTCTAGACATTTTGCGAGATTTATGATTGATAGGTGTTCACCCAATTTTTTTTTCCAATTTATGGAATGATACTAAATGATCTAACCAGTTCTAAAAGGCTTGTTGGTAGGATCATTTATCTTACTTTCATAAGATCTAACATTGTGTATTTTAGGGATAACAAACACGCATGTCCATCTCGCAAAAATCTAAAAAAAAATAAGGCGGAGCAGGGGAGAATATAGTTGTGGGTTCGAATTTAAAATCTTGGTGAGCCACACAAAAAAGTTAGGGCAGAGTGAGTCAATGAAATTGCACTTTTAAACTTAAAAATGTAAAAATTTATGTTAATGTTTGTGTCTGTAAAAACTTGGAAAAACTAAAGCGTGGGTAGACACATTAGGAAGTGAGAGTCTAAACTCTTGACCTGCCTCGTAAAAAAGTGTGGGCAAAATGGGGCGGACCGAGCTTGTTTTTCCACCCCTAGTGTACTTTGTCCAAATGTTGAGTGGCTTCATGAATGAACCTAAAGAATCTCATTGAGATGTTGTAATGAGGGCCATGAGATACATCAAAGTCATATCCAATTAGAAGCCTTTTGTGACCTTAATTTAAGGGGGGTTTGTCATGCCACTAGAAGGCCAATTACATGATTTTGTGTTTTCCTTGAAAATTATCTCATCTAAATATAAGAAGCAAGTTAGTGTCTTAGATCATAAGCCAAATCTGAATATTGAGGTATGGCTAAAACATTTTTAAATTTACTTGTTTATCATTTATTTTACAAGATTTGAAAGTCCCAAAAGTTACTCCAACACCATTATATTATGATATAGTCAGTTTTACACATCGCAATAATTCTTTAATTTCATGATTGTATAAAATATACTGAAATAAAGTGTCATATAATTCGGAAAAAAGCTATAAATTGGAGTGATCAACCCTTCTTTTATGCCAACATGATTCTAATTAAAAAAATGTGTTTGTGAAGGCTTTGGGAATGACCGATTTATGATCTTACACAACAAATTGAAATTTATTAATATTCATTGACCAACTTTAGAGAGAGTGTTAAACAATATAGTAGAAATGGTTACAAATATGTAATGTAATGCTATAACTGTTTTAAAATCGATTATTATTAATTACTCATATTAGTCCAGAGATTTAGAAAACTTTGATCTTAAAGGGTCTAAAGTTTAACCGTCATTATATTGGGTGATAATGACTTTTAATGATCATTATATTTGGTGACAATAACTTTAATTATATTAAATGGCTTATAAATTTTTGATGGTAAATTTAAGTCTATAAATAGTCGTTGGTCCATAAACTTGTTCTCATATTTTCTTTTTTACGATTTAAAATATACACCATCGATTAGAAGAGATGAAAATTTGGAAGTCCAAAGAGCATCGCTGTAACAATAGTTGGAGGTAATTATATAATTTTATTTTTTGTATTTAACTTATTGATCTTGTTGTTATTTTGTTACCAGAAACATAGGATCAATATAAATTATCATCTAATATTTGGTGTCACAGATATCTATTGCATCTACCTTGTTTCATATTGGTTCATTCATATTCTGTATTTTTGTGACTTTTTTAGCTTTGAATTTTAGAGCATTATGTTTCAAAACATTATAAAAAATCAATAATTCATTAGATTTATGAGTTTTATGTGATTTGAAATGCTTAAAACCGTGTATAAAACTCATTTGAGCAAATCAGATCTTCCTTGGGTCAAAACACGGTCAAACTGACCCAATCAAGTTTGAAGATGAACAATAATAAATAAATAAAATATGAAATTTTGTTAAACATGGGTGTTGAGCCCGTGTTACCACTGGACTATTTGGTAAATTCTGGTTCTTTTAAACTCAAAACTTGAATCTCATTCTTTTTAGTTCAATACGTTTTGGCGCTGTAATACCCCAAATTTTACCCTTACATTTAGTCAGTCATTTTCCATAGCATTTCATTTGTGCATCTGCTAACCACTAACCAGTCCTAGAGTTGATTTGTTTTGCAGGAATCCAGTTCAAGGGCGTTTTGGTCATTTTACACTATTTTGGCCAATCCTGAAGAAAATCGATCTTTAAGCCTCGAGGCGTTCAAACCATGATACGTGGGACAGTTGTCTGTCATATGAGTTGGTTATCATCAAGGCATCGAGCTGGCACGGTTTATTATTGAAAATTGCTGGGAGTGTATCTAAATTTGGGTCGTTCATTTGCTTAAGGTTCAAGACCGTTCTGGGCAGGGTTCCCTTTCAGTTGATAACGCGGTCTCTTGATATGCAATGATTGGGATTTAATTTGAATTCCCTCAAATTTAATCAGGCAGTGAGATCAAGGCCACGAGAGGAATAAACACAGGGACGAGAAGTTAAGTATATATGGATGTCATTCGCGAATGTTTATACTTTACAATTAGGAAGTGAACTCAAATATTTGTGGATTTTTTATTCATAAATATTTGTAATTTA
Organism: Lathyrus sativus; assembly: GCA_963859935.3. NCBI lineage: Eukaryota > Viridiplantae > Streptophyta > Magnoliopsida > Fabales > Fabaceae > Lathyrus > Lathyrus sativus. The sequence continues at coordinate 513,937,023 of OZ012736.1, forward strand.
CAACTAAGAAGTAAATATAAATATTGGGAATTATTTGAGATTTCAATTTGAGAAGGGAATAAGTATTTGTGAAATTTTATTTCATAAGTATTTAATTTACAATTGAAAGGGATAAATAATCTTTGAATTTCATTCATGAATATTCATTTTTTGTGTTTACAAGAAGTGTCATTTACACTGAACATCTACTCTAAAAAAGGGCCCTAAAGAATCCTAAGTGTTCTTCATGATGCTCCCTCGATCTTCTCCGCAAATCTCCGATCAACCTGCACAACCAAAAAACAGAGCAAAGCAAAATAGAAGAAAATGTTAGAGGTGATTTTTGACACTCTCAGAACGATGTCATCATCGAGTGTCGGGAGTGGCACAACCGAAGCTGCATCCTACCCCCGTTACCGATCCGCGCCATTAGCGTCAGATCAGATAACATCTGTTCTTATCTAAGGGGCAGCCGAGAGATAAAAGAGATAGAAGAAGCGAGACTGATTCGTTTTTGCCGTATCTGGATTCGTTTCAAAATCACGTAAATCCCAATTTTCTTTCCAAACTGATACAAGGGTAAAGCAGCACAATCAATTTGGGCATAAACCCGGATGCCGACGGGTATGAGCCACTTTGTGTTCAAAGTTTGTCAACACCTGAAATTCACCACAACAGCATCAGCATAAAGTGCATAACAGAACTCAACACCCAAAACAGTTCATAAGCTGCACCTAACCAAACAATTCACAGGATGCTCAAATTGAATGAAATTTCAATTCACAAGCCACTGAACCAGCTCGAAAAAACAGAATGTCCCGGAAACAGGTTCAGTTCCTACCACAGAAAGAGTATCCAACAAGATCAAAAAAAAGCCGACAGCATCAATTCAAAGAACAAGTTCAGCAAAAACCAGAAACATGGCACGATTCAGCAGACATCAAGCTCGGGCCAAGATCCATCAGCAGCAGGACAGGAATAACCACACCAAACTGATATGTTTAATCATGCCATCATTCGAAGAACAGCAAGTCCTGCATACACTTTGCTCTTTTCACCATCCAAAGCTAGCTACGAAAAGCCAAGGCAAAGGTTGATCGAAAGCAATCAGAACAATAAACACTGCAAAGTGCCATTAACAGAAATCAATGGAAGTTCATGAGTCAAGAAGAATGGACTTAAACTCAGCCCTCAGTAAACTCATCACTGGGCAGAGGTTCGAGCTGCCGGGAGAGAAACAACTAGAGTGTCTCCAGCTCCCGACCAAGCGTCGAAAACAATGGAAATTCGAACAAAACAACCAATCTCGAAGGCTCCCAACAATCATCGAGAGTAGAAACAAGAATGGATGCCCTGGTAGCTCAGACTGTGAGGTCGTCATCGCCGTATACCCCTCCTCGGCAACTCTGACTCGACCAAAGCCTCAGCATTAGTTCACTGGAAAAAAAAGAAGAGGAAAAGTTAGTTCGAAGTGGAAAAAGCCAAAAGTCGTGAAGATCAAATCAGATATCAAAGAGTAAATCCGGAACCCCATCCATGGATATCTAAAACGAATTTGAATCAACATCTGAAAAGGAAATCAATATTAGAAAGATATCCAAATGAAATCCATAATCCAATCAAGTCCGAAAAAGGAACGTGTTCTGAAAACCCAACAAGATTCAATCAGTATCAGAAAAGATCCAATCAGTATCAGAAAAATCCAATCAGTTTATCAGAAAAATAATCAAAGCATATCCGTTTGAAATCCAAAAGGCGGAGTCCAGGCGAATCAAAGATGGAAAGTGTTCAAATCAAATCAAAAAATCACAGCAAATCATATCAGATCGAAAAATCCAAACGCAAAATAGATATTATCCAAGCCCATTCGAAAATCAGAGAAGGATATAAAAGAACAATGTCACCTGTGTGAAACCCTAGCGAAAAAGGATCCAAAGACGGCCGCGGCGGAGAACCAAGGAGTCCCATAAAAAAAAACCGCGAATAAAGAGCTAAAACCACCTTCAAAGCTCGTCCTCGATTATCAACGAAGCCGTCTAGACTCAGAGGAAGCGCATCCCTCATCATCGTCGCCGTAACCGACAGAAACACCGCGAGGACGAAAAGAACCCACCGAAGGAGGTCCGCCGGCGCCGTTTCGTACAACAACGGGCAAACCCCCTTGAAGCTCAGACCAGATCCTCATCATCGCCTCGTTTTTTTTACCAAAAGCCACTCGTGAGATAAAATGTAAGCATGCCATATTTCTCACAGTTATTGTTTTTTCTTTTCTCAGGGAAGACGAGAGAGAGCCATCGAAATGAAGGGAAAACACGAACGAAGAGAATCGCAGCGAGGAAAAAGAAGGAGAATTGAAGAACGGCGCCGTGAAGCAATTAGGGTTTGGGAACCCTAGTTGCGTTTTGTTACCATTACACCTACCGGGTTGGGTCCGGAAGTGATTACCGGCCCAACCCCTTTTATTTTTGTTGTTTAATTTGTTTTTAAAAAACCTTTTATTTTTCTTTTTTTAATTAGTTAGTTTTGAATTTTAATAAAATATTAATCAAATATTAAAATTGTTCTTTTTAAAAAATAAATAAAATCAAAGAAAAACCTTTTTTTATAATAAATAAAAAACTTTTTTTAAATAAATATATTAAAATCCATTTTTTTAAAAAAAACAATAATTAGGTTAAGATAGTTTTTAGGGTTTGACTTAAATTAATATTAATGATTCCATTTTAATTCAAATAAAAGTTTATATCACAAAATAAAACCACAAACGATACATAATTCCGCTTCTTCATCATCTGATAATTCATTTAATACTGCCCTCTGACGTTGTTTGTTCATTTTGCAGTTTATTGTGCTTGCTGTTATTTATTTCATTATCGTTCTATTTAAATTTTATATTGTATTTGCTCCTTTCATGTAACCTCGCGAACCCTAACAATCGCGTTCTAATTTCTGCCTTTAAATTTCTGCATGTATGGTTTTAATTTCTGTCATTATGTCCCTGCTCGTATGATTAGTTTCTCACACTTTCACCAATTATTCTGTCACACTACACACATCCGAAGATTAGGTCTAGCCGTTTGACCGCCGTGTCAATAGTCCTCAACTTCAAACCCTTACAACTCTTACAAACCCTAATTTTCACAAATGCCTCGCCGCAGGCTAAGTTACGATTTTACCCCTAGTATCAGGTCAAAGAGCCGCCGCGCTCATTTTAGGGTTTCCCGCCGTGGAATCCCTAATTTAACCCTAATTACAACATAACAATTCAACGTAGAGATTTGGAGTTTCTACACTCCACGTAAGCATGTCCTTAAGACATGTTTATTCCCCTTGAGACCTTGACCACAGTCAAGAAGTCTCTAACCTCCCTTTTGAGGGGAACTACGATTACTCTGATTCCACTCCCGTAAGGATACGTAGGCACAAGATGCGATGTCTTGCCGAGTAAACTTAGAATTAACCCCTTAGGTCTCCTTTCTCACTTTTAATCCTTTGTACATATACCTTAAGCAAATAAATAAAGCAAAATAGTAGACATCTGAACAAAAGGTTCCTGTAGAGTACTACAGAAGTTTAGGGTGCTAATACCTTCCCTAAATTTAACCAACCCCCGAACCCTAGATCTTTCCCCGCATTGTGTTTACGATGCAAAATAGGTTTTCCCTTTTTGACCTTTTCCTTCGGATAAATCAAAGAGCGGTTGTAAATGAATTAAGATTCAAGTTAATCAATAGCTTGACATCCAAATTTCACCGCAACAGAAAATGGCGACTTCACTGGGGACTTTCTAAGCTTTTGAGGGTTATCCCTAATTTGTTCATATTTATTACTCTTTGTTTTACTATTCATTTGCGTGTATATATTGTACTTTGATTTTGGGACTGTTCCTTGTGTTGTGAGATAAAGTCCTACGCCTGGACTAGTGACATTATTATAGGATGGGGATATATTTGATGAGGCTTATAGGGAGTTGAATCCCGACCAAGCTGATTCGAGAATCACCGCTCAGTTGAGACCTTTTCGAAAATGGTTCGGTTGAACGAGTAATCGTGAAAACTTTTTCCATGGTCGATTGGAGTCTGTGATATTGGGAACCGTAGTACCTTAACACCACCTTGGCCTTATTTAGGACGTAGTGCGGGAGCTATGTGAGAGTAATCCTACAACGGTTGCTACGCGATACTACACTCAAAAGAGGTTCTCTTGAGAATATTATTAACCCCCGAGTCAATCGGAAGGTCGATAATATCCGAAAGATGGGCTGATGACTTTGGGAACTTTTTAGAACCTTGTTCGGCAGGTACAACTAACCTATAGTACACTCCTTTTGGGGATGGGTAGACCTTAACTCCACTCATGACTTTTAACCCAGGGTTTTGTGTATTCATGTGCATGGCATCCATAAAGCATCCCATTGCATCGTATTTCATGGAATTCAAACATCATTTATATCGCGGGATACTATAAATAAAAAAATAAGAATGAAAAACAAGAAAAAGATTTCCTTGGTACCCCACGACATTCGTAAATGTTTGAATTCCATGAAAATCTTCATTTGCATTCGCATCATAGCATCATATGTTTTCTTGCATTACATGTGTCTTCCGTTTTCTCATGTTCGGTTCTCTCGCCTTCCAGTTTCGTCACCCTGAGTCCTCGGCACCAGTACAATACTATAGCTCAAACTCGGAAAAGAATGGAGGATCAGACAAAAGAGATTGATCGCCTTAGCAACGAACTTGAAGACCTTCGAGGGGGTATGGGGCGTATGATGGAATTGTTACATGTCATGAATGCTAAGATGGATACCCAGTCCACTGTTGTTTTCGAGATTACCGGCATTACCGTGGACCCTCCACCAAATGTGACCGTAGCAAGGGACCCACCTTATGGTCTTGCTCCCGGTTTTGTGCCTCCTCAAGCCACTGTTCCGATTAATCAGCCTGTTCAGCAAGCCGTTCCTTTATTTTCTGAAGTTTCTAGAGGGGCTCCTATCTTTGCACCACCTGTGGTGCACACCCGTGTACAACCGTATTTCAATGAGACAGTCTTTGATAGTCTTGATGAGAATGTTGAAGGTTATGAGAAACATGACAAGCTTCGTGAGGAAGTAGACACTATCGCCCAGAGATTGAGAAAGGTAGAGGGCGATCAAATTTTTGGGACTGCTGCAAGGGACGTTTGTTTGGTCTCAGGTTTGGTTATTCCCCTGAAGTTCAAAACTCCGAACTTCGATCGCTATGAAGGTGCCACTTGTCCTAAGAGTCATCTGATCATGTACTATCGCAAAATGGCTGCCCATGTTGAGAATGATAAATTGATGATTCATTGCTTCCAAGACAGTTTGAAGGGTGCTTCTTCCAAGTGGTACTTAACTTTGGACCAGTCTCGCATTAAGAGTTTCCAAGATTTATCTGACGCCTTCATCAAACACTACAAGTACAATATGGATCTGGATCCTGACAGAAGACAATTGTTGAGTATGTCACAAAAGAATTCTGAGTCATTCAAAGAGTACGCTCAAAGGTGGAGAGAGATTGCTTCGCAAGTAGAACCTCCTTTGACCGAGAAAGAGTTAGCTGATTGGTTTGTTGACACGGTTCGTCCAGAATTTTACGAGAGGATGGTGGGTAGTGTGACTTCAAATTTCTCTGACATCGTTGCTGTGGGTGTCAAGATTGAATTGGGTATGAAAAGCGGTAAAATGACAAATACTCATGGTGTTTCAAAGGATCAGCCGAAGAAACCTTCGTACAGCTCTCAGAAGAAGAAAGAAGGTGAGACTAATGCTATATCCTCTGGTAGACGAAGAGACCAATTTTATCAATATCCGCAAGGTTATGCTCAACCTCAAGGGTATCCGATTCAATATGCTCAACAACCCTATGTGGCGGCTGTTGCACCTTCTTTCAATCAACAGGTTCCTATGTATCAACCCATGCAACAATCCCATGTTTATCCGCCTCCTAACTATCAACAATCGTCCAACGCTCCCGCCCATCAACAGCCAAAGAGTCCAGCCCCTCGCCAGAATGTTCCTAACAAGAGACAGTGTAAACCTTGTTCGTCGATTCCAATGACTTTCACCGAGTTGTATCCCTCATTAGTCAAGCAAGGTCTAATCACTACTCGAGCTTTGGGTCCGCCTCCTAATCCTCTACCCGCCAATTACAACGCCGCTGCTCATTGTTTATTTCATGAGGGTGCGCCTGGTCACGATCTGGAGAACTGTTATGCTCTCAAAAATCTTGTCAGGGATTTATTGGAAAAGAAGATTTTGTCATTTGAAGATCCTCAACCGAATGTTAAGAAGAACCCTTTTCCTAACCATGAGAGTGTTAATGCCATTAGTGCCGATTCTGAGGAAGGTTATGTCCTTGATGTTGTTCAAATTAAGACTCCTCTTAAGATATTCCATTCAAAGTTGTTTGAAGCCGGTCTGGTAGATACTTCCCACGTTGCATGCGCAAGTTGTGAAGCCAGTATTAAGGGTTGCGTGTTGGTTCAGAACGATGTACAGAGGTTGATTGATGAGGGTATTTTACAAGTGACAAGCCAAGCCAAGAAGGATGAAGTCGCCGTGGTTGAGCCTGTCTTCCATCAGCCTGAATCAAAGGGTAAGGTACCAGTGTTTAATCTGTCAGGGGCAAGTTCTGCGAATCCCGTGTTCGATATACCAAAGTCGTCTATCCCTGAGACGAATCAGCCTAAGCCTATAATTATTCGGAAACCAAGTCCGTTTCCTTTCAGTGATCCTAAAGTTGTACCTTGGAAATATGACGTGACGATGATTGACAAGGAGTCTGGGAAGATTATTCCAAATGAAGAGGTTAAGGACACTGTGACCAATATCGCAGAGGCAAGCAGGATGACTCGCAGTGGCCGTGTGTATACTCCCCGTTTCAATGAGGTTCCACCTAAGGAAACAACTATTATCCTAGTGCCTGTCAAAGACAAAGGTAAGGGAGCCGTTACGAATGATGAAGACGCTGAGTTTTTGAGGATCATCAAGAAAAGTGACTATAAAGTTATCGATCAACTTCATCAAACTCCTTCCAAGATTTCGATTTTATCTCTGTTGATGAGTTCACCCGCTCATAGGATGGCCTTGCAGAAAGTTTTGACTCAAGCACATGTGGATCAAGATATCAGCACCAGTCGGTTTGATAGTGTGATTGCCAATTTGACCGCATGCAACACCCTTAGCTTCAGCAACGAAGAGTTACCAAAGAAGGGTCCGAATCATAATCGTGCTTTACATATATCAGTGAAATGTCAGGACTACAATTTAGCAAGAGTGCTAGTGGACACCGGTTCTTCTTTGAATGTTCTACCCAAGAGATTTCTTGATAAGCTGGTTTTCAAAGAGACTGTGTTGAAACCTACTCCTTTGATTGTCAAGGCTTTCGATGGTTCTCGCCGGTCGGTAATGGGGGAGGTTGAGCTTCCTATCCTGATTGGTCCGCAAGTTTTTAATATCACGTTTCAAGTCATGGACATTAATCCCAATTACAGCTGCTTACTTGGAAGGCCATGGATCCATGCCGCTGGGGCAGTAACCTCAACGTTACATCAAAAGATGAAGTTCGTGATCGATGAAAAGTTGGTTATTATACACGGTGAGGAGGATCTGATGGTCAGTAACCTATCTTCTTTCTGTTACATCGAGGCCGATGAGAATGCTTTGGAAATCTCCTTTCAAGCACTCGAGATCGCCAATGCTGTTCTATTAGAAGTCGAAGAGACAGTGGGTCAGGGTAATCCATCTTTTGCATCTCTGAAGAGTACCAAATCAACAATTGACAGGGGCGTTCCGGAAGGTTGGGGAGAAGTAATTGACGTCAAGACCAAGACTGATCGCTTTGGGTTGGGTTACAAACCAACTCAGAATGGAGCTGCCACAACTGTCGAAGGGTGTCCGAAGGTTATCCAAGAGGTATTTGTCAGCGGAGGTTTCCAAGTCAATGTCGTCAGTGACTATGAGGAAAATGAAGATCTGAGCAACCTGGTGTTTAAGGGTGATGCAGCTTTGAACAACTGGGAGGCCGTAGAGATCCCTGTTATTTTTCCATTGTCAAAGTAATTTTTAGCATTTTCATTTATGTTTTCAAATAAAAATCCGTAGCTCTGCCCAAGGCTATAGGGTCGTTTTTGTTGGGCCACCTTTCATTTTTAAAAGGATATTAATAAAGGCATTTTGTTCAATTCCACTTTGGTTCATTTGCGTTTTTCGTTTCCACCTTTTAAAAAATGAAGTTGGCAACCTTTTTCAAAAATAAAACAAAAAAATAGCATTTCATTTCTTGTCTTACATATCTTCGAGCATTTTAATTAAGTAAGCCTTCCATCATGCAGAGACATCGCAAACCTTGTTGGATCCAATGACTTTATTGACACTCCTAACTGGGATGCACCCATCAATCAAGCTGAAGACGAGGGTGAAGAAGATTTTGAAGTACCCGCTGAACTGAAAAAATTGATTGAGTACGAGTACACGGAGCTTCAACCGCATAAAGAGCAGGTAGACTTAATTAATCTTGGTACATATGAAAACAAGAAAGAGGTCAAGATTGGTGCAAGGCTTGGGACAGAGGTTAAGCAGGGGCTGATTGAGTTGTTAAAAGAATATATTGATGTGTTTGCGTGGTCGTATCAAGATATGCCTGGTCTGGACACAGACATTGTTGTTCACAAGTTGCCACTTAAGCCAGATTGTCCACCTATCAAATAAAATCTTCGAAGAACGAGACCCGACATGGCTTTGAAAATTCGAGATGAGGTTAAAAAACAGTTAGATGCAGGTTTCTTGGCAGTTGCAAAATATCCAGATTGGGTTGCCAACATTGTGCCAGTGCCCAAGAAAGATGGTAAAGTTAGGATGTGTGTGGATTACAGGGATTTGAACAAAGCAAGTCCGAAAGATGACTTCCCTTTGCCACATATTGATACACTTGTAGACAATACAGCCAGTTTTGCGTTGTTCTCATTTATGGATGGTTTCTCTGGCTATAATTAGATCAAAATGGATCCCGATGATCGAGAGAAGACTACTTTCATTACTCCTTGGGGGACCTTTTGCTACAAAGTCATGCCCTTCGGTTTGAAGAACGCAGGGGCAACTTACCAACGCGCTATGACAACTCTTTTTCATGATATGATGCACAAAGAGATCGAGGTGTATGTGGACGATATGATAGCCAAATCTCAGAGTGAAGAGGAACATCTAGACCATTTGGTGAAGTTGTTTGAACGACTCAGGAAATATCAGTTGAAATTGAATCCTGCTAAATGTACCTTCGGTGTCAGATCTGGAAAATTGCTTAGTTTTATTGTTAGTCAACGAGGGATTGAGGTAGATCCTGACAAAGTTCGAGCCATTCAAGATATGCCAGCTCCGCAAACCGAGACGCAAGTTAGAGGTTTTCTGGGACGTTTGAATTATATTTCCAGGTTTATCTCTAACATGACCGCTACTTGTGAGCCGATATTCAAGTTGCTTTGTAAGGGGCAGACGGTTGAGTGGAACCCTGATTGTCAGAAAGCATTTGAGAAAATTAAGAATTATTTGCAAGACCCCCCTATTCTGATTCCTCCCGTACCCGGAAGACCGTTGTTTATGTACCTTACTGTTCTTGAGAAGTCTATGGGTTGTGTGCTCGGGCAACATGATGAGACTGGAAGAAAGGAACATGCGATTTATTATCTGAGCAAGAAGTTTACCGATTGTGAAAACAGATACTCACCATTGGAGAAAACTTGTTGTGCGTTGGCATGGGCCGCTAGGCGCCTTCGGCAATATATGGTCTGTCATACCACATTGTTGATTTCTAAAATGGATCCGATCAAGTATATTCTTGAAAAACCTGCTCAAACCGGGAGGCTAGCCCGTTGGCACATGTTGTTATCAGAATATGACATCCAGTATGTACCCCAGAAGGCAATTAAGGGTAGTATCTTATCGGATTATCTCGCAGATCAGCCAGTAGAAGATTATGAACCTCTTAAGTTTGACTTTCCAGATGAGGATATTTTGTTGATCAAGAGAGATTGTGAAGAGCCAGATCCGAGCGAAGGTCCAGAACCAGGTCTTTGGTGGAGGATGATGTTTGATGGTTCATCGAATTTCAATGGGCATGGTATAGGCGCCGTTTTGATGAACCCAAAAGGGGGGTTCACTCCGTTTACAGCCAGGTTAGACTTTGAGTGTACTAATAATGTCGCGGAGTATGAAGCATGTATTCTCGGCCTCGAAGCATCCATTCACCTCCGAATCAAACTTCTTAAAGTAAGGGGCGACTCAGCCTTAGTTATTTACCAGGTACAAGGCAAATGGGAAACAAAGAATGAGAAGTTAATCCCTTACAAGGACTACATTGTCGAGCTGATTAAGTATTTCGACGAGATAGAGTTCGAGCATGTTCCTAGATCTGAGAATCACGTTGCTGATGCTTTAGCCATGTTAGCGTCCATGTGGAAAGTTAAGTTCGTTAATGAAGCACCTCTTATCCATATTGAACGCAAAGTTGAGCCCGCTTATTGTCAGGTAGTTGAAGAAGTTGAGGGGGATGAAAAGCCTTGGTTTCATGATATCAAGAACTATCTAGTCAAGCAAGAGTATCCCGATGGTGCTACCGGTCTGGACAAGAAAACGTTGAGAAGGCTGGCCTCCAAATTCTTTATCAGTAATGGTGTGTTATACAAGAGAAATCACGACATGGTTTTGCTCAGATGTGTTGATAAACGGGAAGCGGACATGTTACTGCAAGAGATTCACGAGGGGACCTTCGGAACTCATGCCAATGGTTATGCTATGTCCAAGAAGATGTTAAGGGCTGAGTATTACTGGTTAACCATGGAAGCTGATTGCATCCAATACGCTAGAAAATGCCATAAGTGCCAAATTTACGCTGATAAAATGCATGTGCCTCCATCACCGTTAAATGTTTTGTCTTCACCATGGCCTTTCTCAATGTGGGGCATTGACATGATTGGGGCAATCGAGCCGAAGGCTTCTAATGGTCATCGTTTTATCCTTATTGCTATTGATTATTTCACCAAGTTGGTAGAGGCTGCCTCCTACACCAACGTGACTAAGCAAGTGGTTGCCCGCTTCATCAGGAAAGAAATTATCTGCCGTTATGGAATTCCAAGTCGGATAATAACTGACAATGGCACCAATCTGAATAACAAGACTATGAAAGAGTTGTGTGACAGTTTCAAGATCACGCATCACAATTCTTCTCCGTACCGTCCTAAGATGAACGGGGCCGTTGAAGCTGCGAATAAGAATATCAAGAAAATCCTGCAAAAGATGGTCGTGACTTACAAAGATTGGCATGAGATGTTACCGTTTGCTTTGCATGGATACAGAACCTCAGTGCGAACTTCGACAGGGGCAACACCTTTCTCATTGGTGTATGGAATGGACGCCGTACTCTCCATTGAAGTAGAGATACCTTCTTTAAGGGTGTTGATGGAAGCTGAACTTGAAGAAGCTGAGTGGGTTCAAGGCAGATTGGATCAGTTGAATCTCATTGACGAGAAACGCATGACGGCTATGTGCCATGGGCAATTATATCAGAAACGGATGAAAAGAGCATTTGATAAGAAGATTCGTATCCGTGAGTTCCGTCAAGGAGAGCTCGTACTCAAAAAGATCTTGCCAGTGCATAAAGATATGCGTGGAAAGTGGATGCCCAATTATGAAGGCCCATTTGTTGTAAAGACTGTTTTCTCCGGAGGGTCTCTGATACTTACAACAATGGATGGTGAAGAGCTTGCACATCCCGTAAATTCTGATGTAGTCCGAAAATATTATGCCTAAAAACCCGCTAAGTCGAAAACCTGCAAAAGGCGACTTGGGCAAAAGTAAGGGTTGAAAAAGAAATAATAATAAAAAGCTCGCTAAGTTGAAAACCCGAAAGGGCGGCTTAGGCAAAAAGGAGCGTCCCGGTGGATTGAAAACCCGAAAGGGCGGTCCAGGCAAAAGTTAGGGACAAAGGCATTTCATTGCATCAGAAAACACCCGTCATTTTCCAGTTCGTTCATCCTCGTCCAAAGCAAGATTCTGGATTAGTCTGAGTTATTAGTGTTAGTAGGTGTCGTTGGATTCAATGTAACCTTTTCCCATGTTGCCAATTTCAAAGCATAATCATCTGTGGAGCTATGCCTTCAGCAAGCTGCCACCCTTTAATAAAAGATACCATTTTGTTACTTACATTCCTTGGTGCATTACTCTTATTTTCTATTGTTATGCAAAACGCATTTATTCTTAAAATTTTGAAAATGAAAGGTGCTTTGAAAATTTTTAAAACTGTTCTTCGAAAACGCAATCGAAAATATAAGAAATTACTTTGACTAGAGGAAATTTCGGAAGGATCTCTTCAATCCTCGTTAAATCTCATTGTTGCAGAAACACTTTTAAACCATTGCTCTGACACAGTCCCCAGAGAGACTATAAGCCGACGACTTTTTCCTGGGTAACTCGAAAGTGTCCCTCAGGTTTTCTTCTCCCCATGTGAAGACATGATACTGTGCACCCAAGCAGATTACCTTCTCCCCAGAAAATTCAGAACTTTAAAACCAGATTTGGTTCTACCATTGATCCTTCTCATCCATGATTGACGTATTGGTTGCAGAGAACACAGGGTACCTCCGTCGAGATGTTTATTTCATCTCTCGTCCCGTCTCTAGTCTGTTTCGTCAGCATACGCAGGGGCATAAGCCTCACACGCCTATTTCATATATTCATTTCACGTACTCATTACATATTCATTTCACATACTCATTACATACTCATTTCATAACATCCTAACTATATAGACATTAACATGCACCCACATTAACATGGGCATTAGCATTCACAGGTTCATTGTGTCTCGCCATCATTGGTTGTTACCGCCGAGTAACTGGGGTTTGTCCATTCTCTCCAAATAGATTGTCAGCCCTAAGCATAAAATACATATGTGTTTCCAGTTTCCCCACAGAGCTCGATCCTTGTGGATGACGGTTATTTCAGCTATCTTTCCTCGCCAGGATAAGATATTTACCCTTCAAGATCATTCCCTCGATGGAGTCTTGATTACCAGTCTTCTTTCTAGCTCGATCCTAGATTGAATCTCAGTCTTATCGGTCGTCAAGCCCACCGGACGTGCATTTATTTTGCGCCGTCTAAGATATGCGACTGTTCTCGCCTGAGAAGCTTATCACTGTACCCGGACGTGCATTTATTTTGCACTATCTTTCAACCACAATCCTTTACAGATACACGCCAATTCACGCCCGGAAAATCTATCGGTACTACACTTTACATATTACAGCATCGGTATGCGACGTTTCTCGCCTGAGAAGCCTATCGATATAACAATCCTACATCCTACAGCATCGGTATGCGACATTTCTCGCCTGAGAAGCCTATCGATATAACAACCTTACACAATCAGATACGCACCCGTTCTCACCTGAGAAGCTTATCATCGGTCAGCACCTGTTCTCGCCTGAGAAGCTTATCATCATCTGTTATCACCTCTACAAGCAGTTCTTACATAAGAAGCTTATTATTGCTACTCTTGCAAAATAAGCGACATTTCTCGCCTGAGAGGCCGATCCTATCTTCGTTATGACTCACAGCAAATGGCCATCTCCATTGAGAAGTTGGGCTTCCATTTTCCTTGTCTTCTTGAAGTATGGGGAGGTTTGAACCGAATCGTATTCAGGAGAGCACGATCTTGAAGTACGGGGAGGTTTGAGCGGAATCATATTCAGGAGAGCACGATCTTGAAGTATGAAGAAGTTCATTTACCCTTTAGTAAAAGAAGGAGCAGAATCATATTCAGGAGAGCACGATCTTAAAGTATGAAGAAGTTCATTTACCCTTTAGTAAAAGAAGGAGCGGAATCATATTCAGGAGAGCACGATCTTGAAGTATGAAGAAGTTCATTTACCCTTTAGTAAAAGAAGGAGCGGAATCATATTCAGGAGAGCACGATCTTGAAGTATGAAGAAGTTCATTTACCCTTTAGTAAAAGAAGGAGCCGAATCATATTCAGGAGAGCACGATCTTGAAGTATGAAGAAGTTCATTTACCCTTTAGAAGAATCAGAATCGTATTCTAAGCGCCGACCTTAAATATGAGAAGATTTATATATCAGATAAGTAGCAGCCTCTTTATTTGAGTGCTTATCCATTTTGGCATGTAAGTCCCTTCCAACGATGAGTGACAGTTCTCCCTCGAGAAGCTTATCAGGGCATTTCCCATCAAAGTCCATTTATTTTGGCATACAGCCAGTTTTTACCCTGTATTTTCTATGAATTTCTGAAAAGTCCATTCGATCTCATCACGAAGGATAGTTTGTAGAAGCTTGGATGTTATTCTTGGCTCAATGCTCCAGCATTCTGTAATCAATCTGGCAGTCGTGTAGATCCAGTTTTATTGTTAGATATTCCCGAGTGGAGGCCGTCTCATAGGCGCCATCTCCATTTAGGATCATGTTCTAACCACTTTAAGTCCATTTATTTTGGCATACAGCCGATTCTTTTCACCCTGTATATTTGCTACGGATTCCCGAAAAGTCCGTTTGATCCTGTCACGAGGGATAGTTTACAGAAGCTTGGATGTTATTCTTTGCTCAATGCTCCAGCATTCTGTGATCGATCTTGCAGTCGTACATGATCCAGTTTTACTTTTAGATTCCCCAGTGGAGGCCGTCTCATAGGTGCCATCTCCATTTGAGAATCTCGTTCCCGTTCTAAACATGACAATTGGTCGTGTTCGCACCAGTTGACCATCATTTTTGGAATTCCCCAGTGTTGTGCTGTCATCCCAGCGCGTCGTTTTCCCCAGTGTGTTCTTCTCGTAGCATCTGTCCCTGTGTCGTCGTGTTCGTCAGCATTTTCGCATTCATCATTCCAGCATACGCATCATATCATATTCATGGCATCGTCTGCATTAGTCTGGTCCATAGCATTGCATATCGCCGCGTATAAGGGCAAAATTTTCGGTTATCTATATTTAAATCCCTCCACCATGATTCCTCGAGTCTCCGTCACTCAAATCATCCGATGTAGCTATTTAAATAGGGGCAACTGTAATACCCCAAATTTTACCCTTACATTTAGTCAGTCATTTTGCATAGCATCTCATCTGTGCATCTGCTAACCACTAACCAGTCCTAGAGTTGATTTGTTTTGCAGGAATCCAGTTCAAGGGCGTTTTGGTCATTTTACACTATTTTGGCCAATCCTGAAGAAAATCGATCTTTAAGCCTCGAGGCGTTCAAACCATGATACGTGGGACAGTTGTCTGTCATATGAGTTGGTTATCATCAAGGCATCGACCTGGCACGGTTTATTATTGAAAATTGCCGGGAGTGTATCTAAATTTGGGTCGTTCATTTGCTTAAGGTTCAAGACCATTCTGGGCAGGGTTCCCTTTCAGTTGATAACGCGGTCTCTTGATATGCAATGATTGGGATTTAATTTGAATTCCCTCAAATTTAATCAGGCAGTGAGATCAAGGCCACGAGAGGAATAAACACAGGGACGAGAAGTTAAGTATATATGGATGTCATTCGCGAATGTTTATACTTTACAGTTAGGAAGTGAACTCAAATATTTGTGGATTTTTTATTCATAAATATTTGTAATTTACAACTAAGAAGTAAATATAAATATTGGGAATTATTTGAGATTTCAATTTGAGAAGGGAATAAGTATTTGTGAAATTTTATTTCATAAGTATTTAATTTACAATTGAAAGGGATAAATAATCTTTGAATTTCATTCATGAATATTCATTTTTTGTGTTTACAAGAAGTGTCATTTACACTGAACATCTACTCTAAAAAAGGGCCCTAAAGAATCCTAAGTGTTCTTCATGATGCTCCCTCGATCTTCTCCGCAAATCTCCGATCAACCTGTACGACCAAAAAACAGAGCAAAGCAAAATAGAAGAAAATGTTAGAGGTGATTTTTGACACTCTCAGAACGATGTCATCATCGAGTGCCGGGAGTGGCACAACCGAAGCTGCATCCTACCCCCGTTACCGATCCGCGCCATTAGCGTCAGATCAGACAACATCTGTTCTTATCTAAGGGGCAGCCGAGAGATAAAAGAGATAGAAGAAGCGGGACTGATTAGTTTTTGCCGTATCTGGATTCGTTTCAAAATCACGTAAATCCCAATTTTCTTTCCAAACTGATACAAGGGTAAAGCAGCACAATCAATTTGGGCATAAACCCGGATGCCGACGGGTATGAGCCACTTTGTGTTCAAAGTTTGTCAACACCTGAAATTCACCACAACAGCATCAGCATAAAGTGCATAACAGAACTCAACACCCAAAACAGTTCATAAGCTGCACCTAACCAAACAATTCACAGGATGCTCAAATTGAATGAAATTTCAATTCACAAGCCACTGAACCAGCTCGAAAAAACAGAATGTCCCGGAAACAGGTTCAGTTCCTACCACAGAAAGAGTATCCAACAAGATCAAAAAAAAGCCGACAGCATCAATTCAAAGAACAAGTTCAGCAAAAACCAGAAACATGGCACGATTCAGCAGACATCAAGCTCGGGCCAAGATCCATCAGCAGCAGGACAGGAATAACCACACCAAACTGATATGTTTAATCATGCCATCATTCGAAGAACAGTAAGTCCTGCATACACTTTGCTCTTTTCACCATCCAAAGCTAGCTACGAAAAGCCAAGGCAAAGGTTGATCGAAAGCAATCAGAACAAGAAACACTGCAAAGTGCCATTAACAGAAATCAATGGAAGTTCATGAGTCAAGAAGAATGGACTTAAACTCAGCCCTCAGTAAACTCATCACTGGGCAGAGGTTCGAGCTGCCGGGAGAGAAACAACTAGAGTGTCTCCAGCTCCCGACCAAGCGTCGAAAACAATGGAAATTCGAACAAAACAACCAATCTCGAAGGCTCCCAACAATCATCGAGAGTAGAAACAAGAATGGATGCCCTGGTAGCTCAGACTGTGAGGTCGTCATCGCCGTATACCCCTCCTCGGCAACTCTGACTCGACCAAAGCCTCAGCATTAGTTCACTGGAAAAAAAAAGAAGAGGAAAAGTTAGTTCGAAGTGGAAAAAGCCAAAAGTCGTGAAGATCAAATCAGATATCAAAGAGTAAATCCGGAACCACATCCATGGATATCCAAAACGAATTTGAATCAACATCTGAAAAGGAAATCAATATTAGAAAGATATCCAAATGAAATCCATAATCCAATCAAGTCCGAAAAAGGAACGTGTTCTGAAAACCCAACAAGATTCAATCAGTATCAGAAAAGATCCAATCAGTATCAGAAAAATCCAATCAGTTTATCAGAAAAATAATCAAAGCATATCCGTTTGAAATCCAAAAGGCGGAGTCCAGGCGAATCAAAGATGGAAAGTGTTCAAATCAAATCAAAAAATCACAGCAAATCATATCAGATCGAAAAATCCAAACGCAAAAGAGATATTATCCAAGCCCATTCGAAAATCAGAGAAGGATATAAAAGAACAATGTCACCTGTGTGAAACCCTAGCGAAAAAGGATCCAAAGACGGCCGCAGCGGAGAACCAAGGAGTCCCATCAAAAAAAACCGCGAATAAAGAGCTAAGACCACCTTCAAATCTCGTCCTCGATTATCAACGAAGCCGTCTAGACTCAGAGGAAGCGTATCCCTCATCATCGTCGCCGTAACCGACAGAAACACCGCGAGGACGAAAAGAACCCACCGAAGGAGGTCCGTCGGCGCCGTTTCGTACAACAACGGGCAAACCCCCTTGAAGCTCAGACCAGATCATCATCATCGCCTCGTTTTTTTTACCGAAAGCCACTCGTGAGATAAAATGTAAGCATGCCATATTTCTCACGGTTATTGTTTTTTCTTTTCTCAGGGAAGACGAGAGAGAGCCATCGAAATGAAGGGAAAACACGAACGAAGAGAATCGCAGCGAGGAAAAAGAAGGAGAATTGAAGAACGGCGCCATGAAGCAATTAGGGTTTGGGAACCCTAGTTGCGTTTTGTTACCATTACACCTACCGGGTTGGGTCCGGAAGTGATTACCGGCCCAACCCCTTTTATTTTTGTTGTTTAATTTGTTTTTAAAAAACCTTTTATTTTTCTTTTTTTAATTAGTTAGTTTTGAATTTTAATAAAATATTAATCAAATATTAAAATTGTTCTTTTTAAAAAATAAATAAAATCAAAGAAAAACCTTTTTTTATAATAAATAAAAATTTTTTTTTAAATAAATATATTAAAATCCATTTTTTTTTAAAAAACAATAATTAGGTTAAGATAGTTTTTAGGGTTTGATTTAAATTAATATTAATGATTCCATTTTAATTCAAATAAAAGTTTATATCACAAAATAAAACCACAAACGATACATAATTCCGCTTCTTCATCATCTGATAATTCATTTAATACTGCCCTCTGACGTTGTTTGTTCGTTTTGCAGTTTATTGCGCTTGCTGTTATTTATTTCATTATCGTTCTATTTAAATTTTATATTGTATTTGCTCCTTTCATGTAACCTCGCGAACCCTAACAATCGCGTTCTAATTTCTGCCTTTAAATTTCTGCATGTATGGTTTTAATTTCTGTCATTATGTCCCTGCTCGTATGATTAGTTTCTCACACTTTCACCAATTATTCTGTCACACTACACACATCCGAAGATTAGGTCTAGCCGTTTGACCGCCGTGTCAATAGTCCTCAACTTCAAACCCTTACAACTCTTACAAACCCTAATTTTCACAAATGCCTCGCCGCAGGCTAAGTTACGATTTTACCCCTAGTATCAGGTCAAAGAGCCGCCGCGCTCATTTTAGGGTTTCCCGCCGTGGAATCCCTAATTTAACCCTAATTATAACATAGCAATTCAACGTAGAGATTTGGAGTTTCTACACTCCACGTAAGCGTGTCCTTAAGACATGTTTATTCCCCTTGAGACCTTGACCACAGTCAAGAAGTCTCTAACCTCCCTTTTGAGGGGAACTACGATTACTCTGATTCCACTCCCGTAAGGATACGTAGGCACAAGATGCGATGTCTTGCCGAGTAAACTTAGAATTAACCCCTTAGGTCTCCTTTCTCACTTTTAATCCTTTGTACATATACCTTAAGCAAATAAATAAAGCAAAATAGTAGACATCTGAACAAAAGGTTCCTGTAGAGTACTACAGAAGTTTAGGGTGCTAATACCTTCCCTAAATTTAACCAACCCCCGAACCCTAGATCTTTCCCCGCATTGTGTTTACGATGCAAAATAGGTTTTTCCTTTTTGACCTTTTCCTTCGGATAAATCAAAGAGCGGTTGTAAATGAATTAAGATTCAAGTTAATCAATAGCTTGACATCCAAATTTCACCGCAACAGGCGCGACTTTAGTTTTTTATCGCGCGTCATTTCACTTATTCCATTCTTTTATACCACTTTCATGTTATAAGCTTACGCGCCCTTTTGTTTTTTTGTTTTAAATTTCGTTCAATCGCGTCAGTTTTTGAAATTTAAAATAGTTTCAAACTTTTACGCGCTTTCGCTTTTATCACTTTTGTTTTAGTCGTTGTTTTCGATTACGCTTAGGAGGGTGTCTATAACCACTTAGGGATTACGCTTAGGAGGGTGTCTATAACCACTTAGGGGTATCACTAGCCATTTCTCAAACACAATCCCAATTACCATGACCTAGGCCCAAGTATCCCAATTTAAGCCCATCCATCTCCTGATCCTCCCTTAGGGTCTGTTTAGTTCAACGAAGGGAAAGGGAGTGGAGGGGTTATAATGGAGGGGAGGGGAAGGGAGGGAAGGGGAGAGAAGATATTTTAATTTAATGTGTTTGGTTCAAAAGATGGAAGGGGAGGGGAGGGGTGAGATTTTCATTAAATATGTGTTTGGTTCACAAGGTGAGGGGAGAGATTCTAAAGCTAATTTATATTTTTATCCTTAATTTTTTTTTGAAAGTATCCTTAAAATTTTATAACACATGTTTTACACCATATAAAATAAATTATGATACAACTCTTCGACACATATCAAATTATCTATAATCCATATAATACCATAAAGTATTTATAAAATAAAATTCTACAAAATATATTAGTCGTATAAAAGAAAGAATAGAAAAAAATTAAAATAATTTGATGTAAAAATAATGCACGCAGTGAGAATAGAAGAATAATGTTTTTATTAAAAAAAAATCAAATGTCAATAAACAAAAAAAGGTGTTTTCACGTAAAAATTAATTGATGTTTATACAAAGTTTTTTTTTTATGTTAAACAAATAAAATAACTGTTGTTAAAAGTAATAAATTGTTAAGGAGAAAACATAAATATGATTTCATTATTTAAAAAGGGTACTTTAGGATTTTAACAAAAAAATTGAGGGTAACTTTGTCAATATAATATGTTACTCTTAGACATGCCTCCCCTCCCCTCCAAAAAAACTCCAATTTGGAGTAGGGGTGTTCATGGGTACGGGTCGACCCGTGAACCCGGTCACCCAAACCGAACCCAACCAAATTCTACCCGTACCCGTTCAGGTACGGGTCCAATCCAACCCGCATGAACCTGGCGAAATTGGTTTGGGTATTGAATTTACTTATGTTGACCCGTTGGACCTATGACCCAACCCGTTTACCCGTGAATATTGTCTTATTTTACACATGAGTTCATGACTGCTTTTGAGCCCAACCCAATTTTTGTACCACCGTCCAAGTTCAACACATTTTTTAGGAAATGGATAATTTGGTATTTCCGTACAGGGAAGATGAAATGGTTCAATGAATTGTTACATGGAATGAATAAATGAATGAATTGTATATGCCTAATGAATTGTTTGGGTTTGCATGTTACATGAGCAATGTGAGAATTAAGGATTACTCAAAAGCTCTAAAATACCCAAAATATGTAAATACATTTGTAGCAGAGTCATATTGTTACAGTGCCCTCAACGATGTTCAATATGAAAAAATTTCCTATATTTTATTTTGGAGGGTATGGACGAAGTCGTTACTGTCCTTGAACCCGCATATTAAATACTCACATTCATGTTAACAAAAAAAAATAATGAATTGTATATGCAGGGAATGAATGAATTGCCTTAAAAATAAAATATTTTTGTATTTAATCGGGTACCCGTGAACCCAGCCCGCATCAACCCATTCAAAACGGTTTGGTTCGATTCGGGTCTATCTATGAAAAAACGGGTTCCATCCCGAACTCAACTCGTAGTGTATGTCACGGGTTGGGTAACGGGTTTGGCCAACCCGTACCCAACCCAACCCGTGAACACCTCCCCTAATTTGGAGGAAGCAAAAAATGCTCTATTTTCCCTCCCCTCCCCTTCTTAAAAATTGAACCAAACAAGCTTGTTGTTGTTAGCACTTATTTGGTATGTTGTTTCCCTGCTATGAACTGCATGGACCATGATCTGATATATGTTAGATATATCACACAGGAAATTTTAGACAAAAAAGATGAAAAGCTGAAAAGTTTGAAGGATGAGTTCGGGAATGAGCTGTATGATGCAGTAGCTACAGCTCTAAAGGAGTTAAATGAGTACAACCCTAGTGGTAGGTATCCAAGACCGGAACTCATGTAGGAGCACTTAAAAACCAATTTGTATGGTTGCTATATATAAATTACTAATATCATGTAGGAGCACTTTTTTAGCAGATAATGTGTATGACTTTTGGGTTAAAGATTTGAAACGAGTTGAAGTTTTTTGAAATTGTTAATTACTGAAATATATGTTGAAAAGTAATCAAGGCAAGTAGGTGGTATCAATCTTCTCCCTTTTGTAGTCTGGTTTAAAATTTTGTCTTGAAACATTTAAGTTAAATTCATTTGAAATCGTACATGTCCCTAAAAAATAAAGCATTAATTATATTATTTCCATAAGATAAAAAGCATTACTATTCTTGATTTAGTTTGAAATTTGTTTTTAACATTCATCATTTCATCACTTAAATTTCAGAAAATGAAAAATTAAAACTCAAAAAATGAAAGGAAAAATCTCGATAACACTTGATACCCTGCAGATCACGATTTGAATTTTGATTCTTCATAATAAGCACTTAAAAACCAATTGTATATTATTATCATCCAAATTATGGTGTTCCACCTAAATTGGCTCTTCAACTAGAAAACTTTGTACTCTTTTGGGTTGCCGTTCCTCTGGAAAAAAAATATTGTTACATGCTTTCAAAACTCACCCCTTCGTTGTTTGTGTTTGCCTGGCTTGGCCCCGCGTTTGTGAAAATGCAGATTAAATTCAGGTGTTGAGTCTTAAACGTCAAGTTTTGGAAAAGCTTCGCTCTGGTAGTGACACTGGGAAAGGGATATGATTTTAAAGCAATTTCAATTGCTGCATTTTCAGCATCCTTCATTGTAGAATATAGCTTAGGAATTTCAAAGGTCTGTCCATCAATTGTAACTTTGCACCCGAAACACATGGTATGTGGTAGACCTTCCCACTCAGGAGTATACTTTGGAAGATTTAAGTTCCTCTTTTGAGCATAGTTTTGCAGTTGATTCTTGTACAAATGCATCATACCTATATGCAAAGTTGAATGTCAAAAAGTCATAACTCATAAGTAATACTATCAAGTAATCATATGGGAAATGAAGTAAAGTAACTCTCTGCCCACAAATGTGAAATTTTATTATCACTTTGAAACTACGAAACCGTGATTATCAAACTTGATGATTACAATGATAAGGGTTCCTCCCTATTTATAGATTTATGTTAACTTGCATCTAAAGCTAAAGACCAAACTTTAAAAGACCAAAAATATTTAATTTAATCTTTTTAAATCAAATCTGATCTTTTTAAAACAATGAATTATATATTTAACATTCATAATATTGTTCATAAATATATTTTTTATTAAAAAAAAATACATTATTTACCGTATAGATATGGTAAATACTATATACGTCATAAGTATTAGTTTATAATAATGGTGCATGAATAACACTGCCGATTCTAATATACTCGGTTTTGCATTCAGTTATACATAGTTTTTGATTCTCGTTTTTTTAAAGTTAATTAGGATGCATCAGATATAGTATTTTTAGTTATTTGGATACATCACTTTTGCATATGTAATTTTGAATCAATTCAACAGAAATAACACGTTCACTAAATTAACTTTCCTTCAACATTATTAATTAGCAACATCAAAATAATAGAAGTCTAGTGAAACATAAACCAAAACATGAAAATGATCCAACATAAAAATTAACCTAAATTTAAAGGAGACAAAATCATAAGCTAACATTAAATTTATCCTAAACTAATAATTGTCTTCTTGTTTGTTTGAGATGAACTAAACTTAGTATTAAGACATGTAAAATTCCTTATTGCACTTATATTAGGACCTAGTGATCCAATATTTGTACATTTTTCAAATAATATATCTTAGTCATTTCTAATTAAGACGACATAAAATAATAAATTGGATCAATATCTTATTTGTTTAACAATTAATGATAAAGCGAATACTCCATAATGAAATCCCAAGAATCAAAAAGTTGATTATTTCTGCTTAACCAAACACACCGGATAGTGATACCAAAAACTAATGGTATTTGAGATATTAGTTCATCCAACTTTTAAATTCCCTTTCTTACGACAAATACCCACTCATTATTGCTTCATCCAAGTTTTATTATTCCCTTTTTTTTTCCCATTTCCACTTATTATTCCATTGAGAAATACCCACTCAGCAGAAAGAGTATTGGTAATCATGAGCTCATCTTGTTGACAAAGAATAACTTGAAGAAAAATGCCAAAAAAAGATAATTATCTCCCAAAAGCTGAGATGCTGCCAAGAATTTGATTCAGAAACTAGAGAGGAAACATGTGTTTTACTACATCCAACATCTGGTTTCATGTCCATAAGAGAAGTTACATATCCAAGATAAAAGTTTTGAAGAAGGTCCGAGTGGGATTACAATATCTTGTAAAATAATTTTATTAAAGATGTAAGTGGATATCTATCGAGACGGCTATTATGGTATTTGTATTTGTCATGTTAAGTAAATATGATTTTATATCTGTCTCATATTTATGTGGGTATTTGTTAAAGGGATCATTAGTAAATTTTATGATATTCGCGAATATTTACAGATATTCATAAATATCTTTTGTATAAAAATTATTTTTTGAAAAATAAAATTTAATTTCTTTTAAAGACACAAAAATTTGTTATCATCCATACAATTCGTTCTTAGTTTAATAATAAAATTTAATCATATTAATTTTTCTCTTATTCACCAAAATATAATTAGATTCAAATATAATATTCATATATTTTATTTTTAACCAAACAAATAAAAAATATTGTGATTATGAGTTATGATGAAAGAGCGGACGACAGAGGAGTAGGAAGAGAGACACTAATTTGACAGAAGAATGACGACACTAGTTGGTTGAACTGTAAAATTTTTGAAGTGACGTACGAATTATTGAAAAATTTAAATATGAAATGGTTAATAAAATTTGAATGAAATGTGAAAGGTTTTCCTCAAAGAAAATTTCAAAAAAGAAAGAAATATAAAAAAAATTAATTATTTTTATAATATAAAAAGATAAGATATAATAAACTAATAATATTTAAATAATTTTTATAATTTATTAATAAATATAAATATCCGTAGATACAAATATCATTAAACCCGTATTCATATCCATTAATATTAAATATTTAAATATTTATTTATTTTATTCATAAATATTCATTTAATTATCTCTATCACATATTTGTGATGGATTTTATCTGCGAATTACAGACACAAAAGTGTAATCATAAATATAATCAAAAGTGTTCTCAAAAGCATGCCATTGAGAACATCCTCCCACATAGATCTAATTGCATGCCAAATGATATAACTACTTGGCTTATGCTTAACATTTGGAACTCCATCATCACCAAATATTTGTATATAGAACTATATACTTACTTTAATTACGTGTTCTGTATTTACTTTTTTTAATATAAATACAAAGTAGAAAATATTAAATTAAGAGTGATGTGGTAATACTAAAATAATTAGATTGTGTGTAGTTCTTAAAAAATAATTAATGGGTTGATTTTAAAAATAAATTAGTGTGGTGGGACTAAAATTCCATTTTAATCAATTTACAAGATTTGTAAATATTCTCATTAATTAATATTATATTTTTTTAATATACTTACTTCTTTTAATTTTCTCACATTTTCACCCAACTTTTTAAATGATGCGTTCTTATGCAATTACTCTATTTGAGGTATTTTATTTTTATACTTCTTTTTGCATATCTAATCTATTAAATTCAAAAGTGCTAGATAGACTGAAATTTTTAATTGGTTGTGACGGTGAAGAAGATAATAAATTCTCCAACAACAAATGATGTTAGTTGAAATTTATGGTGAAAGATGTATTTGTAAATACTCTAAGGATCAAGTTAATATAAATAGAGATTATGAGTGTGAGGTTTTAGATTTTATAATAATGTGTATATAAGACTTCATTGTTTTTTACGCTTTATAAACATATACTATAAGTTTTAGGGAACCTATAACCCTCTTTAGGGCAATTGTCTCGTAGGACAAGTAGCATGGGATCATGTGACTCCCCTTTTTCCCTTCAACAGTTTGTATGAGACAGCCAGTTAGGAACATGTATGCCTCTAGGACTTTTATATTCCTTGGTACGTCCCTTGTTGAGACTCAGGTCATATGCTTTAAGACGTGTTTTTTTTATACCATTGGTTTTTGGGTGCTCCACTCAAATGATGTAATGTGGCAACAACCTTTGGGATGCGAGACCTTGTCAATATATTTATCTTTAAAAAGTGAAGGATATTGTTGGCAGTTATTTTAACGAATGTTTCAACATCAATCCATTTAGTGAAATAATTGATTGCAACTATTAGATACTTCACTTGCCTTGATGACATTAGGAAATGTCCCAAAATGTATGTTTCCCACTAGGAAACAACCAAGGTGACGAGAGTGTGTTCATCTCTATGGGTGGCGCCATATGTTCATCTTCCTGCCCTCGGCATTTTCACATCCCTGCACATGTTTTATTGTGTATTGGTGCATTATTTTCTAATAATACAAGACACTTAGAGCTTTCTTCACTATGCAACACCACCTAGATTCTTCCTTGAGAAATCTTCATGAATATCCTCCATAACATATTTATCCTCTTTATGGATGAGAAACTTCAATAATGGATTTTTAAGTTCTTTTCATTATAGGTGTCCTTGTTTTTTATTCTCTTACAACCATTTCCTCTATAAGGATGTACCTTATTATTAGTGGCATCCAATTGATTCGTGGATGTTACTTGCCTTTTAGCTTGATGGTTGTTATATTTATGGTAATGCTTAGGGAGACCAAGATTTCATATATCAATGTTTGGTTATAATCCCTCACCTTTGTGCTAGCGAATTTATATAGTAAATATGCTTTTGAAATTTTCTCTCTGGACATGTGTAGAATTTCTATGTCGATGAAGTTTTCCGTTACACTTCATCTAACAACAAAGTAATATTGCATAACTAATCATTTTGCATAGTACCCCCATTTGAATTAAGGTGTTACCCATCTCTAAGGCCATTTGAAGTCTTGCCAAATAAGTATCATACTATGATTTGATGTTCGACATAGGGGAAACTAAACCTTAATAAAAACCTCAGTGATTAACCCTTCGTTGTTCTCTAGCAAGTCTCGGCCTCACTTCTCTTAAGATTTGAAATACATTGACAAATATCGTCCCTTTAGACGACATCTTGGGGTATCTAATGCTGTTTCACTATGAAATCTATCAAAACTCAAACTTTTATGACTTTTAAGGGTTCGTAGGCAATGTCAAATTAAGACAGTTTAATGATCTATTTCTCCATTCTTCTGGTGAATGGGGTGGTCAGTTCTCACTATAATATGAAGTATTAGAAAATACTACCTCAATTTATGGGGGGTCTTTATTAGTGTCAACATGAATTTTATAGCTTCTAGTATCTTGTTTCAAGTCTCTGTAACACCTTGTCGACGTGTTAGATTAGGTTATGTGATTATTCATCCTCTTCCACCAGAAAGGCTTCATTGCCTCTATTTGAATAAATAAGATAACATCTTTATTGACTTAGGATTGGTCAAGACGAAAGGCTGGGATAACACTTTTATAAGTTTAGTGATTGGAGGACTCACATTCAAGTGTTCACACGAAAATTGTCTCTTTACTCGTTAGTTTATATAAGGATAATTGGCGATAGAATTCAATAGAGAAATCAACATTGTGCTTAACTGTTTATTCCCCGGTTTGATTTAGGGAGGCGTTATACTTATATGAAATTTACATTTTTCAGAGTTGACCTTGACCCCTCTTTCAATGAGGTAGTATCTAAAAAAATGCCAGTTTGAATGTTAAGCATACATTTCTCGAGGTTTAGCCACATATTATACCTTGGGACCAATTGAAACATAATTTGCAAATGGGCAACATGAGTTTCCTTTTGTTTATACTTAAAAATTGTATCATTCATGAACATTTCCAACATGTTCATAATATGATACTTGGGGATCTTTTTCATCATTTTCCGCTCTAACATTCTTGAGTCCAAAAGGAATTATCATACGAAAAAACTCACTTTCAACTGTAAAGATCATTTTCACATTATCTTTGGGGTTCATGGTTATTTCATTATATCTTGAATATGTGTCCATGGATGATAGAAATTTGATGCTAGAAAAATTATCTACATACTAGTTTATGTTTGGTAGTGGCATGGGTCATTGGAATAATCTCTATTGATATTGGAATGGTCAACGCATATTCACCATTTTTTTGTATATTTTATTGACAAGTACGACATTTAACAATCAGAAGTGTACTTTGCTACGATCATAATATCGACTCTTAAGAGGTCATATATTTTCCCATTGTTGTCCTTTACTTCTTGCATCATTGAGCCATATAGCAGGCATTCTTCTAGATACATAGGAGTTTATAAGTTACTTCGAGTTTGATTTCAGGCATTTTCGTCGTACCCCAAGCGAAAAAATTTGCATTTTTTATAAACATCATGCGAGTTAATCATTTATCTCTTTGGAAGTATCGCCCTTTATCTAATTATCTTTGACAAGCAGGTCTTCGCACAAACTTCTATAAATCTCCATTTGGTTATGGTCGCTCAATCCTCATTCTTTCATTTAAAGACAATGCTTATTTATCTTCATCATCGTAACTTGTGTGGCATGACTCCAAAAATAGTGTTGAAATTTGTCAGTTTTACATCTACAAACTCCTTGGGCATGGGTTCTTTGAACGATTCATAAATATGAGGTTCTTCTTTTTCTTCATGATTCTTTAGCAATGCGAGAAGACCTAAGTTTCATGCCTCCAGATCGGCGTTGATAATTTCTAGCTTGTCTTCCCTAGTGTGGCACTTCATTCTCACATGAACGATTGAAGATATTACACCTAGTACTATTGTAGGGCGCCCTATTATGCAGTTACATACAGTCTGACAATTGATTGTAAAAAATTTAGTTTTCATGGTTTTTATTGTCCTTTACTTACCGAAGGTGATCCATAACTCTAAATAATCCAAAGTTTAATAAAAGTGTTGTTGAACCCCTGGAGGTCACTTTCATTATAGGTTTGAAGAGTTATACTTATTTGTAGGGCATGGAATAACTCGATGAACACGATGTCACAATAATTCCCATGATCCACTAACACTTGACGAATATTGAAAATTTCCATGACAATCCTAACAAATGGTGGAACACGGTGGTTTGGTGCAGGTTGGTTGAAATATTATGCAACTATACATATAGAATGATAAAGTAATTCATGAGCGAAAAAGATAATAAAATTTGGTAACATGCATGAACATATAACATATACATATAGTGTTAGATTTATCTAATATTTTATGGGCTACAATCAATTGTGGTTTAATTTGTAAAAAACGGGTTAATCGTGATTCTGATGGGGGTGCATATATAAGCCCTTTAATTAATTAAGTGATCAATTTCTAACTAATGGCTGAGTATCTGAAACCTGATTGGTGTGGGTAAAAGTGTGGGCTTTAACCTTGGGCCCATAGTGGGTAGGGACTAGGGTTATATATATTATATGGCTAGGTCCCCTCTGTAATCACAAAAAGAATCAGAAACATAACTGACGGCTCCATAACTTGCCCCATTGAAAGTTGTGAACGGGAGTGTGAGATACAGAGAAAGATCCGGTCATTCATCCATTCGGAATTCCGAATCATGACTTCAACAAGTAAGTATTGATGTTTTAATCTCATATAATATCCATGAATATTTCCGCTTACATTTGGTATCAGAGCCTAGATTATATGAGTTAGGACTCAATTATTTATTATTATTTTTGTGAATACGAATTGATGGTATTATTTTTTTTATTGTCGTAATAAATTTTACCATTGTGGAACTGCTCCATAAATAATATGAAAATTGGAATTGATATTTTGTGATTACTAAATCGATGAAGTATATATGGAATCGAAAATCTTTTATGTATTTATTTTAATTGGAATTGTTGCATACTTCTTCAAAATTCATATGGTGAAAGTAATAGTGTTCTGATAGTACGTTATTTTTCAATTGCCCTTTATTTTGGATCAATTAAAACAATATATATGATTCTTTGGTTACTGAAATGCAAAATACGTGAATGCCGTCAATAGTGCCGGTAATTTTGTTTATCTGGTGTTTCTTTTGCAAATTAATAGAACAATTCCGGTATTTGTGCTTAATTTGTTTTCCCTTTCCAAGTTAATAGTCACTTCTAAATTCTTTTGTTCAATTTTTTCACGCCAATACAGTATCATATAAAATTATATATTACTAATTGAATTATATATAATTAACTAGATTAATTATTTTCAAGACAATATGTACTATATATTTCTAAATTTTTATTGTATTGTCTTGGACATTTTATTAAATAAATGTTAGTTTATATAAATTTGTAATATATTTGTTTTGTCAAGTATTTTAAAATATTATATAATATCTCTATAATATTGAGATTGATACTGTTGAAGACAATATTTATTAGGAATGTTATATGGTTTAAATTCATGATTGGTTCATGATTTATTTTGGCAAGAATTTTTCTTTAATTCCTATGCAAGAAATTCTATAAATTATTGTGTGTGATTATCACCAAAGTGAGATCGCTCGTTTTAATTTATAAAAGTCTCTTTGTAGTTTGAGAAATGGTTTTAAGTCATTACTGTGATTGTCTTCCCAAAGGTGGATAATTATATGTAAATATTGTGGTTGATTAAGGATATAACTATTGGAGATGCTTTGGTCTAAGGGATTTATTTACCCAAAGGAAATAAATTTCTAAACTCAATGTATGCTCATTGAGTAGCTTATTCTTGAAATTTGTAGATGAAGTTGTTGGAGGTATTTTGGTTTAGAGAATTTATCTACCCAAAGGAGATAGATTTTCAAACCCAATATATGCTCATTGAGCGACTCATCTGAGGTTCTGACCTTGGTTATAACCTGGGTTTTACGCATTCCACCCAAAGGGGATTGTGTGATAATGTTGGCCTCTTAGTGATAGCTTATGTTCATTAAAGCTATATCTTGCCTTTATTATTTGTTCTAATGCATTCCTATTTTGTCTAAACAATGACCTTCTCTATGAACAATTGTTCTGCTTCTATTGAGATCCTGAATGGGTCTAATTTTAAAAAATGGAAGAAAGACTTAGAGTTTTCGTTAGGGATTGCTGACCTTGACATGTCATTGCGTGAAACCAAACCTGTGATCAATGATCAGAGTACACCCGAAGAGAAAGAAAAATTAGCTAAGTGGGAGAGGAGTGATCGACTTAGCTTGTGTGCTATGAAGAGAACAATTTCTGAACATCTGATAAGTGGGTTGCCTGAAAAAGAGAATGCTAAAGAGTGTCTTACTGCTATTGGAGAGAGATTTCAGGTATCTGATAATGCTGAATCTGAATGTTTAATGAAACAACTCACGGACATGAAATATGATGTTTAAAAGCAACAGGTCTGGGACCTCCTATATTATGATGTTGACCATTATCAGGTTTCCTATCAGGAATTCTATGAGAAACACTATGAGTGTTTTTCTTATTTTTCCAAGATCTTTTACCAGAATGGGGTTTATCATGAAAGGTTAGGAGTGCTAGATCACTTTTCTCCTTCTTGAGTTTCTCTTCTTCAGCTACACACTTGGTAATGAGGTTATTGATAGTCCACTTATCACCAAATGTATTATAAGCAGTTTTGATTTGAGTGAACTCAACAGGTAGGAAATTTAAGGCATGAGACACAATAAAATTATCATTCAAGTCAATGTCATGGGATTTTAGTTTGGTTTGGACATGAACCATCTTAAGAATGAACTCTCTGACACCCCCATTGTTATCAAAAACCATGTTGAGAACATGGACATTGTGAGTTCTTTTGATGTACTTGGTTAGTGGGAGTTTGTTCTTTATGTCATTTTCTTTTATCATATTATATTTTATTTTAGACACTTTAAATGTTGGATTGTCGAGTACTTTCTATTTTAAGAAATTGATATTACAATGATTATTATTATTATTATTATCATTTGTCATTGTTTATTTACATGTAAATTGCTAAATTTGGGACTCAGTGTCATCGAAACCATTGTGCCTATGGTCGACACTAGTTTGGAGTTCAAGGCATGGTTATTATTTTGAGCTCGGTGTCTTCGGGACCACTATACCAGTGGTTGATGCCATATTGGAGCTGAAGTATGATTTTAAGCTCGACGTTGTCAGGACCACTGTGCCGGTGGTCGACGCCATATTGGAGCCGAGGCATTATGGTTTGTAAAACCATACAATTTCTTTGTGTTTAATGCATTTGAGAGAAATTGTTAAGGACTGACGAAGAAAATAGCAAATGGTTGTTGGATCACATCAGCATGTTATTTTCTTGCCACACTCCACACTGATGACTAGTTGACGGAGTATGTAGTATTTGTAACCACAAAAGGTTTTATGTCAATGAAGGACATAATAATCATCGTGATTCAATACTGCTTAACTTTTGTTGGATGGAGTCATATTCAGATACTGCACTTGGAATCATGGACGCATTTTAAGGAATTAGTCATTAACCCGAGAGTCATTTTCAAAATGTATTTTAAAATAAAAATCATACAATTGATTTTGCCCAAGTGGGAGAATGTTAGATTTATCTAATATTTTATGGGCTACAATCAGTTGTGGTTTAATTTGTAAAAAACGGGTTAATCGTGATTCTGATGGGGGTGCATATATAAGCCCTTTAATTAATTAAGTGATCAATTTCTAACTAATGGCTGAGTATCTGAAACCTGATTGGTGTGGGTAAAAGTGTGGGCTTTAACCTTGGGCCCATAATGGGTAGGGACTATGGTTATATATATTATATGGTTAGGTCCCCTCTGTAATCACAAAAAGAATCAGAAATATAACTGACGGCTCCATAACTTGCCCCATTGAAAGTTGTGAACGGGAGTGTGAGATACAGAGAAAGATCCGGTCATTCATCCATTCTGAATTCTGAATCATGACTTCAACAATTAAGTATTGATGTTTTAATCTCATATAATATCCATGAATATTTCCGCTTACATATAGTTGATCAGACTAGGAATTAAACATAAAGCCTAAAGATACAAGAACTAACATGACATAATACTAAATTTAATCACATTCAAAAGACTACATGTTCAATGACCTTTAGATTATCCAACAAAAGATATTTAGCTCAAAGTGAGCCTAGGAACAATCGATGATTGGGAATTCAGATTGCACATTTTTAAGTAAAAAGTATAAAAAATGATAAAATTAAGAAGTCACAACAATCTCTTGCAATCTTTCAATTGCACGTGACCTTTGGTGAATTGACTCTCCATATTAGCTCGTAGAAAAAATGGATATAGATTGATCAACGATAAATGAGACCAAATCTTTTTTATTCATTTGTTCGTTCACGTTGGTTATCTCTTTTTATGCATGATTTTGTTTCCTTTTAAAGTTCCTTTCTTGCTACTTGGGACAACCTCCTTCATCCATAATGTTTTTATTCTAGAATTCCTTATGTTTAAGCTATTACTCTAACAACTCTAATCAACTATTGAAAGTAGACAATCATGTATTGTCGTCACATCAAACATCACCGTAATTAAATTTACATATAAAAATCAAAAGTGAAATCCACATCTAGTGTGCTTAGTTACATTGCATAACAAACTAATTTAATTCAATTAAAATACTGTTCATAGCCTAATTTATAAGTGATAAATTCAACTATTTTAGACTTAAATAAACTCACTTAAATAGAGTTATCACACTCTCAAATTTAAACAATTATTTGCCCTCGTGTGAGACACATAAGTTGCAAATAATTTATTACTTAACTAAATTAATTCAAATTGCATTCAAACGTTAGCACAACTTGCATTAAATCTATCAGTTGCTTTGTATGAGTGTGTGGTTTAACCTATGATGTCCATAGTTACTTCACGGGGGCATAGCAGGTTTTCTAATTTATCTTAACCATCATAATCTAAGGTTTAAATTAAAATTTGAGTGAGAGAGGCAAACTTATATCTTATGGAATTCAGATTTTTATTCACTTGAACACATTTTTATTATTTCCATTTTTCTTTTTTCTCTCTCATTTTTTTCAAAATATTCTATCTTTTCATTTAAGATTTAAGAGAGGGCATATTTGTTTTAACTTTAAAAAATAGAAATTTTTTTTATATTTAAAAATATTTTTTATAAAAATATTTTTTAAATATTAAAAAAATTATAAATTGAAAGATTAACTTTGACATCATACAATATAGAACTGTTAAAACGAATTATTCCATACGATTCGTCAAATCCGAAAAATCATAAAACTTAAATTTTAAAATTAAAAATTATATTTTTCATAGTCTTTTTAGCCCAAACTTTATCGAATAGGGTTAGTTCGTATAAGCAATAAGTAGTTCATTAGATTCGCATAACAATAAGTTTTATAAAATTTATATATTATTTTTTTCTAAAATAAAACATTAATTTTTTTTTAATTTCACACAATTTTATCTATATTCTACTTAATCTTTCTCTTTTTAATTCTTATAGTTAATATAATCAATACTATTTTTTTAATATTTTATTAGTTTCTCTTCAAATATTGAATATTTTATACAATTTATATGTGTTATTCATTATAATATTTATAAAAGATAATATAGAACTTAAAAATATACTATGTTTAAAATAATATAATTTTTAGTTTAATTTATAATAAAAATTATAGGATTTTTTATTTAAAAAAGTCTGTTTAGAATTTGATAGCTCAAATTCATCTAAAATCGGGTTTGGGTAGTAATTTTCGAGCACATATTACCATAAAAATTTTTTAATCCAATTCTAAAAAATTCGAGGCCCACTACCGATTCGTGGAAATTTTACCCAATACCCCTGCGCTTATACCCATACCCCAACATTTTTAAAAAAATACTCATTTTATCCTTATATATTTTAATATTTTATTATTTTTTTTCACTTTTTTGATTTTTTAGTCTTCCGAAAAATTCATCCCACGATCTATCGGAACACTTTGAAAATGACTTCTGGTAGGCTTTTTTCTCAAACCGGAAGACTTGGACAAAGAGTTCCGGTTCACAAAAATACTGTACTGGAAGACTTCAGGAAAGACTTCCGGTTTGGTAATTTTCGTGAATGTTCACCGGAAGACTTGTAAAAAGTTTTCCGGTTTGTTTTTTGGCTATCGGAACACTTGCTACAAGTCTTCCGGTTTGTTATTTTGCCTACCGGAACACTTGCTACAAGTCTTCCGGTTTGTTATTTTGCCTACCGGAACACTTGCTACAAGTCTTTCGGTTTGATTTGTCCAATTTTTTTGATTTTTTTTTTGAATTTTTTTTGGAATTTTTTTTATGTAATTATTTCAGAAATTCCTTTACAAATATGCGATAAAGATCAAATATTCGTAGATACGTCTGATGTTTTTTCAACAACTCAGAGATTTGGTACACGAGAAGAGGTTTCAAACATTCCTTTACAAATATGCGATAAAGATCAGATATGCGTAGATACGTCTGATGTTTTTTCAACAACTCAAAGATTTGGTACACGAGAAGAGGTAATAAGATGGATTAAAGAGATCGGAATCCGAAATAAAGTTACGGTTATCATCACTTGTTCAAATATTAAAACAGGCAAGAGAGGAAGAAGTAACAAATTAATATTTGGATGTGATAAAGGAGGAAAACACAGAGATATTGATAGTGGAACCCAGAGTGCGACGAAAAAATGTGAATGTCCATTTAGAATCAGATCAATTCCAGCGGCTGATGGATTTGGATGGAAGATTGATGTAAAATTTGGAGTTCATAACCATGGTTTACCTGATAGATTAGAAGGTCACGCATTTGTTGGTAGGTTGACAGCGGATCAGAAGCAACATGTTATTGATTTGACAAAGAGAAAGGTCCCACCTAGACATATATTGCTTTCATTGCAAGAGCAAGATCCAGATAATGTCACTCGGATCACGCAAATATACAAACAGAAGAGTATGATAGAAAAAAATATAAGAGGTCCTAGAAGTGAGATACAACATTTGTTTAAGCTTATTGAGGAAGCAGGTTATGTTTATTGGAGTAGAAAAAGAGATGACTCTGAAGTAATTAGAGATATCTTTTGGGCTCATCCAGATTCAGTTAAGTTGTTGAATATTTTTCCTATTGTGCTAGTTATGGACAACACTTACAAGACAAACAAATATAGGCAACCTCTGTTTGAAATAGTTGGCATGACATCAACCGAGTTGACTTTTGCTGTCGCATTTGCCTATATTGAGTCTGAGCAAACTGAGACTTTTTGTTGGGTGCTAGATAAGCTTAAACAATTGTTTGTGAAGAAAGAGTTGTATCCACAAGTGATTTTGACAGATAGAGATCTTGCTTTGATGAAAGCCATTGAAATTGTGTTTCCAAGGTCGATCAATATGCTATGTCGATTTCATATTAACAAGAATGTTGGTGCAAAACAGAAACAATATGTGGCTAGTGACATGCAAAAGAAAATTGACGAATTATGGACGGATGTTGTATGGGCTAGTGATGAGGTTGAGTATGATCAAAGGTTGAACCAACTTGAGCAGACGTGTCTTGATTGTAATGAATTTATTGATTATGTGAAGGACACATGGTTGACACCACATAGACAAAGATTTGTTGGAGCATGGATTAATCGAGTGCTACATTTGGGTAACACTACGACTAATCAGTATGTATTTATTTTTTATATTTTTAAATTGCATTTTTTTTTTGAATTTTTTAATAATATTTTAAATATGTATTAATTTTATGGTGTGTTTGGTTCGGGGTAGATGGAGGGGAGGGGAGGGGAGGGGAGGGGAAATTTTTAATTAAATATGTTTGGTTCAAATTTTAGGGGGGGAGGGGAGGGGAGGGGAGGGGAGCAAAATCCCTCCAAAACACATTTTTTGGTTCCCTCCGAATTGGGGGGATTTGGAGGGGAGGGGAGGGAATATGAGTTTTAATATTTAAAATTTATTATATTTACTAAAATATCCTCAGTTTAATTTTATTATTTCAAAACTATTTGTTATCTTTTGTGTTACTGTTTTTTCTCGATTGTTTTCATCAAATTATTATAATTGTTCTCCACCTTCAAATTATTTTATAATTTTTATAATTAATATAAATCATAATCATTGTCTTTTTTTTATAAAAAAATTATGTTTCGTTATATTTGTTTTTTCTTTTAATTTTGTTATGTACTCTATCATATTTTCTTTTATATCAAATTGTAAACCATATCATTTTATTTATTTTTGTTTATTCATTTTATTAAATATTTTGAACCATTAATATTTAGTAATAAGTTATTTTATATATTTGTTTTGTTATATGATTCATTATAATTTAAACGATGTTATTGACATATAGTTTAATTTATGTTGGAAAGTTATAAGTCGAATCAATTATACTCAATTTTTTAACTTTATGTGACAAATAAATATTTTTTTAATCACTCAATATTAGAAATTTTATTACCAACAAAAATACGCACGAATTTTTCACATTTTAATATCGTATGACTTATATAAGATTATAAGGATAAAACTGTAAATTATTAATAAAACCCCTCCCCTCCCCTTCTGAACCAAACACATTTTTAATTAAAATCCCTCCCCTCCCCTCCCCTCCTCTCTTTTGAACCAAACACTTATTTGATTAAAAAATTCCTTCACCTCCCCTCCCCTTCCCTCCCCTTCATTAAAATCCCTCCCCTCCCCTCCCCCTCATTTGAACCAAACAGACCCTTAGGGTTGAGTCTGCTCATTGGAAGTTAAAGCAAATGTTGGGGAACAGTATCGGTGACATGGTCAGATGTTGGGAGGCTATGAATGACAACTTAAAGTTACAATTGCGTAATATTAGAGCTTCTTTTCAAAATAGTTTTTATGAAGTTAAGCACGCCCACGTAAGTCCATTTTACAATAATTTACGTGGTTCAGTGTCTCGGGATGCATTGAGACGCATTGTTGAAGAGTTAAAACGAGTTGATTATATTGGAACTAACAAGGAAATATGTCGTTGTACTCTTAGAACAACCTACGGATTACCTTGTGCTTGTGAGTTGACAGGATATAGAATTGATGGTTTACCGATACCAATAGATGTTGTATATGTTCATTGGAGAAAACTAAGTATGGAAGTTAAGTTGGACGAAGATGTAGATGATGGATCAAAGGTGGATATGAGTAGTGCAATAGATGAGTTATGGAAAAGGTTTAAGTCACTAGATGTTGTTGGGAAAAGGGGATTAAAAAGTAGGGTTTTTGAACTTGCCTTCCCTACAATGACTTTTATGTGTCTACCACCTGAGAAAATAAAAACTAAAGGGGGAGTCAAGAAGAAAGACAAAAAATCAGTAGGATATGATGTTTATAGAGACTCTTTGTATCACGAGTATGTTGATCAAGCATCTCAATCTTCACATATGCAATCTCAACCATCACAAACTTCGAAGAAATTGAAATTATCACAGTCTTCACAAAAGAAATCTCAACCATCACAGGCTTCGAAAAAGTTGAAATTATCACAATCTTCACAGTCATCTAAGCAGTTCATCCTTCAATTTCCTAATCACATCAGGTCATATATTGATGATGTAGTTAATGTTGTATCAGATGGTAATTGTGGATTTCGAGTCATTGCTTCATTGCATGGATATGGTGAAGATGGTTGGCCAATGGTTCGTCGAGACTTGGGGTTGGAAATAATACATAATGAAAGATCAAGTTTGTATGTCAATTTATTTACTGATCAGTTAGCAGTAGTGAGAGAATCTTTGATGATAGAGGAATTTGATCCTCAACCACCACATAAATGGTTAACTCTACCAGATATGGGTTACGTGATAGCGAATCGTTATAATGTTGTACTTGTCTGTTTAGGAATTGAATGCTGGACTTTCTTCCCTATGACATCTTCATTTTCACCGAATGTAGGAATTATGTTAATCGTTTTTAATTGCAAAACATGAATCGTGAATTATGTTACTCATTTTTTATTACAAAACATGAATCGTGAATTATGTTACTCATTTTTAATTGCAAAACATGAATCGTGAATTATGTTACTCGTTTTTAATTGCAAAACATGAATCGTGAATTATATTAACACATAAACATAAACTAAATAGGTCAAATTAGTCTAAAAGTTAACACATGAACATAAACCAATTAGGTCAAATTTGTCTAAAGGTTAACATATAATCATAAATATAAATAAAAGTCACTGTGATAGACCAAGATACAAATCAACAAACTGTGGGTCATCCTCTTCAGCACCAGTCTGCTGAAGATAACGATGTATCAATGAAGACATATGAGCCACTATAGGATCAGATGGTCCTGCTTCACATACAGGAACTGGCATCTCTGTTGTCGCATCAACACTGGGCGGTACCAGACGAGGATGTGAAACACGATAATACCACTTAAGATACCCATCATCTGTCTCATATGGGGTGGTGGCCGGTGCTGTCAGACGAATCACATTCTGAACGCTCTGATGGTAACTAATCCAGTCAACATCAATATCACCAGCCATTCGAGAATCAAGAGGTGGATGTGGAACATACTGCTTGTATCCAAACCGACGCAAACATTTGTCAGGCATGTATGGAACAATAGTGTCACCCCACCTCAGACACCCCATATAGAGACATAACTCATCAAACTGAAGCCATTCTCTATGATTCTCGAATGGGCGCCATATGACATCAACAGGTGTCAGCTTGTCCAGAATAGGCCACAAGTCATCCACCTTCAAGGCACCTTGCCTATAGGACCATCTCATCGCTCGTGGGAGACCCACATTATTAGCTGGTATCCAGTTCTCTCCTCTTTTCCCAAGTGTAGGAAAATACTCATGAATCCAACACTGTTACAAAATTTAAAATAATTAATTATAACATAATAAACTAGATAAATAAAATTAATATACTAGATAAAATTAATTAAAACAAAATATACTAAATTAAAATAAATACCTGTAGGAGAGTCGGATAACCACCAAGCTGCTTACAGCTGAACATAGAAGCATCTCCGAGATATCGGTAAAGAGTAACCAACGCAGCAGCTGCCCAACTGTATCCTGATAATCCATCCAAGTCTATAAACAGTGAGAGGTATCGTGCCTCGACAAGCGTAAACGTCTTGTCCACAAAAATAGTGGAACCCACTAACATCAGCAAATAAGCTCTAGTGGCATAATCCCATCGAGATGCAGCTCTGTGCTCTACGAACCGATCATATAACCACTCCAGCTTATAATAGGAACCCCTGCACTCACAGACTTGTTGTTGTGCTATTCTCTGTGACACTCCCAAATAATCAACAACCCACTCAACAGCAAGCGCTTCACTGATATCTTGAGGGTTCCAGAAGACTCCCCTGATGGGCAATTGAAGCAAGCAATATACGTCATCTAGAGTAATCGTCATCTCACCAAACGACATGTGAAATGAAGATGTCTCTAGATGCCACCTCTCTGCAAAAGCGGAAACTAGGTTTGTGTCTATCTTTGTTAAACTGGTTCTCTGAAGTGAAGCTAGACCAGACCTAAATATCCAGCTCTCCATCTCTCTGGGTAACTGTAGTGGAACCCTCTGAGTCAATGATCCGCGGTCGCTCGCGGATCAAAAACGAGTAATTTTTGTAAAAATGCAGTACATCGACAATTAAACTCGGATATCGTCTCAAGGATTCTTGTTTGTAATTAATCCACTGAAATCGTAATAGAGGGGGTTGGTTTGGTTTCTGATTCAAAAAAAATGATTATTAAAATAAGCTGTTGTAAAAAAGTGATTATGAAATAAATCAATCTACCGATTCGGTTCCTACTATCATCGATTACTATAATATTAATATTCTACGCGTTCATTCCTATTTGGATACAAGCTTAACGGCAAGCACGATAAGGATTGCGAGATATATGATCCTATTGTCCGAATTAAGCAAACGGTAAAAAGCTTCATGAATTAAGCAAACATGATTATTCAGACACAAAAACGAATTAAGCAAACGTAACAGTGTCTATGTTAGGATCATACAATCAACCAAATCAAATCAATATATTTCATACAATTGAGTTAAGCATACAAGAGTACAAAATCATTGAACGAAATTAAACAGATAATAATATTATAATAATCTCAAGTGTTT
Organism: Lathyrus sativus; assembly: GCA_963859935.3. Taxonomy (NCBI): domain Eukaryota; kingdom Viridiplantae; phylum Streptophyta; class Magnoliopsida; order Fabales; family Fabaceae; genus Lathyrus; species Lathyrus sativus. The sequence continues at coordinate 513,977,830 of OZ012736.1, forward strand.
GAACCTGAATTACAGTAGACCGACTCAGAGTGATTAGTTCTCCATTGTTCTCTTCAACATCAATTTTTTCGTGAAATGTGAATAATATGAACAATAACACGAGTTCTCCTTAAAAAGGCAAACAATGGATCCGGTTCAAAATCCAACTGGGTCAAAAATATAACTCAGGCCCAAAACATGACCCAAAACTAAAACAATATCCTAATGCTGCAACTTCAAACGAAATTCTGAAATTTTGGGCTCCGAATCTGACTTTGACTCCAACACGAAAGTCGTAGCTCTCTCTCTTAGCTTTCCAGCGATTTTTAGAACGCCTCAAACGGACTCCCGGAACTCCAGTTATGATTTTTCTCGCGAAAACTGCTAAAGCTGAAAAATAAATACGAAAAACAATTAAATACAAAAATAAAATAAAATATAAAAACACGTTAAAACATAAAAATAAATAAATAAAATCAAAGAAATGCTTGAGTACAAACATGGAAGAACGTGCATCAAAATGCACTGATCAGTCAACTTTAACCCATGTCCCGCCACCTTTAACTTTTTCTTCGACCATCTCTCCTGAAAAAAATTAAAAGTAAAAATATTATAAAATTCAATATTAAAAATTCAAATTCTATTCAATATTAAATAATTTTCGTTTACTTACCTCACCGAACCATATACGGTATGCAACATGTTGTTCGTATTTAACTAACAGAGACGTATCATACGGTCCTCCGGGATATCCAACCGGCTTGGATGCTGATGCAGATGCATCAAAATGCTCTTCTTCAGCCATCCTCCATGACTCGCCCCGTCCTAGTCCACGAGGGATCCTACCGTCTCTGCCTCTTGTGCGCACCACTAAAAAAAATCAATATAATTAAAAATTAAAAAAAACAATGAACCGGAAGTCTTCAAGAAAGACTTCCGAAGATGAAACGAAACATTGAGTGAACCGGATGTCTTTAGGAAAGACTTCCGGTGACTAAACTAAAATTTTTTCTGAACCGGAAGTCTTCAAGAAAGAGTTCCGGTGAACAAACTCAAAAGTTTGTGAACCGGAAGTCTTCATGAAAGAGTTCCGGTGAAGAAGCAAAAACAAAATACAAACCAGAAGACTTACTCTTAGTGTTCCGGTATGTATTGCAACTGAAATGTGTTCCGGAAGTGTTTGTGTGAAGTTCCGATTCGTAACAAAATTTGAGAGCTTCTGGAAGTCTTAAAATAGAAAGTGAAAAATGGAAGTGAAAAATATAAAAATGTAAGATTATAGATATTTAACTAAGGATATTTTGGTCCAATATTTTTTAGTGTAGGGGTGTGCGTATAAGGGCATGGGGTAAAACTTTTCCGATTCATTTAGGGTTAGATAATTTATTTTGACAGCCCTATATATAAATATATATTATTATTAAAAATAAAATAATAATATTAAAAAAATATATATATCACAAAAATAATTTTTATAAATAACTATTAAAAAAAATTTAATTGACAGTTAATTTTTTTTACATTATCAATTACTCATAACTACTAATTTATTAAAATTAAAAATTTTAATTTTAATTTTAACCGTTTAAAATATAATACAAACAGATAATTTGATGTATTGAGAATGTAAATTTTTTATATGGACGGGTGTATAACCATTAATTTCTTGAAAGCATTATTTTAATTTCTCTTTCTTTCATTTTTATTGCCTTGTAAGAAAAAATAAATAATAAAATTAGAGCATTATTATTTGGAGAGAATAGTATATTAAATAAACCTACCCTCGAAAGGCAGCTACGCATGTTAGTTATTTTCCCTATAAGCGGTTGTCATACTTGGAGGGTGACATTTGTCTGCCAACTTTGTTTTTCACACCCCATAATCACTCTTTAAACCCCACAAACAATTCCCATTATTGTACTATTTCTAGTATTAACGAAGTCGGCACTATATCCGGCTTGGGGCAATTATTCTCTCCCATCTTCAGCTCGAATAAATAAAGTTGAACTTATATTAACTTGTCTCTACATGCTACTAAAAGATTACAGAATATATCTCTAATTCAGTTTATGGTCTTAATTACAACACACGTTACTATTTTCCATAAAGTTTTAGAATTTTTCACCCAAATAACCATGTTTACACACAAATATTTCTAATATACCCAACTTTCCAATATATTCTCCAATCTACCCTACTTTTGGATTTTTTTTATTTTTTTTTACAAGGGGGCGCCATAGGGGTTGGAGCCTCCCTTATAATTTGTATGGGGGCGCCATGGGGGTTGGAGCCTCCCTACAAATTATAAAGGGGGCGCCATACCCATTGGAGCCTCCCTTAAACGAAAATTAAAAATTATTTTTAATGTTTAATTAATTTAAAAATATTTAATAAATAATTTTTAATAAATTAAAATTTTTTTAAAAATAATAATTTTGTAAATAATAATTTCTGAATAATTTTTAACAATTCATATTTTATAATATTGAAATTGTTTCATATTTTTAACAATTTATAAATAAATAATAATTAATATTTTCATTAATAAATTCTAAACAACAAATAAAAATTAATTTGGATTAAATAAATTTAATCACATACAAATTAATTAAACATTTAAAGTGATGCATGGGCCAAAGTGATGCAAATGCTTGATGATGACACAGTGGACCCGACTCCACCACAAAGACCACCAAGAAACGTGCGTAATCGAAGATGCGGTACGGACGGACATTTAAATCGACCAAGTCGTAGAAATTAGTGTACAAGATCTTTCAAATGTAGTCATTTGTATGTGATTAAATTTATTTAATCCAAATTAATTTTTATTTGTTGTTTAGAATTTATTAATGAAAATATTAATTATTATTTATTTATAAATTGTTAAAAATATGAAATAATTTCAATATTAAAATATGAATTGTTAAAAATTATTCAGAAATTATTATTTACAAAATTATTATTTTTAAAAAAATTTTAATTTATTAAAAATTATTTATTAAATATTTTTAAATTAATTAAACATTAAAAATAATTTTTAATTTTCGTTTAAGGGAGGCTCCAATGGGTATGGCGCCCCCTTTATAATTTGTAAGGAGGCTCCAACCCCCATGGCGCCCCCATACAAATTATAAGGGAGGCTCCAACCCCCATGGCGCCCCCTTGTAAAAAAATATAAAAAAAATCCAAAAGTAGGGTAGATTGGAAAATATATTGGAAAGTTGGGTATATTGGAAATATTTGTGTGTAAAGATGGTTATTTGGGTGAAAAATTCAAAGTTTTATGCTATCTAATGTGATGTATCCTCCCACTTCCACTTCTAGTATATTCTTCCCATTCAGATCGCACGTTACCCCATTCATACTCTTACTATTCTCACCTCACCCCACATTACCACTATTAACAACCAAAACTACATTTTCCATCTTATCTTAGACACCACCACTACCTAACAAAAACAATATCATCGGTTCAAATTAAAAAATTTAATTTGCACTCTATTAAAATTTTAAATGATATAGTAATGGTTATAATTTTTTCAATTGTATTTTTTTAAAAATAAAATATCTTAAAACAATATTTTATTATATTTTTTAACTAGCGTACAAAAACCTTAAATCAGAATCATTCTTTCTTTCTTGTTGAAAAAAACAAAATAACATTAAAATAAATAAAGAAAGAAAAAGCAAAAAATAAATATTTGCCTTTATAGGAAAGGACTATTGTTTGTTGTGTTGTTACCTTTCTCCATATCCCCTTCACTCCCATCTCAACAACAACAGCAACAAAACAAACCAAATCAAACCAAACGGAGCAACAACATAGTACAACTGTTCCTTTCTACACTCCACAATTCATCTTCATACTAATTAGGGTTCGTCTTCCCACATTACCACTAATAACTGCTAGTTATTAATTAATCCCTCACTAATCACTTCCTACATTACTATAAACGATCCATGAGGGTTTTGGTTTTGGGTTTGGGTTTGGGTTTGTGTATGTTACCCTAACCTAACTCCGAAGCTAATTTCCTCCGAAGCTCAAAATGGGTGTGAGTGTGGGGAAGGCTTGGAGTTTAGGAATGTTATCGACGAACCTAGCTCTGTTACCAAACAACAAAAAGAAACATGTTTGTTCTCAACAACAAAGGAAAACAATCACGATCTCTTGGTCTCTCGTTTGTGGTTTCATGCTTTTCATTTTGGGTTTGATTTCTCTTTTTACTGGTCACATGCTTTCTGATCTCGAATGGTACTCTCATCGATTGGTTCATCCTAATTTCTACTCTAGATTGGTATTATGAATCATCTTTTTTTTTTTTTTTATTACTTTCCTGTTTAGTGTTAATCATAAATGCGTGATTTTGATTGGTTAATTTGAGAGTTTATTGATTGTTTTCCTTTTTTAGGATGGGAATTACCGTGCGCCAATTGATATTTGGAAATCTAAATTGTCTAAATATTACTATGGGTGTAGTGACCGAGGGCGCGATTATGCTCGTGAGTTTCTTCTTTGATTAAGTTCTAAATGTGTTGTTTTATTTGTGAGTGTGAATTACATTTCTGTTTATTTTCATAGTTAGTTTGTTGCATTGGCTAACAGGTTAAGTGATTGTGTTTTTTTTCCGTAGCTTTTGAAATGCATTTAAGGCATGGATGACGATGTAAACATACTATAATTCTAAATATGTATGTATTGAGGGTTTGTTTGAATTAACTTATTTGAGCTTGTCTACTGATATATATAAGCACATGTGAGACTAATTGGGAGAACTTGTGAAAACAGTTTATCCAAAAAAGGTATGAGTGCAAGTGAAACAAATATTGTTTTTGAAATAATTTTTTAGCTAAGCCCTTTTTTTATACAGTGAAGGTGTGCTGAAAATCCGGTTTATACTTTATGGCATGTTTTATTTGTGGTGTGTTGTGTTAGTGAACTTGTGAATAGACTTAAGAGCCTCCGTTTTGTATTTTGATTTGTTTGTGAACTGATGGTCTTTTTAAGAATGAGTTGAGTATTATACTAATTTTTCCATTGCTAACTTTCTTATTTTCACAACCGGATAATATAGCTGCTGTGCCTGAGCAGATGTCAAATGGCTACTTGCTTATTGCAGCTAGTGGAGGATTGAATCAACAAAGAACCGGGGTAAGTAGGACACAAGTTTCGTAACATGCTAGGTCCTGAAATGAGAATTTTGTTTAGGATTTGCCATCTCTGTTGCTCCCTTATAGATTAACAGAAAAAGATGAGAGCTTTATACACTTTTGTGTTATTTAAGTTGGCTCTGATTCAGTTGTTTTCTGTGAATATGGGGCTTTTCCTTAGGTTCTCTTGCATAGTCATGCAGATAAATTAAGTTATTTTTAATAATAATGTATAAGTTTTTTCCGTGTAAGTGACAATTGTGATTGATTCTTCATTCAGATAACAGATGCTGTAGTTGTTGCACGGATTCTTAATGCTACACTGGTTGTACCTGAGTTGGATCATCATTCGTATTGGAAGGATGACAGGTAATCTGCAGATTCTATCATGCAGTTTTTATAAGAATCAAGTTCAAGTGCTTCGTTTAATAAGCATACTCTTGTTTGAAATTTGAATGCAGTGACTTTATCAATATTTTCGATGTTGATTGGTTCATTTCTTATCTTGCAAAAGACGTTACTATTGTCAAAAGAGTTCCTGATAAGGTGATGAGGTCAATGGAAAAACCCCCATATACAATGCGTGTCCCAAGGAAATCAGAGCCTGATTATTATCTTGATCAAGTTTTGCCGATACTTTTGAGACGACAGGTGTGGCGCCACTTCCCTGATTTTTATTTTGTATTTTAATGGATGTTTTGATTCATTAAATAATATTTATGAAACTTAAGTAATTGGTTTTTGTCAATTTGCAGTGTTTCTATGAATTTGGGTGTGGTAAGGTGATTTAGTAACTAACGTTTAGGAGATGTCGCAGGTTGTACAATTGACAAAGTTTGACTTTAGACTTGCTAATCACCTTGACGACGAGCTGCAAAAACTAAGATGCCGTGTTAATTATCATGCTTTGAGATTCACAAAACCTATACAAGAACTTGGTCAAACAATTGTTATGAGAATGCAAAAGATGGCACGTCAGTTCATAGCAGTCCATTTGAGGTTTGTCTTCACAACTTCTTTACAATGTTTTGAAATTGAAAGGCATTTTAATAGTGTGAATAAATGCAAAATTTAGGAAGTGTTTGTTTAGTTATACTTTGGGTTTGTGGTGCATCGGAAGGGAACCTCGAAATCATCTTTCTCGTGCAACTCAATAAAACTAATATGTTATTAACAACTTGTTTCATTCCAAAGTTTGAAATGGAATAGATGGCAAGAGTTTAGGATGTGAGGAGGATCCATGGTAATTACCACTAACAACCTCGTTCAATATTTGATTTATCGTAGGTTTGAACCAGATATGCTAGCATTTTCCAGTTGTTATTTTGGTGGGGGAGATAAAGAAAGAAACGAGCTTGGTGAAATCAGAAAAAGGTGGACAACATTACCTGTAAGACCACAATCCATTAACTTTCTAAGTACAAATTATGTTGCTATGTAATACTGCTTAAGTCTGAATCTGATTTATTTTTATGTTGATACGAAATGAATGAATTGTTGCCTCGTGATAAAACAGGATTTGAGTGCAGATGGAGAACGTAAGCGAGGGAAATGTCCTCTTACTCCTCATGAAGTGGGTTTGATGTTGCGCGCACTTGGCTTTACAAATGACACATACCTCTATGTTGCGTCGGGAGAAATATACGGAGGGGACGAGACTATGCAGCCTCTCAAAGATCTTTTCCCCAACATCTATACAAAAGAAATGCTTGCTGATGAAGAGCTGAAACCTTTCCTTCCATTCTCATCCCGTCTTGCTGCTATAGACTACATTGTTTGTGATGAAAGTGATGTATTTGTCACCAACAACAATGGCAACATGGCCAAGATTCTTGCAGGTCGAAGGTAAGAATATACAACTACTTTCCTAAGATTCAAATTGTAGAATTTAAGCATTAATGTACTAATCTTAAGTCAATTTGTTTCCCAATAATCAATAATTCAGGATATATATATTTCCTTATTAACCATTCTTTTTCAAATTCTTCATTTATAAGTGTTATGAGTTAACTTGTTTTTTCTTTGGCTAAAGCAAAAATTCTATAAAAAGTATAACTTGTTACATGGGGTTTCTGAAAAAAAATTCTTGTATGAAAAGTATAACTTGTTACAGGGTTTATGTAGAGCTTGTGTATGGAATATGGATTGGCTCCTTTTATAAACAAAAAATTCCAAACTTGATGCAAAAGTAGGGTCTTCTAAGTTGTCATGCAAAAGTGCTTTTGTGTGTTATATAGTATTAATCACTTTTACTGCCTACAGTTTTTTCCTCAATCTTTTACTTTTTGTTAACCTGTTAAACTTTCTTTTGTTACTAATAGGAGATATATGGGTCACAAAAGAACAATCAGACCGAATGCAAAGAAGCTTAGCACGCTTTTTGCCGGAAGGCATCAGATGGATTGGCATACCTTCTCCAAAAAAGTTAAGGCATGCCAAAGAGGATTCTTGGGAGAGCCAGATGAGATGAGACCTGGACGTGACTATCAAGAATTTCCCAGCTCTTGTGTGTGCGAGAGACAATACGTGAATGAAGAACCCGGTACAAAGATCAATACCTGACTGGTTGACTACAAAAGATAAATCAATGTTCAAAGGAACTTTGGACCGGGAGGTTACTGCGTGGAGAATGTTTTTGTTAAGAATCCTCACTATGCTGTTTTCGTCAGCAGAATATTGATTGATCAAATGCGACAATGCCTCCATTTTCGCACTCCAATTGTAAGTGTAAATCATCAGGAGGGTAGGATAAATGAGTGGCTTAGTTAGATCCTAGAGACATCAATGTGTTGCCAAATGTTAATAGATGAATATAAACACATATGCTTGTTGTAAATTACTAAATTACGTTCAAGTTTATAGCTGCAGAATGTGAGAGTTCTAGATCATTTATCAAAGGAATACACAAAATGAACTTTATTTTTTATTTTTGTTCAATAAGCCTAACAGTTAAGCCAACACTTAGTTTTGGTGAAGTGAAGAACTGCAGATCGAATCTCCATTTTATCATGTAACAAATGCTTTGCATTCTTTTTACAATTAGAGTTGTAACATTTTAGAATTACAGTTTTTAAAGAAATTGAATGACTATCATTGATGGAATAAATGATTGGTAATTTTATTTAGGAGTTCCAGATGCTTCTCCAAGAGCCACTCATCCAGAAACCAGTTCCTGGTTCAAATAATATAATAATGTAACCAACGACCAAAAGCGGCAACCATTGAATAAGTATTTGAAAATGCTCATGACATCCTTATGTATATTTTAGACACTTAAAGAAAACATTTGGAGATGCTTTTTCGGACATATTTAAATTACACCTAAATGCGTTATTCTCAATTTCACCTCCATTTTGATCAAAATATAAATTGGAGATACATCTTCATATAATATTTGAATGTATCTGGAGATACATTTCCATATAATATTTGGGTGTATTTGGAGATTCATAGTTCAGTCTCATGAAATCCTTTTATAGAACAGCATCATTGTTTCAACATTATAATTTTTTGAGGCCAAGTTAAAATAACATAAAATCAAAGTAAAATCACACTAAAATCAAATTTAATTAAAGATAAATGAAAGTAAAAAAATCATACATTAATTCATAACTGCAACACAATACATAATATTTGTCTGAAAATCTGTCAATGCATGTTCTTGTAGGCTACTAATTTCGTTACACTACTATCTAATGTATCTAAAACAACTAATGTAACTTAAACAATCAACTACAAATCAAAACATAGAAAGAGAAATTTGTTGGAAAAACTTACAAATTAAGATTGATGAGAAGGAGAAGGAGAAGAAGTTTGAATGTGTGAGATGTTGAAAAAAAGAAGCAGGAGCTCTAATGGTAGAAATTTTAATGAATGCATGAGATGCTTGAATGTGTAAGTGCTCAAATGTTTTATTTTGAGATGTTTTTAAAAAATGAAGAAGGAGAAAAAGGGAAGGCCTGATGTGAGCATATGAAACAAAAGCGTCCAAAGATGCAGTGCGAAAATATGTAACGAAAGCATTCAGAGATGCATCTCTTGACTACCCACTAACTTTTGAATAAATAGTGTATTCAGAGATGCATCTCCAGATTAAATTTTGGCATAATAGGGGTGCCCAATCAATTTCATCTAAAAATAGATGCGTCTGAATATGCATCTCCAGACGCTAAGGGAATTTGTGAATTTTTACAAAGGTAAGGGAACACATATAAGGGTGGAAAAAGTAATTCCCTAAGTTTCTGTTTGTATTGCACCATCACCGTCTTCAAATAAGGTATTTTCTACTATAGCGCCATTAATAGCCCAATCAAACTGACCCAATTGATAAACCAGGAATGCAGAAATAAAAACAAGGGCAATACTCTTCCCACCCTTACGTGTCATCCCACACCACCATGAAAAGTCCATAATGTCCCTAGCGTCCGAAAATGCATCTCCGGACGCACCAATTTTAGTCATCTCTCATACCATATTGAAGTGACATCTCTTTTACGTTAAAATATAATTCGGAGATGCATCTCTGTATGTGTAAAAAGAGAGTACGCAAATGTATCACCATAAACACCATTTATTCACCCATTGAGGGGTTGTCCGTGTGAGTGCTAAGTATTGCTAACTGCAAATTAAATCGGATTTTGAATTATGTCAAACAAGGGACAAGGTAGTATACTACATCGTAGCTCTTTTGTATATTGGACGGTATCAACCTACGTTTGGATACTCATTTGTCCCCTTAGCCTTAGGATGCATAAAAAGAGTCACTAAATAAGTTTTACTTGTCTTAGGCATGTCATACACACCAAAAATAATTTTTGTGTGTCAGGCCGACTCCCACGCTCCATGAATGAAGCTTGTAGATTCTGCCCACAGGTCGCATGTTAGGTCGCCTCACAGGCCGGCCTAAGCACCTTCATAAGCCGACCTATAACTTTCATAGGCCGACCTATGCAAGTTAAAACTTGAAAAATTATTTTTGCATCTTATTTTTCTTGCATCCTTTTGCTCATTTTCTTCACACGCCTATGTATACTCATACATGCATTTTTTTCTAGATAAGGTTTCCTAATGAATAAAACCTAAACAAAACCAGATCACAAAGTTTCCCATCATCTTCATCCCTTCTTCTATGCATACACACAATTGAACTAAACATATTCATTTTTTGATTGGGTGACCATCTAGATTAACCTTGATAACGTCCAATTAGGTTTGGTGTAACCAAGAATATTGGGTTGGGGGTTTTGTGTATTTCAAATAAAAAAATCAAGGTGAGGTTTTCCTTCAAGATCAGGTTGATTTGAAGGTTTTTGACAAGATCATGTCAACACAGATTCGACCGAGTGATAGCCTTGGGTCAGGGTGGTTTCCTTGCAAGGGAGTAGCGCGAGACGGTGAATTGTGTTTGGGAATCTTGTGTTTCAACAAGTTGTGCGCTCGGAATAATCGGAGGATTGTAGCCGCATTGTTGGTCACTTGATCAAGCTTTGATCAAGGGTTGGAGGTGGAAGAATCAACACAAAATAATAGGGTTTTTGGGATTTGCATTCCTCATCTCTTTTATAAACAATTTTCCAAAAAAAAGATTAATATCACTATCTCAATTCGATTTGGTATTGACGACAGGCGTACCCATAGCAAGGCTGATTGGAGAACTGCCTAAACAAATCTTGGCCTCTCTCTCTTTCTCTCTCTCTCTCTCTCTCTCTCTCTCTCTCTCTCTCTCTCTCTCTCTCTCTCTCTCTCTCTCTCTCTCTCTCTCTCTCTCTCTCTCTCTCTCTCTCTCTCTCTCTCTTCACCTCTTTTATTATTAATTACACAATTTATCGAGTTCACCGTTGTTTGATCAATTCGATTGGAAATTGTTTTCTACTATCTTTTAAAGGTGTTGTTGATATAATAACAATCACTTTGATTGTGGTAGGTTTTTAACATCAACAAAACAAACTAATTTCCAATTTTTATCGATTGCACATCAAGTGTTTGATAAATTGTTTGTGTGTATTTTGATTGTGTTTTGGTTCATTGGATATACAAGTTACAATTAGCATTGCATTTAATTGATTCATAGATTGATCATTATTGAACATTTACGTTCTTTATCACTCTGTTTGGTTTGTGATACGTATATTTCTTTTCGATAGTAGGTTCGGTTAGACGATTCGATCCGGTTCGTTTTTCCACTGCGCCATATTTTAAAAACAGATTTTTGCCAAAGGTTTTTTGTTGTAAAATTTGTGATCTATTCACCCACCCTCTAGATCGAAGCCTATTTATTTCATTATGTGATTGAGATACATTTCTTAGAAGAATGGCTACTGAACCTATGGGTGTGTACAATAGAGCACCAAATTTCACCGGAGGAAATTGTGGCTATTGAAAAACACTTATGCGTATTCATGTCAACTCCGCTGTCAAAGGTATTTGGGATACTATTCAAAATGGTCCAAATGAAATAATTATGACCAATGAAAATGATGTCACAATACCTAAACCGAAAGCATGATGGGATGATAATGATAGGAAGTTATGGTCACATGATTGGAAAGCGAAAAATATTCTCACTTCCGCCTTGAGAGTTGATGATTTTTATTGCGTTTCTCATTGTGAGACCGCCAAAGCTATGTGGGACGCATTAGAGATTGCTCATGATGGTACTAATGATGTCAAACAATCTAGGATCAACACATTGAATCAAGATTTTAAGCTATTTCGTATTGAGCATGGTGAAACCATTGCAGATATGCGAAAACGGTTCACTCATCTTATAAATCGGTTAAGTGCGCTATAAAATCTTATTTCCAATGAACTTGCTACTAAAAAAGTTTTGAGGTATTTAAGTAGGGAATGGCAACCAAAGGTCACCGCTATTAAAGAAGCAAATTATCTTAAGTCGCTTGATCTTACAACTTTGTTTGGTAAGTTGGAAGTGCATGATAAGAGCTTACTTGCTTGGCAAAATACGAGAAGGAGTACGAAAAACGATCGAAGAGTGAGAAAGAGAAGGACAAAGAAGAAGGGAAGAAGTCCATTGTTATAAAGACAAGGCCTTCTCAAGATGAGCAAAGGGATAGTGAACCTAAAGATGAAAACGAATTCGATGAAGAAGATATGAGATTGTTCATAAAATGAGTCAATAAATACAAGTTGAAACGTGGCGACAAATATCTCAACAAGTATCACGATAAATCAAGAAGGTTATAAAGTTCCTCAAAAGAAGAAGATGAGAGCAAAAATGGTAAGTCACAAAGTACGTGTTACAACTGTGGTAAACCCGATCACTTTAAACCGGAGTGTCCAAAAATCAATAATGAAAGAGGCCGACACAAAACGTCTAGAAAAGGTAGAAGAGCTTATGCCGTTTGGGAAAGCGAAAGTGGTTCCTCAAGTGATGATAGCTCTACTTCAAGTGAGGAATCGGCCAAGCTTTGGTATATGGCAAACAAAGGAAAGAAAAAAGTTGTAAAACACTCTAAACTTGAAGCTTCTCATGATTTAGTTTTTTCTCAACTTCAAGAATCCTTTGAGAATCTACAAAGACAAGTCATAGATGTTTTCAAGAGATTAACTTCAAACAAGAGAATCATATATCATTTGGAAGCTAAAATTACTGAAAATGAAAGACAAGTGGAAGAACTAAGAAAGTCTATGTCAAATATTCTAAAAGGACAATATGAGGACCCTAGATCTTTGTGGAATTTTGGTTGTGAAACATGTCACATTTGGCAAAAAGAGTTAAGGAATCTTAAAGCTAAACTTGATAAGGTTTTGAAACCCAAGGTTACTTTTGCTATAGATACTTCCAAGTATGACTTACCAGCTCACGATCCGTATCGGAGGTATAGTTACGTTAAAAAGGAACCAAATAGCAAAAGGTTATCTTCTCTAAACTTATAGTGTCACTACTGTTGTAAAAAGAGACACACTATTGCAAAGTGAAGAGTTAGGAAACTCCATGTTTCTAATGATGTCTTTAAATGGATCCCTAAATGCAATCAAAGTTTTACTAATCCCCAAGAACCTAATGAAGATTGGGTACCTAGCATAAGTTGTTAATCATGCAGGAAAAATATATTGACTCTATGGAGAGAGTATGTGATCTTATTCGTAATCGTAGAGCATCAAGGCAGAACACTGTAACATGTCCTTATTATTTTGATCTATGTGACTAACAAGACAAATTTTGTTATCAACCAGGTTAACTTTTTGTATTTTTTTAAGTGGTAAAAGTGTGTGAATGATTATTACAAATGTTTTATCCGAGAAGTTTCTGGATAGGTGATTCTCTTCATAATATTAGGGGTGTTTGTGGTTCGGTTTGGATCGGCTTTAAAACAAAATATCATATGATCCAAAGATAAATTTGTTCATGGTTTGGTTCAATTTTAGATGATTGATTAAAAAAATCTGATTCGATCCGATCCAATTCAACGTGGTTTAATTTGGATCAATTTTTTGGATATCCAAATTACAAATTATAGCTTTTATTAATATTCTAAAAGTACTAATAAATAATAAGCTTGACATAATATATAATATATTATATCAAAAGTTAATATTATAAGATGAAAATAATAAAAATAAATAGATTAAATCAAACTAATAAATATTATTTTAAAAAAGAAGTATCATTTAATATTAAATTAACACAACATATATTAATAAATAAATAATATATACATGCGGTTTGGTTTGGTTTGGATCAATTTTGAAAAATCAATCTGAAATCTGATCCAAACCGGACGGTTTTTACAAAATGACATCCAAATACATCTAAAAAAATTCGGTTTTTTGTGGCTTTCGTTTTTTTTTGGATCAGTTTGCATTTTTTATTTAGATTGGTTTGGATTTAAACACCCCTACATAATATAGATATATCTCTACAAGACACTCTCAAAGAAACTGAAATAAAGGAATTGATCAGCCTAAAAGGATGGAACTTGAGAAAGTAGAAGATAACAATTGTGAAAAGGGGAAGGTTGGAAGTCCAGCTGCAGTGGACTATCTTCTTTTGACTTGGAAAACCTCCAATGATCATTAAATCAATAATTACTGGATACATTGATAATCTCACTTTCAAATACTTGTACAAAAAAAAGTGGTAAGAAAGTTGTGGTCTTGTTTGTTTCGTGGCACATAATGCATTTATTTCAACTTTTGTTCGAAAGTTCGTCGTGTAATGCTTGTGCATTTTCTGTCTTGTGTACGGTGAGGTAATATTGTTTTAACCCTATTTCTCGTTATGTATGTATGTGTTTCTTTTACCTGTTTATTTCATAAGAATATGTGATGATGTTTGTGATATGTGTTTACTTCCAAAAATATCAAATGTGATTGTTGCATGTTGCATTTTACATGATTATAGTAACCATACATAAAGGCCATCATGATTCATTTTCATCTTGAACCAAATTATGCTTAAATTTGTTTTCTTTCGTTGCATGTGTCAAGCAAACAAACCATAAAAATTGTTCATGTACATATCCATCTCATAAACCTTTTTTTCATGAGTCATCACATGTCTCTCAAAGTCATCAAAAGTCAATTAAATCAAATCATAGTGAAATTCTGAAGTCTTTAGGTCGACACAATCTGGTACAAATAAACCTATGCAAGTCAAATTTTGAATTTGCATGAAATGCTTCAGTACAAGCTGACCTATGTCATTTCAAGTCAACTCATGTCATTGCTAGCTTCAATATGTGTCGACCTATTGTATGGATAGGTCGACACATGCGATCTCAGGTCGACTCTTAAGTGTTGTTTGGGACATTTCTCATCATTTTTACTCTTATTCTTGCATGTACCAAGTTACCCACTACTCTAAATTCTCTCAAAAAGCTCAAAGACACCAAGATTCTTGCTTTTGAATTCAATCGAACATCACAAATTTGTCCTTAATCATCAAATATGGTCCTTTCCTACAAAAATTCATCATATTTTCTCTTCTTTTGTTCAAATATCCCAAACTTATCCATTATCATCTAAATTCCAAAATTTCTCCCTTGTTTTGTATTTGTTGCTGCAAAATAGTTTTAAGTTATTGTTGTTCCTTCTATTTGAGTGTGTGGGTGTCGTTGTATCACTCATTCTCTCACAAGTTTCATTCACGCATTTTCACAAACACCTTGTGTGCAAGTTGTATCTCACAAATCCAATGCCCTCTAAGTCAAAGAATGCTTCCAAAGACAAAGGCAGGGCCTCCTCATCCACTCCTGCCTCTGAGAATCCACTCCTGCCTCTGAGAATCCATTCTTCTTGATTTCAAAGAAATTTGAGAAGGATTTTGAGCTAAAGCTTGTGTCTCGCCTAGTCGTTAGGCACACATATGGAAGAAGAAGACGGTTGAAGGTTTGGCTCTACCCAAAGTTATGGCTCGAGTTGAGCATCAAGATATAGACTATTTTCTTCAATTGGCTCAAGATTACAACGAGGATCTCATTCACGTATTTTATTTTGGACTACACAAACAAGACGGTGCAAGCTTTAGATTCTCCATGGGTGGTAAAGTGTATCATTTCACATGTGAAATATGGAGTACCTTGTTTGGAATTACGGTTAGTGATCCAGACATTAATAGAGTTTAATGAAGAAATGACTGATGAAGTGGTTATCGACTCGGAAAAGCATAAAGATTTTGATTAGAGTTTTCACTTGAATGAGATGCTTAAGCCTCCTCGTGCTACAAACTGCTATGATCTTATTTCCACGGGTCAATTCAAGATGTTGTCTCAAATTTTGTTGTGGATTGTGTCTCATGTCTTGCGTCTGAAGAATGGTGGATTTTCAAGGGTTGACGTAACACCCTTTTCTACCCCACAAATATAATGGCAAATCAATCATATTTATCAGAGTAAAATATTAAATGCAATAAAATCATCTCAAAAGAGCGCACATTTCTCAATAATTCAAATATAGTCAATGCTCCGTAAACAACAGGTTTTCTCAATATTACTCAAAAGGCAAAATCCAAAATTTTCCATGCGCAGCAACATAATTGTAATACCCCAAATTTTACCCTTATATTTAGTCAGTCATTTCGCATATCATCTCATTTGTGCATTTTCTAACCACTAACAAGTTATGGAGGTGTTTGTTTTGCAGATTTGGTTCCAGGGGTATTTTGGTCATTTTACGCAAATTCTGCTAATTCCTTGAAGACGGGCTGTTATTAAGTTCTGAGGCATTTGATACACTATTTTTGAGGCATTTACCTATCACCAGGGCTGATTATATTAAGTTCTGACGCAAATTCTGCTAATGCCTCAGAACTTTATGGAGGTGTTTGTTTTGCAGATTTGGTTCCAGGGGTATTTTGGTCATTTTACGCAAATTCTGCTAATTCCTTGAAGACGGGCTGTTATTAAGTTCTGAGGCATTTGATACACTATTTTTGAGGCATTTACCTATCACCAGGGCTGATTATATCAAGGTGCCAATTCGACATGGTCGGTATTAAAGTTTGTCGAGCACAACTGGATTTAAGATCCATTTCATCGCTCATGGTTCATTTCCAAAGCGCTTTCGTTTCTGTTAATAAGGCGCAATTTAATTGGGTATTATCGGATTGTTGCTCAAGGTATTTGGTCAGTGGAATTCAATTACGACCAAGGTTATCATCGTTGAGTCTGTTGTGATTACGGCGCACATCTGTGTTTGGTTATAAAGTTGTTGGAATGTAGTCAGGTGATGAAATTGAGAATACAAATGGGACAAATATATGGACAAGAACATCGCTCACGAATGTTTATAGTTTATGACTATGTTAATGAGTTTAAACGTTTGTGGATTTGTTCACAAATATTTATAATTTATAACTCGAAATAAAAACAAGTAAATTCAAAGCTGAGCAGGTCATGAATATATAAAGGAAGGTCTGACATTTTATTTCATAAAAGAGCTCATCATACAAAAGGGAGTAAATTGTTTCACATTCTTAATTGTGATAAAATTACAATTACGGATATTACATTTACTCTAAAAAGGTCCTAAATCCTAAAGACTGCTAAGTGTCCTTCGCGGTGTCCTTGAGCTTCTCCGCAGAATCTCCGATTCACCTGCACATCAAAAAAGAGCAAACAGAATAGAAAAATGTTAGAGTTTGTTTTCGACACTCTCAGAACAGCGTCATCATCGAGTGCCGGGAGTGGCACAACCGAAGCTGCGTCCTACCCCCGTTACCGGCCCGCGCCGTTGGCGTTTGATCGGATAGTATCTATTCTTATCATAAGGGACGTCCGAGAGATAGAAGTGATAAAAGAAGCGGGACTGATTCGTTTTGCCGCGATTGGATTTCCAAACTGATACGAGAGTAAGGCAACATAGTCAAGCTGGATTCAGACCCGGATGCCGGCAGGTCTAAATCACTTTGTGCTCATTTTTTTTCCACACCTGAAATTCCACAATTGCATCAGTACAAATTGATGACAGAAAGTCAAAAACAAGACAGCTCATAAGATGCCACAAGTAAGTGGAAATTCGAACTGAAGTGCAAACCCAAAACTGCATTAATTCTGAGTTCAGGAAAACAGAACACCAACAGAATGGAAATATGAAAAACAACTTATAAACGGCACCAAGGTTGAAAGGAGGGACTAATGAGTTGTGAGTATCAACTTCAATCCATGCGCAAGGGCACGAAAACATCCTGCAAATCACAAAGTTCAGTCCCTGATAATAGAAGGTATTCAACAGGATTCAAAAAAGCACAACAGCATCAAACATGGTTTAGCAGCGAATCAGACTATCACGAAGTAATCACATCAGTTCAGAATGCAAACAGCACAAAATCATGGCACGAATTGTACCAGAACGGACGAGGGCTCAGCAAACATCATTGCCCGACAAACCGTAGCAGAAAGACCATCAACAAAACCATGAGCCATAAATCCATCACCTGAAATCCAAAGAACAAATCAAACTGGATAACCGAATACACAACAAAATATACCAGTTCAGAAAGGGATACAAGTGCAGAAAAAGCAAGAAATCGCAACAAGCCCAGAACTCATGTTCTAAACCACATTCCACAGAACACAACAGAAGGCAATCGCAGCGTCATCGAAGAATACAAGCGTCGAGGGCTCAGATAAACATCATCGCCGTATACCATTCTCAGCATCGTTTGACTCGACCTAAGCCTCAATACCAGCCCTCTCTGAAAGAAGAAGAGGAAAAGCTAACTGCATCAAAAATTGCCAAATCGAAAACGAATCAGTTCAGTTCAGATGAAATCAAACAAATCAAAACGAATCAGTCAAACAAATTAATTTCAGATGTCAAACAGATCAAATGAAATCCAATCAATGTCAGATAAAACCAGGATCGCACCAAAACCCCAATCAGGTCCTAAAAGAGGAAACAAAATCCAATCCGTATCAGAAAACATCCAATTGAAACCCAATCAGTATCTGAAAGAACAAACAAATTCAGATAAAATCAAATCACACGAAAATGAAAAAGTAACACAAATCCAACACAGGTTAAAGGCCCAAAAGATAAATCAGAGTGATATAAAAGGAACAATACCACCTTTGAAAACCCTAGAAGGAAAAGGGCGAGAACGGCCGCGAGAAACCCTAACGGACAAACCGCGAGCGAAAACCCTAAGTGTCGTGAACAAACGGCCACGAACTCAGACGAAGGGGGATCGTCATCATCGTTCAAGGAATCGCCCAACATCGATCGAAGCTCGTCACCAAACGCGATCAACAATACTCAAGGGGAAGTCCACCAACACCGTTCCATTTAAACGGCGGGCAAACAACCATCGAGGCTCAGATTCGCAATATCATCATCGCCCTCGCAGCAATCAACAACTATCGGCCATTATCGTAACAGACCGCTCGAAACCCTAGCTAAAGGGTGAGAAATCTTTTTGATCTTTCTTGTGTTGGTTTTTTCAGGAATCTTAGAAGAAACAGAGGCGAACGATCGATGGATGAGAGAATCGAGAAAGGAGAATTGAGAGAGAAACATAGCGATCGCGAGAGAGATGAGAGAAGAAGAGGATGTAAACGGCGCCGCAAGGAACATTAGGGTTCTGGGAACCCTAAATGTTTTTAGTTAAACCACTAACCGGGTTGGGTCCGGGTGTGATGACCGGCCCAACCCCTTTTATTTTAACTTATTTTTTTCTTTTTTTTGTTTATATATAATTAATTAATTAAATTGTTTTTAAAAAAAAAATAAATTAATATTTAGGTAAAAATAATAATTTAAAAAAACATTTTCAAAATATTAAAATTAACACAATTTTTTTATATATTTAGAATCAATTTTTTTTAAACTAGAACTAAGCCCTTTTTAAAACCAAGAGAAAAATATTTTTTTTAAAATCTTCCTTTTTATTTGTTTATTTATTTGTTATCAAGTAAAAAAAAATTTTAAGCTTATATGCACGTTTTGAATGCTCTCATAAAATAAAAAGCCACAAAAAAAATGTCTCTTAGCTTCATGTTTCTGTTTTCATAGTTTTGTTTACTAACCCAGTTCGTTCATTGTGCAGCTTACCATGTTATTTCTTTATATTTTCGTTCTTAAAATTGAATTGAATCATATTATTGTAATTGCTCCTCTCTTGTAACCTCGCGAACTCTAATAATTGCGCTTTAATTACTGCCCTTTAAATTTCTGCTTGCATAGTTAAATTAGGTCATTATTTTCTGTTTGCATCATTCAATCACCTCACGCATTTATCAAATATTCCAGTCACACTACACACATCCGAAGGTTAGGTCTAGCTTTTGGTCGCCGCGCCAATAGTCCTCAACTTCAACCCTTACACCTTTTCAACCCTAAATTTTCACACATGTCTCGCTGTGGACAAAATTACCTTTTTACCCCTAGCATTAGGTCAAAGAGCCGCCGCGCTCATTTTAGGGTTTCCCGCCGTGGAATCCCTAATTTAACCCTAATTACAACTTAACAATTCAACATAGAGATTTGGAGTTTCTACACTCCACGTAAGCGTGTCCTTAAGATGCGTTTATTCCCCTTGAGACCTTGACCACAGTCAAGAAGTTTCTAACCTCCCTTTTGAGGGGAACTACGATTACTCTGATTCCACTCCCGTAAGGATACGTAGGCACAAGATGCGATGTCTTGCCGAGTAAACTTAGAATTAACCCCTTAGGTCTTCTTTCTCACTTTTAATCCTTTGTACATATATCTTAAGCAAATGAATAAAGCAAAATAGTAAACATCTGAACAAAAGGTTCCTGTAGAGTACTACAGAAGTTTAGGGTGCTAATACCTTCCCTAAATTTAACCAACCCCCGAACCCTAGATCTTTCCCCGTATTGTGTTTACGATGCAAAATAGGTTTTCCCTCTTTTGACCTTTTCCTTCGGATAAATCAAAGAGCGGTTGTGAATTGAATTGCGATTCAAACTCATTAATAGTTTGTGATCCTATTTCCACCGCAACAGAAAATGGCGACTTCACTGGGGAGACTTAATTTTTGAGGGTTATCCCTAATTTGTTCATATATATTGCTACTTGTTTTGTTATTTTGCATGTATATATTTGTGCTCTGGTTTGGGACTGTTCCTTGTGTTGTGAGATAAGTCCTACGCCCGGACTAGTGACATTATTATAGGATGGGGATATATTCGATGAGGCTTATAGGGAGTTGAATCCCGACCAAGCTGATTCGAGAATCACCGCTCAGTTGAGACCTTTTCGAAAATGGTTCGGTTGAACGAGTAATCGTAAAAACTTTTTCCATGGTCGATTGGAGTCTGTGATATTGGGGACCGTAGTACCTTAACACCACCTTGGCCTTATTTAGGACGTAGTGCGGGAGCTATGTGGGAGTAATCTTACAACGGTTGCTACACGATACTACACTCAAAAGAGGTTCTCTTGAG
Organism: Lathyrus sativus; assembly: GCA_963859935.3. Classification (NCBI taxonomy): domain Eukaryota; kingdom Viridiplantae; phylum Streptophyta; class Magnoliopsida; order Fabales; family Fabaceae; genus Lathyrus; species Lathyrus sativus. The sequence continues at coordinate 513,998,826 of OZ012736.1, forward strand.
AATATTATTAACCCCCGAGTCAATCGGAAGGTTGATAATATCCGAAAGATGGGCTGATGACTTTGGGCACTTTTTAGAACCTTGTTCTGCAGGTACAACTAACCTATAGTACACTCCTTTTGGGATGGGTAGACCTTGACTCCGCTCACGTTCCTTTAACCTAGGACTTTGTGTGTTTTCATGCATTGCATCCATAAAGCATCTCATTGCATTGTATTTCGTGGAGTTCAAACATCATTTATGGATATCGCGGGATACCATAAATAAAAAAAATAAAATGAAAAAAACAAGAAAAAGATTTCCTTGGTACCCCACGACATTCGTAAATGTTTGAATTCCATGAAATCTTCATTTGCATTCACATTTTAGCATCATACTTTTGCATTGCATGTGTCTCCCGATTTCTCATACTCGGTTCTCTCACCCTCCAGTTTTGTCACCCTGAGTTCTCTGCATCAATACGACCCTTCAAAAGAATGGAAGATCAAAACCAAGAGATCAACCGTGTCAGCCATGAATTCGAAGATCTTCGAGGAAGTGTAGGGCAGATTTTGGAGATGTTACGAGCTCTTGGTGTGAAGGTGGATGCTCAGTCTACTGTTGTTTCTAAGACTAATACCGTTATGGAACCTCAACCAGCTGTTACTGTCGAGAATGTACCTCCTCACGGTCTTCAATCCGGTTTGGTGCCTCCCAGTGCTCAACCAGTTCGACGAGCTACCCCTCCAAAGTGCAAAACTCCTAACTCCGACCATGGTAAAGGACCTACACGTTCAAGGAACCGCAAAAAGGCTACTCCTCAACCTTTACTATATCAGCAGAGTTATGTTCAAGGTTATCCGTTTCTATATGTTCAACAACCCTATGTAGCTGCTGTTGCACCTCCTTTCGATCAGCAGTTTCCTACATGCCAGCCTGTACAGTCAGCTCCGGTATATCAGGCACCAGTTTATCAACAACCTTCCGGTTATTCGCCTATGCAAGTTCCTGTCGACAGTCAACGAGTGCCCAACGCTCCTGTTCACCAGCAATCACAGGATCAGGTTCCTTATCCCCGTAAGAGTCAGTATAAGCCTTGTCCTCCAATTCCGATGACTTTCACTGAGTTATACTCCCATTTGGTACAACAGGGTCTGATTACCACCCGTGCTTTGGGTCCTCCACCTAATCCATTACCTGCAAGTTACAACGCTACCGCTCATTGTTTATTTCATGAGGGTGCGCCCGACCATGATCTAGAGAATTGCTATGCTCTTAAGAAAGTTGTCAGAGATTTGCTAGAAACGAAGAAGTTGTCTTTTGGCGATGCTCAGCTGAAGACCGAGACTCCTCTCAGGGTCCCTCACTTGTCGAGTTCGAACTCCGCAAAGACTGTTACTCCTGTGGCAAATCAGCCGAATCCAATAATTATTCAAATACCTAGCTTGCTTCATTTCAATAACCCTCAAGATGGTATGACCGGGATCAACAAAGGATCTGAGAAAGTTATTTTGAAGCAACGACTGAAAACTGTTGAAGATGTGACCAGCATAACTGGGGCAAGTCATAATGACTCGCAGTGATCATGAACCAGACATCCTTTCCATTTAGGCTCCGCCAAAGGAAACTGTTACTCTTGAATGCAAGATTTCATAAACGTTTAGAAGGATTTTTCCGACAGTTCATTTGTTTATTTATATGCATTTCTCTTTGATTAAGCATATTTAGCATGTACGAACTTGTTTATCTTTGATTAATTAATGCAACGCATATGTGTGTGTTGCACCCCAAAATTTGCCCTCACAATACAAGACTTTGTGTTCCAAGAAGGTTCACAAGGTTCACAAAATTCACAATTGGTCAGAAGAGTTGACAATTCCCTCAGACAATGCACCTCCTAAGCAGTGCATCCAAAACTAGGGTTTTGACTTTAATCAGGCTAAATGGACTTCCAAGACTTCAAGTGAGCTTCATAACATCTTATATGTGTATAAGAACCCCCATGTCAAGTTTCAAGACTTTTCTCAAAAGTTTGCTCAGTCATATGATCAGATAAGTCAAAAGCAGTCAATGCAGTTAAAAGGTCAAACTGAGGTCAACTGTGGTCAAACCAAAGTCAAACTTCATGATTTTTTTTTTTTGCCAACATCAAAGAGAGGTTGGGTGAGAAATATTATCATAATAACTGTAATACCCCAAATTTTGCCCTAAGATTTGTCGTCGCATTTCATTGCATTTAATCAATTACTAACAAATTTGTGTAGTCGTTTGACTTTTTGCAGGTAAATATCATATGGCATGCATTTTTTTTCTAAAAAGTAAAAATGGCACAATTGGCAGGAGGACATGTGTAAGAAGTTATGAGTGTGAGAGGTTGAGAGTTCAAATCTCACCTTTGTCACTTTTTTTTGTTTTTTATTATTTTTACTCTAAATTTTTCTATCTTTCATTAAAAAAATAACAAAAATAGTTTTTTATTATTATTTAATTATTATTTTCGTATTTTAATTAAATCATTTTTTAAAAATATTATTTTTTTCACTTTTTTCTAAATTATTCATAAAAATATCCAAAAAATCATAAAATAAAAAATATTGAAAAAAATTTTGTTCTTTTTATAATATTTTTTATTTTAGGAATCAATAGGATTATTAGTTTTTATTTTAAGTTTATTTTAATTATTTTAAATTATTTAAATTTTATTTTTTCTTAACTAATTATTTAGTTTGGGCTTTAAAATGGGCTTTAGGGACATTATTGACAATTTGGTGTTAACCCTAATTTGTTCCCTATATATACATGTGTTGCCTTGTTGGAAAAAAGGGAGAGATTGAAAAAAACCTAAGAGGAGTGAGTGCCGTTTGCCGTTATTTAGTTTTCTTCTTCATCCATTACTATTGTTTCTTTTTCTTCATCGTTTACCGTTATTTCTTTTCCTTCATCTATTACTGTTGTTTCTTTTTCTTCATCTTTTACCGTTATTTCTTTTTCTTCATCTATTACCGTTATTTCTTTTTCTTTATCTATTACTGTTACGTTTATATGTATATAATTTTTAAATTGTTAGAGTTTATATATATAAGATTTTTGATCGAATTATGTCGATAAGATGTTTGCACATTTGTGTGCATGACGCGTGACATTTGTGTTAGTTCGATCTGGTTGCGATGATCGCATTTTTGTGTGAGCAATAATACTATTTTTTGCTTAATTTCTTTTTCTTTGCGATAAATTTTGTTTCGTCCGATTTAGATCTGGTTGCGATGAGCGCATTTATGCGTTAGCAACATTGTTGGGTTATTTGGCACATTTAAAATTCATTATTGCTTTATTATTATTATTATTATTATTATTATTATTATTATTATTATTATTATTATTATTATTATCATTATTTATTATTATTATTATCATTATTATCATTATTATTACCATTATTATTATTATTGTTATTCATTAATTTATTAAAATTTGTTATAATATAAAAATCTGTTTTTTTAAAATAAATAACATTAACATCTTTTCCAAATTAATATGAAAACCTACTATTTTTAAGAAAAACTTTTTTTTAGATAAATTTAAAATAATAACTAAAATCTTTTTTTTAAAATAATAACTAGAACCGTTATTTATTTTATTTTATTATTGTTCAATTCAAATTTCATTATCATATTGTATCTGCTCCTCTCATGTAACCTCGCGAACTTAACAATCGCTCTTTAAATTCTGCCTTTAAATTTCTGCTTGCATGGTTTAAATTATGACATTATCTCTCTGTTTGCATGATTCAATTATCTCACGCGTTTACCATTATTTCTGTCACATTGCACACATCCGAAGGTTAGGTCTAACTGTTTGGCCGCCGCGCCAATAGTCCGTAAAACTTCACACATTCAATTTCAAATCCTCAAAACTACAAACTACAAACCCTAATTTTCACAAATGCCTCGCCGCAGGCAAAATTACAATTTTACCCTTAGCATTAGGTCAAAGAGCCGCCGCGCTCATTTTAGGGTTTCCCGCCGTGGAATCCCTAATTTAACCCTAATTACAACTTAACATTTCAACGTAGAGATTTGGAGTTTCTACACTCCACGTAAGCGTGTCCTTAAGATGCGTTTATTCCCCTTGAGACCTTGACCACAGTCAAGAAGTTTCTAACCTCCCTATTGAGGGGAACTACGATTACTCTGATTCCACTCCCGTAAGGATACGTAGGCACAAGATGCGATGTCTTGCCGAGTAAACTTAGAATTAACCCCCTTTATTATTTATTATTGCTTATTTATATTTTATTTATCTTTGCTATTTAATTATTTTGCTTATTATTTTGTAATTGTTTCTTGGATGTAAAGTTGTTTAACTATTTAATTATTATTATGGTTAGTAATTAGGGAGTGTAACAACATGTATGTAATATTAAAATAAATTTAGATCACTTTTAAATAAAGATAATTAAAATAAACACGTCACACACGTAAGTCGATTTTAATCGCCGTCTCACTTCCTAAGGATATCCCTCAAGTTGCCTATGAATATTGGTTAAGTGGGGTGTATAAAGCAAGTCCCTCAAAAAGAAAATCATCAAAGTCCCTTATGGTTGCCTTTACGAATCGAGTCCCTTTCGAAAAATGATGATAGTCCCTCCAGTTTGCTTATTACACCCCACAATGGCCTTCAAAAATCCAATTGTCCCTCACATGTCCCTTAACATCCAAAGTAAGGACTACCTACTCCATTATAGTAGGGATAGTCTTACTAAGGAAAGGATAAAGAACAAGAAAGACCTTAAAACATTAGGGTAGGCTACTCCTAGATGCTTGCTCACTTCAAAACTGTTTCACACTTAAACAAATTTTCAACAAATTTTCAAACAAGTTTTTTTTCACATCCATACACGGATTATTATTAAACTATTCTGAAATTTTTTGCTATTCACACACTACACTTTCAAAACAATTCAAAAGTGAGCTTAAGTACCTAAGAGCCCATGGATAACCATGGATGAAAAGGGTGCTAACACCTTCCCTTTTCATAATCTACCCCCCGGACCCAAAATATTCTCTAAGGTCTTTCCTGTTCTTTTATAACCTTTCCTTATGGATAAAATAAAAGTCGGTGGCGACTCTTGCTATCCGCAACATTGTTTAAAGTCAGTTCTCCCACCGTGTTACAGAACTGGCGACTCTGCTGGGGATCTATTTAAGAGGGGTACCCTTAGGAATTAAGATCACTTTAAATTGTTTGCCTTGTTTGCTTTATTATTATATTGTTGGGGTGCTCTTATGTGTGAAAGGTCCTAACCCGGATCTAGTGTACCTTAGGTAAATGGCAATAGACCAAGGGAACTGTACGACGTATATCGATACGGTTGATCTGGTGGCCATAGTTAGTGCGACTTCTTGGTTGGTGCTTATATTCCTTAAGTCAAGTTGAGGATAATATTGAGGCTGCCATATGTTGTCAATGCACTAACTGACTTTTAGAACCCTAGTTAACTCATCTTGGCCTTTAGAAAGTAGTGAGGTAACCGGCTTTGGTGCAGACTGAAGTTGGGTGACACTCGATACTACGCTCATTGAGATCTTAAACTTGGAGGGTTTTGGTTGGCAAGTAAGTTGCCTTCTGAACAACCACCCTTGTGAAGGATCAATGATATTGAGATCCCTTAGAACCTGGTTACTTTTGTAGGACAGGATGAACCATCTAACTTCAGGGGAGGGTACTTGCCTTTGAACCTCATGCAAGCCTTTAAACCTAGGGCTATGGTGTGACTTGTTTGTGTGTGCCACAGGTTTGTGATTGAGCATGACATCATGACATCATCATGCATCATAAGCATATCATTTTCCCTAACCATTTCAAGGACCAAAGGATTTATCTTTGTTCTTTGTTGCAGGTCATGGCTTCTGCTCGTAGAAACACCATCAGGATCAACTTTGTAGGGATACCTGCTAAGCTCAAGGAGTTGGTTTCCCTAGTGCCTGATCATTCCCAGTTCAACAAGAGACATGGTCACTTATTGGATCTAGTTACTTCAGGGTTCAGTGAAGACATGATGAGCGTGTTGTTTCAGTTCTTTGACCCTAAGCACCATTGCTTTACATTTCCTGATTATCAGCTGGTTCCAACCATGGAGGAGTTCTCTAAACTTCTGGGTATACCTGTTCTTGATCAGAAGCCATTCACAGGCTTAGAGAAGGAGCTTAAACCAGAAGTTATTGCTGCAGCTCTACATCTGAAGAAGTCTGACATTGTTCTAGAGACGAGAAGTGGAGTTAAAGGTATTCTTGCCAAGGTATTAGTGGATAAAGCTCAAATGTTCTTGAAAGCTATGAGCTACGATGCTTTTGAGGAGATCTTAGCCTTATTGATTTATGGCTTAGTGTTGTTCCCCAATCCTGATCAGTTCATAGACGTTCATGCCATCAACATATTCCTGAGTCACAATCCAGTGCCTACCTTACTTGGAGACATCCTACATTCTCTTCACACCCGTACTACAAGGGCAAGAGGAACTTTGATGTGCTGCATACCTTTACTTTCTAGGTGGTTTATTTCTCACCTTCCTCGCTCAGTAATGAAGAATGAGCAAGGGTTCAGATGGTCCAAGAGGATCATGTCACTTTCTCACTCAGACATCCATTGGTGCTCCAGATCTATGGAGAATGTCACCATCATTGACCATTGTGGGGAGTTTCCTAATGTGCCACTTCTAGGCATAAGAGGAGGCATCACCTACAACCCATCTCTAGCTTTACGACAGTTTGGTTACGCCCGGAGCGATGGTCCACATGACATGTTGATTCAGGGCATTGTGTTTGACTACGACAACGATCTTCAGGGTTACCGTCAGAGATTCATACGAGCTTGGGGAAAGGTAAACAGGATTGACAGCAAGACACTGGAGCCTAAGTACACTATTCCTATGGAGGCTTATCTCAGATGGGTACGATCTCGTGCTCAGACACTCATGATGCCATATCCTGCCGTCCTACCAGTTACCATGGAACCTGTTGCTGAAGGAGACACAGCTTATACCATCCTTCACCCAGACATGCCTACTGATATGGAAGACTTGCAGAGATCATGGATCCAACTGAAAGAGCAAAGGGATACTTTCGAGGCTCATTACAAAGCAAGCCAAGCAAGGATCCTAGAGCTAACAAAGCTACTTCATGAGGAACGAAACCTCAACTCATACCTCAACACAAAGAGGAAACGTCCATGGGAGACTTAAAACCCCATCTTTTGTACTTATTTCGTTTTCATTTTTTGTAAGCCTAAAAGGCAAAACAAGTTATTACTAATAAAAAGTTACTTTCTTGTTTGTTTAAGCAAATTTAAATCCTGCGGTCCTTGAAAACATTGCATATGCATTCCCATATCATTGCATCACAGGTATAATTGTGCACAGGTTTCTCATCTTCTCGCTGTTTATTTCAGCAATGGCTCTTGAACAATCAGTTAAGGATCTCCAGGCACAGAATGCACAGTTCCAAGAGCTGATCCTGAACCTATCCAAGGGGCAGGATGAATTGAAGACACTGCTGGCCAAGAAGACTAAGAAGGCTAGAAGGTCTGCTGGGTTGCTCAACATGGGAAGAAGGTTCAAAGGTCCTATCAAGACCAAGGGACAGGTTGAAGACTATGAATCTGAAGAATCTGAGCAGGAGAGAGGCAGTCTCCACAACACTATGGGGGACTCTGATTCTGAGGCTAACTACTACCATGAGCCTAACGAAGACAAATTCAAGATGCTGGTGGATAGAATGGATGCTATGGAATTACAGAAATCATCTGGGCTGGATTTTGAGGATTTGAGCTTGATATCTGGGGTGGTCATACCCATTGGGTTCAAAGTTCCTACATTTGTTGTCTATGATGGGGTCTCTTGTCCCAAATTGCATCTGAGGTCTTATGTCAGAAGAATTCAACCCCACACTGCTGATAAAAAGTTGTGGATCCATTTCTTTCAAGAGAGTTTAGCTGGAGCTCAGCTAGAGTGGTATTATCAGTTGGAGAGTGTCAACATCAGAGATTGGAATGACCTTGCTGAAGCTTTCTACAAGCAGTACCAATACAATGCTGACTTAGCCCCCACTCGCATGCAGCTTCAAAGCATGTCTATGGGTGCCAAAGAAAGCTTTAAGGAGTATGCTCAGAAGTGGAGAGACTTAGCTGGAAGAGTTCAACCCCCTTTGACTGATAGGGAGTTGGTTGATATGTTCATGTGTACGCTGAATGGTCCGTTTTACAGTCATCTCATTGGAAGCTCATCATCTGGCTTCACTGAGTTGATCATGACAGGAGAGCGAGTAGAGAATGGTATCAAGAGTGGTAAGATCCAAGTGGGCACTTCTTCATCAGGAGCTGCAAAGAAGCCTCCCACTGGGAAGAAAGAATCTAATGCTGTGTATGGTCAGCCTGATCGTAACAGAAGGCATCAGTCTGTTAGTGCAGTTCATATTTCAAATCCAACTCCTGCAACAACAGAGCAGCCTCAAGGCAACCAACAGAGGGCTAGAAGACAGTTCACGAAGATCAACATGTCAATGGCTCAGGCATTGCAACACTTGTTGAAAGCTGAACTTATTACCCTGAGGGAGGCCCCTCAGAATCCCAATGTTACCTCTCCCAAGTACAATCCCAATGCACGATGTGCATATCATTCAAACTGTCCAGGACATGATACTAATAACTGCTGGGTCTTGAAGAACAAAATTCAGGATATGATTGATGCTGGAGAAATTGAGTTTGATCCACCAGGTACTCCAAATGTGATTACAGCTCCAATGCCAAATCACGAGAAGACTGTCAACGCCATTGATGAAGATATTGATGAAGATCTGCATGTCTATTCAGTTATGGAGTTGAGCACACCATTGTCTGTTATCAAAAAGAGGTTAGTACAAGCTGGGATCTTTCCAGGTTGTCATGAAGATTGTCTATATTGTACCTATAAGCCGGATAGTTGCTTCATTTTGAGAGATGGGATTCAACGTCTCATGGATAAATATACTATAGTGTTTGAAAGAAGACCAACATCTGTAGAAAGTATGGTGGATCATCTGACTCAGGGTAAGAAGATTGAAGAGGTTGACATGGTTGACAAAGTACCACTAAGAATCACTTCAAAGGGTCCCATTAAAATCACTCATCAGGGCCCAATCAAGATTACTGCTGAAGGTCCTGTGAAAGTTGTTGCTGAAGCCAGAGTAGCTCCTCTGATCATTACCACTCCTGGTCCTATTCCTTATACATCTGACAAAGCTGTGCCTTGGCACTATGGGTCTGATGTTTACATCCATGGTGTCAAGCAGGAGCCTTTACCTGATATGCCTGTTGACATTGATAATATTGCTGGATCTAGCAAGATCACTCGTAGTGGAAGAGTCTTCTCTCCTCCAGTTGCTTCTAAGAGTGCAGTTACTCCTGCTGTTACTTCCACCACTGATGCTCGGGGCAAGGGTCCTGTTATTGAGCCTGTATCTACTGATGTGCCAGCTGCTGATGACCTCTCTAAGCAGATGGAAGAAGTATTGAAAATCATTCGCAAGAGTGATTATGATATTGTTGATCAGCTGGGGCATACTCCCTCAAAGATTTCTATGCTCTCCCTGTTATTATGTTCTGAGGCTCATGCCAAGTCATTGATCAAGTTTCTAAAGATGGCTCATGTACCCAGTGCAATTTCTGTGGACCAGTTTGAGAATTGTGTTGCTCACCTGACCTATGACAACGGGTTAGGATTTTCTGATGCTGACTTGACCCCTGCCAAGAGGGATCATAACAGGGCCTTGCATATTTCAATTGAATGCAGGGGCACTACCCTGTCTCATGTGCTGATAGATAATGGTTCCTCTCTGAATGTGTTGCCTAAGGAAGTCCTGAACAAGCTGAGTCCTAAAGATACGGTATTGAAGCCCAGTAATATTGTGGTAAAGGCTTTTGATGGTTCTAGAAGAGTAGTGCATGGGGAAATTGATCTTCCAATCAAGGTTGGCTCTCAGGTGTTTACCGCTACATTCTATGTGATGGATATTCGTCCTTCGTACTCATGTCTGCTTGGTCGTCCCTGGATCCATGGGGCAGGTGCTGTGACCTCCACATTACATCAAAAGTTGAGATATCCGGTGAATGGAAAAGTTGTTACTGTCTTTGGAGAGGAAGAATACTTTGTCAGCCATGTAAACACTTTCAAGTATCTGGAAGTAGAAGGTGAATACATTGAAACTCCATGTCAGTCATTTGAAGTGGTTCCCTGGGCCGTTAAGGATTGTGTGACTCCTCCTGCTGTGAAGAAGGTTCCTGTGGTCATCAGAAACCCTCCAACAATGGCAATGGCCTCCCTCAATGATGCAAAAGCTGTGGTGGAAGAAGGTGGTTGTACTATTTGGGGTCAGCTTCCTGATATTCCATACAAGTCTGACAAGTTTGGTTTGGGTTTCACTGCAGAGTCCCAGAAGGCTGTTCGTCGTGCTCGTGCTGTTCGTATCACCAATCAAGGGGTTATCAATGCTGTGGGAGATCAAGATGAAGACTACAACTTGGAGGCATGGATTTTTCCTACTGTGGGTGCTGGACTCAATAATTGGAAAGCTGAAGATGTTATCCCTATCTCCTTTAGTCAGGAGTAAATACTATTACTGTGTTATGTTTTTAAATTTGTAATTTCTGGAACAATTAAAACTTTCAAGCCATGTGCCTTACCCGGGGCACAATGGTGTGCTTGTTACGGGTTGTCATTTCATTTGCATACTTCATTCAATAAAATCAGTGGACGTTTCGTTTTCGTAAATATTGTGTTCCTTGTCTTTCTTTTTCTTTTATTTTTGCTTTATCAGCTATGTGTTCTTACACACACCCACGTCACTAAAATGCAGATCCTCATCCACTCTGGATCCAGTTGATAACAGTTCTACTATTGCCAATTACAATTTCGAGAATCCGATCTATCAAACTGAAGACGGAGACGAGGACGATTGTGAAATACCTGTAGAGCTTGCTAGGTTGTTACAACAAGAAGAGAAAGCTATACAGCCACATGAAGAGCCAGTCGAAGTTGTGAATCTGGGAACTGAAGAAAACAGAAAAGAGGTCAAGATAGGGGCTGATTTAGAGGACAGTGTCAAGAGCAGGTTGGTTCAGATGCTACGTGACTATGTGGAGATCTTTGCTTGGTCTTATGAAGATATGCCAGGGTTGGATACAGACATTGTGGTTCACCGTTTGCCAGTGAAAGAAGATTGTCGTCCAAAGAAGCAGAAGGTTCGTCGTATGCGTCCTGAAATGTCAGAAAAGATCAAAGCAGAGGTAATGAAACAATTCAATGCAGGGTTCTTGGCCGTAACTTCTTATCCTCAGTGGGTTGCAAATGTGGTACCAGTTCCTAAGAAAGATGGTAAGGTACGTATGTGTGTAGACTACAGAGATCTGAACAAGGCTAGCCCTAAAGATGACTTTCCACTTCCTCATATTGATATTCTGGTAGACAACACTGCTCAGCATAAGGTATTCTCTTTTATGGATGGTTTCTCTGGTTACAATCAAATCAAGATGGCACCTGAAGATATGGAGAAGACTACATTTGTGACACAGTGGGGCACCTTTTGCTATAAGGTAATGCCATTTGGTTTGAAGAATGCAGGGGCAACATATCAGCGTGCTATGGTGGCTTTGTTTCATGATATGATTCATCATGAGATAGAGGTATATGTGGATGATATGATAGCCAGGTCTCAGAATGAAGAACAACATCTTGATCATCTGCACAAGTTGTTTGAGAGGTTGAAGAAATACAGGTTGAGATTAAATCCAAACAAGTGTACTTTTGGAGTTAGATCTGGAAAGCTCCTGGGTTTCATTGTCAGTGGAAAAGGTATTGAAGTGGATCCTGCAAAAGTGAAAGCTATACGAGAGATGCCAGCTCCCCGTACTGAGAAGGAGGTTAGAGGTTTCTTGGGACGATTGAACTACATTGCAAGATTTATTTCCCAATTAACTACCATCTGTGAGCCAATCTTCAAGTTGTTGAAGAAAGATCAGGTGATGGAATGGAATGATGAGTGCCAGACTGCCTTTGATGAAATCAAGAGATATTTGCTAGAACCTCCAATTTTAATGCCACCAGTTGATGGAAGACCCTTGATTATGTATTTAACAGTATTAGACAACTCAATGGGGTGTGTATTGGGGCAACATGACGAGTCTGGTCGAAAAGAGCAGGCAATATACTACCTTAGCAAAAAGTTTACCGACTGTGAAACAAGATACTCACTGCTCGAGAAAACTTGCTGCGCTTTGGCATGGGCTGCTCGCCGACTAAGACAGTATATGTTGACCCATACTACCTTGTTGATTTCGAAGATGGATCCAATCAAGTACATATTTGAGAAACCTGCTCTCTCCGGAAGAATTGCAAGATGGCAAATGATCTTGACGGAATATGATATACAGTATACCACTCAGAAGGCCATTAAGAGGAGTGTTGTTGCTGATCATTTGGCTCATCAAGCAGTAGATGATTACCAGTCAATGAATTTTGAGTTCCCTGATGAAGACATTATGTCTGTTACCAAAGAACCTGGACAATATGACGAACCTGAACAAGGATCCCGATGGACTATGGTTTTTGATGGTGCCTCCAATGCACATGGTAATGGTGTTGGTGTTGTGATTAGTTCCCCTGAAGGTTGTCATACCCCGATTACTGCCAGACTTTGTTTCTATTGTACCAATAACATGGCTGAGTATGAGGCATGTATCATGGGTATGCAAGTTGCTATTGATATGAAGATTCAGTTCCTTGAGGTGTATGGAGATTCAGCTCTGGTAGTAAGTCAGATTAAAGGAGATTGGGATACAAAGCATGATAATCTCATTCCTTACAGAGAACATGTGTTGTCTTTGATCCCACATTTCAAAGAGATTACTTTTGGACATATTCCACGAAGAGAGAATCAGTTGGCAGACGCATTGGCCACCATGGCATCTATGTTTGAGATCAGCTGGGATGATGAAGCTCCCAAGATTACCATTGATAGATTTGAGAAGCCTGCATACTGCAATGAGATTGACACTGAAGGGGCAGAGGAGAAGCCTTGGTTCTATGAAGTGAAAAACTATCTTGAAGCTCAGGAGTTCCCTGAAGGGGCATCTGTCAAAGATAGGAAGTTCCTGAGAAGGTTTTCTGCTAAGTTCTTTCTGAGTAATGGCATTCTGTATAAGCGTAATCATGATTCAACTATGCTTCGTTGTGTGGATAAGAAGGAAGCTACAGAAATTATGGAAGAGATGCATGATGGGACCTTTGGCACTCATTCTAGTGGTCATACCATGGCAAAGAAGATTTTGAGAGCAGGTTACTATTGGTCTACCATGGAAGCTGATTGCTATCAACACTCCAGAACATGTCACAAATGTCAAATCTATGCTGATAAAGTACAAGTACCTCCATCTCCATTGAATGTGTTGACTGCTCCTTGGCCCTTTGCCATGTGGGGCATTGATATGATTGGTGAGATCAAGCCTACTGCTTCTAATGGGCATCGTTTCATCCTGGTTGCTATTGATTACTTCACGAAGTGGGTAGAGGCAGCTTCATTTGCATCTGTGACTAAGAATGTTGTGGCTCGGTTCATTAAGAATAATCTCATATGTAGGTATGGTATCCCTGAAAGGATTATCACTGACAATGGCTCTAATCTGAACAACACTATGATTACTGATCTCTGTACGCAGTTCAAGATTAAGCATCACAACTCTTCTCCGTATCGTCCAAAGATGAATGGGTCAGTTGAAGCTGCTAATAAGAACATTAAGAAGATTGTACAGAAGATGACTGTTACTTACAAGGATTGGCACGAGATGTTACCATTTGCTCTGCATGGTTATCGTACTACAATACGTACTTCAACAGGGGCAACCCCATTCTCCTTAGTCTATGGTATGGAAGCAGTTCTGCCTATTGAAGTTCAGATCCCCTCCTTGAGAATTATGAAGGATGCAGGCTTGGATGAAGATGAGTGGATTCAGACTCGACTTGACCAGATAAATTTGATTGATGAGAAAAGGTTAGCAGCAGTTTGTCATGGCCAGATGTACCAGAAACGGATGATCAAAGCTTTTAACAAGAAGGTTAAGCCAAAGGTATATCAGGCTGGTGACTTGGTAATCAAGCGTATCATATTACCACAGGGTGATCCTAGGGGCAAGTGGACTCTGATCACACTAAAATTCACCGTATTTCTAACTCCGATTTCGCATGCATTCTTAGCTTTTATTGTTGTTTTGCTTTGTTATTGCTTTGTTTTCTTATGTTTTCAGGTTTTTATAATAATCGGAGCTGGAATCGGGAAAAGGAGCGAAAAAGGAGTGAAAACGGACGAAAACCTAGAAATTCAGCATTTTGCACTTACGGCACCCACTGTGGCGGGCGCCATGGGGTTAGCCATGACGTGGCCACGTCTCAAGACCACTCCTCAACCTCCAAGACCCACGATCCCCACTACATCATCCCCTGTAGGGACCGTGGCGGGCGCCATAGGCCTGTGGCGGGCGCCACAAGGCAAAAATCCTCAACCTCCACTTTTTAGTGGAGGGGCGTCCCGGTCATTTCGCGCTTCCAGTTTCTCCTATAAATAGGACCTTAGATTTTCGTTTTTCTTCATCCAGAATTAGAATTCTCTAGGCATATATCAGTTATAAAGCAGTTGCCATTCCACATCGGGGTGCCTCTGCAATCGAGTGATCGAGTCTGTAATCTGTCTGTGGTTCGAGTTTTGGAGCACTCTGGAGGAAGTTAATCCTGCCGCCATTTTAATTCCAGTTAGTATTTTATTTTTCCGCATTGCTTTACTTTTATTTATTTTCTCGCACTTTACTTTGTTTATTTCCCGCACTCGCACATTTACGTTGTTTATTTCCCGCACTCGCACATTTACGTTGTTTATTTCCCGCACTCGCACATTTACGTTGTTTATTTCCCGCACTCGCACATTTACTTTGTTTACTTCCCGCACTCGCTTTAAATTACTCATATGAAAAACTATAAAAAGAATATTTACTTTATCATGTCTAACTAATCCCATAAAGGTTAGAATGTAAGGATCGTAATTAAACCAGTAATCAGTATAATTGTTCGTGGAAACACCTAAGGGCTATTTTATCTTTCAATTCAAGTAATTGTTTTTAACTATTTCAAAAACAGCCAAAAGCGCTTTGTATAGTTCATTAGGAGTTTTTAGATTAAAAAGAAAAGAGATTTTAAAACGATTTTCGGACGCGTTATGAGATTTAGAGTCTGGTTCATAGGAACCTCTTTTTGCTAAGAAGTCCAGGTTAAAATACTTTTCAACTTTGTTAAGAAACTATATTTCTTAAAAATAGGTTTACTACTCTAACGCAGTACGCACCTTTTTATCCGTGACAATAGGAGGGGTTGATTAGAGAGTACAACTCGGTTCTGAATACGCGAAAGCGACAGTTCCTGTTAAATTAGTTCTTTTCAAAGGAGAAAACATTGCCCATAAGTAGTTCCATTAACAAGTATTGGATTATCATTGATTACGTGAATTACATTCGAGCCTGTCTTTTATTTATTATTTAAAATTATAATTTTATTTACCATTGCACCCTTACTAAAACCCTTAAAAATAGTTGCCTTAGATAAGCACCATAACAACAGGTACGATAGATTGACACTTGGTCTCTGTGGATTCGATAATCTTTTATATTACTTTGACGTGATTCGTACACTTGCGAAAAACCACGCATCAAGTTTTTGGCGCCGTTGCCGGGGACCAATATCGTCAAATTTCATTACCCTGTAGTTATACCGTTTAGACTAAGGTTGTTACCCACCGGTCAATGCGAAAGACTCGCAGTGCCGGAAGTTTAGTAGACCCTCTAGCTGAACCTGAACGTTACGCTCGCGCACGTTTGTTTTTCCATAGGGATAGGAGAGCTATGGCCGAAGATCAAAACCGAAGACCTCTTAAGGACTTCGCCCAACCATCAAACGAGGAACCTAGTTCCAGTATAGTAAACCCCGCTATCCCAGCCAATAATTTTGAACTTAAGCCATCCCTGCTGCAATTAGTGCAACAGAGACAATTCGCAGGTCTCGCTACTGATAACCCGAACCAACATTTAAAAAACTTTCTTCAATTAGCAGACACCTTTAAAACCAATGGAGCTTCTCCTGAGGCAATACGCTTAAGATTATTTCCCTTTTCCCTCAGAGATAAAGCTCTATCATGGTTAGATTCCCTTCCACCCAATTCAATAACAACTTGGGATGACCTTAGAAAAGTTTTCCTTGCTAGATATTTTCCCCCAAGTAAGACCGCTCTTCTTCGAAACCTAATAACTAGATTTACCCAACACCAAGGAGAGTCGTTGTTCGAAGCCTGGGAGAGATATAAAGAACTATTAAGAGCATGCCCACACCATGGCCTAGAGAATTGGCTAATCATCCAAACCTTCTATAATGGACTTCTTTATAACACTAAAATGACCATCGACGCTGCCGCTGGTGGCGCACTGATGAACAAACCTTACCCTGAATCTAGTGCCCTTATCGAGGATATGGCCCAAAACCATCAATCATGGGGAGTAGAACGAGCGACAGTGGAAAAGAAGGAAGCCCAAGGAGGAATACATGAGCTAAGCTCTATAGACATGATGCAGGCTAAAATGGACGCGTTGGCCCTTAGAGTCGAACATATGTGTACAACTCCGAATACTGTTGCCGCAGTTTCGCCGAATTGTGAGATATGTGGAACGCAAGGACACCAATCCGCCGAATGCAATCTGTTGAATGAAACCAACACTGAGCAAGTGAACTATACCCAAGGGAACCCATTTTCAAACACATATAACCCTGGATGGAGGAATCACCCAAACTTCTCCTACAAAAATAATAACCCTATCCAAAATACCGCACCTCCGAGACAACAAGGTTACCAAGCCCCTAGAACAAATCAACCTATGCAACCTGTACCACCTAGCCCGAGCTTTGAGGAAGTTGTAAAAGATTTTATCGTTGCTCAAAAACAACAAAACAAAGAGTTCATGAACCATAACGTCCATGTTAACGAACTAATTACCAAGTTAGGAACCAAGGTTGATCAAATTATTACTCATAATAAGATGCTTGAAACCCAGATCTCTCAGGTAGCGTTAAACCAAGCCCCACAGACTACACCTGGAGGACAGTTCCCTGGACAACCTCAACAAAACCCGAAAGGGCAAGCTAATGCCATTACTCTACGAAGTGGAACCGCTTATAAGGAACCTTTAAACCCTAGATTAAGTGAGCCCGAAACTTCTGAGAGGAATGAGGAAAAGGAACCAGAGAAGCCTGAAACCCCGGAAAGTCAAGAAAAAGGAGAAGAACCTAAAAATAAAACCTATGTACCGCCACCGCCATACAAACCACCAATACCTTACCCTCAAAGATTAAAGAAAACCCAAATCGATAATCAATATCAAAAATTCGTTAAGGTTATAGAAAAACTTCACGTAGAAATCCCCTTTACAGAAGCCATCACCCAAATACCTTCTTATGCTAAGTTTCTCAAAGACATACTTACAAATAAACGTAGACTCGAAGATCCGAAACCCGTGGAATGTAATTCTATTTCCGAAAATAGGTTAGCAAAGAAAGATAAAGATCCCGGAAATTTTTCCATTCCTTGTGTTTTGGGGAATCATGTCATCGAAAAAGCTTTTCTAGACTTAGGAGCTAGTGTGAGCTTAATGCCTTTAGCAGTTTGTGAGAGATTAAACTTAGGAGAATTACAACCTACTAAGATGTCACTTCAATTAGCCGATAGATCCATTAAATACCCTATAGGCATACTTGAAGACGTCCCTGTTAGGATAGGTCAGCTGTTTGTACCTACTGATTTTGTTGTCATGGACATTAAAGAAGATGACGACATACCAATCCTCCTAGGTAGACCGTTCTTATCGACTGCTGGGGCCGTAATAGATGTTAAAAAGGGAAAACTAACTTTTGAGGTAGGTGGCCAGAAGATAGAATTTATATTGTCAAAATTTCTTATGGCACCTGTGATAGGAGATTCTTGTTATGCCTTAGATATCATCGAAGAATGTATTAGGGAATTAGAACAAGAAAAAGAAACTGAATCTATAAAATTGCCATCAACCCTTATTTTGGAAGATGACAATTATAAAACACCCTACATTGATGATAACCTTCACGAATGTTTATCTCTTACCCCAGATCCTATGCCTTGCCCTATAAAACCGACCGTAAAACTTAAGGAACTGCCTAAAAACCTGAGATATGAATTTCTTGATGAAGATATGAACCGTCCAGTTATAGTCAGTGCTACCTTAAACCAAGAAGAAACCGATCAATTATTAGAAGTTTTACGTAGGTACCCCTCAGCCTTAGGATATAAGATCTCTGATCTAAAAGGAATAAGCCCATCTGTATGCATGCATCGGATTTTGCTTGAAGAAGATTCAAAACCTTCTAGAGAACACCAACGTAGAATAAATCCTATAATAAGTACTGTAGTTAAGACTGAAGTTCTTAAGTTACTAGAGGCAGGTATAATATATCAGATCTCGGACAGTAAATGGGTGAGTCCTGTGCATGTAGTACCTAAAAAGGGAGGCATCACAGTCGTGCAAAACGAGAAGGGCGAACCTGTAGCAAAAAGAACTGATGGAGGTTGGCGTATGTGCATAGATTATAGAAAATTAAATAAAGCAACTAGGAAGGACCATTTCCCATTACCATTCATAGACCAAATGTTGGAGCGCCTAGCCAGACACTCTTACTTTTGTTATTTAGATGGATATTCAGGATTCTTCCAAATACCTATTCACCCCGAAGATCAAGAAAAAACTACCTTTACATGCCCAGTTGGAACCTTTGCCTATAGAAGAATGCCTTTTGGACTTTGTAATGCTCCTGCAACTTTCCAACGCTGCATGATGTCTATCTTTGCTGATTATTTGGATGGAATCATGGAAGTATTTATGGACGATTTCTCAGTTTGTGGGTCAGATTTCAAAAATTGTCTTGTCAACCTTGAGAAAATCCTGGAGAGATGTGTGGAGGTAAACCTTGTGCTAAATTGGGAAAAATGTCATTTCATGGTCACCGAAGGGATTGTTTTAGGACATATAGTTTCCGAAAAAGGTATAGAGGTAGATAAAGCAAAAATAGAAGTCATAGAGAATCTAAAACCGCCGAAGACTATCAGGGAGATAAGAAGTTTTCTTGGACATGCCGGATTTTACCGACGTTTTATCAAGGATTTCTCCAAAATAACAAAGCCCTTAACTGGTCTTTTAATGAAGGATGCTGAGTTCATCTTCGATGAAAAATGTACTGAAGCATTTAATCTTCTGAAGCAAGCTCTGATTTCAGCACCTATAATGAAACCCCCTGATTGGTCGGAACCGTTTGAGATAATGTGTGACGCCAGTGATTATGCTGTTGGAGCCGTTCTAGGTCAGAGAAAAGATAAGAAGTTACATGTGATTTATTATGCCAGTAGAACCCTAGACGCTGCACAGCTCAACTACGCAACAACCGAAAAAGAGCTCCTAGCTGTAGTTTTTGCAATAGACAAATTTAGATCTTATCTAGTAGGAGCCAAGATTATAGTTTACACCGACCATGCTGCCATTCGTTACTTACTAAGCAAAAAGGATGCCAAGCCTAGGTTACTTCGATGGATTCTATTATTACAAGAGTTTGATTTGGATATCCGTGACAAGAAAGGCACTGATAATGTGGTAGCTGATCACCTATCTAGGCTAGAATACCTGAAACCTGATCCAGTACCCATAAATGACGATTTTGCATACGATAGACTGATAGCCCAACTAGAAACCATTGAAGATGATAACCCAGACCCTCATGAGCAATTTCATAAATCCTTAGCTATAAGCAATGTACCTTGGTATGCAGATTTTGTTAATTACCTAGCCGCTGACATCATACCCCCTGATCTAAACTACCACCAGAAGAAGAAGTTCTATAGTGATGTGAGGAACTTCTATTGGGACGATCCATTTCTTTTCAAGAGAGGTAAAGATGGCATTTTCCGCCGTTGTGTTCCAGAAGAAGAGGTAAATAATATAATTGAGCATTGTCACTCTGCACCCTATGGTGGACATGCAAGCACATCTAAGACCTACGCCAAGATTCTTCAAGCTGGCCTATTCTGGCCTACTATGTGGCGTGATGTCCATGCTTTCATTGTTAAGTGTGACAGATGCCAACGCACAGGAAATATTTCAAGACGTAATGAAATGCCGTTAAGAAATATC
This sequence comes from Lathyrus sativus, assembly GCA_963859935.3. NCBI lineage: Eukaryota > Viridiplantae > Streptophyta > Magnoliopsida > Fabales > Fabaceae > Lathyrus > Lathyrus sativus. Next base: position 514,019,127 of record OZ012736.1, read on the forward strand.
CAAGAAGTAGAACTCTTCGACGTGTGGGGTATAGACTTTATGGGACCGTTCCCACCATCTTTTGGAAATCAGTACATATTAGTAGCTGTTGACTACGTGTCTAAATGGATTGAAGCTATCGCCGCACCCACAAATGACACCAGAGTAGTCATCAAATTATTCAAGAATTATATATTTCCCAGGTTTGGAACACCCCGTTTAGTCATAAGTGATGGAGGATCACACTTCATATCGAGAATATTTGATAAACTTTTAAGCAAGTATGGAGTTAAGCATAGAGTAGCAACACCATACCACCCACAGACCAATGGACAAGTGGAAGTATCTAATAGGGAGATAAAACAAATCCTCGAGAAGACTGTCTCTATATCTAGAAAAGATTGGTCGCAGAAACTTCAAGAAGCATTATGGGCCTATAGAACCGCTTTCAAAACTCCTATAGGAACAACCCCTTATCAACTGGTCTATGGAAAATCATGTCACTTACCATTTGAGTTGGAGCATAAGGCCTATTGGGCCATCAAAACTTTGAATTTGGATTACTTGACAGCTGGTGAGAAACGTATCCTTGATATCCACAAATTAGAAGAGCTCAGACAATCTGCCTACGAAAATGCCATCATATACAAAGAAAGAACAAAAGCTTGGCATGACAAAAGAATCATAAGAAGAGACTTCAAAATAGGCGATCCTGTTCTCCTGTTCGATTCCAGGTTACGACTATTTCCAGGTAAACTCCGTTCGAGATGGACTGGCCCTTTCGAAGTATCTAAAATCCTGAGATCCGGTGCTATTGAAATCAAGAACCAAACATGTAAACCGTTCATAGTCAATGGACAGAGGTTGAAGCCCTACGAAGGAGGTGACATTCCAACAACATACACCTGTCATACTCTGAGTGATCCACCATATCCTTCCAATGATGTTTAAATATCGGTCGTCGAGCTAATGACGTTAAACAAGCGCTGCATGGGAGGCAACCCATGGTTTTTCTTATTTTTGTACTTTTTATTTTTACTTTATTTTAATTTGTTTATTTTATTATTATGTCAGGACTCACGATTGAATGTTTTATGTGCTTTCAGGACTTGTTTGCTAACCTTGTACAGAATGCAGAACCCTGATGACATGCACGTGGCCTTTAGAGATGATGCACAGAGAGAGCGTTACTATGTTCACATGAGACGCCCTATGGCTCCTACCAGGTACCCTGACCATAACTGCATGGATGCCTTGGGGATAGAGCCAAGCGTCAGATTTTTATGCCATCAACTCCAGTGGGACCAGTTTGACGACAGGAACGACACTTATAGGAACTTGACTCTTGAATTCCTCAGCTCGTTTCATCATGACCCTTGGGCTGGACCCGATGGACTCGCTGTTTTCAGGTTGTTCGGGATTGACTACTCATTCTCTCACAAAGAGTTTGGTGATTTACTAGGTTTCCAGACTACTCCTGATGCTATTCCAGAGACTCCGATGGGGTATTTTATGAGCAGAGAAGTGGAAAAGTTTTGGACTAAAATATCAGGCGGAGGGAGCCAAGATCCTTCTACCCAGTTTTCTCAGGTAATCCACAACCCTGCATTGAGGTACTTCCAGATGATTCTAGCACATTCTTTCCTAGGTTTTCCAGATACAGAGACACTGCTAAGTGAAGAGGAGATTTTCCTACTGTTTTGTGCGACTCAGTCTCGCCCTGTTGCTTGTGGCAACTTTCTACTGAAGGGCCTTGCTAGTGTTGCCAGATCATCAGCAGGAATCATCCATGTCGGTGGGATTGTTACACAGATTGCTACTGCATTGGGTTTGTCTCGCAAGCTATTGCACCTCAGGACCTTCTGCTGCTACACCACCCTGGATATTGATTTTTGTCTTGATAGAGGACTGATGAGGAGGGCTTCTTTTGAGCCCAACATGTTTAGATTGCTGATCGACGGTGAAGCGATACACTACTTTACATTACCAGATCCGCTGATGACCAGTGTCCATGATCCTGCCAACTGGAGTTATGCTCTAGAGGGTTATGGAGAGACTGTCGAAGAGCCGAAATCGCCTCCCGCCGCTGAGTACACTCCTACACCTCTTACTCCCCGAATCACTGTTATGTCTAACAATATGTCTCTGCAGCCACCCGACCTACAAACACAGATTTATGAGCTCCGCAAGGAGACTGCCCTGCTCAAGCAGGAAGTGGCAGACTTAGAGTTACAGATGCAGGTTTCTGATCTCACTCATGCCTCAGAGATCGATGCTCTACATCAGGCGATCGACGAGCTTCGGAGAGAGATAGCTGAGATTCGTGGATCAAGCCAGGATAAGAAACCTACCACATGACTCATTCCACCCTGACAGCACTACCCTAGTATTTAACTTACTTTTATTTATCGCATTTCCAGACATATTTTACTTTATTGCAGCTTTTACATTTTCATACACTTTGAATTCCTTATATACATACATATTATGCACTAATTTTTCTTTTTCTTTTTTGATTTTTAAGTATTTTATTTTTTGTCGTGCAAAAGAAAAAAATATAAGACAAAAATATTTTCATTTTTGTCTTTACAAAAAAAATATGCAAGCCTCAAGCCTTGAAAAGAAGAAGAAAACGCTATTCAGACCCCCCGAAGACCAAGGTGCAAGGAAGGCCCAAAAGGAGGACCCAAAACCACAAGGCCCAGGAATTGGCCTTGTGGCGGGCGCCATAGGCCCTGTGGCGGGCGCCACACCGTTGTCATCATCAAATACGGGATTCAAATCCCCATTTCCACCATTTTCATCCCTTTCTTCACCAAAAACCCATTTTTCCAACCTTCCAAATCCTCCTTGAACCCCATTAAAGCTCCCCCATTTCCAAAATACCCTCCATCCACATAACATATCCAACATCCATTTCCATTTTCATCCATCAAAAACCAAAAAAATCAAAACTTTATCATTCCCCTCATAAACCACTTTTCTACCATTTTCACTACCTAAGGAGCTTTTTCAACAATGGAGTTCAACGGATTTATTCTTCGTGATGGAAGACCGGGCGAAAGGCAACGGAAAATTATTCAGAGGCTTCAAAGTCGAGAAATCCTCTCGACTAGGTACGTCGACGATAACTGTCTGTATGCTTTGGGTATTTATCATAGTGTTTTTAATTTATTAGAATTTCTAGGCTTGCATAATATTTTCATTAATCAGGAACCTACCTATGAGAGGCTGACAATTGAGTTTTTGAGTTCTTTGATATACACTGTCAGTCCTGACACTGCTAGCACTGTCGGTACTGCTATTTTTAGACTGTTTGGAATTGAATATGAATTCAGTACCAATGAGCTAGCAGATTTGTTAGGAATCCCTCATAGGGAAGGTTCGATTTGTGAGGCACCTTTGGATGCTGAATGGTCGGCCGAGATATTTACCTTCTGGCTAAGGCTTTCAAGTACTTCAATTAATTCTTTTGAAGGGATACTTGCGTCGACCATTCACAACCCGGCCATAAGAGTTTTTAGACTTCTTTTGGCATGTACTATTTTTGGCCGGGAAAGTCCAAACAAGGTTAATGCTCGTGAACTCCTATTTTTGCAAGGATGCCTCACTAGAACCCACATCAATCCGGTCCCGTTTATGCTTGCCCACATGACTTTATTTACTAATAAAACAGGACCGATTGTTTTTGGTGGGCTTGTTACGTCTATTGCTCGGGCTCTTGGCCTAAATGATGAGATAGCTACACTTGAACCACTACCTCCTCGCACAATTAATTTAAAATTTCTGAAAGACATGAAATTGTGCCGAACAAGGAGAGAAGGTGGTTATGAGTTGATGATTCATGGGGTAGCTATCCCATCTGTTGCTTTACCATGCAGTAGACGTACTGATGTACGTGATGAAAGGAACTGGACCTATGATCTTAATGCTCCACGTGTTTTAGGTCCACTTCCTCCTAATATTCCCGATGGGGAGGCACATGACACTGATGATGAGTATGATCGGAGAGAGCAGTCTCCCATCCCTCACATGTCCCCCCATCGTCCTTCACAGTCACACACTGCACCATCTTCCTCTAACCCTGTTGCAGGTACTGCTCCTGGATTCTTTGTCACCGAGGAGATGTGGCGTGATATGACAGCTAGAGAAGAAAGGCGTGATGGCCTTCTCTCTACTATTTCACAGCAGCTGACGGACAATATGAGCTTCATGCAACAATCGCGATTGGTTTCGGATCGTGCTTATAGCAACGTTTGCCGTACCTTGAATGATATTTCATTAGAGCAGAACCGTCAGAGAGAGTTCAACAGCCGACACTACCAGCTTGTAGAGGCTACTCAGGGTTCCATCTTGGGTAACCTTCGAGAGGTCCGGAGTGCTCAGGCTGCTTTATCAGCACGACTCGACCGGAGGGACCAGCATCGTAGTAGATCCCGTCGTTCCAGACCATCACATCAGGACGGCGAAGGCACCAGTGCCCCTCCTCAGTAGTCTTTTTCCAGGTTACCCCCCTTATCTTATCTCGAAACATTGGGGACAATGTTCGATTTAAGTGTGGGAGGGGATTTTATTGCTTTCCGTTATTTCCCTTTTTAGTTAATTTCCTTTCAGTTATTTCCCTTTTCAGTAATTTATTTTTCTTAGATAATGCATGAGTCTGACGAGTCACCAGTATAGTGTCTTTTTAGTTCATTTTCATTTTTTCCCATTTCCTTAGCCTTACCAGAAAATTTTTAAAAAAAGAAAACAATGTTGTTTCACATGTTTTTTGGGCTTTGAGACAGGTTTAGATTAGGATGTGGTGACTTAGGTCAACTTTTTGAAACATCAGAACCATTTTAGCACCATAGACCTCTTGAATATAGGAATCACTCCTAAACCCCACCACCATGGCCTTTACTATCATTCAAAAAATTGTCCTAAGTAGTTTATTTTAGCAGTCAGCTCCGGCCTAAGCATACTCTACGTAGGGGGCCGATGAATATAAGTGAATGATCCAGTGCTAATAAAAAAGAAAAAAAGGCAAACTCTGGTATAGGTGACCCTCACAAAGTCATTTAAACCGAAAAAAGAGAAGAAAAAATTTTTTGCCACAAAAAGAAAAAAATTGCAAGTCACCTATTGTTAGTTGGTTCAGAGGTATCTGGCACTGAACTTGGTAGGGCGGATTACGATCCGATCCCCCGCAGCTACATTTAGGCGAAATAAAAACAGGTTTACACATGCTTATGTGCCAGAAACCTTATGTTATGGATCAGAATCACTAACCGGTCACTCTACTATGAAGCATGTACGGATAACGGGCTTAATGTGATTGCGCCTGAATGAAAAGGACACAAAAAGATGAGAAGATAGGCCTAGGTATCGTGGGATAACATGGAGTGGTTAATATAGGATTGAAGTTTGTGTTTGTGTTACTATGGTACCCTTGGTTCACTTAGTTAGTATCTGTCACTGCATCCTGACTTGAACTTAGAATCCCTTTAGCCCAAAGACAAGTGTTGACACCATATTTTCTTAAGCTTTAATGTTTGCTTGAGGACAAGCAAAGGTTTAAGTGTGGGAGAATTTGATCACACTAAAATTCACCGTATTTCTAACTCCGATTTCGCATGCATTCTTAGCTTTTATTGTTGTTTTGCTTTGTTATTGCTTTGTTTTCTTATGTTTTCAGGTTTTTATAATAATCGGAGCTGGAATCGGGAAAAGGAGCGAAAAAGGAGTGAAAACGGACGAAAACCTAGAAATTCAGCATTTTGCACTTACGGCACCCACTGTGGCGGGCGCCATGGGGTTAGCCATGACGTGGCCACGTCTCAAGACCACTCCTCAACCTCCAAGACCCACGATCCCCACTACATCATCCCCTGTAGGGACCGTGGCGGGCGCCATAGGCCTGTGGCGGGCGCCACAAGGCAAAAATCCTCAACCTCCACTTTTTAGTGGAGGGGCGTCCCGGTCATTTCGCGCTTCCAGTTTCTCCTATAAATAGGACCTTAGATTTTCGTTTTTCTTCATCCAGAATTAGAATTCTCTAGGCATATATCAGTTATAAAGCAGTTGCCATTCCACATCGGGGTGCCTCTGCAATCGAGTGATCGAGTCTGTAATCTGTCTGTGGTTCGAGTTTTGGAGCACTCTGGAGGAAGTTAATCCTGCCGCCATTTTAATTCCAGTTAGTATTTTATTTTTCCGCATTGCTTTACTTTTATTTATTTTCTCGCACTTTACTTTGTTTATTTCCCGCACTCGCACATTTACGTTGTTTATTTCCCGCACTCGCACATTTACGTTGTTTATTTCCCGCACTCGCACATTTACGTTGTTTATTTCCCGCACTCGCACATTTACTTTGTTTACTTCCCGCACTCGCTTTAAATTACTCATATGAAAAACTATAAAAAGAATATTTACTTTATCATGTCTAACTAATCCCATAAAGGTTAGAATGTAAGGATCGTAATTAAACCAGTAATCAGTATAATTGTTCGTGGAAACACCTAAGGGCTATTTTATCTTTCAATTCAAGTAATTGTTTTTAACTATTTCAAAAACAGCCAAAAGCGCTTTGTATAGTTCATTAGGAGTTTTTAGATTAAAAAGAAAAGAGATTTTAAAACGATTTTCGGACGCGTTATGAGATTTAGAGTCTGGTTCATAGGAACCTCTTTTTGCTAAGAAGTCCAGGTTAAAATACTTTTCAACTTTGTTAAGAAACTATATTTCTTAAAAATAGGTTTACTACTCTAACGCAGTACGCACCTTTTTATCCGTGACAATAGGAGGGGTTGATTAGAGAGTACAACTCGGTTCTGAATACGCGAAAGCGACAGTTCCTGTTAAATTAGTTCTTTTCAAAGGAGAAAACATTGCCCATAAGTAGTTCCATTAACAAGTATTGGATTATCATTGATTACGTGAATTACATTCGAGCCTGTCTTTTATTTATTATTTAAAATTATAATTTTATTTACCATTGCACCCTTACTAAAACCCTTAAAAATAGTTGCCTTAGATAAGCACCATAACAACAGGTACGATAGATTGACACTTGGTCTCTGTGGATTCGATAATCTTTTATATTACTTTGACGTGATTCGTACACTTGCGAAAAACCACGCATCAGACTCCAACATATGAGGGACCATTTGTAGTCAAGACAGTGTTCTCAGGAGGTGCCATGATACTGACTACAATGGATGGTGGAGACTTCCCACAACCTGTAAACGCAGACATAGTTAAAAAATACTACGCATAAAAAGAGACCCGCTAGGTTGACAGGCCTAGGCAAAAATAAGGGCATCCCGGCAAACCAAAAGGGTTTGGGCAAAAATTAGGGATATATATATAAAAAGATGTACACCCGGCAAGTCGAAAACCTGAAAAGGCGGCTTGGGCAAAAAAGGGTATCCCGGTGGATTGAAAACCTGAAAGGGCAATCCAGGCAAAAGTTAGGGATTAAAGCGTATGACTATGTCTCGTTTGGATCACTCATGAAACTGCAACCAGTTGTACTACTTACTCAAGCTCAAATAGATAAAGCTCAATCCAATCGTTTCCGTCTCAACAGCAAGAAGATGAGATACTTGAGTGGCAATAGTAGAATTGAAACTCAATAGGATTATTTCCCACATAGCTGATTCTTTTTGTAAAACTTCATGACAAAATTCTCTTACTAGGGTTTATGTCTCCTTGTACAAACTTACCCGTGTATGGGTCACTTTTGATATAAATAAATTCCATCTTTTGAATCCAGATTCACTTTTACCCTATTTACATAAGCGAAACGTCCATTGGTTGTGTTTGAATGTATGTATGCCTTTGAATATGATTGATGTTTACCAGAAACGCATGTATGCTTTTAATATGATTGATGTTTACCAGAAATGCATGAAAATGCAGTAATAGTATTTACTAAGGACGAACGAGGGAAGGATTTCAACGAAGCTTCGCCGGTTCATCTTTACAAGACAGTTACAAACCATCAGTAGGACTAATCCATTTTCACAAAGTCTAATCTCCCCTGGAATTTATATCCATCTCTTTTATCCTCATACGGATATACGGGAAATTACTTTCCAATAAGGGCACGATGAACGAAGACGGGATGTTATACTTATCCTACTATCAAACGAAAACGAAGGTTATCTATACCCTACTATCCCCAACAAAGGGAGGTTATCTATACCTTGTTATCCCCAACAACGGGAGGTTATCTATACCTTGTTATCCCCAGCAGACGGAGGGTTATATATTCTTCAACAACGAATCGGGATTTATTTTTCTTGGCCAGCAGTTGTTATACAAGGATATCCAGACACTTCCAGCAGTGTCATAGCATACATACATCATTTACATCATACCATAACATATATGTCTATAGTACATTACCTAAGTGCATCATGTCATACATGCATACATAAAGCATAAACTAATGTTGTTATACAGAATGCTACCTTGTTTTCAGGTTAATTATCCAACAAACAATCTTATGATCTTTGGGACTGCTTTATTGTAACCTCAGGGTTACTTTATCCTCCTGATGAGCTTCTTATTACTTTGGGACTGCTTTATTGTAACCTCAGGGTTATTTTATCCTCCTGATAGCTTCTCATGACTTCAAGACTGCTTTAGAGCTGCTGATTGCTCTATCCTCCTGAAATCATCCTATTACTTCAAGACTGCTTTAGAGCTATTCATTGCTCTATCCTCATGAGGTCATATTACTACTTCAAGACTGCTTTAGAGCTATTCATTGCTCTATCCTCCTGAAGCCATCTAATTATTTCAAGACTGCTTTAGAGTTATCCATTGCTCTATCCTCCTGAAATTACATTATTATTTCAAGACTGCTTTAGAGCTATCCATTGCTCTATCCTCCTGAAATCATTACTTCAAGACTGCTTTAGAGCTATTGATTGCTCTATCCTCCTGAAGACATATCACATTATTATTTCAAGACTGCTTTAGAGCTGTTGATTGCTCTATCCTACTGAAGCCATTCTATTACTTCAAGACTGCTTTAGAGCTATTGATTGCTCTATCCTCCTGAAGCCATTATTACTTCAAGACTGCTTTAGAGCTATTGATTGCTCTATCCTCCTGAGGTCAGATTTATCACTTCAAGACTGCTTTAGGGTTATCATTATTGATTGCTCTATCCTCATGAAGACATGCTGTTACATCAGTATTACTCCAGACTCCTGACAGTTCTCATTATACTACTGAAGAACTTTTCCCTAGTGGCATCTTTAAGCCCACTCAATCATGTTCAACCAACCATCAATATCACTCCATGCACTGGTGAGTGCAAATTTTTGGGCTTTTGTGTTCAATCCCCTTCAACCTTCCAGGTTACGACTGGCAAATATACCAATCTAACCCCTCAGGTTTCAGAAAATTGAACAGGGGCAGCTGTTGCACCCCAAAATTTGCCCTCACAATACAAGACTTTGTGTTCCAAGAAGGTTCACAAGGTTCACAAAATTCACAATTGGTCAGAAGAGTTGACAATTCCCTCAGACAATGCACCTCCTAAGCAGTGCATCCAAAACTAGGGTTTTGACTTTAATCAGGCTAAATGGACTTCCAAGACTTCAAGTGAGCTTCATAACATCTTATATGTGTATAAGAACCCCCATGTCAAGTTTCAAGACTTTTCTCAAAAGTTTGCTCAGTCATATGATCAGATAAGTCAAAAGCAGTCAATGCAGTTAAAAGGTCAAACTGAGGTCAACTGTGGTCAAACCAAAGTCAAACTTCATGATTTTTTTTTTTGCCAACATCAAAGAGAGGTTGGGTGAGAAATATTATCATAATAACTGTAATACCCCAAATTTTGCCCTAAGATTTGTCGTCGCATTTCATTGCATTTAATCAATTACTAACAAATTTGTGTAGTCGTTTGACTTTTTGCAGGTAAATATCATATGACATGCATTTTTTTTCTAAAAAGTAAAAATGGCACAATTGGGAGGAGGACATGTGTAAGAAGTTATGAGTGTGAGAGGTTGAGAGTTCGAATCTCACCTTTGTCACTTTTTTTTGTTTTTTATTATTTTTACTCTAAATTTTTCTATCTTTCATTAAAAAAATAACAAAAATAGTTTTTTATTATTATTTAATTATTATTTTCGTATTTTAATTAAATCATTTTTTAAAAATATTATTTTTTTCACTTTTTTCTAAATTATTCATAAAAATATCCAAAAAATCATAAAATAAAAAATATTGAAAAAATTTTTGTTCTTTTTATAATATTTTTTATTTTAGGAATCAATAGGATTATTAGTTTTTATTTTAAGTTTATTTTAATTATTTTAAATTATTTAAATTTTATTTTTTCTTAACTAATTATTTAGTTTGGGCTTTAAAATGGGCTTTAGGGACATTATTGACAATTTGGTGTTAACCCTAATTTGTTCCCTATATATACATGTGTTGCCTTGTTGGAAAAAAGGGAGAGATTGAAAAAAACCTAAGAGAAGTGAGTGCCGTTTGCCGTTATTTAGTTTTCTTCTTCATCCATTACTATTGTTTCTTTTTCTTCATCGTTTACCGTTATTTCTTTTCCTTCATCTATTACTGTTGTTTCTTTTTCTTCATCTTTTACCGTTATTTCTTTTTCTTCATCTATTACCGTTATTTCTTTTTCTTTATCTATTACTGTTACGTTTATATGTATATAATTTTTAAATTGTTAGAGTTTATATATATAAGATTTTTGATCGAATTATGTCGATACGATGTTTGCACATTTGTGTGCATGACGCGTGACATTTGTGTTAGTTCGATCTGGTTGCGATGATCGCATTTTTGTGTGAGCAATAATACTATTTTTTGCTTAATTTCTTTTTCTTTGCGATAAATTTTGTTTCGTCCGATTTAGATCTGGTTGCGATGAGCGCATTTCTGCGTTAGCAACATTGTTGGGTTATTTGGCACATTTAAAATTCATTATTGCTTTATTATTATTATTATTATTATTATTATTATTATTATTATTATTATTATTATTATTATTATTATCATTATTTATTATTATTATCATTATTATCATTATTATTACCATTATTATTATTATTGTTATTCATTAATTTATTAAAATTTGTTATAATATAAAAATCTGTTTTTTTAAAATAAATAACATTAACATCTTTTCCAAATTAATATGAAAACCTACTATTTTTAAGAAAAACTTTTTTTTAGATAAATTTAAAATAATAACTAAAATCTTTTTTTTAAAATAATAACTAGAACCGTTATTTATTTTATTTTATTATTGTTCAATTCAAATTTCATTATCATATTGTATCTGCTCCTCTCATGTAACCTCGCGAACTTAACAATCGCTCTTTAAATTCTGCCTTTAAATTTCTGCTTGCATGGTTTAAATTATGACATTATCTCTCTGTTTGCATGATTCAATTATCTCACGCGTTTACCATTATTTCTGTCACATTGCACACATCCGAAGGTTAGGTCTAACTGTTTGGCCGCCGCGCCAATAGTCCGTAAAACTTCACACATTCAATTTCAAATCCTCAAAACTACAAACTACAAACCCTAATTTTCACAAATGCCTCGCCGCAGGCAAAATTACAATTTTACCCTTAGCATTAGGTCAAAGAGCCGCCGCGCTCATTTTAGGGTTTCCCGCCGTGGAATCCCTAATTTAACCCTAATTACAACTTAACATTTCAACGTAGAGATTTGGAGTTTCTACACTCCACGTAAGCGTGTCCTTAAGATGCGTTTATTCCCCTTGAGACCTTGACCACAGTCAAGAAGTTTCTAACCTCCCTATTGAGGGGAACTACGATTACTCTGATTCCACTCCCGTAAGGATACGTAGGCACAAGATGCGATGTCTTGCCGAGTAAACTTAGAATTAACCCCCTTTATTATTTATTATTGCTTATTTATATTTTATTTATCTTTGCTATTTAATTATTTTGCTTATTATTTTGTAATTGTTTCTTGGATGTAAAGTTGTTTAACTATTTAATTATTATTATGGTTAGTAATTAGGGAGTGTAACAACATGTATGTAATATTAAAATAAATTTAGATCACTTTTAAATAAAGATAATTAAAATAAACACGTCTGTTGCGGTGAAAATTTGATATCAAGCTATTAATTAACTTGAACCTTATTTCTTTTACAACCGGTCTTTAATTTATCCAAAGGATAGGTCTAAAGGAAGAAAGAACCTTTTGCGCGATGTGACCACAACGCTTTTAAGAGATTCGGGGATTCAGGGGTTGGTTATATCTAGGGAAGGTATTAGCACCCTAAATATCTGTAGTACTCTACAGGAACCTTTTGTTCATTTACTTGCTAAGGTGTGAAACATGCATTATGGTTTAATTGGGAATTGGGATAAAACAAAATAAAGGCCTAAGTGGTTTTCTAAGTTTGCTCGCAAAGGTATCGCACCTTCTGCCTACGTATCCTGACTAGGATAGAATCAGAGCAATCGTAGTTCACCTCACAAGGGAAAAGAACACTTGATGATGATCAAGGTTCAAAGGGGAACAAACATGACGATGTTTGTGTGGAGTTTGACAAAACTCCCTAAACTAAATTGTAAAAGGGGGAAGTAAGAAATCATGACGATGATTCTTACACAGAGTTGACGAACTCTTTCCTAGGGTTCTAGTTGAAGAACACTCCTAGTATGGGTGGGTTTCTTAGACTTCAAGCAAAGTCTAAAGGCTTCTAGTCTAGGGTTAAGGTGACTTAACAAAGTCAAGGGATAGCAGAGATTTTGGTCCAAGACATTGACAGTCAAGTGGACAGACCTTCCTTTGGAGGAACAGTATTGTCGGCAACTGGACGAAAGCTAACGAGCTCCGTCGCTTAGGGATAAAATAAAATACAAACATCATTCAAACATTCATGGTGACAACTAAATACAAAGATTAAAGATGGAAAGCAATGATGACAATCAGAGCAATTGTTTTGGTACGAGAACCGTGACGACAGTTCGCACCTGGAATACCGTTAACAGACAGATGAGATAAATATAAAAATAATTCAAGGTAAAAATTCTAACATGTTGACAAACATATATAGATATGATAACAATCAATTTTCCTGAGAAAACACAAGAGGAAACCTTCTAAATTTCATCTGCAACCAAATAGGGTTAGTACCGTTGACGCGCGGATTACGCACCATAAAACGTGGTGAAAAAATAATCAAACATGGAAAATAAAATTATGACATGAAAGTACACATTAAAATAAACACAATGAAAAAAGAACGGGTGAAAAACGATAAAAAATGAGAGAGTTACGAATTTTTGAAGTTTATGTACAAAAATAGGAAAAATAATAAAAGGGTTCGACCTCCACCCGGATCGAACCCTGGTCATGATGGTGAAAGGTATAATTGCGCGCATGCTCTTACCGCTGGGGCGGCTGTTACATCCATTAATCAAAGGGAAACAATATGTATACAAGGCTCGTTTTGAATCATGGCTGGGCAAAATACATAATCAACACCAAATACGTTTTATACCGTATCTCACTAACCGCTCATCGGATCGAGGCAAATTTTATATGGATCTTGGGTAGAAAAATGAGAGGAAGAGGATGGTGATGTTAGTTTTTCCAAATTGTTCACCTAGTGAAAAAAACGCTGACTGGTGTGTGTGTGTGTTTTGAATGCATGGAAACATAATCGAAACCAAATACGTTTTATACCGTATCTCACTAACCGCTCATCGGATCGGGACAAATTTTATATGTAAATTGGGTAGAAAAATGAGAGGAAGAGGATGGCATAGGTGGTTTTTTGAAATTCACTTTCCTGTGAAAAAAACGATAGCTGGTGTGAATTTCATGGTTTTAAGCTTGCAAATTGAACTGGACAGCTTGGTATACACATGCTACAAGTCAGGTAAGGTTACATACACATCACATATATCATATATAACAGATATCAAGCACAAATTGAGCCAAGGCATGAGTAATTATGACTGTTGTCCATAAGTTGCAAATCACATAACATAAAATGCATAACAAAAGTGATTTTTGGTTTCTGATTGTTTTGTGTGATTCTAACCATTCTAACAGCTTAAATATATCATATGAAGTGTGTGTAGATGAAAAAGTTTAAACTGGAACACATATATAAGCATGTAGCACTCAATTTGCAAATTGTGTTCAATATGTGTGTGTGAAGCATAATGTGATGTGAAACTTTGTACAGTCAAGTTTTTATGTTTTGAATCATTTACACACATTACATATGACCTTGTGGAGCTGTAGAAATAATAAGATAGCATGTACAAACAGGTAAGTTCAAGTTGGTATGTGAACATGAAGCATTTTGAACATTATGGACCAATATGCATGATAAGGGACAGATGAAGTCCTAACTCAAATCTGGTCAAATTAATCATTTAGACAGCACACATACATGATAATAAGATGGTTCAAACATTAAAATTCCACAGAACACACATATCATGTAATTTGTCATAGCATTTGCAAGTTGTAGACATAATAATGCATATGAGAAGGTAAAACTTGGCATGATGATTCTTAATACAATATGATCATTCAAACTCATCAAACATGTTTAACATAAGGTGTACAAGTCATTAGTTTTGGCAGAAAACATGTTATAGGCAGAAATCAAGTTTTTGTGCTTTTGTGCATTTTTGTACCTTTGGTGTCAAGGAGTGAAATTGTGGTGCTGTGCTCAAATCATTCAAAGGAATTCATACACATATTGCAAATGACATTTAAATCATGCTTGTGAGATAAAAAACATCATTCTATGGTTGGTTTCAAAAGTGAGCAAAGTGAGTGGTTATTGCATTCATGTGTTTGTGTCAAGAGGTGAAATTCAAAACTATACCTCAAATCAGCAAGACAAGCACATGTACAAGTTTCAAATGATTAATGTGATGTGTGTGAGTGGTGTTTTGATGAAGAGCAAGCTTTATGCAAAAAGTAGTATGAGTGGTATCATGTGTTACATTGTGTTTTGGATTGAATATGTAAAACTTTGATGCAATGATAATAAACAAGATCAATGCACATGGACATGCTCAGAATGTATATTGAATTATGTTTGAGCTAATGCAAACAAGTTAACATGCTTTGATATAAATGATAACAAATTTGTGAAAAACACCAAACTTGAGGTTTTACAAACAGCTTTTGGCAACATCACTAAGTAGTAGCAGCATGTCATGAACAAATTAGCAGCATGATTGTGAAAACAAATTAGCAGCAATATCATGATAACTTCAAACTGGCAGCACCAAGCATAACCTAACAGCATCAGTTTATTTGAACATGATTGAAACATAGCATGATGTGTAAAACCTATAGTAGTGCAGTATTAAACAGGGCAAGAACCAAACATGATCTAGCAATGATAAAGGTAATACAACCATATTGGATTATGAAGTTAATGCTTGTAGCAGTAATGGAACAAACAATCAGCAGTAAAAACACAGTGTTCATCTCAACAGCACATCATCAATATTACTTGCTGTTACATGATTTTTGTTTTATTCAAGCCAGCATGCTTAACATGATCAAATGGAGGATGATAAACTGATAAACATTAAGCAACTAGTGACCTAGTACAATTATACCAAAGGCTGTAAGCAGAATGAAAACAAATTTAAAAGCATGACAGCATGAGATAAACATCCACTATTCATGAATTTCAACATATCCTATAATGCTCAAGATGCCAAACCATGGATAAATAAACAAGAGGACTAATGTATAAGCTACATACCTGTTAGTGAGCCTATTTAGCAAGCCAAGGAGTTGAGAAAACCAGCAATGTCTTGTATGTGAACTTTGTGTTGAAGCTTTCTTGAACTTTAAGAAACAAGCCAAGTGTGAGGTCAAAATGAGTTCTGCCCACTTCTGGTGATCAATGATGATTTAGACAGCTTATATATGTTGTATTTGAGGTGTTCAAGAGTTCAAAACATCAACAAGGTGCTCGGATCAAGTTTTGGTGGTTTTTGAGGACTTAGGTCAAAGAAAGTTCCATGGAATGTTGACTTTTTGTTTTTTTGATTTTTTTGGGTGGTTTAATGGTTGGTACACCTCATATATATGATTTAGAGAGTGTGTGGATGGTTGTTTGAGATCTGGAATGCATAGAACTCAAAGTAGCATCAAAGTTGCAAATGCTGATTTTTGGGCATTTTTGACAACTTTGGAGATTTTGCAAATTTGGAGTGAGAGAGAGATGTAATGAGGTGCTTGCTTCTAGAAGGTTTTTAGAATGATGTTGAGGTCCATAATGAGGAGTTAGAGGTCTCTATTTATAGAAAAAATGAGTGAGGAGCTTGCTTGGTCATTTTGCTTCACCATGAAGAAACCTTGATATTTTCTCTTCCAAATGACCACTTGCTTGGCTTTTCTGATTGCTAGCTGTTTTCTTGACTTAATTGGCAAGTTTGTATGATGTTTTTGCAGAGGAATCAATGCCTAGAGGCCTGGTAGAGTGGCTGGAACAGAAATGACTTTCCACCTCATGCTTGGAAAAGTCAAATATTTCAACTTTGGCAATGAACTCACCATTCTTATTTCCATGCTATCTCCTTGTTATTTCTTTGTTCTAACCTGCTAAGAATGATTAATATATCATATAGAAGGAGTTTGTAGCATTGAAATTGATCCACTTGAGTGCTAGAGGTGTTTTTGCAAAATTCATCAATGTGGGACAAAAGTGACAAATTGCCAACTTTGAACACATGTATCTCTCAGCTCATAAATCACCATGAGATGCTCTTGTACTTTTTAGAGAGCCCTCACATAGTACTAAAACATTGATGTTGGCCAGAAGTCTTGATTCCATTTGAAACTAGGTGAAAAACCCCCTTGAAGTTGGCTGATTTTAGCTTCTAAAGTGAAAATGACTTAGAAATTTTCTAAGTTATTTTCCCTTCTAGGAATGTTTTTGCTTATATCTCAAAAAGTATGCATTTTCTGGTTGTGGACTAGTATGGGACTTTTGTAGGACTTGTCAAGAGCTTTCAAATGAGACTAGAACCAACTCAATTGGATGTGCGGTTAAGGAGATACGGTTTAGCCCTTTTCAAAACCCTAATTTCCCGATTTCTCGATTACTCTCTCATTTTTGATCCAATGACCATGAAAATTGATATGCAAGTCCATTATGACATAAGGAACAACTTTGATTCACAACTTGGATTCCAATTCTCAAAATTCGAGGAGTTGACTTTTCGGTCAACCGTACGATCGATCGGTGCCGATCGAGTCGCCTGTTGATATTCTGGACATCCTGGGACTTTGACACTTCTTGAATAGTCTTTAATAGCCTATATTAACTTCATGGACCTCACTCCCACCATTAAAACATTTCCCAACATCAAAGTCAAACCACAGTTGACTTTCCACTGGTTAAAAACCCTAATCGGGGCCTCATGACTGCACTGTTCTTGATTCTGAAACGATTTCTTCAAATTGACTTCCCATTTGACTTTGATATTGTCTTTGATTTCATTCCATGATTGAATTGGCCCAAATCATTGGTTGATCATTCCTTGATTGTTTTGAATTTGTCGGTGCGAGAACCCTGATTCATCTGTAACTTGACAATAATAAACTTGCACTGATTTAGGGTTAGATAATGCATGATCATGCTTCTAAAAATGACAATGAGGATCTAAGGGGTCAAAATTTGGGGTATGACAGTTGCCCCTATTTAAATATCTTCACTAGATGGAATTGAGGATGACAATCCTCGAGGAATCGTAGTGAGAGGTATTTAAATACAGAAAGACCAAAAATTTTGTACCTTAGATCCAATGCTATGCAAAGGATCAATGCTTGAATGCTATGAGACCTAAATGATGATTTATGATGCTTGAAAATGCAAGACACACAAAAAAAAAAAAAAAGGTAAAGACAGACTGCTATCCACCGGGGAACAGACTCTGGAAACTTGACACACAGAGGATGTCCTTATTGAAGGACTCGCACTGGGGAAGAGAAACTCAAACCTAGGCATCAGATAGTTCAGACATGACTAACTGATAGCATCTGAGGATAAAACTATGATTGGAGGAACGGAACCTGACGAGGACAACCGTTCACTGGGGAAAAGGGACATACTTTACTGGGGATCAAATAGTTCAGACGTGACTAGATGATATCATCTGAGAAACTCCGACTGGGAAACGGAACCTGACGAGGACAACCGTTCACTGGTGAAAGAGATGCACTCCACCGGGGAAAGAATAATTTTCACATGGGGAATAAAGGAAATTGGTGACAACCTCACTGGGGATGATCAGACGAGGCCTTCCTATAATGAAGAGTTCAAACGGGATCTCCAGGAATGGACTAGGAACAAAGTCAGACACACAGGGGATACTAGTGACAACTAGATCTCCGGGACTAGACTGGAAAAGCAAAGACCTACTGGGGTACTGGTGACTACCAACCCAGAGGAAACAAATAAGGAAAACGGGAACGCCAGTGACAACTGGACTTTAGCTAGTGGGATTGGTGACGACCGATGGAATGTTAAATGAATAAACGACCATACCAGTTACAACTGGCTTTTCACGGGATTTGGTGACGACCAACCAGTGATGCCGGATAAGAATGCCAGTTACGACTGGACTTACTGGGGAATTTAAATAACAACCACAAATAACAATTTGGGTGAGCGCGCCAGTTACGACCGGACTTTAGGAGGATTTGGTGACAACCAAACTCAGGTATCAATAACAATTGGATTTAAAAGACGCCAGTGACGACTGGGCTTCAGTAGGGGAGGTTGGTGACGACCAACACATGATATCAATGGCAACTGGATTTAACGATGCCAGTGACGACTGGACTTCAGGGGATGTAACAATAATGATTACTAACCACGGTTTGGTTGAAGGGTGCCAGTTACAACTGGACTTGATTGGGGATGTTAGTGACGACTAACAAACACAGGGTGCCAGTGACGACTGGACTTAAAGTAAAAAGTTGGTAACGACCAACAAGTGATACCAACAACAATTGGATTTAAACAATGCCAGTGACAACTGGACTTTACTGAGGGAAGTTGGTGACAACCAACGAAAGGGTACCAATTACAATTGGATTTTGCGATGCCAGTGACAACTGGACTTTTCCGGGGAAAGGTTGGTGACGACCAACAAACACAAGGTGCCAGTGACGACTGGACTTTTAAAAGACTGTGGTGACAACCACGAGATAGAACATATGAATGCCAGTGACAACTGGACTTGATGGTAACAACCAGAAAATGAGATACCACAACCGGGGGAGAGGGTAGAACCACACTGAATCCAGGCTAAGTGGTGCAAATAATCTCAACTGTACTGGGGAACGGAGCTTAGTCAGGTCAGCCCGCGATGTACCAGTAATCTCTGTCTTTGGCAATCCTGTGGAGGATGGATCCTTCAAAACTTTACATGATGGCTTCTTAGTCTTGGTTACTACACACGGCCAAAGGCGAACCAAGTGAACAGATCTGCTAAGTGTTTCAACTGGGGAAAAAATGCAAATGTATATCAATGCTCCTGCTACCTTGAGACATCAGGGTGAGTATGATCTTACTGAGTTTTCCACGAGTTTAAAGCATTTGTTTTTTATTGACCTTTTCAAGTTTTATCATGAAAATTTTTGCCTCTTACGTTTTTCAAAATCATCGTTTGTCAAATAAACAGTGTTTTGCATAACAAAAAATGATAAAGAGAAGTAGTAGTTGCAAACAAAAGAATGGTTCGAAGTTGATTTTATTCAAGCAGGAGGTCTTGCCAATGGCAAGATTCCCTAGAACATTGTACAAGTGAAAAATGGCAAAAGTGGAAGGGTTACATTGAATCCCATGACCATTTATCCCTAAAGACTAGAAATCCACCAACATCCTTGCTTCTGACGAGAGCAACCGGAAGTGAGTTTTCTCTGTGTAACTTGCTGCACTGGTGACAACCTTCTGATGCAGTGAAACGCCTTTGTCCCTAATTTTTGCCTGGATCGCCCTTTCGGGTTTTCAATCCACCGGGACGCTCATTTTTGCCTAAGTCGCCCTTTCGGGTTTTCAACTTAGCGAGCTTTCAATTCTTTTCTCTTTTTCTCTTTTTCTTTTTACCCTAACTTTTGCATAAGCCGCTCTTGCGAGTTTTCGACTTATCGGGCTTTTCTTAGGCGTAATATTTTCTGACTGCATCAGAATTTATTGGATGAGTAAGCTGCTCTCCATCCATGGTTGTGAGAATCAACGATCCTCCTGAGAAAACTGTCTTCACAATGAAGGGGCCATCATAGTTAGGCATCCATTTTCCTCGGGCGTCTTTATGGACTGGTAAGATCTTCTTCAATACAAGCTCACCTTCTCTGAACTCCCGGATGCGGACCTTCTTGTCAAAGGCTCTTTTGATCCTTTTCTGATATACCTGGCCATGACACATTGCAGATATACGCTTTTCGTCAATTAAATTCAATTGGTCAAATCTTTCCCTGACCCATTCTGCCTCTTCCAGCTTTGCTTCCATTATAACCCTTAACGAAGGGATCTCGACTTCAATTGGGAGTACAGCATCCATCCCATACACTAAAGAGAAAGGGGTTGCCCCTGTTGAGGTGCGGACTGATGTTCTGTATCCGTGTAGAGCAAACGGTAACATTTCATGCCAGTCTTTGTAAGTTTTCACCATCTTTTGTAAAATCTTCTTGATGTTTTTGTTAGCTGCCTCAACAGCTCCATTCATCTTCGGACGGTACGGGGAGGAGTTATGGTGTTCAATCTTGAATTCATCACACAGTTCCTTCATCACTTTGTTGTTCAGATTGGTTCCGTTGTCTGTGATAATTCGGTTGGGAATCCCGTATCGACAGATTATCTCTTTCTTGATGAAGCGAGCCACCACTTGTCGGGTTACATTGGTGTATGAAGCAGCTTCGACCCATTTGGTAAAATAGTCAATGGCGACTAGAATGAAACGGTGCCCGTTGGAAGCTTTTGGCTCAATTGCCCCAATCATATCGATGCCCCACATTGAGAAAGGCCAGGGTGATGACAGTACATTCAGCAATGTCGGAGGTACATGCACTTTATCTGCGTAGATCTGACATTTATGACACTTCCTGGAGAATTGTATGCAGTCATTCTCTAAAGTCAACCAGTAATACCCGGCTCTCAAAATCTTTCTGGCCATCACGTACCCATTGGCATGAGTACCGAAGATCCCTTCATGGACATCTTTCATTAACAGCTCTGCTTCTCTTTTGTCGACGCATCTGAGTAGTACCATGTCATGATTTCTTTTATAAAGCACACCATTGCTGAGGAAGAACTTTGACGCTAGTCTTCTTAAAGTTTTCTTGTCAAGAGACGTAGCATCGGTCGGATATTCTTGTTGTAACAGGAAGTTCTTTATATCATAGTACCATGGTTTATCATCTGTTTCTTCG
The DNA here is from genome assembly GCA_963859935.3 of Lathyrus sativus. Classification (NCBI taxonomy): domain Eukaryota; kingdom Viridiplantae; phylum Streptophyta; class Magnoliopsida; order Fabales; family Fabaceae; genus Lathyrus; species Lathyrus sativus. The sequence continues at coordinate 514,040,559 of OZ012736.1, forward strand.
TCGATCATTTGACAGTAAGCGGGCTTTGTTTTTCGCTCAATCCGGATGAGAGTAGCATCATTTACATCTTGGACTTTCCACATGGAGGCCAACATGGCTAAAGCATCGGCAATGTGATTTTCAGACCTGGGTACATGCTTGAAGGTAATCTCGTCAAAGTACTCGATCATGTCGACAATATATGCTCTGTATGGGACCAGGTTTTCATGTCGGGTCTCCCATTCGCCTGTGACCTGGTAGATGACTAGTGCTGAATCGCCGCTCACTTCTAGAGTTTTAATTTTGAGATCAATGGCCGCTTCGAGACCAAGGATACATGCCTCGTATTCTGCAATGTTGTTTGTACAATCAAAATCCAACCGAGCCGTGAATGGCGTGTAACCACCTCCTGGATTCATTAAGACAGCGCCTACACCATGCCCGCTATAATTTGACGAACCATCGAACATCATTTTCCAAGGGGAACTTGGTGGTGAATCTTCAACAGGGTCGACCTTTTCACAATCCTTTACTAACATGACGTCTTCATCAGGAAAATCAAGCTTAACTGACTCATCGTTCTCAACTGGTTGTTCTGCAAGGTAATCTGACAAGATACTGCCCTTGATAGACTTCTGGGTCGTGTACTGAATGTCGTATTCTGATAATAACATGTGCCATCTGGCGAGCCTTCCAGTCTGAGCAGGTTTTTCAAAGATATATTTGATTGGGTCCATTTTTGCGATTAACAGAGTAGTATGGCAAACCATGTACTGTCGTAACCGTTTGGCGGCCCATGCTAAAGCGCAACATGTCTTTTCAAGGAGTGAATAACGGCTCTCACAATCAGTAAACTTCTTGCTTAAGTAATAGATGGCATGTTCCTTTCGTCCGGATTCATCCTGTTGACCCAACATACAGCCCATGGAACTTTCTAGAACAGTAAGGTACATGAATAACGGCCTTCCCGGAACCGGAGGTATCAGGATGGGCGGTTCTTGCAAATAACTTTTGATTTTGTCAAAGGCCTGCTGACAGTCTTCATTCCAAACCACTGGTTGATTTTTGCGTAGTAGTTTGAAGATGGGTTCACAGGTCGGTGTCATGTTGGAAATGAACCGAGATATGTAATTTAATCTGCCCAGAAAACCTCTGACCTGTTTTTCTGTTTGAGGAGCCGGCATGTCTTGGATGGCGCGGACTTTGTCTGGGTCTACTTCGATTCCTCGTTGACTAACAATGAAACCAAGTAGCTTTCCTGACCTTACTCCGAAAGTGCATTTGGCAGGATTCAACCTTAGTTGATACTTTCTAAGTCTTTTGAACAGCTTCAGGAGGTGCTCTAGATGATCATCTTCGCTTCGAGACTTTGCAATCATATCGTCGACATACACCTCAATTTCTTTGTGCATCATGTCATGAAATAGAGTGACCATGGCCCGCTGGTAGGTGGCTCCAGCATTTTTCAAACCAAATGGCATAACTTTGTAACAGTAGGTTCCCCACGGCGTGATGAAGGTAGTTTTTTCCATATCATATGGATCCATTTTAATCTGATTGTAACCTGAGAAACCGTCCATAAAAGAGAACACTTCGAAACGAGCTGTATTGTCTACCAATGTATCAATGTGTGGCAGTGGGAAGTCATCTTTCGGACTGGCCTTGTTCAGATCCCTGTAGTCTACACACATTCGGACCTTACCATCCTTTTTCGGTACTGGAACAATGTTTGCTACCCACTCAGGGTATTTGGATACAGCCAAGAACCCTGCATCTACCTGCTTTTTTACTTCGTCTCGGATTTTGAGTGCCATGTCTGGCCTGGTTCTGCGGAGCTTTTGTTTTACTGGAGGGCATTCTGGTTTAAGCGGCAGCTTGTGAACCACTATGTCAGTGTCTAGACCCGGCATGTCCTGATAGGACCAAGCGAACACATCCACATATTCCTTCAGGAGTTCTTTCAATTGTTGTTTGATGTCTGCCCCGAGGCTTGCCCCAATCTTGACTTCCTTTTTGTCATCTTCTGAGCCCAGGTTAATGACTTCAATCTGCTCTTTGTATGGTTGGAGTTCCATGTCTTCGTCTTGAGTTAGTCTTACCAGTTCATCGGGAATTTCAAGATCTTCGTCCTCCTCTTCAGCTTGGTGAATTGGTGAATCAAAGTCAGGAGGAGATGCCTGGTCATGGGAATCAATGGGTTTTTGGATGTGGCTGCAGATGGGGAATGGTTTAATTTTATTAAACATACAAAGATAAATGCAGCACACAAAAAAGAAGATTGCTTTCGGTTTTTTATGATTGCCATTTTTTCTTTAAAAGTGAAAACGAATAAAAGCATCAAAAGCAAATGAGGAATTTAGCAAAACAGTTCATTTTCATTGATGTATTTTGAAAGTGCGGGGCCCGTACAAAACATTCCTATGACCTTGGGCACGGTCATGGAGTTTTAAAACAACAAAACAAGAAAAAGACACAAAGCAAATTACTTTAACTCGTGACAAACCACAGGAACATCAATGGCTTCCCAGTTGTTCAAAGGGAGTTTGCAGTGATACACTAGATGCCTGACGTTTCCGCCTTCAGCTTCGTCTCCTACGACATTGACTTGGGAACCACCACTGATAAATATTTCTTGGATTGTCCTGGGTCGCTTTTGGTCTTGTGCAGTGTCTTCAGCAGGAGTTGGTTTGTAACCCAACCCCTGTCGATCCATCTTCGGCTGTACTTCAATAATTTCTCCCCATCCTGCGGGAGTGCCTTCTGCGAGCGCTGCTCTGATACTTTGAGCGGAAGCGAACGATGGACTACCTTTGGCTACCGTTTCTTCTACTGTTACTGCATGGGCTATTTCCAGAGCTTGAAATGAGGTTTCCAGCGCACCTTCTTCTGCTTCGATGTATCTGAAGGATGACAGATTACTTACCATAAAGTCTTCCTCCCCATGCACAATTATTAGCTGGTCATTCACCACATACTTCAATCGCTGATGCAGAGTTGATGTTACCGCCCCGGCTTCATGTATCCACGGTCGTCCCAACAAACAGCTGAATGCCGGGTTAATGTCCATCACCTGGAACGTTATATCAAATACATGTGGTCCAACCATGACGGGTAATTCTACTTCTCCAATAACAGCCCTTCGGGACCCGTCGAAAGCCTTCACGATCAAAGGAGTGGGCTTCATCTCTGCTCCTGTATAGGCCAATCTTGCAAGTGACCTTGCAGGCAAGACATTCAAAGAAGACCCATTATCAACCAGGACTCGTGCCAATGTGTCTTCTTGGCATTTGATGGAGATGTGTAATGCTTTGTTGTGATGGCGACCCTCTTTCGGCAACTCGGCGTCGCTGAAGCTCAACGTGTTACATGCTGTGATATTGGCTATTACTGAGTCAAATTGCCCCAGCGTGATGTCCTTAGTTACGTGGGCTTGTTGAAGTACTTTCTGTAGAGCCTCCCGATGGGCGGGAGAATTCATCAATAGAGAAAGGACGGAGATTTTAGCCGGCGTTTGGTGGAGCTGGTCTACCACCTTGTAATCACTCTTCCGAATAATTCTTAAAAATTCTTCATCTTCTTTCTCGGGATTTGTCACTTCTCTGTTCTGTGTTTCCACCGGGGTAGTGGATTTTGGAGTCACTATCGTAATCTTGGGCTGATAAATTCGACCACTGCGGGTCATCTTGCTCGTGCCCACGATGTTCGTAACATCGTCTTGCTCTTTCTTTCCTTTCTTTTCTTGATCTGCATTTCCCGGTGTCACTGTTAAATCATATTTCCAAGGGACCGCTTTTGTATCATTGTATGGAAATGGCTTTGGTCTTTGAATTACGACGGATCGGCGTTGAGTGATCGCTGATCTGTTGAACACAGGCTCTGCACTTCCGGGCGCTTGAATCCATTTGTCTTTGTTGGGTTGATCAAATGACGGTTTTATCACGGCAATATTTTCACTTCGGACCTTACTGCATACTTGTAACAATCCTTCATCAATCAAACTCTGGATATCTTTCTGTACTGTACCACAAACTTCAGCATTAACAGAACATTTTTTACAATTGTTGTGATTACCCTGAATATACCCTGCTCTTACCAGTTTCTCATGTAGCATCTTCAAGGGTGTCTTGATCTCCGATACTTCAGTAATTACTCTTTCAGTTGACGAATCATCCACAGCGTTAACCCCTCCATGGTTCGGTAGCGGGTTACTCTTGACATTGGGCGGAATATCATTAAAGGACAGGATTTTCTTTTCAATCAGCTCCCTTACCAAATGCTTCAAGGCGAAGCAACTTTCTAAATCATGACCAGCGGCTCCTTCATGGAATGCGCAGTGAGCGCTCGGATTGTAAAAAGGAGATGTTGTATCAGGGGTCAGTGGCCTCGTCGTCACCAAACCTTCCTGGACCAATGAAGGGTATAACTCCGTGTAAGTCATCGGGATCTGCGGGAAATTCGGCTTGTTCGTCGGTCTTCTATTTTGAAAGCTCTGGCGGGGTGCCGGAGCTCGGGGTTGTTGTTGTAGGAGAGGCGGAGCGTTGGGCACTCGTTGTTGCCTTTGCTGAAACGGCTGATATCCAGGTGCAGGCTGTGCTGTCTGGTAGTTTGGTCGAGTGAAAGCAGGAGTGACAGCTGCCACGTACGGTTGTGTGGCATACTGCGGGGGATATATTGCCCCGGGGTAACCTTGTTGCATGTAACTCGGCGGCGGCGGTTGATTGTAGTTCAGATAAGGTTGTTGTTGGTAAGGTTGTTTTTGTGTACGTCTACCTTTTCCACTGGTGATGGAGTTGGTCTCTCCTTCCTTCTTTTTGTGGAATGGGTTACCAATTTTCTTAACCTGACCACTTGAACTGCTGGAACTGCCTGTAACTCTTCCGTTTTTCAGCCCTATCTCTACTCGGACTCCCACAGCTACAATATCCGAAAAGCTGGTGGACACACTGCTGATCATTTTCTCATAGAACTCGGGTCGCACAGTGTCAACAAACCAATCAGTCAATTCTTTCTCACTAAGTGGAGGTTCCACCTGTGAAGCTACTTCTCTCCATCGCTGAGCGTACTCTTTGAAGGATTCAGAACTCTTCTGGGACATACTTAGCAGTTGCCTCCGATCGGGCGCCAGATCCATATTATATTTGTAATGTCTTATGAAAGCATTGGCTAAGTCTTGGAAATTGAGAATCTTAGTCTGATCCAAACCCAAATACCATTTTGCTGGTGCGCCTTTCAAACTGTCCTGGAAACAGTGTATCATCAACTTGTCATTTTCAACATAAGCCGCCATCCTGCGGCAATACATGAGAAGGTGCGTTCGCGGGCAGGAAGCCCCTGAATATTGATCAAAATTTGGAACTTTGAATTTTGGCGGGATTATCAACCCAGATACCAAGCACATATCCCGGGTGTCAGTCCCGAATACATCATTGCCCTCCATAGCTTTTAACTTTCTTCCCATCGTTTCAACATTTTCTTTTAATCTTTCGTGTTCTTCATTCTCTCCTTCATACTCTTCTTGATCTTCGACCACTGGTTGATAATTATGAAACATTGGGTGCACCTGCGCTTGCACAGCTGCCGGAGCATAGGTAGGGATAGCCTGGGGCATTTCCCCTCTCAAAGGAACATTCTGCTGATTTACTGGAGTCGGATGTAGAAAATCCGGGTGTAAGCCATACGGTGGATTGTTGGCGATGGTGTCGGCCGTTGGAACTGGATCTATAGCAGCACTAGTAATCTCAGAAACTACAGTAGCCTGGGTATCCATCTTCGCTTTTATCACCTGTAAAGCTTCCATAATCTGCTTGATTCCGCCTCGGAGATCTCCGAGCTCGTCATCGATTCTTACAATTTCTTGATTTTGAGCCTCCATTAGTTGACGGGCTCTGGCTCTCGTGTTGTACTTGTGCGTTGGATTCAGTGTGCTTTCCTCTGTTGAAGATCAGACAGTGGGATGAGACACGACACAGAAAACAACACTTACGATATGCTTATGACATGTTTATGATATGCTTATGATATGCAGACATGCAGATGCAGTATTTTGAACATTCAAGGGGTTCTTAGAAGTCATTCATAGATATTAAAAAGGGAAAACATTACAAACATTTTCTTTTCATCCCTCTACTGGGGAGTTTACAACAGTTGGAAATTGAAATACAAAACAAAGATTACATCATCACACAATGATCTTGGACCATCTAACTCGAAGGTCCTCCTTCTTCTGGTTGAATTCTTCTTCTACCCTGGAGAGCTTCCTTCTCTTGCATAGCCAAGAAATATTTGTTCCTCCAAACCTTTCCTTCCTCTTCTGCTTTTACCAAGGCAGTCGGCAATTCTTCCTCGAGTGTAGGTTCTGCTGATTCGGGTTCGAATCGGGTATAGAACATTTTCAGAGCGGCCTCTTCCACCCATGCTAGGTAGGAGTCTGATACAGCCGTGTCAGGGTAGTCTAAAGCAGTCATGCCCCTGACGTTGATACGGCGCCAAGCGTAGATGATCCTGGCTTTGTATTCTCGATTCTCTCCGTCTTGAATGCAGAAACTCCTCATCAAGTTGAAATCTGGTTCGCCCATCATCGGATACCCTAACTGTCTGCGAGCAAGGATAGGGTTGTAGCTGATGCACCCTCTGGTACCAATGAGCGGTACGTTCGGGAAGTCTCCACAACTTTGAATCATAGGGATCCCTCCGTAAGCAGGGTCGTACCATTGAATGTCGGTATGCTGGAGTAACAGTATCCTCTCGGTCCATGGATTACTGTTTTGTACATCCCACAGTGCTGGATATCTAGGTAAGCGTGAAATGAACCATTTGTAGAGGAGAGTGGAACAACATTCAATTGGTCCAGCTTCGTACAAGTGTCGGCGGTGAATTGCATAATAAGTATCAGCTAGGAGAGTAGGTACAGGATTTCGGAGCAGGAACAGGTTGATAGCGTCTTTGTGGATGAACTGTTGTCAGACGGGAACAAGAAGAGTCCATAGATTAATAACACCAAAAGAGCTTCAAATGCCTCCCAATTCTTGGTTTCGGCTTGAAACCGTGCTTTTTCAAACAAGAATCTGGTAGGTAGACCGTAGGGATGCCCTTGAGCGGTCATTAGGGTTCGTACCTCAGCTACTCCAAGATGAATGGCTTCGGCGATTGCTCTTTCATCAGGGAAACCTTCTCTTCCAGAAAACGGCCTCGGAGCAACATTTAATCTCATCAACACTGAGTATTCTTCCAAAGTTGGCAACAGCTGGAAATCTGGGAAAGTAAAACAGTGATAGGTTGAATCATAGAACTTGACGAGCGCGGACAATATTTCCTCATCCACCTGAATTTCAAGTAAGGATAATACATTGCCGTGTCGGGCTTTGAAGGCTTCAGGGTCTTCTACCATTCTTCCCAATATTCTCAGGTTCTCCAGATCTGGTTGTCGGAACTTGAACTCCATAGCTGATCTTCTTCTTGGATCCATTATTAATACCTGTGAAATGATTTTTAAAACCCCTTGAATGTTTAAAATAAAAATGCGGATGCAAATGCGTAAAGTTTTATAGAACTCAGATCTCGAGATTCAAAACATCACGGATTTCATTTAATTTTCGATGTTGCACTACAAAATCTTTTAGTACACATTACAAGAAAACTAAACAGTGCTAAAGGAAATCCTCTGACAAAAACTCCACCGTGGCATTTGCTTTCTGTAGTTCTTCCTCCACTCGCATCTTCTCTCCCATAAGTTTCTCAATCATCGTCTTCCACGGAGTAGACTGGTTACTGAAGTAGAACAAGTTTTCCTGGGCCTTTCTTTTCTTGCTTGCCTTTATCTCTTCATCCCTTTCTTGAAGCTGCTTGCAGAGTGTTTCGTTTTCTTCCATTACCACCTGATACTTGTACCTCCAGGACACCTCAATCTGCTGTGACTTTCTCAAGGCAATCCTCAACTTTTCCTCCTCAGAAAAGAAGATCAATGGGCGTTCTTCTTTCAGGACCATAGGTTCTTGCAAGGCATAAGGCATCTTCAGTTGGATAGCTCTTTTCCGAACCCATTGGAGATAAGGATCAAAGGAGACACAGTTAGGCTTTCCCAGACTTTCCTTTCCTCTCTTGTGGACATGTTTCCAAGCTTCCGAGAATTCCTTCTTCAACTCATTTTCCCCCAAAAAGAACATACTTTCTACACAAGCACTGTTGGGTCTGTCTTTTAACGGATACCCGAGCTGTCGTCGGGCGAGAACCGGACTGTAACTGATTCCTCCCTCTGTAGCAAGGAGAGGTACATTGCCGAAGTTTCCACAACTGTCAATAATTCTTATTCCATCATAATCTCGACTGTACCACTCAATATCAGAATGAGATAAGGCCATAATCTTTTCAGACCACCATCCTTTCCTCCAGAAGACATGAGCTTTGGGCATATGAGAATGAAACCATTTGTACAGCAATGGGACGCAACAAATGATCATTCCTCCCTTGTGAAGATTTCTGAGATGAATAGAGTGATGAGTATTACCCAGCAAAGTTGGCACAGGATTTTTCTTCAAGAAAATCTTGATGGCATTGAGGTCTACAAAATTATCAATGTTAGGAAACAGGAAGATACCATAAATGAGCAAGGCCAAGATCGCCTCGAATGTATCCATACTCAGATGATCAGCATAATACTGTGCTTTCTTGATCAAGAATCCAGCAGGTAAACCAGAGATCCCTCCTTTGGTAGTCATGTTTTCCTGTATATCCTTTACTCCCACACGTATTGCTCTGGCGATTTCTTCCTTCTTAGGGTCCTTCTCCGTGAATGGAAAAGGAGAATCTTCAATGATGGGCAACCCGATTAGGCAGGAATACTCTTCGAGTGTTGGTACAAGCTGATAGTCTGGAAATGTGAAGCAATGATAGAGCGGGTCGTAAAACTGTAACAAGGTGGAGAGGAGCCCCAGATCCATCTTTTTCTTAGTTCTCAACAGTGACAACAAGTTACCATATCTGCTCTTGAACCCTTCTACATCTGTGATAATAGCGCTCAACCTTTCAATGTCATCCAGCTTAGGACTCTTGTATGTGTACTTGATTGTTTTCTTTTTTCCTTGATCCATGATGTTTCCTAAAGTTTTAAAATAAGAGACTGAGTTCCATAAAATTTTTATGTTATGATGTTTATGAATGCATGGATGCAACAAACACAAGTATTCACATATACACATCAAGTTTTGGTTTAGGGAAATTTAATCAGGAGCCAAGGTCTACCTTTCCCAATAAGGAGTGTACTAGAGCTTTTTCACCTGTAGAACAAAGTTCTAAAAAGTTCCCAGAGTTCTCAACCCATCTTTCGGATATTATCAACTGCCCAAATAACTCGGGGGTCGATAATATTCTCAAGAGAGTCTCGTCCGAGTGTAGTATCGCGTATCAACTATTCGGAAATACTCCCTCATAGTCATCGCGCTACATCCTAATAAGGCCAAGTGGGGTAATGTGTGTTCTAAAGGTCCTCAATGGCATGGGCCCCTTATAGAAAGCAGCATTGTTTTCACGAATACTCGATCAACAACACTACCCTCAAAAGGACCTCCATTGAGCGGCGGTTTTCAAGTTGGCTTAGTCGGGAATCAACTCCCTATAAACCTCCTTGAATATACCACCTTCCTATCATAAGTACACTCAAGCACGGGTATAGTGTTGTCTCACCAATTGTATTTCCCAAAAGCCAAAAGAACAAATCTGCACATATTCACAAATATTCACAAATAGCAAGTATATAAACAAAATAGGTTAAACCCTCAAAATAAGTTCTGTCCCCAGTGAAGTCGCCATTTCTGTTGCGGTGAAAATTTGATATCAAGCTATTAATTAACTTGAACCTTATTTCTTTTACAACCGGTCTTTAATTTATCCAAAGGATAGGTCTAAAGGAAGAAAGAACCTTTTGCGCGATGTGACCACAACGCTTTTAAGAGATTCGGGGATTCGGGGGTTGGTTATATCTAGGGAAGGTATTAGCACCCTAAATATCTGTAGTACTCTACAGGAACCTTTTGTTCATTTACTTGCTAAGGTGTGAAACATGCATTATGGTTTAATTGGGAATTGGGATAAAACAAAATAAAGGCCTAAGTGGTTTTCTAAGTTTGCTCGCAAAGGTATCGCACCTTCTGCCTACGTATCCTGACTAGGATAGAATCAGAGCAATCGTAGTTCACCTCACAAGGGAAAAGAACACTTGATGATGATCAAGGTTCAAAGGGGAACAAACATGACGATGTTTGTGTGGAGTTTGACAAAACTCCCTAAACTAAATTGTAAAAGGGGGAAGTAAGAAATCATGACGATGATTCTTACACAGAGTTGACGAACTCTTTCCTAGGGTTCTAGTTGAAGAACACTCCTAGTATGGGTGGGTTTCTTAGACTTCAAGCAAATTCTAAAGGCTTCTAGTCTAGGGTTAAGGTGACTTAACAAAGTCAAGGGATAGCAGAGATTTTGGTCCAAGACATTGACAGTCAAGTGGACAGACCTTCCTTTGGAGGAACAGTATTGTCGGCAACTGGACGAAAGCTAACGAGCTCCGTCGCTTAGGGATAAAATAAAATACAAACATCATTCAAACATTCATGGTGACAACTAAATACAAAGATTAAAGATGGAAAGCAATGATGACAATCAGAGCAATTGTTTTGGTACGAGAACCGTGACGACAGTTCGCACCTGGAATACCGTTAACAGACAGATGAGATAAATATAAAAATAATTCAAGGTAAAAATTCTAACATGTTGACAAACATATATAGATATGATAACAATCAATTTTCCTGAGAAAACACAAGAGGAAACCTTCTAAATTTCATCTGCAACCAAATAGGGTTAGTACCGTTGACGCGCGGATTACGCACCATAAAACGTGGTGAAAAAATAATCAAACATGGAAAATAAAATTATGACATGAAAGTACACATTAAAATAAACACAATGAAAAAAGAACGGGTGAAAAACGATAAAAAATGAGAGAGTTACGAATTTTTGAAGTTTATGTACAAAAATAGGAAAAATAATAAAAGGGTTCGACCTCCACCCGGATCGAACCCTAGTCATGATGGTGAAAGGTATAATTGCGCGCATGCTCTTACCGCTGGGGCGGCTGTTACATCCATTAATCAAAGGGAAACAATATGTATACAAGGCTCGTTTTGAATCATGGCTGGGCAAAATACATAATCAACACCAAATACGTTTTATACCGTATCTCACTAACCGCTCATCGGATCGAGGCAAATTTTATATGGATCTTGGGTAGAAAAATGAGAGGAAGAGGATGGTGATGTTAGTTTTTCCAAATTGTTCACCTAGTGAAAAAAACGCTGACTGGTGTGTGTGTGTGTTTTGAATGCATGGAAACATAATCGAAACCAAATACGTTTTATACCGTATCTCACTAACCGCTCATCGGATCGGGACAAATTTTATATGTAAATTGGGTAGAAAAATGAGAGGAAGAGGATGGCATAGGTGGTTTTTTGAAATTCACTTTCCTGTGAAAAAAACGATAGCTGGTGTGAATTTCATGGTTTTAAGCTTGCAAATTGAACTGGACAGCTTGGTATACACATGCTACAAGTCAGGTAAGGTTACATACACATCACATATATCATATATAACAGATATCAAGCACAAATTGAGCCAAGGCATGAGTAATTATGACTGTTGTCCATAAGTTGCAAATCACATAACATAAAATGCATAACAAAAGTGATTTTTGGTTTCTGATTGTTTTGTGTGATTCTAACCATTCTAACAGCTTAAATATATCATATGAAGTGTGTGTAGATGAAAAAGTTTAAACTGGAACACATATATAAGCATGTAGCACTCAATTTGCAAATTGTGTTCAATATGTGTGTGTGAAGCATAATGTGATGTGAAACTTTGTACAGTCAAGTTTTTATGTTTTGAATCATTTACACACATTACATATGACCTTGTGGAGCTGTAGAAATAATAAGATAGCATGTACAAACAGGTAAGTTCAAGTTGGTATGTGAACATGAAGCATTTTGAACATTATGGACCAATATGCATGATAAGGGACAGATGAAGTCCTAACTCAAATCTGGTCAAATTAATCATTTAGACAGCACACATACATGATAATAAGATGGTTCAAACATTAAAATTCCACAGAACACACATATCATGTAATTTGTCATAGCATTTGCAAGTTGTAGACATAATAATGCATATGAGAAGGTAAAACTTGGCATGATGATTCTTAATACAATATGATCATTCAAACTCATCAAACATGTTTAACATAAGGTGTACAAGTCATTAGTTTTGGCAGAAAACATGTTATAGGCAGAAATCAAGTTTTTGTGCTTTTGTGCATTTTTGTACCTTTGGTGTCAAGGAGTGAAATTGTGGTGCTGTGCTCAAATCATTCAAAGGAATTCATACACATATTGCAAATGACATTTAAATCATGCTTGTGAGATAAAAAACATCATTCTATGGTTGGTTTCAAAAGTGAGCAAAGTGAGTGGTTATTGCATTCATGTGTTTGTGTCAAGAGGTGAAATTCAAAACTATACCTCAAATCAGCAAGACAAGCACATGTACAAGTTTCAAATGATTAATGTGATGTGTGTGAGTGGTGTTTTGATGAAGAGCAAGCTTTATGCAAAAAGTAGTATGAGTGGTATCATGTGTTACATTGTGTTTTGGATTGAATATGTAAAACTTTGATGCAATGATAATAAACAAGATCAATGCACATGGACATGCTCAGAATGTATATTGAATTATGTTTGAGCTAATGCAAACAAGTTAACATGCTTTGATATAAATGATAACAAATTTGTGAAAAACACCAAACTTGAGGTTTTACAAACAGCTTTTGGCAACATCACTAAGTAGTAGCAGCATGTCATGAACAAATTAGCAGCATGATTGTGAAAACAAATTAGCAGCAATATCATGATAACTTCAAACTGGCAGCACCAAGCATAACCTAACAGCATCAGTTTATTTGAACATGATTGAAACATAGCATGATGTGTAAAACCTATAGTAGTGCAGTATTAAACAGGGCAAGAACCAAACATGATCTAGCAATGATAAAGGTAATACAACCATATTGGATTATGAAGTTAATGCTTGTAGCAGTAATGGAACAAACAATCAGCAGTAAAAACACAGTGTTCATCTCAACAGCACATCATCAATATTACTTGCTGTTACATGATTTTTGTTTTATTCAAGCCAGCATGCTTAACATGATCAAATGGAGGATGATAAACTGATAAACATTAAGCAACTAGTGACCTAGTACAATTATACCAAAGGCTGTAAGCAGAATGAAAACAAATTTAAAAGCATGACAGCATGAGATAAACATCCACTATTCATGAATTTCAACATATCCTATAATGCTCAAGATGCCAAACCATGGATAAATAAACAAGAGGACTAATGTATAAGCTACATACCTGTTAGTGAGCCTATTTAGCAAGCCAAGGAGTTGAGAAAACCAGCAATGTCTTGTATGTGAACTTTGTGTTGAAGCTTTCTTGAACTTTAAGAAACAAGCCAAGTGTGAGGTCAAAATGAGTTCTGCCCACTTCTGGTGATCAATGATGATTTAGACAGCTTATATATGTTGTATTTGAGGTGTTCAAGAGTTCAAAACATCAACAAGGTGCTCGGATCAAGTTTTGGTGGTTTTTGAGGACTTAGGTCAAAGAAAGTTCCATGGAATGTTGACTTTTTGTTTTTTTGATTTTTTTGGGTGGTTTAATGGTTGGTACACCTCATATATATGATTTAGAGAGTGTGTGGATGGTTGTTTGAGATCTGGAATGCATAGAACTCAAAGTAGCATCAAAGTTGCAAATGCTGATTTTTGGGCATTTTTGACAACTTTGGAGATTTTGCAAATTTGGAGTGAGAGAGAGATGTAATGAGGTGCTTGCTTCTAGAAGGTTTTTAGAATGATGTTGAGGTCCATAATGAGGAGTTAGAGGTCTCTATTTATAGAAAAAATGAGTGAGGAGCTTGCTTGGTCATTTTGCTTCACCATGAAGAAACCTTGATATTTTCTCTTCCAAATGACCACTTGCTTGGCTTTTCTGATTGCTAGCTGTTTTCTTGACTTAATTGGCAAGTTTGTATGATGTTTTTGCAGAGGAATCAATGCCTAGAGGCCTGGTAGAGTGGCTGGAACAGAAATGACTTTCCACCTCATGCTTGGAAAAGTCAAATATTTCAACTTTGGCAATGAACTCACCATTCTTATTTCCATGCTATCTCCTTGTTATTTCTTTGTTCTAACCTGCTAAGAATGATTAATATATCATATAGAAGGAGTTTGTAGCATTGAAATTGATCCACTTGAGTGCTAGAGGTGTTTTTGCAAAATTCATCAATGTGGGACAAAAGTGACAAATTGCCAACTTTGAACACATGTATCTCTCAGCTCATAAATCACCATGAGATGCTCTTGTACTTTTTAGAGAGCCCTCACATAGTACTAAAACATTGATGTTGGCCAGAAGTCTTGATTCCATTTGAAACTAGGTGAAAAACCCCCTTGAAGTTGGCTGATTTTAGCTTCTAAAGTGAAAATGACTTAGAAATTTTCTAAGTTATTTTCCCTTCTAGGAATGTTTTTGCTTATATCTCAAAAAGTATGCATTTTCTGGTTGTGGACTAGTATGGGACTTTTGTAGGACTTGTCAAGAGCTTTCAAATGAGACTAGAACCAACTCAATTGGATGTGCGGTTAAGGAGATACGGTTTAGCCCTTTTCAAAACCCTAATTTCCCGATTTCTCGATTACTCTCTCATTTTTGATCCAATGACCATGAAAATTGATATGCAAGTCCATTATGACATAAGGAACAACTTTGATTCACAACTTGGATTCCAATTCTCAAAATTCGAGGAGTTGACTTTTCGGTCAACCGTACGATCGATCGGTGCCGATCGAGTCGCCTGTTGATATTCTGGACATCCTGGGACTTTGACACTTCTTGAATAGTCTTTAATAGCCTATATTAACTTCATGGACCTCACTCCCACCATTAAAACATTTCCCAACATCAAAGTCAAACCACAGTTGACTTTCCACTGGTTAAAAACCCTAATCGGGGCCTCATGACTGCACTGTTCTTGATTCTGAAACGATTTCTTCAAATTGACTTCCCATTTGACTTTGATATTGTCTTTGATTTCATTCCATGATTGAATTGGCCCAAATCATTGGTTGATCATTCCTTGATTGTTTTGAATTTGTCGGTGCGAGAACCCTGATTCATCTGTAACTTGACAATAATAAACTTGCACTGATTTAGGGTTAGATAATGCATGATCATGCTTCTAAAAATGATAATGAGGATCTAAGGGGTCAAAATTTGGGGTATGACAACGTCACACACGTAAGTCGATTTTAATCGCCGTCTCACTTCCTAAGGATATCCCTCAAGTTGCCTATGAATATTGGTTAAGTGGGGTGTATAAAGCAAGTCCCTCAAAAAGAAAATCATCAAAGTCCCTTATGGTTGCCTTTACGAATCGAGTCCCTTTCGGAAAATGATGATAGTCCCTCCAGTTTGCTTATTACACCCCACAATGGCCTTCAAAAATCCAATTGTCCCTTACATGTCCCTTAACATCCAAAGTAAGGACTACCTACTCCATTATAGTAGGGATAGTCTTACTAAGGAAAGGATAAAGAACAAGAAAGACCTTAAAACATTAGGGTAGGCTACTCCTAGATGCTTGCTCACTTCAAAACTGTTTCACACTTAAACAAATTTTCAACAAATTTTCAAACAAGTTTTTTTTCACATCCATACACGGATTATTATTAAACTATTCTGAAATTTTTTGCTATTCACACACTACACTTTCAAAACAATTCAAAAGTGAGCTTAAGTACCTAAGAGCCCATGGATAACCATGGATGAAAAGGGTGCTAACACCTTCCCTTTTCATAATCTACCCCCCGGACCCAAAATATTCTCTAAGGTCTTTCCTGTTCTTTTATAACCTTTCCTTATGGATAAAATAAAAGTCGGTGGCGACTCTTGCTATCCGCAACATTGTTTAAAGTCAGTTCTCCCACCGTGTTACAGTGTGTCTTGAATAAATCCATTCGTTTCACTCATTCAAAAAACGTTTTCATAAATCATAATGCCAACTTTACCCGATCTCTTGTTCTGATGGAGAATTGGGGGGAGGATGACGAACCTAAAACGTCAGATTTCTTGTCGTATGCTTTCGATTGAAACTTGCTGATGATATAAGGCATTGTTTCAAATCCCAAACACTGGAGATATAAGGATGTTAATCCCTAGTCAACCTCTTTGAGCCTTGAAGTAGGAGTTTTCTTTCTTTTAAGAACCTTCATCCTAACCTGGGGCAGGGTAGGTTTTAGTTAAACCGATCGAACACTTAGACTCTCAAAAAGGAGGAAGCAAACCTTCGAGAATTTATCCTTAGCATCTTAAGAAGTCCAATACAATGACTATCCCTCGGTTACCTAAGGAGTGGGGCAGTCACGAGCATTTCAAAAGATTTACACGACTTGTGCATAAAAGAATATTAAAAAAAAATAAGACCCGCTAAGTCAAAACCTATGAAGGAGACTTAGGCAAAACTGGGGCATCCCGCTGGACTCCAAAGTCAAATCAATAGACGCTGTCCAGGCAAAAGTTAGGGAATAAGAGCAACCAACCAGTAGTTTCTAGGATCCCTATAAAGAACAAGGTCGTGTGATCGAATTGCCATTAGAAATAGGTGAGTGACTGCCATGTCCAAAGCCTTGATAAGTTCTCGACCATAGCAAATCCGTTTGAGGTATGAGTGCTCGCATCCGATTAACTGAATTAGGATTGGAGAACATCACGAAGAATGGGTGGGTACAAATATAACTTTGAGCCTTTATCCTTTGTTTCTTAAACCGTGAACCGAGCCACGATACAACCTTTAAAAGACCTAATTGAAGTAGGACTTCGGTTGAAAGCATACTCGACAAGATCACGTTTCCTGACTCCTACGAGCTATGCTCAGAAAAAATTCATGTTGGCATTATAATTAAAACTTATATCCCGACTAGTGATTTCGGTCACAAGTTATTGCGATATCTTTTTCAAAACAAAAATTCAAGACAAATATATGTGTGCATTGACAAGCTCAGGATAGGCATTTCAGGCATGACGATTTTGCTTGATGTCTTAGAGATTTACGTATGGATATAACCCGTGGAACTTGAAGATCCTGCTAAACAGGGGCAGGCAGTTTCCCAGTTCGCTTACCAACGCGAGTCTGACGTTCTTAAAGATTTTGTCGTAACACGATTAATTTGTGCCAGTTACGTCGAGACCTGAAAAATCTCAACGAGTTTGAGAACAATGGGGCAACCGGACTCGGTGTTCTCTATAAAATCCTCTTGAGATGACCCTACCTCACAACGCAAGTATCCTGGGGCACCATGTTTTTAAAGGAAACAAATGGCGACTACTATAAGGTCCTTCAAGATCAAGGCCATGTGGTTTCACAACTTTTCTTCATGCACCCGACGGATTTTACTCGCAGCGGCCTTCATTCCCCAATGAATCTCAGTGTTGCAACAGGCTCCTAAACTATTGCCTCTTCATAGTCCCCAGAGAGACTATAAGCTGACAACTTTTTCTAGGGCAACTCGAAAGTATCCTTCAGGTTTTCTTCTCCCCATGAGAAGGCGTGATACTGTGCACCCAAGCAGATTACTTTCTCCCTCAGAGAATTCAGAACTTTAAAACCAGATTTGGTTCTACCATTGATCTTTCTTACCCATGATTGACGTATTGGTTGCAGAGAACGCAGGGTATTTCCGTCGAGATGTTTATTTCATCTCTCGTCCCGTCTCTAGTCTGTTTCATCAGCATACGCAAGGGCATAAGCATCACGTGCCTGTTTCATTACATATTCATTACATACTCATTACATATTCATTACATATCCATTACATATTCATTACATATTCATTACATATTCATTACATATTCATTACGTATTCATTACATATTCACTATTTTTCAGAACATCTTGCATACATAAACATTAACATACATTCATATTAACATATTCATTAACATACGCGATAACATGCACAGGTTCATCGTGTCTCCATCATTGGTCGTTACCGCCAAGTAACCGGGGTTTGCCCATTCTCTCCAAATAGATTGTCAGCCATAAGCATAAAATACTTACTTGTTTCTAGTCTCCCCACAGAGCTCGATTCTCGTGGATGACGGTTACTTCAGCTATCTTTCCTCGCCAGGATAAGATATTTACCCTTCGAGATCATTCCCTCGATGGAGTCTTGATTACCAGTCTTCTTTCTAGCTCGATCCTAGATTGAATCTCAGTCTTGTCGGTCGTCGAGCCCAGCCGGACGTGCATTTATTTTGCACCATCTAAAGGTTTTCACCATACCATGACAGATACGCGACTATCTCGCCCGAGAAGTTTATCACTGTACCCGGACGTGCATTTATTTTGCACTATCTTTCAACCACAATCCTTTACAGATACACGCCAGTTCACGCCTGGAAGATCTATCAGTACAACACTTTACAATCCTACATCTTACAGCATCGATATACAACATTTCTCACCTAAGAAGCCGATCCTATCTTCGTTATGACTCGCAGCAAATGGCCATCTCCATGGAGCAGTTGGGCTTCCATTTACCTGTCGTCTTGAAGTATGGGGGGTTTTGAACCAAATTGTATTCAGGAGAGCACGATCTTGAAGTACGGGGAGGTTTGAGCGGAATCATATTCAGGAGAGCACGATTTTGAATTATGAAGAAGTTCATTTACCCTTTAGTAAAAGAAGAAACCAAATCGTATTCAGGAGAGCACGATCTTGAAGTACGGGGAGGTTTGAGCGGAATCATATTCAAGAGAGCACGATTCTGAATTATGAAGAAGTTCATTTACCCTTTAGAAAAAGAAGGAGCCGAATCATATTCAGGAGAGCACGATTCTGAAGTATGAAGAATTTCATTTACCCAAAGGAACGGAATCATATTCAGGAGAGCACGATTCTGAAGTATGAGGAAGTTCAGTTCACCCTTTTCATATTCAGGAGAGCACGATTCTGAAGTATGAAGAATTTCATTTACCCGAAAGAGCCGAATCATATTCAGGAGAGCACGATTCTGAAGTATGAGGAAGTTCAGTTAGCCCTTTTCATATTCAGGAGAGCACGATTCTGAAGTATGAAGAATTTCATTTACCCGAAAGAGCCGAATCATATTCAGGAGAGCACGATTCTGAAGTATGAGGAAGTCAGTTTACCCTTTTCATGTTCAGGAGAGCACGATCTTGAAGCATGAAGAAGTTTATTTATCCTTCAGTAAGAGAAGAATCAGAATCGTATTCCAGGCGCCGACCTTAAATGCGAGAAGATTTATTTATCAGATAAGCAGCAGCCTCTTTATTTGAGTGCTTATCCATTTTGGCACATAAGTCCCTTCCAACGATAAGTGACAGTTCTCCCTCGAGAAGCTTATCAGGGCATTTCCCATTAAAGTCCATTTATTTTGGCATACAGCCGGTCTTTACCCTGTATATTTGATACGGATTCCCGAAAAGTCCGTTCGATCCCATCACGAAGGATAGTTTATAGAAGCTTGGATGTTATTCTTTGCTCAATGCTCCAGCAGTCTGTAATCGATCTTGCAAGCCGTGTAGATCCTGTTATTATTAAACATTCCCAAATGGAGGTCATCTCATAAGTGCCCTCTCCATTTAAGAACCTTATTCCTAAAGTCCATTCATTTTGGCATACAGCCGGTCTTTACCCTGTATATTTGCTACGGATTTCTGAAAAGTCCATTCGATCCCATCACGAGGGATAGTTTACAGAAGCTTGGATGTTATTCTTTGCTCAATGCTCCAGCATTCTGTAATCGATCTTGCAATCGTACGTGATCCAGTTTTATTTTTAGATTCCCCAGTGGAGGTCGTCTCATAGGTACCATCTCCATTTGAGAATCTCATCCCAGATCTAAAAATGACAATTGGTCGTGTTCGCACCAGTTGACCATCATTTTAGAGTTCCCCCGTGTTGTACTGTGTCCCAACGCGTTGTTTTCCCTAGTGTGTTCTTCTCGTAGCGTCTGTCCCTGTGTCATCGTATTCGTCAGCATTTTCGCATTCATCATTCCAGCATACGCATCATATCATATTCATGGCATCATCTGCATTAAGCTGTCCTCGCTTTGTCCATAGCATTGCATATCGTCGCATATAAGGGCAAAATTTTCGGTTATCTATATTTAAATCTCTCCACCACGATTCCTCGAGTCTCTGTCACTCAAATCGTCCGGTGTAGCTATTTAAATAGGGGCAACTGTAATACCCCAAATTTTACCCTTATATTTAGTCAGTCATTTCGCATATCATCTCATCTGTGCATTTGCTAACCACTAACAAGTTATGGAGGTGTTTGTTTTGCAGATTTGGTTCCAGGGGTATTTTGGTCATTTTACGCAAATTCTGCTAATTCCTTGAAGACGGGCTGTTATTAAGTTCTGAGGCATTTGATACACTATTTTTGAGGCATTTACCTATCACCAGGGCTGATTATATCAAGGTGCCAATTCGACGTGGTCGGTATTAAAGTTTGTCGAGCACAACTGGATTTAAGATCCATTTCATCGCTCATGGTTCATTTCCAAAGCGCTTCCGTTTCTGTTAATAAGGCGCAATTTAATTGGGTATTATCGGATTGTTGCTCAAGGTATTTGGTCAGTGGAATTCAATTACGACCAAGGTTATCATCGTTGAGTCTGTTGTGATTACGGCGCACATCTGTGTTTGGTTATAAAGTTGTTGGAATGTAGTCAGGTGATGAAATTGAGAATACAAATGGGACAAATATATGGACAAGAACATCGCTCACGAATGTTTATAGTTTATGACTATGTTAATGAGTTTAAACGTTTGTGGATTTGTTCACAAATATTTATAATTTATAACTAGAAATAAAAATAAGTAAATTCAAAGCTGAGCAGGTCATGAATATATAAAGGAAGGTCTGACATTTTATTTCATAAAAGAGCTCATCATACAAAAGGGAGTAAATTGTTTCACATTCTTAATTGTGATAAAATTACAATTACGGATATTACATTTACTCTAAAAAGGTCCTAAATCCTAAAGACTGCTAAGTGTCCTTCGCGGTGTCCTTGAGCTTCTCCGCAGAATCTCCGATTCACCTGCACATCAAAAAAGAGCAAACAGAATAGAAAAATGTTAGAGTTTGTTTTCGACACTCTCAGAACAGCGTCATCATCGAGTGCCGGGAGTGGCACAACCGAAGCTGCGTCCTACCCCCGTTACCGGCCCGCGTCGTTGGCGTTTGATCGGATAGTATCTATTCTTATCATAAGGGACGTCCGAGAGATATAAGTGATAAAAGAAGCGGGACTGATTCGTTTTGCCGCGATTGGATTTCCAAACTGATACGAGAGTAAGGCAACATAGTCAAGCTGGATTCAGACCCGGATGCCGGCAGGTCTAAATCACTTTGTGCTCATTTTTTTTCCACACCTGAAATTCCACAATTGCATCAGTACAAATTGATGACAGAAAGTCAAAAACAAGACAGCTCATAAGATGCCACAAGTAAGTGGAAATTCGAACTGAAGTGCAAACCCAAAACTGCATTAATTCTGAGTTCAGGAAAACAGAACACCAACAGAATGGAAATATGAAAAACAACTTATAAACGGCACCAAGGTTGAAAGGAGGGACTAATGAGTTGTGAGTATCAACTTCAATCCATGCGCAAGGGCACGAAAACATCCTGCAAATCACAAAGTTCAGTCCCTGATAACAGAAGGTATTCAACAGGATTCAAAAAAGCACAACAGCATCAAACATGGTTTAGCAGCGAATCAGACTATCACGAAGTAATCACATCAGTTCAGAATGCAAACAGCACAAAATCATGGCACGAATTGTACCAGAACGGACGAGGGCTCAGCAAACATCATTGCCCGACAAACCGTAGCAGAAAGACCATCAACAAAACCATGAGCCATAAATCCATCACCTGAAATCCAAAGAACAAATCAAACTGGATAACCGAATACACAACAAAATATATCAGTTCAGAAAGGGATACAAGTGCAGAAAAAGCAAGAAATCGCAACAAGCCCAGAACTCATGTTCTGAACCACATTCCACAGAACACAACAGAAGGCAATCGCAGCGTCATCGAAGAATACAAGCGTCGAGGGCTCAGATAAACATCATCGCCGTATACCATTCTCAGCATCGTTTGACTCGACCTAAGCCTCAATACCAGCCCTCTCTGAAAGAAGAAGAGGAAAAGCTAACTGCATCAAAAATTGCCAAATCGAAAACGAATCAGTTCAGTTCAGATGAAATCAAACAAATCAAAACGAATCAGTCAAACAAATTAATTTCAGATGTCAAACAGATCAAATGAAATCCAATCAATGTCAGATAAAACCAGGATCGCACCAAAACCCCAATCAGGTCCTAAAAGAGGAAACAAAATCCAATCCGTATCAGAAAACATCCAATTGAAACCCAATCAGTATCTGAAAGAACAAACAAATTCAGATAAAATCAAATCACACGAAAATGAAAAAGTAACGCAAATCCAACACAGGTTAAAGGCCCAAAAGATAAATCAGAGTGATATAAAAGGAACAATACCACCTTTGAAAACCCTAGAAGGAAAAGGGCAAGAACGGCCACGAGAAACCCTAACGGACAAACCGCGAGCGAAAACCCTAAGTGTCGTGAACAAACGGCCACGAACTCAGACGAAGGGGGATCGTCATCATCGTTCAAGGAATCGCCCAACATCGATCGAAGCTCGTCACCAAACGCGATCAACAATACTCAAGGGGAAGTCCACCAACACCGTTCCATTTAAACGGCGGGCAAACAACCATCGAGGCTCAGATTCGCAATATCATCATCGCCCTCGCAGCAATCAACAACTATCGGCCATTATCGTAACAGACCGCTCGAAACCCTAGCTAAAGGGTGAGAAATCTTTTTGATCTTTCTTGTGTTGGTTTTTTCAGGAATCTTAGAAGAAACAGAGGCGAACGATCGATGGATGAGAGAATCGAGAAAGGAGAATTGAGAGAGAAACATAGCGATCGCGAGAGAGATGAGAGAAGAAGAGGATGTAAACGGCACCGCAAGGAACATTAGGGTTCTGGGAACCCTAAATGTTTTTAGTTAAACCACTAACCGGGTTGGGTCCGGGTGTGATGACCGGCCCAACCCCTTTTATTTTAACTTATTTTTTCTTTTTTTTGTTTATATATAATTAATTAATTAAATTGTTTTTTTTTTAAAAAAAATTAATATTTAGGTAAAAATAATAATTTAAAAAAACATTTTCAAAATATTAAAATTAACACAATTTTTTTATATATTTAGAATCAATTTTTTTTTAAACTAGAACTAAGCCCTTTTTAAAACCAAGAGAAAAATATTTTTTTTTAAATCTTCCTTTTTATTTGTTATCAAGTAAAAAAAAATTTTAAGCTTATATGCACGTTTTGAATGCTCTCATAAAATAAAAAGCCACAAAAAAAAATGTCTCTTAGCTTCATGTTTTTGTTTTCATAGTTTTGTTTACTAACCCAGTTCGTTCATTGTGCAGCTTACCATCTTATTTCTTTATATTTTCGTTCTTAAAATTGAATTGAATCATATTATTGTAATTGCTCCTCTCTTGTAACCTCGCGAACTCTAATAATCGCGCTTTAATTACTGCCCTTTAAATTTCTGCTTGCATAGTTAAATTAGGTCATTATTTTCTGTTTGCATCATTCAATCACCTCACGCATTTATCAAATATTCCAGTCACACTACACACATCCGAAGGTTAGGTCTAGCTTTTGGTCGCCGCGCCAATAGTCCTCAACTTTAACCCTTACACCTTTTCAACCCTAAATTTTCACACATGTCTCGCTGTGGACAAAATTACCTTTTTACCCCTAGCATTAGGTCAAAGAGCCGCCGCGCTCATTTTAGGGTTTCCCGCCGTGGAATCCCTAATTTAACCCTAATTACAACTTAACAATTCAACATAGAGATTTGGAGTTTCTACACTCCACGTAAGCGTGTCCTTAAGATGCGTTTATTCCCCTTGAGACCTTGACCACAGTCAAGAAGTTTCTAACCTCCCTTTTGAGGGGAACTACGATTACTCTGATTCCACTCCCGTAAGGATACGTAGGCACAAGATGCGATGTCTTGCCGAGTAAACTTAGAATTAACCCCTTAGGTCTTCTTTCTCACTTTTAATCCTTTGTACATATATCTTAAGCAAATGAATAAAGTAAAATAGTAAACATCTGAACAAAAGGTTCCTGTAGAGTACTACAGAAGTTTAGGGTGCTAATACCTTCCCTAAATTTAACCAACCCCCGAACCCTAGATCTTTCCCCGCATTGTGTTTACGATGCAAAATAGGTTTTCCCTCTTTTGACCTTTTCCTTCGGATAAATCAAAGAGCGGTTGTGAATTGAATTGCGATTCAAACTCATTAATAGTTTGTGATCCTATTTCCACCGCAACAATAATCAAAATAACAATAATCAATAAAACAATGGTTTAACTCAAAGACCCCAACACGATGTTACACTATCAGAGCAAGACCCTCTAAATCAACCACAAGGGCCAACGGTCCAAAAACTTCAAAAATTCATCGACGACATCCACAACTAAACCTGGTAATCTGCACATTACCCACGTGTTGGCAAAATTCAAATAGCCAAGGTGAGTAAAACGATTCATAATAACCAATATAAGAATCAATATATAAAATGGCGTTATTTTCATATTCAACATCGTCACAATCATCAAGGAACATCAAAGGCCACAACATTATAAATTACACCAAATTGTCACATAAATGCAAATGCAACAAGACTCATGCATGTGGTACCAATCAAAAAAATTCGATGAACACTGGTGTAAGAACACAGATTGTTTCTTAGTAATATCTCTATGTTTTGATGATAACACTTATGAATTTTGTATTCAAGAATTATATACTCTAAATCTGTTCTAGACTGTTTGCTACAGGTACTAAAGAAAATATTCTTTAAGAGCAAATTTGGATCTGAACAATGATATTATGAAAGGCTTCAAAGGTTCAAGAGCATCTTAGATGAAGATCTGAACGCTGCCTCCAGAAGAATCTGAGTGCTATCTACTGAAGATTCTGAAGCAGAAGCCTTTAAAGAATAAAAGACTCTGAGAGTTCAGAAGCTTAGTCATCAGAAGACTCTGAAGATACTCCGCTGCATAAGTATTGAGAATCTGATATAGAAGACTCTGCTCTGACATAACTACACGCTCAAGCACACAAGCTGCACATACTCTGATTCAGCATAATTTGAAGAACATCCCAAGACTCTGCAGATCCAGAAGATCTCTACTTTGGAGATTCAGAAGATCCAGACTCTGATGTTGATAACTGAACTTACTTAGTGAAGAAGATTTGAATATGTACGTTGGCATATCTCAACAGCTCTTTCCTCTTTTATGCTAGACACAAGAACACAGAAAAAGGTTTTATCTGTGCATTCCATTCTAAGAAAAGTTTCTGCAAAGTAAAAGACAAAAGGCTCCAGGCTTTTTCAGCACAGCCTCCAATGAAAAGACAAAAGGCTCCAGACTTTTTCAGCACAGCCTTCAACGTTGAGAAGACTTCATGGATCTAAGTGCCTATATAAAGAAGTCCACTCCATCTTCTTCAGTAACGAACTTCTTGCAAAAAAAATTCACTAAAAGCAAATCTCTCAAAAGCTTTTTTATCTTATTTGTTGTAACATTGTTCTTAAACTTAAGAGAAATATCACAGTTGTGATAATAGCTTTTTAGAATCATTCTTACTCTTGTAATAGTTTTACATTGATTGTAAAAGGTTTCCTTAAGAGGATCCAGTTGGGATCAGTAGCTCTTGAGAAGACTAAGAACAGTTGTTCTTAGGTGTTACTATTGTAATCTGTTTGATTAAATAGTGGATTAAGTCCTTGACTGAGAAAGGCAAATCACTCTTGAGAGGGTGGACTGGAGTAATTGAGTTCAACGAACCAGGATAAAAATAACTGTGTTTGAATCTTTGATTATTTGTCATACTTATTCAACCCCCCCCCCCCCTTCTAAGTAATTTTCTCACCTTCAACTGGGTCATCAACCCTGCGTAAATCCACAACAGTAGGATCAATTCTACATGAAAATCGGAGCATAACAAAATACCTCACATCCGCATAATGGGATTAAAGACACAAGAATCAAGGTCCTAGACCGAAGTATAGAATGCATATGAATGCATGATGCACACGTCAATATCATCATCATAATAAAATCATTAGGTGCATCATCATTCATCAAAATCATCATAATAATCATGTCATCATATAATCATCAAAATTCATGGAATCAACATCATAAATCATCACAATTACTCATGGGAATCATCATACAATCATGTATTAATCTTGGAAGAATCATAGTCATACTTATGGTAATTCATCAAAAAAGTCACAACATCAAAACATCAAGAAATCACTGCACAAGATCAGAATTCACGAAACTCTGCTACGTTCGCTAGCAAGTTTGCTGTGCGAGTCTGGGGTGAATGTTCGTCGTGCGAACTCGCGATTAAAGCAAATCGCTGTTACACACCAGCACCAAAACTAGACCAAAAAAACCTCTACGATTTCCTACCCAATGCCCTAAAAATATCCCTGAATCATTCCTTAGGTATTATAGCGGTAAATGCATAAAATAAAATATCCTTAAACCATTCCTAAGGTATTACAACGATAAATGCACAAAATCTACGACTTATTAGGCCAATCCCGTATCATATTTACGCCTCCAATTCCCATAATTTCTTACAACTACCTCATAGTCATTAAGGTTCTCACAATCACTTACCCTACAGGGTTAAACAAGCTCAACAGGTTTTGGGCACGGAGGCCTAATTTCCCTTGTTCTCAAATCGACCTCAAACCCATCAGACCATCAGTTCAAATTCCTCGAACTCATTAAACTCACCAGAAAGGCAACAACAATTCAATACTCAAAATCCATAAACCCTTCAATCAATTTTAAATACATTGAATCACATATTGAAAATAATGAAGGCAATATCCCCATACTTAAACGACCTCAAAAACAAATTTGGCCACGAAGGCCTAATTTTCCTCAAACTTAAAAACCTCCTAACTCCTTAAATCAGCTTCAAATACATTGAATCATATATTGAAAACAATGAAGGTAATACTCCACATACCTTAATTGCCGATTCTAAGTCTTTCTCCTTGATTATTGGAAACCTTGCGAATCTTTTGCCTCAATCATCTTCCTTAGAGTTTTGACCTCTATTTCTTCCCTTTTCATGGTCTAACAAGAATGAATCATAATTCCCTCAAAATTCCTTTTTGTTAAACCTAACTTTGGGCCTTAAACTTGGGCTTTTCAACTTCACCCTCACTAACTCCTCCTCAAATGTCCACTTTGCCCTTAATTCATTTATATTTATTTAAATTAATAATAATACCAATATATTCATATTATATACTATTATTTAAATAAATAATTCAAAATCCATTATTTCCAATATTCACACCAATATTCCAATTCGTATATATGAATATTATATACGAATATTCATATTTAAATAAATTAAATAAATATTCCAAGAATTTGGGGTGTTACAACTCTCCCCCACTTAGAAGAATTTTCGCCCTCGAAAATTACCTCAAGGAAACAGAGTCGGATACGACCCCCTCATTTGATCCTCACGCACCCAAGTCATACTCCCTCCAGCTGGTCCTCCCCAAACTACCTTTACCAAGGAAACCTTTTTACCTCGTAGTTGCTTCACTTCTCGTTTATCAGTTTGTACTGGCAATGCCTCAACATTCAAATTATCTCTCATTTGTACATCATCCATCTGAATCACAGGTGACGGATCTGAACTGTACTTCCTCAATTGAGACATATGAAACACATCATGGAAATTCGCAAGGGATGGCTGTAAAGCAATCTGATATGCTACTTCTCCCACCCTTTGTGAAATCTGATACGGACCAACAAAATGTGGTGTGAGCTTTCTGGACTTCAAAGCTCGGCCAACACCAGTTACCGGGGTAACTCTCAAAAACACGTGATCTCCTTCATGGAACTCAAGTATTTTCCTATTCTTATCATAGTAACTCTTCTAACGACTTTGTGACGCTTTCATCTTTTCTTGGATCATCTTGATCTTTTCAGTCGTCTCCTGCACAATCTCAGGTTCAAGTACAACACTCTCATCTGATTCATACTAATACAAAGGAGTCTTATATCTCCTACCATACAATGCCTCATGCGGTGCCATTTCGATACTAGAATGGTAATTGTTGTTGTAGGTAAACTCAATCAACGATAAATGACTATCCTTTGATCCAACACACAAGCTCTCAGCAAATCCTCTAAAGACTGGATAGTTCTCTCTGTTTGTCCATCCGTCTACGGATGATAAGCAGAACTATACCTCAGCTTAGTACCCAAAGTTGTCTGCAAGCTCTCCCAGAACCTTCATGTAAATCTCAGATCTCTATCAGACACAATACTTGAAGGAATACCATGACGTTTCACAATCTCATCAATATACAATTCGGCCAGCTTCTGTAACAAATAATCGATCCTCATCGATATAAAATGAGCCGATTTGGTCAATCTATCAACAATCACCCAAATTGAATCATATCCCTTCAAAGTCTTCGGTAGACCTGTCACAAAATCCATGGAAATACTATCCTATTTCCACTCTGGAATATTCAACGGTTCCATCAGACCCAACGGTCTTTGATGTTCAATCTTCAACTTCTGACAAATCAAACAAGCGTACACAAACATAGCCACTTCCTTCTTCATCCCTGACCACAAAAACAATTTCTTCAAGTCTTGATACATCTTTGTGGCACCCAGATAAATACTTAACCACTTTTGTGACCTTCCTCAATAATACTCTTCTTAATTTCTGGCACATCTGAAACACACACTCTATCTGTGAACCTCAGCACACCATTCTCATCGACCCAAAAATCACCTTCGTTACCTTGGTTGGTTAACGTGAGACGATCCACCAAACTCAAATCAGATTTTTGACCTTCTTTGATTTTTTGGAGAATACCACTAGTCAACTTTAGCGTACCCAACTTCACACTGTTAGGAGTCTCTTCATACACTAGACTCATATCTCTGAATTGTTCAATCAGTCCTAACTCTCGAACCATAAGCATCGACATATGCAAGAACTTCCTACTTAATGCATCAGCTACAACATTAGCCTTACCATGGTGGTAACTCAATTCAAAATCATAATCCTTCAGAAGTTCAAGCCATCTCCTCTGCCTCATATTCAACTCTTTTTGATCAAATAAACACTTCAGGCTCTTGTGATCATTAAAAACTTCGAACCTGGACCCAAAAAGATAATTTCTCCAAACTTTCAACACAAACACCACAACGACCAACTCTAAGTCATGCGTAGGATAATTCCTTTCATGAACCTTCAGTTACCTGGAAGCATAAGCAACTACCTGACTACTCAGCATCAATACGCCATCAAGACCCATCTTTGATGCATCAAAATACACTACAAAAGACTCACTCGAATTTTCCAAGATCAACACTAAAGCACTTGTCAACTTTTTCTTGAGTTCTACAAAAAATCTTCTCACATGCAACATTCTACACATA
The DNA here is from genome assembly GCA_963859935.3 of Lathyrus sativus. NCBI lineage: Eukaryota > Viridiplantae > Streptophyta > Magnoliopsida > Fabales > Fabaceae > Lathyrus > Lathyrus sativus. The sequence continues at coordinate 514,070,336 of OZ012736.1, forward strand.
AGCTTGACCCTTCCGAGTCAACTGAGCCAATGGCAGTGACAACTTTAAAAATCCTTCTATAAACCTACGATAATAACCAGCCAACTCAAAGAAACTTCGAATCTCAGTAGCAGACTTTGGAGTATCCCACTGCAACACAACATCAACTTTTGACGGATCAACAACAATTCCTCCACTAGAAATCACATGGCCAAGGAAACTCACTTCCTTCAATCAAAACTGACACTTGGACAACTTGGCATAAAGCTTTTTGTCCCTCAAAACCTGCAATACAACTCTTAGATGTTGCGCATGTTCTTCCTCGTACTTCGAATATATCAAGATATCATCGATGAATACTACCACAAATTGATCCAAGGATGAAAAATCCTATTCATATACTCTATGAATACACCAGGTGCATTAGATACACCAAACGGCATCATCGTATATTCATAATGACCATACCTTATCCTGAATGTTGACCATAACTCATCCAACAGTGTTCTCACACTATTGACTAACAGGCGACTAACAACATAAAAACTTGGTCGGACGGACCGACCTGCTCTAATACCACTAATGTAACACCCTTTTCTACCCCACAAATATAATGGAAAATCAATCATATTTATCAGAGTAAAATATTGAACGCAATAAAATTATCTCAAAAGGGCGCACATTTCTCAATAATTCAAATATAGGCAATGCTCCGTAAACAACGGGTTTTCCCAAAATTACTCAAAATATTACTCAAAAGGCAAAATTCAAAGTTTTCCTTGCGTAGCAACATAATCAAAATGACAATAATCAATAAAACAATGGTTTAACTCAAAGACCCCAACCCGATGTTAGACTATCAGAGCAAGACCCTCTAAGTCAACCACAAGGGCCAACGATCCAAAAACTTGAAAAAGTCCTCGACGACATCCACGAAGGCCTAATTCCCTTATTCTCAAATCCCTCGAACTCATTAAATTCACCAGAAAGGCAACAACAATTCAATACTCAAAATTCCTAAACTCTTAAATCAGCTTTAAATACATTAAATCACATATTGAAAACAATGAAAGTAATATTCCCATACTTAAACAACCTCAAAAATAGATTTGGCCACGAAGGCCTAATTTTCCTCAAACTCAAAAATCTCCTAACTCCTTAAATCAGCTTTAAATACATTGAATCATATATTAAAAATAATGAAGGTAATACTCCTCATACCTTAATTGCCGACTCTAAGCCTTTCTCCTTGATTCTTGGAAACCTTGTGAAGCTTTTGCCTCAATCCTCTTCCACATAGTTTTGTGCTCTATTTCTTCCCTTTTTACGGTCTAACAAGAATGAATCCTAATTTCCTTTCCTTTTTGTTAAACCTAACTTTAGGCCTTAAAATTGGGCTTTCCAACTTCACTCTCACTAACTCCTCCTCAAATGTCCTCATTTTCTCCTTAATTAATTTATATTTATTTAAATTAATAATAATACCAATATATTCATATTATATACTATTATTTAAATAAATAACTCAAAATCCATAATTTCCAATATTCACACCAACCACCGAAAATCACCAAAAATGTGAATATTCATATTTAAATAAATTAAATAAATATTCCAAGAATTTGGGGTGTTACAGTTGACTTTGCTGAAATTCATCTTGTGTACGTCTTGTTGCACAAGGTCAAAATCAGCTGACCACATTATTTTATGGATCGTATGTTTTCGGTCTGATCCTGTAAAAAAGGTACTTCTTTATGTTATTCTTCCATGATTGCAAAAGTTTTAAAGCATTTTGATATCGGTGTGAAAAATCTAATCTACAAATCACCAAGTTCCTCTCAAGATTTCTCACAACGGACTATCACAAACATGAGCTGCTTTTGGGACAATGAGCATCGAGCATACTATCTCCGTAAGAATGGTAGGAATATTTTTAATTCGATAATCCAAACGTGGTTGTTGACGATGATGAAGAAAATCAGACGAAGAATGAGCAGCCTGATGAGATTCCTCATGGTGCTCCAGATGGTGATGCAACCATGCAAGACACGGATCAGAGAGTTGGTCATATTGGTGGTCCTTATGTTGGTCCTAGTGACACTGATGCTATCATTACCATGCTGCAAAATGTGCAAGTACAACAAGATGAGAGATATGATGCACAGTCGGAGCAATTCCGTCTAATACGGGAGCACATGGCTACTCAAGATGCTTACTTCCACTCTTTTGTTGCCTATAGAACGGAAACTCTAGCGAATTTGTGTAACACTATTGATGAAAATCACAATGCTGAATTGGAATAGTTGAATCACATTACTCATACTCAGGAAACAGATAGAGATCATTAAGATAGCTTCTATTGTGAGCTATGTGAGATTGGCACATTCAATGCAAGACCAGGGTCGAGAGGACACGGAAGGCATTGACTGGATTTTGTGATGTGGTGTTATTTGGTGTCTCTTCTTTTGGTTGTGTCTTTTGTGTCATCTATTGCATGGTTGTTTATTTGTTACTTCTTGACTTGTGTATTTTTTATGGAAATTGTTGTTGTTAATTATTATGCTTGTGCTATCTACATACGTGTTGTATGTAAATGCATCTTTTTTTCTTTGCAATTCCCTTTATGTAGTATTTGATATATGTGAGATGTACATCTACGTGATGCTTCTAATAGATTGTTAGTTTTCTTTCTTTTTAATGTTATCAAAGGGGGAGAAGATGAGATAATGAAAAGGATTATGTATGATATATGCATACACTTAGGGGGAGATATCAAAGAGCTAGCAAAAACAATGCATAAAGTCAGAAGGGGTTGTTCCATGTATAAAGAGAAGTGCAACAGACTACGTCTACATCATATACGTTTGCCATCATAAAAAAAATAGGATTATGTGAGTGCTAAGTATTGCTAACTACAATTTCAATTGGGTTCGGAATGATGTCAAACAAGGGACAAGGTAGTATAGTACATCGTAGCTCTTTTGTATATTAGACGGTATCAACCTACATTTAGATGCTTATTTGTCCCCTTAGCCTTAGGATGCATAAAAAGAGTCATTAAACAAGTTTTACTGGTCTTAGGCATGTCATACACACTAAAAATCATGTTTGTGTGTCAAAACAATAGCATAGACCGACCTATGGAAGCCTAAACTTCAATATAGGCCGGCTTTCATGCTCTAAGAACGAAGCCTGTAAATTCTGCCCACAAGTCGCATTTTAGGTCGCCTCACTGGCCGACCCTGAACACTTCCATAGGCCGACCTATGCAAGTTAAAACTTGAAAAATTCTTTTTACATCTTATTTTTCTTGCATCATTTTGCCCATTTTATTCACATACCTAAATATACTCATACATGCATCTTCTTCTAGGTAAGGTTTCTTAGTGAATAAAACATAAACGAAACCAAATTACAAAGTTGCCCATCATCTTCATCCCTTCTTCTATGCGTACACACAATTGAACTAGACATAATCATTTTTCAATTGGGTATCTATCTAGATTAGGGTTGATAGCGTTCAATTAGATTTGATGTAACCGAGAATATTGGGTTGGGGGTTTTGTGTGTTTCAAATAATAAAAGGAAGGTGGGGTTTTCTATCAAGATTGGGTTGATTTAAAGGTTTTGGGCAAGATCACGTCAACACAGATCCGACTGAATGAAAGCCTTGGGACAAAGTATTTTCCTTGCAAGGGAGTAGCATGAGACGGTGAGTTGTGTTCGGGAATCTTAGGTTTCACCAAGTTATGCACTCAGGATGATCGGAGGATTGTAACCACATTGTTGGTCACTTAATCAAGCTTTGTTCAAGGGTTGGAGGTGGAAGAATCAACACAAAACAATAGGACTTTTGGGGTTTGCACTCTTCATCTCTTGTACAAACGATTTTACAAAGAAAAGGTTAATATCACTATCTTAATTCGATTTTGAATTGAGGGAAGACGTGCCCATAGTGAGGCTGATTGGGGAACCTCCTAAAAAAATCTTGGTCTCTCTCTCTCTCTCTCTCTCTCTCTCTCTCTCTCTCTCTCTCTCTCTCTCTCTCTCTCTCTCTCTCTCTCTCTCTCTCTCTCTCTCTCTCTCTCTCTCTCTCTCTCTCTCTCTCTCCATCTTTTTACCTCATTTTTTGTTGATTGTGCAACTTATCGAGTTCGTTGTTGTTTAATCAATTCGATTGGAAATTGTTTACTATTATCTTTTAAAGGTGTTGTTGACATAATCACAATCACTTTGATTGTGATAGGTTTTTAACTTCAATAAAACAAACTATATTTCCAATTGTTATCGATTGAACATCAAGTGTTTGATAAGTTGTTTGTGTGTATTTTGATTATGTTTTGGTTCATTACATATACGAGTTACGATTAGCATTGCATTTTATTCATTCGTAGCTTGGTCAGTGTTGAACATTTATGTTCATTATCACTCTGTTTGGTTTGCGATACATATATTTCTTTTCGACAATAGGTTCGGTTAGAGGATTCGATCCTGGTCGTTTTTCCGCTGCACCATATTTTGAAAACATATTTTTGCCAAAAGTTTTTTGGTGTAAAATTTGTGATACATTCCCCCCGCCCTCTTGATCGAAGTTTATCGTCTAAAAGTCTGGAGATGCATCTTTGGACAATAATTTTTCGTATCCCGCGTCAGACCTTCCCTCTTCGTCCTTCTTCATTTTCTCAAAAAGTTCTCAATACAACATTGATGATTCTCATCCATTCATTGGAGCTCTGCAACATTGAATTTATCCTTCTTACCAACATCTCAAACATTCAAGCTACTTCTCATTATTTTAATTAGGTAAGTATTTCAAAATTCAATCTCTTTTTATTTTTTTTATTTGTACATAGTTATTTAGGCTACATTAGATGTAATAGGTACGATGGACAATAGTGTAAACAAAATGGTGGGCTATCTCTAACATGCGTTGAGTGTTTATGGGATTGATAGGGCACATAATGGGTTACGGCCATGGAAGAAAAATCACAGGATTGTCCAGAGATGCATCTCAGAATTTTCTCTGTATAGTTTTTAGAGATGCATCTTCGGTTTTGCTCTGGATTATTTTCGGAGATGTATATTCGAATTGTACTCGGGAAAAAATTCGGGGGATTTTGTGGAATATGTGAATTTCTTCTAACATACTGTTTATATTTGTCTATGTTTCTAACGCAAGTGCAATGGATGAAAACAACGCTGGGTGGATTAGGATCAGGAGTGTCTCCCAAACTACGTAAATATGAAGAGATAGGGTTATGGCTGCGAGGACCACATGTCTACAATTTATTGAAATCTCATTTGATGGTGCATCTGCTTCGCAACACCAACTTTCTGGTTCTCATAGCCGACTCTCTCAGGCATATAATACGGCAGAATCTAAAGTCCCTGAAGCCCCTGTTGACCCTGAAGCCTCTGGACGTCAGGAGGAGGTCATTTCCAATCATGATGCCTCATTAGAGAGTTATCGAGGGAGTTGCATGTTGCTTACGTTAGTTTATTGTTACCAATATTTTCATAACTCATTTGTTACACTTGTTACTAATATTTTATCAAAACCATTTTCAGAGATGGATCATCTCTCATATCCTTTGCATCACCGGATGGAAAGATGCGTCTTCCTACATTGAGGACTGGCCACATGCAACCACTTTTGTCACGTACATGAGGAATGGTGTGGTTGATTCATTCCGAGTCTCTTTTGACTGTATGGTACCATATGATGTTTTCTTCTGCCCATACGAGGGTCACATCCAGACACGTTAGTTAGACGTCATTTCCTTATACTCTAGACGTCTGACATGTGGGTCTTCTCTTATGTATCCTTATCTTCCCAGGTGAGTGATGCACTTGTTTGGCTACTTGTAAATTATTTAGAGACCTCCCCATGAGTCTGCTTCTCCCCTTGTCCTTGATAGATATCTATAGGAGATACTAGATGATTTCGAGAGACACCTGGCACCATAAGAGTATCGTCGGGATCTAGCTCATGTAAATTGGGCCTATGTTAAGGGTTACATGACATGGTTCTATAGGGTGTCACACTCTATCATGACACTAAATTCTCTTGGAGGACCACCTAGTCCAGCTAATCTGAAGGTACTTGAGGTTCAAAATGAGCAGACCGGGAGCTTGACGGTGGTTTGTCGGCGTGTTGCGGAGATGGGTAGAGATTCTATAAAAGCAAGACTCTTTAAGGATGGAACTCTTTAGTTAGCCCTCTTGGATACCATGATTTCTGAGTTACTGAATGTTGTGCAGTACAGGCAGCGGAGGAGGCAGGGGATTAGACATACCAAGTAGTTAATTTATGTTTGGATGTATTACTTTTTTTGTATTTTCAGACAAATGTTATGTATGGTGTTGTCTTTTTGGATTAATGTATGACTTTTTATTTTCATTTATCTTTAACATATCTATTTTTTACTTGGATTTTACTTTTTTTTTACTATAATATAATTTGGCCTAAAAAAGATTACGATGTTGGGACAATGGAGCTGTTTTGAAATGATTCAGGGGGTTTCCAAAGGTGCATCTCTGAAACTTGACTCTTTGTAATGAACGCACTTCCAACACCATTTAATTGACTTTAGGGAACATTTCGGGGATGCATCTTCGGATACACCCAAATAATATATAGAGATGTCTCTTCGAACTGTATTTTGTTCAAATTTGGGTGGATCTCAGAATAATGCAGTTTGGTGTAATTTTGGTGTGTTCAAAGATACATCTCTGGATGCATGAAGGATAATTTTGGTTTTTCAAGGGTGTGGTTTGCATATATAAGGGTGGAAAAAGTATTGCCCAAAAACAATAGTTAATTGAAGAATGCCAATTGATAAATCAGGAATGCATAAACGGAAATAATAATTAAACTGAAGAATGCAAGGGATTATGTTAGGGAATTTCTTTTTCCACTCTTAGGGTGTAGCTCACACCACTGAAAATCCAAAGTTTCCTTTAGGTGTTTCGGAGATGCATCTCCGGATGCACCTTAAATCACTTCATCCTTAGTAAATAAAGCAGCCACCCCATTTTTTTTCCAAAATTTGTCTGGAGATGCATCTGCGAAACTTTCTGGAGTGTATTTGAAGAAGCATCTCTGAAAACAACCATGGATCCCATTTACTTTGCATTTTCATTGAGTCGATTTATTTAACCATTCAGTGATATTTTTTGGAAATGTATCTCTGAAAATGTCAAGCAAAAATTGAATATAACACCACATTGCATGATCATCCCTCCTACACTCCATATTACTTTCATAACCCAAAATCCTTTAAAAAAAATCATTCTCAATCAACTTTTCAACTATAAATTTTCATTCTCGTGTTTTATCACATCAAAGGGAGAAAAAGAAGCTCCAATTTAAGGTAAAGTTCACTCATTTTACCCCTCATTTCTTGCATTAATCTTCTCTTTAAGCTGAAAAATGAATGTTGAGTTCAGATGTGCATATCTGGATTTTCCTGCTACTGTGAGTTTTTAAAACCATTTTGTCGTTTTGGTTTGTATTAGAGATGGTGCACACATATATGTTTTCCAAAGATGTTGTAAGTAATGATGTAAAACCGGATGTAGTGAAAGATGATGTTAAATCGGATGAAGTGAAGGATGATGTTAAACTAGTTGTTCGAGATAGATGTTGGTCAACATTATAAAAAAGAACAATTTTTACTACTCGTGAATATATTCTTGAATGGGTCTGCATGGAGGCCGAGAAATTAGGGTTGGCATTGTAATCAGAAGGTCTGACAATGGTTCAAATAGAAGGCAAGCATTTGCAACCATGAGATGCGAGAGAAGTGGCCTGTATGTTTCACTGATTCAGAAGTTGAAACATGAAGACACCGATCGAGAAAATGTTATTGTCCGTTTAAATTATATGGATACTATAAGGTGAATGATACATGGAAATTTAATATGATTTATGGTATACATAATCATGTTTTAAAAACTGAGCTAGTTGGTCATCCCATCGTATGTTGCCTTAAATCGGAGGAGAAGAAAAAAATTTCAGACATGTCTTTAATTAGGGTTGCATCGAAAGTGTTAGAACACTGATTCAAAGACAACACACTTTATTTAGACTTGGTTGGCAACGTATCTCGGGTGGGATTGAATTTAATTTTTCACAAAGAGAAGCGTATGAAAAAGATAGGTTCGAATAGTTCGGAGTGTGGATAGGAAGACTAATGATCTTTCATGTGCTTGTATCATTTCAAAAAAGATGAAGCTTGATGCCCCGACGTGTATGAATAAAGTCTATAGTCACTCGAAAAAGCTCTAGTTTGGTGATGATGGTGTGGTGAAGGATGGTAAAGCACGTATAGTTGTTGTTCCTATTGTATTGGCCCATTAGATTTTCCGCATTTTATCAAAACAACAACTTAGAGAAGTGTCCAAGTATTCAAGATTGGTCTAGGTTGCTAAAGTTGTATGAAGCTGCATAAAGGACACTGGGTGGGCTGATGCTCCAGCATTTTGGTACGACATTTCGGTCAAGTGAAACAGATGCCATAATGTTGCGTTTTGGAGTATGTTTTGCAAAATATTTATTAAAGATTTTATTGTTATTGATTTAACAATATGATAAGATGATTTGTTTGACAGCTGGATGGAGTTTAATTTGGATTTAAATGAAAATTTAAATTAAAACAAATCATACCTTATTAGAGATATTCAATTAGAAAATCAAATATCCAACAGATTATGCATTAATTATGGACGAATTCAAAGATCTTATTCAAGGAGAAAAGCCCAGAGTTACATTGTTATATAAGGAGCTCAAACCTACATTGGAAAGCAATCACTCCTGTTGAAGATCTTAGAGTGTTAGGTTTTGTGTCGTGTATTCACTCTAATTCTCCAAGAGAATTAGTGTTGAATCTTTATGTACACCTCTATGTTTTAGTAACTTGGCATAGAAGGTTTGTCTAGTTTATTTGTAATTTTCAACATTCTTTATCTTGTGAAGATTAAATTTAATCAGTGGGGTTTAATGGTTATTTCCCCTGTCACTAGGATTTTGGCGGAGAAGAAAGTGAGTAGGTTCTCATATTTAGAGGAGACTCTAAATAGAAAGTCATTGGGTAGTGTTATGAAGAGACATTGAACAACATAGGGTTTGTTGTTGCTTGTAAATCTAAATGTACTAAACTTCTAATAGTGAATTTCCTTTCTTGCATTGTGGACTTAGCCCTCAGACGTAGGTGTAATTTCATCGAACTGAGTATACAGTTGATTGTGCTCTTTATTGCTTTTTGCTTCATCATTTATTACTAGTTAGTGTATTATGTCTGGTGTATCTTGCCGCACCTGTTGTTGGAGCATCGTGTTCGACATTTGTCCCCTAAGGAATAAAATTTCAATAACTATCATGACCGAGTGGAAAATAATACAAGATATATTTTTTAAAGCAGATGACACCATGAAATTGAACATCAAAGAGTATTTGAGAAAGATTATCTATCCAGAAACCACAGATTTGAAACCTCTTTTGGAACAGGTTAAAACCAAAGGTACCCCTAAGATGGTCAAACTGACACTAAATGGCAATTCAACAAAATGGTCTCCTTCAGTTTTTGAACGTGTTGATTCACATTTCCCAGATTCTCCAACTCCAAAATCTCAAAAAACTGTTTTCAAGGGTGCTCAAAGTTAGCAAACCACCTCCTTCACCGCCGATGCAAAAAATAATCTACATTAAAGAAATATCATTTTTATGCACAAACACATTGAGCGGATTGTAAATGTTAAGGGTGATGGTAATTGCGATTATCAGGTCGTATTCGGATTTCTCAGTAAAGGAGAGGAGTCGACAACTTTTAAAAAGTTGATGTCGCATAGGGAATTTTACACATTGCTATACAGGAAAAAAATGACATTTTGATGCAATTCACATGCTCTTATTCCTTGTGTTAGCGATCTTGTATCAGAGTCAAAATGGATGTGCTTCGCTGAAATGGGTCATCTTATAACCAGTGTATATAAATACAATGTGTATCGATATGACACGATATGGTTTCTCAGAGACATTTTTTTCCACTTTAGAGTGGTTCATCTCAAGATCCATCCAGACGTATCATGTGTATTGGGTGGCTTTCAAAATCGCTATATTTTCTTAAGTTTATTTGAAATTTGGGTGTCTTATACCTAGTATATCATTAGAATGGATGACACATCCCACAAAAGATACGGAAATTTGGTCGGATCAATTTTTGGAAAGGACAAAAGAGTTCGCCAAATTGAGTGAGCTTAAAAGAGAATCAAATAAGGAAAAGTCGAGGGAGGAACCAATAGTAGATTTAGGCGGTGATGTATCTTTTGATATATTTTAGATTGTAATCGATACACTTTTTTAATGTATTATCGTTAACGATGTAATCTCGATACGACTTAATACATATGTAATATGTATTCAGCAATATTGGTGTAAATGTCGATTGTTTCAGTTTACAAACTTTATGGTTTACATTTTTTGTTTAAGTTTATACAGTTTTTGGTCTGATTCTGGTTCATGGTGATTTCGGATATGAATATCCAGATACATTCCATACTAAATTAAAAAAGCACACAACATGGCACTTTAGGGATGTGCATATTCGTAAACGCTCTTTTTTGGTTTAAAAAAATAGGGTTTATCCGAAGATGCATCTCTGAAAAGTTTATTGATGATAGTATAATGTTTATAAGGTCTAAAGTGACCCAAAACATGTATGAATAGGGTTTCTCTCATCCCATATTTTCTACAAAACACACCACATTCAGAGAAATGCATATATCCACCTTGCATTTGTGTATATCAATGGCGTGAAGCCGTCATTTCAATTTAGGATCATCGATGACACACCCCTTGCCGATCTGATATCCAAATTAAATACTCTCCTGTGATATCCAGAAAATCAGAGAGTTGTCAAGTTCAAGTATCGTTCACCCTCATTTAACAGCAAAGAGAAGATACAGTTCACCAACTTTAAACTGAAGAGGGATGAAGATTTAAAGGTCAAGTGAAGTATATTTTACCATTTGGCATCAAAGGTTCCATTTGAAGTGGATGCGAAGAACGCAAGAATCGTCGGCAATATTATCAATATGTTGCAATATCCTGAACTACCAGTTTATAAGGATATGTAATGTTAAATTTATGTTAACTATCTATGTAATGTTGAGTGTTTTAATTTAATGTCAAATTATTTTTATTTCTACATCATACTCATATTGTCTTTATTTCTGATTTTAAGTATCAGGACCATTTTCGGATATGCATCTTTGAATTATACCAAATACACTTTTGGAGATGCAACTCTAGACTAAAATTAAGTATAATAGAAGTGACCCATTCGCTTACTTTCAATTTTGTAAAAAATTGGTGCGTCTGAAAGTGTATCTCCGAACCCTAAAGATATTTTTTTGTTTTTACCAAGGATTTATGAGAAGGTATAGAAGTGGGAAAAAATGAGAATTTCTTAATCCACCCCTTGATACTCTTAGGCACCTAGCGAAATTCCTTTTATATCCCCTGCTTCCGGAGATACATATTCGGGCGCACCCTTTTTTTCTCTACGATGGATGCTTCCAGAGATGCATTTAAAGAAAAAGTTCCTGAGATGCATCTTCGAAATCTTATCAGAACAGGTTTTTTTATTAAAAAAAATCAATTTTTGTTGGTCGTAGATGGAAATTAACTGTTGCATATGAATATAAAATGACATACATCCGTAAATAAAATTATATATATATATATATATATATATATATATATATATATATATATATATATATATATATATATATATATATATATATATATATATATATATATATATATATATATATATATATATATATATATATATATATATATATATATATATATATATATATATATATATATATATATATATATATATATATATATATATATATATATATATATATATATATATATATATATATATATATATATATATATATATATATATATATAAGAAGTAATATGTGATAATCATCATCAAAAAATAGTACATCAATGTCATCAAATTACAGTCACTACTGTGTGTTCCTAACAACAGCTGCATCCCCTCCTCCGCATATGCCTCTATCGCCTCGTCTGCCTCTCACGCCTCCTCGTCTGCGTCCTCAGCCATTAATCTCACCCATCCAGACGCGATGCCTGTGATACATAATCCTTGGTTCCACCGCAATCATGTAATCCAATACACGCATGTGGTCAAACCCCTCAAAAAAGAAATCGGCGGTAATGTCTGTCCGCCCCATCTCCACTATCTAACAACGGCGAGGCAGAACATCCTAAGTGTGGTCAAACTGAGATTGTTGCTCCTCTAAGATCTCATGGTGAGCTGGTTTGGGTGGTGATCCTTCGGCAGTGGGCACCACGTAGGGGTGTGAAATGGTGAAGAAACGCATGATGTAACCATCAACACAGCCCCAGTCTGTCGGCGCTCTGTTCACCCGAGCCTCGTCGGGTATTATTTACCTCTGGTAGTCGGCATAGATCTCCTCTATCTGCATACGAGTCAAGCCGAGAGGAGCAGAGACAACTGGGTGTCTGGGAATGGTTTGAGTGTGATCGAACTTCCGCATGACGCGCTCGGGAAAATATAGAACAGTGATGGTCGAACTGCATGCCAACCATCTTGAGAATAGGGAGATGTCGTCAAACGGACGCGTCACGCAGTGATCACCGTAGACTTTGTATCGAATGTTCTAAGCATCCAGACGATCGATATAGACTATGTAAGGGTCGACCGCCTAGTTCCCCCTGAGCGGGAGAAAGATACAGGCACGCGACATCTGCCCTGTGTAATCTGACACACTCCCCCATCCAGCGATCATGGAAAAGTGTTGGAATATCCAAGCCTGAAATGAAAATAAAAAACATCAGGATCAAGCATTATCTCAAATATAGAATGAAAAGAAATGAAAAAAAGTCGAAGGATATAAGATTGTTACCACAAGTAGTGTCACGCTCCCTGCCACAGTCCTGGTCTTCCACAGGCATCCATCTCCCAACCTCAAATATGTGTAAACCAGGCTAGGCCCCCCTCAGTTGTACTCATGGATCCTTGTGGAATCCAAAAAGTACCTCAAGTAAGCGACATCTGTATATGTGGAGGAAGTGTCCACAAACAGTTAAGTGCCGACTAAAAATAGAAAATAATATTTCAGCACACGCTGCCTGTGTATCTCAACCTCAGTTGGCTCACTATCTGCCTGGCGTGCAGCAACGAGCGCCTCACCAAATCTACGAGTGAGAAAGGAAAACCTGACATGAGCCCCTCTGGTCTTATCCACCACCTCCAGCGCATCCAGTGGAAGAAAAACCCCAAGCTCTTCGACCAACATCTCTCTTGCATCCTCCTTTGTCATCCTACCATGACGGAGGAGGGTACCCCTGATAAGTATGTGTAGCAGACAGTAGATGTCGTCCAGTGTGATCGTGAACTCATCATGCGGTGGATGGAATGAGGACGTCTCAGGGTGTCATCTCTCTGCAAAGCCCATCAGCATCTTGTTGTGGATCACATTGTAACCAATCTCACAAAGGTCCTTCAAACCAGAGGCGGAAAGGACATCATTGAATCAAGCCTCATGTGGCTGCTCCAAAGATAATATCTTCCGTCCATGGTTATAGAACTTCTGCGTGACGAGTCTGAAAATTTCCATAAATAAGAAACAATGTTAATAAGAAATAATGGTACAAATTATAAATTTTCAATGAAAAAAAAGAAACAATATGAGTAATGTTAGCTTTCCATCCCAAACATGTCTGAAAGTATGGTCAGCGTACCCTGTCAGCAGGGACATATCTGAGGGACCCCTTGAAAAACCCTTAGGCTCATCATCGCCGTCGTCACCAGCATCCTCCGGTGATGGCTCATCACCCTCTGGACGTGGCACTGGATCATCGACAAGAGGAGAACCAGGAGTATCCCAACGAAGCCTGTGGGAGGACGGGGCCTGTGATGAACCCTCAGTTGAATCTCGACGCCTCCGGGATGAAGAAGTGGATGATGGGTGGGATATGAGTTCGAGGAAATATACTGGGCATGTGATGAAGAAAGATGTGTCTCAACTGTATCGGTCTCGGTAACGGTGGCCTGGCTCCGAGCGCGTCTCACAGATGCATGCTGTGAAACTCGTTCAAGTCACAATCTATCTTCTCTGTCTACCATAATGTCTGCAAGATATAACAAAAAAAACAATTAGATACAACTAAATTAAAAAAGAAAAAAGAAAAAAATTAACATTTTTTTACTTTCAGATGTAAACATCCGGAAAACTTTCGTATATGTATCTACGGAAGAACCCAGAATTCAGAAAGTTTGATTTGTTTCAGAGCTGCATCTACGAAATTGCCCTAACGTTAATTTGTTCTGTAGATGTAGCTCCGGAACTTCCTGCAACTCTAACAGCCACGACAATGGCGTCCCCTACCCATGAAAATTGATTTTTTGAAGCCCTAATCGTCTGTTTCTGCCAACAAACAATACCTACATTGTCTCTAAACTATATTTCTAAAACTATCTAACGATTTCTACTCCTAAAACTATATTCTAATTTGTTTACGAAAAATACTCAAAAATACCTCAGAAACTCGAAAACTTACCGATTATATCGAACTTTGAATGGTTTGGAGTGTCTTGATCATTTAGATGAATGCTCCTTGTCGAACTTGATTGAAAACAATTAAGTTTGGTGGAAAGTTTTTTTTTAGGATTGAGAGAGTTTGGAGAGATTGAGAGTGAAGAAGTTGAAAAACAAAGAATGAGGGAGGAGAAAAGACTCTGACGCGGATGTATTCTGATTTGTTCCGGAATTATATAATTAAAAATATTCTATAGAGATAGTTCCGGAAAAAAACCAACATTAAATAAATAAATAAATGTGCGTTCAAAAATACATCTTTGAAAGTAGAGTATTTTTGAAAACGCACATGGTGCCTAAGAACCCAAAGAGTGGGGTAAGTAAGAAATTCTCAACAAAAAAATCCCTTATATTATAAAACCACGTTTCAACAAAATAAGCAATTTCAAATTGCCAAACATATCCAGACCAGCTATTTGACACAAACATCAGAACTCCACAGTAAGTCACAGGAACAACAAAGAGTGTGCCTATGAAGTTACAAAGGACTAGAGACCACCAAATAAGAACTAAGAACTTATAATATGAAGTTACAAAGGTGGCGGTGCCTGTGAACCAATCCCCCGTATGAAGTTACAAAGGTGGTGGTGCCTGTGAACCAATCCCCACGGTGAAATAGCACAAGGAAAGAGAATATATCAAACCAACCCACAAAAACAAAACAAAGTTTATTTGAAAAGTGAGACCTTAATATATTGAACTTATAAATGTACAAATGAAATTTATTATTATTATTATTATTATTATTATTATTATTATTATTATTATTATTATTATTATTATTATTATTAGATTACATAAATATTCATTATATTCTCAATTCAAAATACTGATTAAATTTGACAGGTACTAGTATCTTAGATGAAAAGGCACCCGCATTAATACTCTGGAAAATAGTTTGATTCTAACACATATCATTCTGCAGTTTTGCATGGAAGGTATCTAATGAGAATTTAATGCGAAATATACAATTTAATGCTGACCCTAGCTAAGTTCAGAAAGAAAATGGAGTAGAATTGGGGCAGTTAGAAGAGTTGGGAGTCACAATAAATATAGGCAATAATTTGATCAACATCTACAAACAAGGCAACTTTCATATACAGCACAGCCAACAGTGCCATATGACTAAAAGATCAAACCAAATTTAAATAATAATACTAAATCAATATCTATCTATTGACCTATAGTCTCTGCCTAAAACAAAGGAAACAAGAATTTCCATTCCTAGGTTTTCTCTATTATAAATTATAAATAAATATACAAATCTATGCTGGGTTTGTCGGTCATCTAATAACTGTACGGCATTGCAAACTCCTTCCATTCAACCCTGGTGATTATTACCTGTTGCAATTTACACGGTCTGTTATTAGAATGCTAAATTATTAGACTAAACTCAACCACCAACAAAAGTATTCATGGATGCTCACCCTTAGGAATATTACGGTTATGTGAAATTGAAGGAATCTTTGAAGCTATCAAGGAACTCTGCAATCCTTCTAATAGCTGCCACAAGTCAACCACATCATAAGATTAAAACACGGGATATATTGCGCTTATACAAAGTTGGTAGAAATGGGTTCACAGTTAGGAAAAAGATTAAAACAAAATTATCAGTTAGGAAACACAACATACTCTGGAGGTTGGCTGGATCCTGCGATTAGATCTCCGTGGCTCATGGACATCAGATTCAGATGTTGATTTTGTGGGTTTGTCAATTGAAGCTTTTTCCCCACCACCTTTTCGCAGTTTATCACCAGCAAGTGCAAGTTTTCCCTTACTCGCTCTCGATGTGAGTGTCCTCTTAGTACGAAGAGTATCCGTTGAAGTTGGCAGAGATGAAAATACGATTGGTACTTGTGTGGCTCCATCAGTCGTGGAGGGTGCTCTCTCAACCTGACCTTCACTCTCTGAAGCATTTTTTAAATGATTAGAAGAATCCTTGGCCATTTTTGTATTGGATACAGATGGATTTCTTGGTGGAATCACTCTACCCAAAGCACCCTGCGGTTTTCCAAATTTAGTCTTGGGTTTGGAGTCAGCTCCAAATTTCTCTTTAGTATCATTTTTTGAACTATTTCTCCATCCTCGGAGTTCTGAACCTTGAGGTATTGAAGAATTAGCATCTTTAGCTGAATCATTTCTGCTGCTCCCATGTGCAACGTAGTGCTTGCTCACTTCCATAAACTTCCTTTTCTTGCCAGGTTTAGGAACTCCAAAAATGACTTTTGATTCTTCTTTTTGAAGGGCAGACCTCGTGTTCTTACCAATGTCAAAGACTTTCTCATTTTCAGTCAAATTAAGCAACTCTAAATCATCAGGGTTTGTAGACTCTGCAACATCAACCTTTTTTGACATCTTTTCTTTCCCTTTCACATCTACTGCATCACTACTACCCAGCTTAGGTCGCTTTTCATGTGGTGTATCTCCCTGTATACAAAATTATAAAACTTAGCACAGACAAGCACACAGTTGGGATGTCATGAGAAGTTGAAACAGTGTACCTTTTGCATAGAATTTGCTGCCCCCTTAGAAAATTCAACCCATTGGCCATCCTTCCAAATAAGGGACGGGCGGAGATGCCAAGCTCTAAGAACCAATGTTTCTCCACTGGCTAAAAAGAATCAGTTCGTTATTTCCAACAAACATATGCTAATTTTCTATATTTTGGTTTTAGAAAAACGGGGATGCAATAAAAAAAGGTTTTATCAAATAAAGGAGTTCACATACCAGGAATGTGGACAGTTAAAGTTGT
This sequence comes from Lathyrus sativus, assembly GCA_963859935.3. Lineage (NCBI taxonomy): Eukaryota > Viridiplantae > Streptophyta > Magnoliopsida > Fabales > Fabaceae > Lathyrus > Lathyrus sativus. The sequence goes on from OZ012736.1 coordinate 514,087,737, forward strand.
TTCATCCTTCTTATTCTTCTCTGTGATTACTCCTTCCCGCCAGCTGATAACACAACTATCACATTAGAAAATTCCGAAGCGATGATATTATTTTGTATATACATAATAAGTTATTAGTGTATTGAAATAATGGTCATAAAGGATACCTTTCTTGTATCCATGCGTCAACCCTATCCCCAACGGACCAAGCATAATCTCCCATAGCTGCTCTGCGCCTCTTTCTTGTTCCTTCAGGTTGCAAAGTAGTCAGAGGGCGAGCAGTGCGTATTCTGGGTGGTTTGTCTCCTTCACATTCAAGTGACACCCATTCCTTTAAAGGCCCTGCAAGTGAAACATTAACTTTTCTTAATTTCGTAATGAATGAATACTCACCAATACACAATAGAAAAAGGATCCAGTCAGAAAAAGGAAGACGAGTTAAAAAAGGCAAGACAAGTCAAAAGCATCTAGATGTCTAAGAAGGCCATAGGAGATAACATGAAAATCATCTAATAAACACTTTTTTTTACCTTTCATCCAAAATAAACGAAATATATCTTTATATCCCTAACTAAAGATGTAAGGGTAAATTACACTCTTCTCCATTGAAAGAAGCTTGAATTATAAATCCTCCACATGCCGAAACCTACATTTCACTCCTTTGAGATGTAAATATGTATTGCATTTTAATTCATTTTAACATAAATAAACAATTTAATGGCGGGGAATGACTCTGAATGATCTTCCCATCTTAAACTTTTATCTCTTTACAATTTCCAACATCATTGATAAATAATCTTTAACTCTATTTTTATTGCTTTTAAGACATCGAAGGATAAAATGAACATTTAAGATCCATTTTATGGGCTTTGAAATTCGATAAAAACTTCTATTTTATTCTTTATAGTTCTATAGTTTAGATTGTTATCTTTGAAATTCACTTAAAACTTTATTCGTATCTTAAAAAAAAAAATTTGTTCCATAATTCACTAAAAAGCCCCTGTTATAAAATAATTACTTACAACAAACAAATTCATAGAAGAATCCTCCTAAATGCACGTACATACACAAGCCAAACGATTAATCCATTGGCTTTTCCATGAATCGCCAAAGATTGGAAGTACATTCACACATTTTTTTGTAACTGGTCAACTAATCAATAAGATAGTTCCATTCTAATCAAGGTACAAGCACATATAAACTTGACTAACCTTCAACAGCTGCAAGCGAAGTGTAGCATATATAAGCTTTACCATTTTTCAAGCTTAAAATATTGGCTATGAACCAAGCAGCTTTATAACCTTCCTCATCTTTGAAGACCTGATACATATGATAGCTTCAGTTTACTGTGAAAATTATAATTCAAAAGCAACAACAATCAGCAAAACCTTTTCTCACTAGGCGAGGTCAGCCTAAAATATAATTTAAAAGCAACATAAGTTTTCAAAATTGTAAAGAATACATGTGAAATTTTATTAATGAAACCTAATCATCACCAAAGGTGATACTATAAAATGAAGCGATCAGTATTTAATCTTAGTTACTTTCACTGGTTCTACATGAAAAAGAAATAAAGGACAATGAAAACAACCTCTACAAGTGAGCCCTCCTTGAAACTAGTTTCCTCAAGATTTTCAGATTCATTTCTAACAGTGAGAGAAGGAGCCTGTATTTCAGGCTCAGATCCAGGAACCATGTCAACAGGCTTCACTAAATCAGAAACATTGCGTGCCTTTTGTCCTCTTGAATTATTTTCATTGATCATGATAGATGATGAAATTCCACTAGATGAAATGTCTCTGTTTTGTTCATGAGAAGTTTCGGTAACATCTCTGACAATGTCAATGTTCACCAGATCTTTGGTCATTTCTTTCAATAGTCCAACTTCCCGAGAAGACTCTCGGGATGCTTTCCAACATCCTTCTGGGCCAGCTTCAATCAGTTCAATTAATGGCAAAGGATCGCCCATTGTTACAATTTTTCCTGCTTGAGATACAGCCTCTGCTGCAAGCTCAGCAGCCTTTAAAATGGCATCCATATTTTCAGCTTTTTTGGTGGCAGCTGAAGCTGCTTCCACTCTCCTCCTAATAGCTTCCTTAGCAGCACCAATGAAAGAACCAGGGCTATTGGGGCCATTATCACCCTTCAGAATGGAAGCAGGCGTAGCTTGTCCCAAGTTACTAGTACTCTCGGAAAGGAAAACTTTGTTACTTTGGCTGGAATTTTCACAGCCAGATGAAATCAAAGCTTCATCAGCCATCAATTTTGCTTGAAATGCAGCATTTGATGCAACGTTAGCAGCGGCAGCTGCTGCCTTTGCAACAGCGGCAGCAGCTGCAACTGCTACTGCTGCAGAAGCTAATTTGGCCTCAATATCTGACATAAATCCAGAACTTTTATGCTTATCCAACTGATTCCACAACTCAAGGCTATGATTCACTGCAGCAGCAGAGTCAGCAGAAGCTTCCTCTGCATGTACCCTAGCCTCCTTAACTTTCAAAAGAAATTCATCCGACAGAATCCTCTTCTCAACACTAGGATCATTTTTCGGTTGATCAGCTAGAGGAGATACAGACACAACTGATTTTTCAACACTGGATATGGGCGCATTGCCAACAGGGGTCGCAACAGCAACAGAGGTAGATGCACGGCTACCTACCACTGGAGTCAGAGACTGCAAATACTTCTGACCAAGATCCTCAGATGGCACAGCCTTTTTCCTTTTTTTGGGCTTCGGGTCTGAAGAATGCTGAGAAGGTGGTACTGTCACATTGTTTGCATCAAGCTGAGAAGCAGTCCCAACAAAAATACTTTGTAAGCGTGCACTAGAGGCAGGAGGACCAGGAGTAACATTTGTTATGCTTGAGGAAGGAGGCAAAGAAGATCCCTTGACTGAACCTAACTTAACTGTATCTGAGGTGGGAGATGCAGAAATATTAGTGCTGTTGTCAGGCGCAGGAGTTGGAGAACCAATCCATGGTCCACGAAGTGGGGCTTGGGATATCCAAGAAGTGCTATGCCCAAGAAAATTTCTCGGAGGTGGAGATTGATAAGGATGCAACGGAGTAAGTGCCTGGGAATAATCCACAACAGAACCTCTTGCAAGAGCACTAGATTGCAGTGAATCACAAGAGAGAGTTGGTAGACTCCAAAGAGGAGATGACAGAGGCATTAGGGGGTTAGCAATAGTCGCAGTAGCCTTGCTGCTAGCTCTACCAAGAGGCGAAGAGGTAACTTTCCCTTGAAGTTCACTTTGCTTAACTGACATATCAGGTGTTCTAGCAACTGCAGACTCAATAATAAAGAGTTAAACAATCAGATTAAATAATCAAAGTAGCAAAATAAAAATTTGATGTGGAAAAAATCACACAAAATACCAGATCGTGAATGTAGAGGAGTTTCTGGGGTAACGTGATGAGATTTTTGACTATGCTGCCTTTCCATGCAGGCACGCCAAACATTCTCCCAAATGTTCCTTCCACCGTCTAAAAACACAATGTCAAGGAACTCAATATCTTGTTTTAAGAATAAAAACCAGGAAAACAAAAGGTGTATATGTAATTCACAATAAACAAGTAAAATCAACCTGTCACCCCATAAGCTGATATCATATGTGCCTCCTCCGGTATCGTTCCTTGACTGCAACAAGTAAAAGCAATGTTAATTGGGAGTATTAATAATCATGCTAGAAAATTTAGAAAATCAATAGCTACATCATGCAGATCTAAATGTCTCCCATGCACCTTGGATTCAGATAACAGTAACTGAACAAGTAATGGGTTTAAACATACCAACTATAACAAAAAGAAAGAAAATACAATCAGCAATGTTCTCAAATTTTTCAATTAGCCATCATATCATGGAAGGGGGAGATGTCGGGTGAGGTCTCGTGGAAAAAGGTGAAGAAATGCAGAATTGATGATTTGTGAGTACATGCACAAATCAAATCAGTATCCACTGCGATTATATAGCATGCACAAATCAAATTAGAATCACTATGATTATATAGCATGTAACAGAGCCAACATTTGAACTCACATCAATGCTCCATAGACAAAGATCTGTGCACGCAATTGTACTTGTTGCAGATCTGTGAAAGGCTGATGAAACAAGACAGGTGAAGAAGCAGAAGTGTTCAAATCTGGAAGGCTAGATGATGTTGAAGTATTTACAAGAGAAAATGTCTTTGCACTATTGGAATCTGCGTGCCCATACTGTTGAACCTCAGTTGAATGCATCAGTTTGAAACCAGGAGATGGGCTATGGGAAACTTTGGATGATATATCACCTTTTTCAGACTGTATAGCAGGGCTTGCATTTTTCACACGACCTCCTCTTCTAGCAGATTCCTTTCCAGCTGCCTTATTAGATGATTGTCTAGCTTTGCGCTTAGGCGTAGCTTTAGAAGCACTAAAAGCCACTTCTCCATCCGATATCTGTGGACTTCCATGGGAAACATTTGCTACAGTTTTGGTTTTTGAAGATCCTGGCCCAGAAGTTGAAGGAGATTCTGCCAAAGCCTTAAAAAATGAAGCAGAGGAAGAAAAAGTGTAAGATCATTTATCATTCAAAATGAAAACAACAATATATGTCATTCAAGCATTTCAAATAATGAAGCTTTCAATAAAACCCCTAGCAAATTCCGGAAGAAATTCAATCACGAAATATAAGCAATAAATAAAATACCATTCAGAATTTTGGATGACAATTAATCAGCTTGAATTATAAACTACAACAAGACTTACTATTGATGGATTGTTGGTTGTGATGACAAGGGCTGATTGTCTCTTGCTAACATCTGTATCCAAATCTGCTGTGTTTATTTTGGATAAATCAACCACAACATTTATCTCAGGAGATGGGCTTCTCTCATCTTTAGATACAGTATCCCTCTTTAGAACTTGGGCAGTCGACAATGTATTATGTATGCCACTATTTTTTAAAACAGATTCCGCGGGATTCTGATTAGCCGAAGCCTTACCTTGATTTTCCTCCTTATCGGTTTGAGAAGGGCTTCTGAATGTACTAGCAGAAGCCTTACCTTGATTTTCCTCCTTTTCGGTTTGAGAAGGGCTTCTGAATGTATTAGAGGGACTGCAAATACCACTGGCAGGAAAGCTTCCAGTCTCAGGTAACTCAACACGAGAGTCGGGCAAAGGAGAAGATATGGAATCTTTGTTCCCAAGTAAAATGTCACCTACAAGTACAAAGTTATTCATGTAATTCAATTGGAAAAAAAATCTGAATTGATAGTAGAAAGAACATGACATGAACATTACAAACAAAAACTCAGCATAAGGCGAACCACATCGTGACAAGGTTATTCATAGCCATTGATAATGGTTGTGGTGTGGCATGCTTATAAAAGTGACAAGAATAGACTTGTTTCTCTATCCTCTTTATGGGTTTCTGCTCATAGGAGTTTTATTTAATCCTATATTCAATGGGATTACCCCCTGATTTTCTCCTCTTTTAAGAAGTCCCCATACCTACCATAGCAATAAACTTCTTTCCTCTTCTGATAAATTGGAAAAAGAATATATAGAGACACCTTAAACATTAACCCATTTTCAAATTGACACGTGACTTTCTTAAAATCTTTTATTTAATCATTAACTGTAACTATATCATCAATCAGTCCTTCTGTCCGAATACTAATAACCACAAATGTACTTAAAATGTGACACAATTCTTCTAACCTTTTGTTCTATTATATTGATACAATATGTAGAGATATTCATTAAAGTGATTGTATGCATGTGTGTATGTTAATCCTGATATTTTTTATTAATTTATTGAGCTTTGTAAAAAGTGGTATTTGAATCCTGAAAAATAAATAAATAAACAGACAAATAACTAAAAACTTAAAACTACAAACATCATGATATGTATATTATGTAGTAACAAATATTAATAAATAGTTAAACAAAAAAATTAAGTTAAATAAAATCAAACCCTAAAGACCAATAATCATTTAAAATAATACTCAGATGAAAAAAATTAATATTGGGGTTAAATATATTTTAATTGAAAGTTCAATCCTTCATATAAGATTGTAATATCTCAAAACAGTTCCCAATTTTGAAAATTTTTACAAAAAATGTAGTCCTCAAAGTAGTCCCTAGAAATTATGAAATGCAAATAGGGGCTAAAACTGAATAATTTTTCAAGGGACTAAACTTGAAAGCTCATGATTTTGTAGAGGCAAAAAAACATATTTAACCCTAAATATTAAAGTAGTTATTTAAATTATTATATTTATTATGTATAACCACTACTTTTAGATTTCATTGTTTATTTATAATTATCAAAATATATTGACTAAAAAGTAATATTTCATGAGCATTGTTTATTTATAATTATCAAAATATATCAACAAAAAAGTAATATTTAATGAGCTAAATATAAGCGTTTAAAGTCCACGGTGCCAATTCAAAATCTATTCAGTCTGTTCACAATTTTTACATACTCTTTCACCTAATAAAAACATTATTCGAAACAGATTTTTTAAGTGGAAAAGAAAGGATTACTGATTACCTAACTCTTTCGGAGATGACTTGTCGTAAGTCTCCTGTAAAATCTCCTTGTTGTTATTAATAACAGAAATGGTGACCCCAGCACTCTGTGTCTCTAAAGATTCACATAGTACTGGAGGCACGCTAACTTCTTTTGTGCATTCCTGGGTAACCTTCTCATCTATTGTTCTTTGCGGTTCACCAAGTATTGCAGCACCATGAGTTCCAACATCAAGCATACTGTGACTGATCAGATGTCCAGAAGTACCAGAAGGATGAAGTTTTTCTATTTCCTTGACAGGAGGATAAGGAGCAGTTTCCTGTTCAGAAGACCCAACAAGAGCTGATATTCCAGTTTCCTCTGTTATTTTCATTGCATTTTCTTCTTTTACCTCGGCAGAAGATGATTCAACAGTAGTTACCCTTTGAGGATCGTTGTCGCCAGTGGGTCCATGAATTGAAACAGATTCACTAGGAGGTGGATTATTCATTATCTCACAGGATGTCAAACTAATATTTTCTGAAATAACTTGTGAAGCTGAAAATAAGATCAAAATAAACCTAAAAATTAGGTGCTATTAGGAATATAATTGCAAGAGATCCAGCTTTAATTTCTGAAGCAATTGTACTCAGTAAGTCTGATCCACAATTAGTGCAGAAGTAAAACTTCTACTTTATTCGTAAATTTGTAAACAAGAAAGTTAGCAAGTGATGCATCAGTAAGGTAACTACAGTTTTTGCATTTTAATGAAGTTCTTAACATCTTTTCATATATGTTTCAAATATAGTGTACCATTTGGATTTAGTGTAACAAGATAAATCAAATTAAATAATATACCTGAAATATTGACAGGTTTGGCGTCGATTGATACAGTGGAAGTTGTCAACTCAGATTCCAAGCTACTTAAACTAAGAGGTGATGAAACAACTCCTTTATCACAAAGATGGGATTTGGCAACATCAGAATGCATTTGGCTAGAATCAGAACGAACATTTGTATTCCCTTCATCATTGACAGAAACATCTTGGCCAAATTTGTCTAGGTCACTTTGCTTATCAGATTCATTGTTTACACGTATTTGAGTTGACAAACTCACAATGGAAGAGTTTGTTGAAGAAGTCACCAAACTGAAACCGGAAAAATCTCCTACCCTGCTTTCATTATTTCCTTCACTAACAACAGAAATGATATTTTCCTCTGCAGGAAACATAGATGCCTCTGACTTGCTTGATAAAATCCCCGTATCCATACGGTCACCTCCAATGTTTGATGACTCGTTTTCCTTAAGAACATTGCTCACACTGTAAGTTTCCTTCTCTGTGACATCCATAGTTTGTTGGAGATTATGACAAACTTCATAACTGGAATTGCTTACCTCAACTACCTGCCCGACAGAGACAGGATCATCTTTAACTGAAACCATTGGCGATGTACGAGTATCTGATATAGTTTGCTGGAGAATAGGATAAACATCATAACTGTAATTGCTTACCTCAACTACCTGCCCGACAGAGACAAGATCATCTTTAGCTGAAACCATTGGCGATGTATGTGTATCTGATATAGACTGATCATCCATCACCGTATTTTTAAAAGAGACTGAATTTTCACTTGCTTTGGCATCTTCACTGCGCCTTTCTTCTTTCTGCATGTCAGAAACTGCAACAGTTCTTGTTCCCATGGAATCCTCTAAACTACTTAACTCGGCATCAAGTTCTTTAACTACACTCCCTCCTTCTAAAGAATCTTGCGGGGTTATTGCAAAAATAGATCTATCAGGATGATGTGCATCAACATCAACTGCATTTTGATCCAGAGTCAGTGTGTCTACAACAGCTTCCTCCTTCATCATAGAAGATTCCGAATTTTGATTATTACTTTCAGTTTGTTGAGGACTTTGCTTCTCATCCACCATATTTTGAATAGATAAATCAGTAATATTAGTTTCCACCAGAAGTGCTGATGAATCATGAGTTTCACAATGATCTGAGTCATCAGCCACAGTCTGAGTTTCTCTTTGATTAGTAATGTTAAATTTATCATTGGTAAAGAAGGTTGGACTATGCTCAGACATAGGCAAGTCAATATTTTGGAACATATCATTTGATTCCAGAATACCTGAACTTCCCTCAATTGATAATTCACCTTCGTGACTTTGGGAAATTCCAGTCTGAGAATGTTCAATTCCTGCAGGCTTCTCCGATCCAGAAAAACTTATATGAGTATCACCAGGTGGTTGTAAATCTGTAACATTATCTGTAAATTCATTTCTATCATCAGGTTTTGGATTGGAGTCCATTTGCTTAGCTAAGCAGGCCAGTTCATCACAAGCATCTGATTCCTGAATAACAGTTTGCCTAGGAATATACTCCCCCTGTCCAACAGATTTCAAGAGCATTTCGACAGACTCTGAGGAAGTGGCCTCAGACCACACATTGCCATACCTTGATATAGAGCAAGATCCAGCAGCAGTTGAGTTGAACTCTATGCTACTACCGCCACGGGAGAATGCGTCAATCCACTGGTTATCTTCGTTACTTTCAATGCCAAGAAAAACTTCAGTTTCAACCAAACTATCAAATCTTGAATTTGCTTGAAGGCTTTCGTCAAAATCAAACTTAGGGAGAGCATATGGTGGTCTTAATACCGGAGGAAATTTAGTGCTCCCTTCACCAGCTAAATGGAGATTATGGCTTTCAAAATCACTGTCATCATAATCCATGGGTGAATCCCTAGAGCAAATAAGTTCGTTAGAATAAGATAAACCACCAGAATAGTGCTAAAACTTGATATAGCTATATGCATGCATGTGTATGAACGCGTGCATAGAAACAAAATACAAAAGCAGGCAGAACACGCATAAGGCATGCCACATTGACATATGCATCCATCATCCAAAAATCAGCATATGCTCTCTCTACATATATAGACAATCGGATGCACAAAGACAAAGGTAGTTGTTTACATTACAAAAAGAAAAAACGCTGTCTTGTTTGAAAACAACACACCACCCATATACAAAACAGGAAAACACTGCCTCAATTTAAAAGAGGGGAAAAATCTTGTAACTTTAAGCAACTAATAGTTAATCCAATTTTCAAGGCTGCCAGCAAACATTACATAACATAGCTTGGTAAAAGAAAAATCAAATACCATATCAAAAACAATAAAGGTTACCAAACGGTAGTAAATCTATCTAATATTCTAATCTGCAACTGATGCAGTTTGCAGGATGGGACAGAAGAGAACACTGCCCACTATTGAATGTCTAGTGATTTGCGAAGTGGTTTTGATTTAATAAATCATTCAGATGGGTTAATCATGAGCATTCGTCAAACTGAAAAAACTTCTTTCAGTGAAGTGCAGTAGAAACATTTGAAGACATCTTCATTAACCTTGCCTCACTCATCCACGAAATGGCGGGTTTAAAAAACTGATCAGATCAGCCAATACTTTAAAAAATAAAAAAATAAATCAGCAACTAAGTGAAGGGTTTCTGACTCAAGTAAGAAATTTAACTAAGGATCACACATACACAAGCCGTTCTCGCTTTCATAAAAAATTAATAACAGACAAGCAATAATAATTGCTGATAAGTTCATAGAGATTAACCAAATGCATCAAGTTAAAAAACAGCTGTTGCAAATCAAAAGCTTCATCAGTGAAGTGCCATAGAAACATTTGAGGGCATTTTTATTAACCATGTCTCATCTACAACAACGGCAAGCTTAAAAAATGATCAGATCAAGCAATTCTTCAAAATAAAATAAAAAATCTAGAACTAGGTGAAGTCTGACTCAGGTAAGAAATCTAACTAACATTCTCCCCTTCACAAAAAGTTAATAACGAACCGAGTCATAAATTATATTAATAATTGCAATCATAAACTAACAGAGATTAAACAACTTATCAAACTAAAAACAGCCGTTAAACAATTCTTCTGAGTAAATCAGCATGCCAAGGTAATAATTACTAATAAAATTCATAATTTGAAAGGAAAATAAGAAAAATCTTTAGCCCTAAATCATACCAAAAAATGAATAGAAACCTAAAGTCGGACATGAACAGTACCAGAACAAGTAAGTCTAGAGACGCTACCTCCCTCCATCCGGCGATGAAATCCAGCCCTTTTGATCTCACCAATTCCTCAATTCTACAGTCATCTACTCATACAAACGCAAAAAGAAAAACATCTTCGTAACTGTAATTTCAAAATCGAAAAAAAAAACAAAAAACAAGGTCAATTGAACTCACCGGTAGATTCAAGTTCTGGCAAATTGAATTAGGGTTCCGGCGAGAAATGAAAATGAAACTCGTAGTAAATTTGAGAGTGAATTTTGTTTTTTTCTTCTTCTGTAATAGTTGTTCTTCCTTGGCTGAGAAAAAAAGCACTTTCGAAATTTTTTGTTTTTTTCCAAAGAAATGAAAATTAAATGGAAGTGATGGGAATCAAAATATTTTTAAAAAGTGAGTTTGTTCATAAGTGGTCAAGATCCAACGGTTATTAAAATTTAGGAGGTTAACATCAAGACACGTGGGTACTTTTGATTCGCTTGTAGAAAGTATCAACTATCTAGGGTTAAAGGAGAAAACCGCTATTTTTGGAAAACAACTTCGTGTTTACACGAAGGATTGGTAATTTAAGGAGAAGAGAAGGGTAAATATGTCAATACGTGTCTCGTTAGATGCAGATGGCGAGATCTAACGGCTGATAGTGGGTTTAGATGAAAACCATGACTCATTAGAATTAGTACAATTTTATTCCCAAACAAAAGTGAGGGCAATTTTTAATTTGATAGAACTATTTTAATTTTAACTTATATAACTTGTGCAAATTATTTTAATTCTATTCTATTGATGTATTATATATTTCAGTAAAGAATGATTCCTATTTTGACTGAACGTTCTTATCATAAATTAAAGATATAAAAAATTAAATAAGAAGTAAAAGTCAATTATTTATTAAATATTAAAAGCTGTTTGTAAAAATAATAATAATAATAATCAAAGTGATAACTTTTGTAAAAATATATTAAATAAAAATTGTAATAATTTTCCTATGTTATTACAATTTATTTATGTTTTTGTTTATGTTATTTGTTTATAGAATATAGTTGTTGTTTTTTTCTGCATTAAAACATATATGAAAAAAAATTAAATTGTGTTGAAAAAATAATTATATGAATATTACACTATATAAATTATATTTAATTACAACAAAAGAAAAATTGTTGTTCTAGTTTGATTAAACTTAATATATTGTTGTGTGTATTATGTGTAGTCATCTTACAACATTCTATTTCACTTCTTTTTTTTTTTTAATTAAGTTATGGTAAAAAGGGTATTCATACACATATTTTACAATTATTTTATAATTAAATAGGATCTTTTAACAAAATTTTACCACTCAACTCAACTCAAGCTAACTTCAATTTCTTATATAAGATCTTTCAAAAATTTAAAGTGTCTTTGTATGTTCTAGGTTATGACAATCTATTGTTCTGATTAATATAAATTAGATTAGAATTTTTGCGATGTGCAGGTGTATATTGCATTGAACTTTTGATTGTAGTTAATATATTTTATTTTAAAAATAATAATTAGCCAATTTATATTTATAATGTTTTATAACAACACATTTAATCTTAAATCAAGTAATGGAAATATAAATATGTTAAATTTTTTAAAAATAAAGTCTTTCCGATTTATATTTGCATAATTTTAAATATATTTAATAATGAATTTATCTAATTCTATTGAGATAAGTGATTAGAAAAGTTTTAGAAATATATACATAAGGTTTTAAAAATTATGCACAATCCAATCGCTTAAAATATATATGTTATTTATTGAGACGATATTATATAAAAATACTTAATCTTTAAATTTTATAAATATAATTAATAATATAAATTTATGATATAAACTAAATTAAAAATAAATAAAAAATAGTTTTAAATTGTATAATTATAATGAAGATATGTAAAGGATATTTAAATTTCTATTTAATTCACAATATATATTTTTAAGAATGAAGAAAATGAATGATATATATATTTTGAAAAAAAAATAAATTAAAAAAATGAAAGTACACATACAAAGTTTTATAATGTAAGTCTATTGTGATTGTATTATAATAAGAAGCTTGATTATATATATATATATATATATATATATATATATATATATATATATATATATATATATATATATATATATATATATATATATATATATATATATATATATAATTTATGGGGTGATAGTTGTACTTAATTACGAGTAAATTTATGAGAATAGATAATAATAAAGTTATTGTAACATATGTTTTTTTGAAATAGAAGTTGAAGTGATGAAGAGGAATTGTGCAAATTTGTTGTTAGGTTTAATTTTAAGAGTGACACATATTTTAATTGATGTGGCAAAATAAAGTTACATGGCATATGACACATGTCGTGATATAATCTATTGCTTTAGATTTAAATTTGCAATATTAAATTTTAAGAGTGACACATATTTTAGTAATATTGATAGTGTCAAAATTAAGACATTAATTATTGGTATCATTAAATTAATATTAAATTAAAAATACATGGGGTGATAGTCGTACTTAATTATGAGTAAATTTGTGAGAATACATAATAATAAAGTTATTGTAACATGTATTTTTTTGAATAGAAGTTGAAGTGATGAAGAGCAATTGTGCAAATTAAATTTGTTTGTTAGATTTAATTTTAAGAGTGACACATAGGATTTTAATTGATGTGGCAAAATAAATTTAAATGGCATATGACATGTCGTGATATAATATATTGCTTTAGATTTAATATATTATAATAGATAGATAATAGATAATAGATAGAAGTGTTTCGTTTGTTTACAAGATAGATATCAAACTCAGATGAATCTCTGACATAGAGATATTCTTATAAGCAATATCAAAATTGTTATGTCTTTTGTTTCAATCAATTCAAAACGCGTAATCATTTATTCTTCTCCTACTGCTTTGTCAAAACAGTTTGGAATGCAATTTTCACTTAGTTAAAGTGGTTCCCGATATCTTGGAAGGATGAGGACATTTGAAACTTTACTACACTCAACAACATCTTCAGAGGCTTTAAACACCAAAGTTCTCTCGTATGTTTTGGCTATCTACTTGCTAAAACATATGGCTTGGAAGGAACACTAAGATAGTCAATTCATCATAAATCATTGATAATATTGAGCGTACTTCTGGTGCGTAGGTGTTTTTTTGGGTGGGATGGAGAATAAGTCTTCCTTCATTGATCGGTTCAATTTCCCCTTTCTTGTATACATAGAATGTGACGTGGCTTTGTTATGATTTTGAATACTCATTGCACTCACTTTAATACAAGTTTCTTACTTATAAAAAAAATTAATTTATGACCTTTATTATACATTCGGTAAAAAGGCGTATAATATTGATTTCATTCATTATATATGTAATTGTATATTTATTAATTGATTATTATAATTTTTTTTTTTCGTTTCAATTTAAAGTTGTGTTTTTTATTGGTTAATTGTAACTTACTTATTGAAAAGTTATCAAGTATAATATATTGCTTTCACTTCATGTGTATTCAAAATTGTTTGGACAAATCTGTGATTTTATATTACTACTTCGTTAGTCCAAAACTTTTGCATTATTCATTTGATATGTATAAGATTTATTTATGAAAGGTAAATATCAGAACTTTCGATTTGGCTTATATTGTGATATCCCACATGATTTCTAAACATTTCTTTAACATGAGACATGAGATAGTATAAATATACATGTTAGGAGTTGAGACCTTATGAGATAGAGACGTTGAGGATTCAATGAATATTTTAAGGGAGTTTGGGGATTAATGGCATTTCCATGAGAAAGTATAACAATACCAAACATGAGAGTTTCTCTCATTGTTCATGTTGCAAATTAGAGCTTGAGAGAGTTTAGAAAGAGAAAAAGTATAACAATACCAAACATGAGAGTTTCTCTCAAGGTTCAATTAGCATTTTTCCTTACATGTAAAAGAAGATACAAGTCCTTGCATTCAGTGTTATGAAGAAAGAGTCGTCAAGCTTATATAAGGAAGGATCAGGAATCATCTTTACTTTTCATCTTCTTCGAATTTCAGAACCCACTCCAAGGTAAGGTTCTTCTAAGCTTTAATCTTGGGTAGATGAACCTAAGATTGGAAATGCATGTGGAGTTTAAAAGGTCTTATGTTTGATTTCTTTACTTGTATGAAACTTATGTGTGTGTGCTTCTTATTTTTCCTAATGAATATGTGTTTTCTTTGATTCTGAATATTTTATGGTGAGAAGAGGATCAAATATTGGTTATGTGCTAGAAAAATGTAGAAAAGAGAGGGATTTTTCACTCTGTACAGTTTGGTAATCGGTTACCACGATTGATAATCGATTATTGGTGAGAAAAAATGGATTATGAGGTTGTTTTTTTCAGGTAATCGATTATCATAGACTAGTGTGTAAAATTTATAATGCATAATTGAAATTGACATAACTAGAGTTAAGAAGCTTTGATTGAGACATGGTTGATTGCATTAGAAAGATAATTAAGATATATATATATATATATATATATATATATATATATATATATATATATATATATATATATATATATATATATATATATATATATATATATATATATATATATATATATATATATATATATATATATATATATATATATATATATATATAGTAAAGCTCTTATGACTATTAGGTTTCAACCCTAATTAGTTGTACTTAAATGATAATACATATGTTATGATATGTAATGGATCTGAATGATTCAAGAGACATACACCTTGATTTTGTTCTATGTTATGGATGTTAGTGATTCAAGGGACCTAAGCCTTGATTATATGTTACTATATGGTATCAAATAGTCAAGGAACCTACACATTTCTCCTATTATATGATGTGATATGAACGATGATGATCAGTAGACCTACGCCTTGACTTTAGTATATGATATGAAAGATAGCGATCAGGAGACCTACGCCTTGGCTTCAGTATATGTTTGAAAAACACAAACGTTTAAGGTATATACACCTTGATTATTCTGTGGCGGGTGTTTGAATAGTTAAGGAACATACACCTCGACTTTATTATTTGAAATGTCATAAGTCTGTTTCCTGAAGGATCATATAGATCTTGATGGATGTGTATAACATTAGTCATGACTTTATACACGTACTATCAGAAATCAAACGCAAGATATACCTTGTATTGTGAGGATCACTGATTCGGTATTCAAGACTTGGTGCGCAAGGATCTAGTAGGATGTTATTTATCTAGTAATATTAAGTTTGACCTAAGGGGTTGTAGTAGGGTGGTAGTGGATCGTATAGCTAGATGTGAGTTGTGGCATATGTGGTGTATAAGGATTCATTTTGTTATAGATGTATCTTGACCTACGGGAAAGTTCATACTAGTATAAGACTTATGCATATGGGAAAGTTCATTTCTATATAATACAAGACCCTTAACATTTCATTTTAAAATAGCATTAAAATATATATATAATTAGATACATGAGTTGCAGACACTGTAAGAGATATAACATTATAAAAATTACCATAACAAATGATGTAGAAGTAGACATAAACTTCATAATAGTACAATGACTATGAATAACAGAATCATAATATGTCCAATAAAGGATATTAAAAAATGAAGTTCTAATAATTGTGAAGAATAAAATGTTTTATTACGACTTGTTAGAAGCAATTATAGAGATGACATAACCTACAAATATGTTAAATGAGAGGCTAATTAGTGATATATTAGATTTATAGATGGAGAAAATATTATTGTGACATACAAAGAAGGTCTCACATTTGAATAGAAAAAATATGTGATTGAGTAAAAAAAATGGCAGTTGGTGAAAGCTGGATAGAAAACAGAGATGGTAGTATTGATAGGAAAAAAAATCATAATGTTAGGAAAAAGCAAAAAAAAAACATAATTTGTACCTAAATGACGTTATGGAAAACTTCTTTGAAGACAAAATTTGTTATTTGAGGTAAGGGGTTGTTGTCTTTGTCGTGTATTAAGATTTTCAATCCAACTTTGCTTTTAACTCTCGAATTAGCGACATACAATTGTCAGTGAATGTAAACATTCTTAGGAAAGTATAAACCCTCATGGTCCAATGATTGACCTTAAGATTTGTTGATTGACATAGTCAATGACATTATAGTTGAGAATTATTGTCTGATAAGTTTGAACGACCGTGGAGATTAGGAAGGAGACAAATACATTCTCACGATGTAAATAGTGTTTTCAATATTTGTACCTGAAATTATCTTTTCTTCGATTACATGGTTGACTAACACAGTAATTGTCAAATGTAACACCCTAAAACCCCACATACAAATTATCGCATGATTTAATAAAGGGTTGAATACATGACACCCCCCTGTAAAGTAAGCGCAATTCGATTTTTCCCCCTGTAAAAGATTTTTTAATCCCCTTCGTAATACTCAGATCCCATCACTTAGGCCCCCGATTGCCACATTTCACCCAAGATTCCCTCAACTTGCCAGCGTGGAACCTAATCAGCATGACACCATGGCATTATTCTTTTAATTTGGGTTTAATATTTCACAATGTAAATATGTATTTACCCCCTATAATAGTTAGGTTTGCCATTCCTAAAAGTTATCAAATTCAACTCAGGTGAAGGAGGACGATGATGGTAATTGCGATTGCAGACGGAGTAGTGGTCAACGGTTTCAGTTGCAGACGAAGAGAAACGAGACGACATTGGAGCTACCATGTCTGAGATTAGTTATTTCAACCCTTATTGTGATCTGCAACCGTGATTTTATAAGAACTTGAACCCTAGGTAATTTAGGTTTGCTTGCATACGAAATAGAACTTTAATGTAGTCTGGACCTTTATTCACAAGATATGCATCATTTCAATGTCAGTTTTAACCATGGTGGGTGAATTTATTAGGGTTAAGCAAAACGATATTATTTACATAGGGGGTGTTTATACGAATGTATCTGGGCAACACATTGAGAACTGGACAATGGAAATCATTCGCAAGTTGGTGACTAGGTTAGGGTATAAGGAAGGTACTTATAGGTTGTGGACTAAAATATTGGAAATTAATGTTGATTTCTTTCAAATAAGAAAGGATGATGATACATACAATTTTGCATCTTATACTTGTGAAAATCAAGTTGATGGAGATATATTTATTGAACATGATGTTGAAAACATGGAACTTAGGGTAAGGGTTCCTAAGTGTGTTAATGGGGTAACAGGAATTGAAGGATTAGAAGATAAGGTGGTTGAAGGGATATATGATAGTGAGGATGAAAGAGCTACTGCTCTTGTAGATGGATTTGAGAATGTGGTAGGCCAAGGAAAGTTAGGATAAGAGAATATGGTGAGGAAGGTGCGAGAAAGAGAAGAACTAGGGTGGCCTATATGTGTACCAAATGTGACAAGTGGACACAATGCCTTATCATGCAAGATCAAGACCAATAACCAAATGCACTAAAAAGAAAGGTAAAATATTTTATTGTTAGATATGTGTTATGATATATTCAGTG
The DNA here is from genome assembly GCA_963859935.3 of Lathyrus sativus. NCBI lineage: Eukaryota > Viridiplantae > Streptophyta > Magnoliopsida > Fabales > Fabaceae > Lathyrus > Lathyrus sativus. Next base: position 514,105,838 of record OZ012736.1, read on the forward strand.
AAATTTGTTGTTTTAACACGTGTGCCTTTTGATTGTAGAGAAAACCCAAGGTTGAGACCAAGCAAAAGACTGTGCCAACTGATGTGAAACAGACTGATGTGCCAACTAATATGCAACAAATTGACCTGCCAACTGATGTGCCAATGGCTGAGCAAGAAATTGATGTGCCTAATGTGCCAATTGTGGAGCAACCAATATATGTGCCAACTAATGTCCAACATGTGCATGCCATTGAATTGGAAGTTAATCATATTTATGCAAGTTAAAGTAGCTCATGTGTGGTAGACACAACTCATCCTGGCTCAAGTCAAACACAAGCAAAGAAAAAGAAAAGGAAAAACTTGTCATCAAGTTGAGAAAGAGGCAGAGTGAAAGGATCAATTTGAAGTGTTTTCAAAAGTCAATTGTAGGTCAAGGTTCAACTAGTGACCAACCTATAACCTTTTTAGAACCTGAAGAAATGACACATGCACATGGACATGATTCTAGGCTTGGAGTGTCAACCAGGTCATTAAAGTCTTAGAAGAAGAAGAAATGACAACTTATTTAGTTATGGTGCACATTGTGTGCCACTTTTAATGTTCTGCTTGTAATGTTGACCAGTTTTTGTGAAATTTTAATATGCTTGTACTTTTGTATCAGACATATGCACTATATGTGTCATTTTGTATCAGAGATCTGCACTTTATGTGCAATTTTGTATCATACATTTGAATTATATGTGCCATTTTGTATCAAACATAGGCACTATATGTGTAATTTTGTATCAAATTTTGTTTCTCAATTGTGCATTCTACCATTATGCCATTTATGCACTATGCAATATTGTTTCTCAATTGTGCAATATAGAGTTAGTGTAAACAAAGTTTAAATAAACATTTATATCAGACAAAATATTGACACAATATTAATACAAAATCTTTCTCAGCCTTAACTTTTCCATTGGATAAAATATTAATACAATATTTTGATATAACCTTAACTAAAACAATTGATTACATTCACTTAATAACTATTGAAAACAACATCCATGACACGACAAGGGCAATCTTCAGCCAGTAGCTTATGTTCTTCTCCATGACCATTTTTTCCTTCAACTTTCAATCTTCTTTGAACTGCTTACTACACCATACTGCTTGGAAACTTCACAACATTTTGTCAGATCACATTCATAACATTTAATGGGAAGCATCTGACTCCTTTGATCCTCACACACCTTATTAGCCCAAACAAAAAATTCACAACCACTTTGCAAACATGTTTAACACAGATAAATATCATTTAATGTCAATAAAAATACAAAGAGAAATATGAAAATACACTTACCACTGAATTTCTACATTTCTATAATTTTCGATTTGGGTTATCAATGGTGTTTGATACCCGCATCTTCATGGGTTGATTTCATCCACATCTTAGCAAGCTCAGTCCACTTGAGATGCCAACAAATGATATTTTGCTCCCCCCCTGTAACACCCTTATAAACCCCACGGAAAATATACGAATAATCAGAGTAAATTTTCATGCATTCACAAAAGGGCGTCACACATAACTTTCAAAACATCAAAACCACCTGTCATGCTCATTAACACTTATAATAAATAATCATGCTTCTCACAATTTCACTTTTCATGTAGCAGCGGATTCGTTTTATAACATAATTCTCTTAACAGAATATTCAGATTCATCACATACTTCGACATTACTTAGGCACCAAGGACAACATCATATTATTCCAATTAATATAAAAACATAACATAGAATACACAATGTATCTCTAAAATATAAACCAAATGATCCCAGTGTTACGTGACCAGAGCATGACTCGACCCAATATAACTAAATTACTAAATGGCTACTCCAACAACGACCACACAACTACGAGCAGCTATATTCTCGATACCTGCACGATGTCAGATAGAACATCATTTCAGCAGAAGGGTGAGAAATATTATCATAATAATAATGCATATAATCATATATGTACATTAACATAAAAATATGCATACAATACGATCTCACCATATTTTATCATAATCCACTCATATACATCACAATGTACATATTCACAATTCACATCATTATGCACAAACATACACATCCATGTTTCTTCACCACAATTCATCACAAAGTATATATATATATATATATATATATATATATATATATATATATATATATATATATATATATATATATATATATATATATATATATATATATATATATATATATATATATATATATATATATATATATAACACCAATCATATTTATCATGCATATATCCAAAGTTCTCAATTCAACAATTCACACACAAGCATACTTTCATATAACAATGATATCTATGCCATGTGACTCATATAAAACTCATTAATTCTCACCAATCCCTATTTGGAATTATGGGTACACCGTTTATACCCCACGAGGAACAACATCTCAGTTATTTTACCCAGTGAATATTCCACTAGGAACGACATCTTAGTCATTCTACCCCAGTGTATACGACCATGTCACGATACCTGACTAGGAACAACATTTGTCATTCTACCCTAGTGATTACTCCACTAGGAACAACATCTTGTTATTCTACCCCAGTGATTACTCCATTAGGAACAACATCTTGTTATTCTACCCCAATGAGTACGAGCCTTATGCATATACATATTTTCAACACCATCATCACATTTACCAAGCAATGCACATATATTCACAATATATTCTCATGCATCCTTCACATATAATCGCATACAATTATTATGCATTCACAATTCAATACCATCACCACATTTATCAAGCAATGCACACATATTCACAATATGTTCTCATGCATTCTTCACATACAATCGCATAGAATTATTATGCATTCACAATTCAATACCATCACCACATTTATCAAGCAATGCACACATATTCACAATATGTTCTCATGCATTCTTCATATACAATCACATACAATTATTATGCATTCACAATTCAATACCATCACCATATTTATCAAGCAATGCACACATATTCACAATATGTTCTCATGCATTCTTCACATACAATCACATACAATTATTATGCATTCCACAATATCGCGCCAACGGCAACGAACTCAATCACATTCATCATGCACTTTTAAGTAATTTAAACAATGCATATATTTGTCAAAAGACCATATTTCCACAACTGATTCCACAATCTAGGATTCACGCCATACGGCTACCCATAACATAACATATCACAACAGTACACAAACTATTCATTTCCGATAAGGATTGAACACAATCGAACCAAACAATCAACATTGGATGGAAACACAAGGAAATGAAAATGATGTCACACTCGCTAGCTTGCTCACCTAGCGAGTTCCTAGCGAACACTCGCTACCTGTTCGCCTAGCGAACAAGCTCGCGAAGGCAAACAAAAGCTACTGTAAGGCTTCGCTACCTACTCATTGGGGCTTCGCCTAGAGAACCCCTCGCTACCAGTGAAGAGGGTCAATTACATTCTGTCCAAGTCTGGGACCACTCGCTACTAGTTCGCTACAACGAACACCCGCGACCTGCTCGCCTAGCGAAGGTGCTAGCGAACGTCTGTGATGATCAAAACCCCAACTGTCCAAAATCATCAAATCATCACAAAATCAACCGATTCAATTCCAACGAATTCCAGTATTCTTAGTCTAACAATCCTCGACTAATCTACACCATTTATTCTAGATTTTATCCGTTCAAACATCGATTCTATTGATTAAATCCATTTCTGCCCTAGAATGTAAAAAGATGGGAAACCTCCAACAAATCTAAACACACACATACATAATCATAAACATTGATAAGATAATGATATTTCACACCCTTACCTTGATTAAATCGAAAGCTAGAAGTTGTTCTTGAGCTTTCCAAGTTTTTTCCTTCTTTTCCTTCTCTTTTCCCCTCTTCCTCTTTCTTCCTCTTCTCTTTCTCTTATGTTACTATCATTTCCTTTTCCTTCCACTTTTCCTTATATATCTTTCCCTTCTATTTCTCTCTAATATATTTCTTCTCTCAAAATATCTACCAATTCCTTTAAATAATCATCCAATAATTTCGATAAATCAATTAATTAACATAAATAATTAATTAATGAAAATTGGGTTGTTACAACCCTCCCCCACTTAAAAGATTTTCGCCCTCGAAAGTTATCTCAATGAACAGAGTTGGATACGACTCTCTCAACTGGTCTCCCACTCCCAAATCCAACTCTCTCCAGTTGGTCCTCCCAACTACCTTCACCAAATAAATCTCTTTACCTCGAAGTTGCTTCTCGTTCATCAATCTGAACTGGCAATGTCTCAACAGTCAAATCCTCTCTCACTTGTACACCATCTATTTGAATGAATGCACTTGCACTTCCTCAACTTAGGCACATATTACATCATGTAAATTCACAAGCGACAATGGTAAAACAATCTAACATGCTACTTCTCCCATGATTCTGCCGCGCCACTCTGATACAAATCAACAAAACACGATGTGTGCTTCCGAGACTTCAAAGCTCGACCAACACCAATCACCACTGTAACTCTCAAAACACGTATTTTCTTGGATCTTCTTGAACTTTTCAGTCGTCTCTTACACAATTCTCAGGTCCGAGCACAAAACTCTCTCCTAAATCATATCAATACAAAGGAGTCCTACACCTCCTACCATACAAAGCTTCCTACGGTGCCATTCTGATACCAGAATGATCATTGTTATTGTAGGTAATTCAATCAACGATAATTAACTATCCCACGATCCATCTTGATCCAACACACAAGCTCTCCACAAATCCTCTAAAGACTGGATAGTTCTCTATGTCCGTCCATCCGTCCACGAATGATAGGCAGAGTTCAAATTTAACATGGTACTCAAAGTGTCTGCAAACTCTCTCAAAATCTCGAAGAAAACTCAGATTCCCATCGGACATAATATTCGACGACATCTCATACAACTTCATCACTTCATCGATATACATCTCAGCTAGCTTCAACAGAGAATGATTAATCTTCCTTGTTAGGAAAAGAGCCAATCTAGTCATTTTATCCAAAATCACCCAAGTAAAATTATATCCTTCAAATTCTCCGGAAAACCCAACGCAAAATCCATGGGAGTACTATCCGATTTCCACTCTGGAATATTCAATGGTTTCATTGGACCCAACGGTCTCTGACGTTTATTCTTCGACTTCCAACAAGTTTAACCAGCATATACAAACTCAACCACTTCTCTCTTCATTTATGGCCATCAAAATAACTTCCTCAGATCCGGTTACATCTTCATAGTACCGGGATGGATAATCCATCTACCTCAATACTCTTATTCCACTTAATAATATCTAGAACACAAATTCTATCACGACACCTCATGATACCATTCTCATCAGTCCGAAAATCAGCCCTTCGACTTTAATTCATCAAATTCAACCATTCTACCAACTCAAACCAGAGTTGTGACCTTATCGAATCTCATCAAGAATACCTCTAGTAAGGTTCAACATACTAACCTCAACTCCATAAGAATCCCCTTAACAAACCAAACTCATATCACAAAATTGCCCAATCCGTTCTAACTCTTTTCACCATCATCATCAGTATATGCAAATATTTTCAAGTCAATGCATAAGCTACCATGTTTGCTTCACCCGAATGGTAATTCAATCCAAAACCATAATCCTTCAGGAGTCCCAATTATTTTCTCTGCCTCATATTCAACTCTTCCAAATCAAACAAATACCTTAAGCTCTTGAGATCACCAACCATTTCAAATCTCACACTAACCAATTGAAGCCTCCAACTCCGGCACAACACAACAACAACCAACTCTAGATCACTTGTCAGATAGTCCCTCTTATGTACTTTAAATTATCTCCAAACATAACTAGACCCGCTGATGTTGCACTTAACATATCTCCCAATCATATCAACAAAGCATCATAAAACACAACGAACAGTTCTGTCGGATTCGGAAAAAATCAACACACGAGCGGTTGACAGCTCTCCCAAAAATCTTTGAACTCTCTTCACAGTGGCATATAATTGCTTCCTCTCCAACACTGATAACTCAAGTTCCCGATGCTCAACACGATCCTCTATACTCTTCGAATTTATCAAAATATCATCGGTTAACACAACCATTAACTCACTCGATTAGGTATGGAAAATCTCATGCCAAACGGACACTCAATTTGTAAGTTATGGCGGAACATAAACCGCACTTTCTGCACTTACTACAACATCCAAACATATTCCATCAATAAATAACTTAATCCCATGCCACTACTTCACCGTCACATAGACCATTGTAATAGCGTCCAACGCTTCAAACCGTGCGTCATTCCGAGTTACGGTTCTCCCGTTACGTCAAAAATATGAAAATAACATTTTCACACTTAGAAGGCCATTCAACACATCTTCAACTCTTGAAATGTTTAAAGGTCTAATTATACCAATATTGTATTCCACATCTTACTTTCTTTAATAATCCCAGAAGTCATTATTAATCCTTATACTCGACCTCACAATCTGTTGTCGTAGCATACACACCAGACACAAGTATCAAAACCACTCAATCAATTTTAATTCCTTGACCATCCAAACAGACATATAATATGGAACTTTCAATATCGGATTAGTTTCCGTAACTAAGTCGATCACACTCCACTTCATGTCCTGGCCGTATATCACTATCTTGTCAGGATAACTCCCAGACAACCATAATTAATCGGTAAACCGTCAACTTCCCCACTTTCATTAACACTCCAAAATTCCCATCAAAATTAAACATCTCAACACTGTCCTGCGTCGATTCATCAAACAATTCTGAAGCACTTAGCTTAACTCAATACAATTCACTGCATCACACCATCTAAGCTTGCAAGACACATCTATTCCATCCAACACAATCCCAACTACTATCAACAAGAGATTAAGGGTGATCAGTTCCTCAATTTGTTAATAGACAACCGAAAATCATGATGGGGCATAAACCACCTTTACCAAATTATAAGAACGTTCAACCATACACTAAGCTACAACTCCATACTTGCAACATCTTGGAGAAGCACAAGTTTCTCTCCCACTTGAATCATTCTCACTTCCTGCAGACAAAGGCTAGGCAACAAACACGTACCGACATTGTTTTCACACACATGTCGCATACAAGGGCACAAACAACATTAGACAACTTGGCTGGACGAACCGACCTGCTCTGATACCACTAATGTAACACCCTTCTAAACCCCACGAAAAATATATGAATAATCAGAGTAAATTTTCATGCATTCACAAAAGGACGTCACACATAACTTTCAAAACATCAAAACCACCTGTCATGCTCATTAACACTAATAAAAAATAATCATGCTTCTCACAATTTCACTTTGCATGTAGGAGTGGATTCGTTTTATAACATAATTCTCTTAACAGAATATTCAGATTCATCACATACTTCAACATTACTTAGGCACCAAGGCCAACATCATAATATTTCAATGAATATAAAAACATAACATAGAATACATAATGTATCTCTAAAATATAAACCAAACGATCCCAGTGTTACGTGACCAGAGCATGACTCGACCCAATATAACTAAATTACTAAATGGCTACTCCAACAATGACCACGCAACTACGAGCAGCTCTATTCTCGATACCTGCACGATGTCAGATAAGACATCATTCCAGCAGAAGGGTGAGAAATATTATCATAATAATAATGCATATAGTCATATATGTACATTAACATAAAAATATGCATACACTACGATCTCACCACATTTTATCATAATCCACTCATATACATCACAAGGTACATATTCACAATTCACATCATTATACACAAACATACACATCCATGTTTCTTCACCACAATTTGTCACAAAGTACACACACACACACACACACACATACACACACACACACACACACACACACATACACACACACACACACACACACACACACATATATATATATATATATATATATATATATATATATATATATATATATATATATATATATATATATATATATATATATATATATATATATATATATATATATATATATATATATATATATATATATATATATATATATATATATATATATATATATATATATATATATATATATATATATATATATATATATATATATATATATATATATATATATATATATATATATATATATATATATATATATATATATATATATATATATATATATATATATATATATATATATATATATATATATATATATATATAACACCAAGCATATTTATCATGCATATATCCAAAGTTCTCAATTCAACAATTCACACACAAGCATACTCTCATATAACAATGATATCTATGCCATGTGACTCATATAAAACTCATCAATTCTCACCAATCCCTATTTGGGATTATGGGTACATCGTTTATAGCCCACCAGGAACAACATCTCAGTTATTCTACCCCGGTGAATATTCCACTAGGAACGACATCTTAGTCATTCTACCCCAGTGTATACGACCATGTCACGATACTTCACTAGGAACAACATTTGTCATTCTACCCTAGTGATTACTCCACTAGGAACAACATCTTGTTATTCTACCCTAGTGATTACTCTACTAGGAACAACATCTTTTTATTCTACCCCAGTGATTACTCCACTAGGAACAACATCTTGTTATTCTACCCCAGTGATTACTCCACTAGGAACAACATCTTGTTATTCTACCCCAGTGATTACTCCACTAGGAACAACATCTTGTTATTCTACCCCAGTGATTACTCCACTAGGAACAACATCTTTTTATTCTACCCCAGTGAATACGAGCCTTATACATATACATATTTTCAACACCATCATCAAATTTACTAAGCAATGCACATATATTCACAATATATTCTCATGCATCCTTCACATACAATCGCATACAATTATTATACATTCACAATTCAATACCATCACCATATTTATCAAGCAATGCACACATATTCATAATATGTTCTCATGCATTCTTCACATATAATCGCATACAATTATTATGCATTCACAATTCAATACCATCACCACATTTATCAAACAATGCACACATATTCACAATATGTTCTCATGCATTCTTCACATACAATCATATACAATTATTATGCATTCACAACTCAATACCATCACCACATTTATCAAGCAATGCACACATATTCACAATATGTTCTCATGCATTCTTCACATACAATCGCATACAATTATTATGCATTCCACAATATCGCGCCAACGACAACGAACTCAATCACATTCATCATGCACTTTTAAGTAATTTAAACAATGCATATATTTGTCAAAAGACCACATTTCCACAACTGATTCCATAATCTAAGATTCACGCCATACGGCTACCCACAGCATAACATATCACAACAGTACACAAACTATTCATTTCCGATAAGGATTGAACACAATCGAACCAAACAATCAACATTGGATGGAAACACAAGGAAATGAAAATGATGTCACACTCGCTATCTTGCTCACCTAGCGAGTTCCTAGCGAACACTCGCTACCTGTTCGCCTAGCGAACAAGCTCGCGAAGGCAAACAAAAGCTACTGTAAGGCTTCGCTACCTACTCACTGGGGCTTCGCCTAGCGAACCCCTCGCTACCTCGCTCGCTACCAGCGAAGAGGGTCAATTACATTCTGTCCAAGTCTGGGACCCCTCGCTACTAGCTCGCTACAGCGAACACTCGCGACCTGCTCGCCTAGCGAAGGTGCTAGCGAACGTCTGCGATGTCCAAAACCCCAACTGTCCAAAATCATCAAATCATCACAAAATCAACCGATTCAATTCCAACGAATTCCAGTATTCTTAGTCTAACATTCCTCGACTAATCTACACCACTTATTCCAGATTTTATCCGTTCAAACATCGATTCTATCGATTAAATCCATTTCTGCCCTAGAATGGAAAAAGATGGGAAACCTCCAACAAATCCAAACACACACATACATAATCATAAACATTGATAAGATAATGATATTTCACACCCTTACCTTGATTAAATCAAAAGCTAGAAACTGTTCTTGAGCTTTCCAAGCTTTTTCCTTCTTTTCCTTCTCTTTTCCCCTCTTCCTCTTTCTTCGTCTTCTCTTTCTCTTATGTTACTATCATTTCCTTTTCCTTCCACTTTTCCTTATATATCTTTCCCTTCTATTTCTCTCCAATATATTTCTTCTCTCAAAATATCTACCAATTCCTTTAAATAATCATCCAATAATTTCGATAAATCAATTAATTAACATAAATAATTAATTAATGAAAATTGGGTTGTTACAACCCCCATGATTCAAACTACGATGAAGAAATGTGAAAAATGAAGGAAATATTATGAACTAGCAGACGGAAAAGACGAAGAAATATGAAAAATGTATTGGCCTGTTAGAAACCCTAGCAGATGGAACAGATGAAGAAAGGGAAAGAAATGAGAAAGGTGAAGAAATGGAACCCTAATAAATTGAGATTGAGAAGAAATGTCATGGTGGCACACAAAATATGTAAAAAAAAGAAAAGAATAATGCCATGGTGTCACGCTGAATAGGTTCCACCCTGGTAAGTTAAGGGAATCTTGGGTGAAATATGGCAATCGGGGGGTTAAGTGACGAGATATGGGTATTACAAGGGGGGATTTAAAAAATCTTTTATAGGGGGCGAAATCGAATCTCGCTAACTTTGCAGAGGGTGTTGTGTATTTAACCATTTAATAAAAAGGTACAACCACATAGGGTGTCACACACATCAAACATATCCTGCTCCATAACAATAGTTATATTAATTCACATAAAACATGTCATCGCATTCTCACCTTCACTTAGGGTATCATTGCAGCAGAATCATCATTAAATAATTATTAAAGGTATAACATCTCATGATATTTAGTCTGAAACTTTAACTTTTATAACATAAATAAAAGGAGTTATATCAATCAACTCGAACGAATCAGTCAAAATCTCCATGAAAAAAACAGTATTTAACTTCAACATAATAAGTAAAACAAATGTTCTCAACCTGGTGTTACATAATCAGAGCAGACACCACTAATCAAAACGATAAACTAAGGAAGCACTCTAAGACCCAGCTTTCACTTACTTCAGTGATATCTACTCATGAGTATCTGCATTATGCCCATGTAAAGGCAACATTCAAATAGATGTGGTGGGAAACAACATTCAATATAAAAAATGTAAGGAATGCTAAGGTAGAGAAACATACAATACACTACTACAAAATAGATCTTTCGTAACACCAATTTTACAATGTACATAATGTTAACTGTGGTAATAATTTATTTATGGGTGCTTTTTTTTTTTTTTTTGGTATTTACTAAAGGACATGATACAATGGTCAAATTATGCAATCATAGTGAAAGGTACACAGCGTGAAATTGTTCGAATCTTAGCACTTACAATTACCCATTTGTCGTGATAAAAATGTGATTGACCATGTATATCACAACGATTTTTTTATCAACTGTGATGAAAGGTGATACCTATTTATATATAAGCGAAATTATCTCTCACTTCAGTACATAATAGTTTTCTCTCTAAAAAAACCCTAATAACTATTTCACTCGTGTCTCTCCAAATGAAACCCTAACAACTTTGTCAATCATCTCTCTCATATGGAAACCCCAAAACGAAACCATAACATCAAATCTTAGCCAATGCGTATTTATAGGTTCGTTTTCTCAATAGTTTTTTTTTATAATTTGTTTCAATAGTTTGTTTCATGATGTATGAACTTTCTTCTTGTTTTGACTTGTAGGTAGGGATGCTTGTTTCAATAAAGAGGACAAAGCTAAAGTTAGTGTTGTAAACTTGTAGGTATGGATATTATGTTAGACAACAGGCTTTGATCTATAGGGGGTGAATAGATCACAAATTTAAAATCAAAACTTTTGGAAAAAAAATTGTTTTCAAAAGATATATGGCGCAACGAAAATAACCCAAATCGAATCGTCTAACCGAACCTACTACCGAAAAGCTCGGATATACGTAATAAAAACCGATGGAATGATAATGAACACAAATGGTTCAACAATGATTAATTCACAAATTAATAAAATGCAAAGCTATTCATAACGCTTATTTCCAATGAACACAAAGAGATAAAAATAGTCAAAGAAAATTTATTGAACACTTTGTTTACGGTCGATCACGTTTGGAAATTCAATTTTTTGTTAATGTTAAAAGCCAATCACAGTCAAGGTGATTTTGATTATATCAATAACAACACTTTAAAAGATAGTTGAAAATAATTTCCAATTGAATTAATTGAAACAACAAGGATGTCGATAATTTGCAAGAACAACAATTAAAGAAATAGAGAAATAGAGAGAGAGAGAGAGAGAGAGAGAGAGAGAGAGAGAGAGAGAGAGAGAGAGAGAGAGAGAGAGAGAGAGAGAGAGAGAGAGGGAGAGATTTGTTTTGGCAGTTCCCCAATCGACCTCGCTATGGGCACGTCTGCCCTCAATCCAAAATTGAATTGAAATACTTGCAATTAACTTTATCTTTGCAAAAATGTTTATACAAAAGGTGAAAAACTATAACCCCACGGACCCTATGGTTCGTTATTTATTCAACCACCTCCAAACCCTTGATCAAAGCTTGATAAAGTCATCAATAATACCATTATAGTCCACCGATTATCCTAATCATGCACTTGTTGAATCCAAGATTTCCGATCACGATTCACTGTCTTGCGCTACTCCCTTGCAAGAAAATCACCTTGTCCTAAGGCCTTCACTCGGTCGAATTCGTGTTAACGTGATCTTGTACAAAACCTTCAAATCCCAATGACCTTGGAGGAAAACCCCACCTTGGTTTTATTATTTGAAACACATAAAGATCTCAACCTAATATTCTCATTACACCAACCTAATTGGATGTTATCAACCATAATCTAGATGGTCACCCAATCAAAAAATGATTATGTGTAGTTCAATTGTGTGTATGCATATAAGAAAGGTTGAAGATGATGGGAATATGTTGTAATATGGTTTCCTTTAGTTAATTCACTAGTACCTGACTAGAAAAAGGTGTATGTATGAGTGTATATATATATATATATAAGTATGGGAAATAATGAGCAAAAGGAATGCAAATCGTTGGAGAAAAAATGAAATTTTAAGATGGACAAATCATATGTGCTGACCTATCAATGCATTAGGTAGGCCTATCAAAGCAATCAGGCTGGCCTATGAAGGTCACAGGTCGACCTGTGAAGGTTATATGTCGCCTATGTGTCGACCTAAGTGAGGCGACCTATGGACAAAGGTTATAACCTTTAATATTAATCCATGGGAGTCAACCTGAGATTGTATGTACCGACATATACTAATCCTGAAACTCGTATAGGTCGCTCTATTTATGCATGTGCCAATCAGAAATGACTTGGCAACTCAAAAACATGTTTTTCAATGCAATTTTGATGTATGATCCTTTTCCGACTCACTTGAATGCTTCCTAATACTAAGATGCTCATCTAGAATGGGAGGATACGTCCAATATACGTAGCACTACATTTTCCTATTTTTGACATCACTCAAAATCCAAAATCACTCGCATACTCCCCATTTTTTATGATGGCAAAATATGAGACAAAGCATTTCACAACTTTTTTGTCTTCAAGAAGACTCCCCCAGAATATGTGCATCCAACTTCAACTTGTGTAAGCTTCTCCCTCTTTGACAACATCAATAAGAGAACAAACATCATATGAGAAGTATCATTAACTACATAAAAATTTTAAAATACTACAGAGGAAATTTGCAAAGAGAAGACCATATATGATAACACTCACATAGAATGATATACACATTGACTAAGAATGCCTAAACATAAATACAAACATATAAAGTAACAATAGAACACAAGTGTTACACATAATGTCAAATAACATAACAAGAACATGAATAATGAATGATACAACGCATTTACAAACTCTTGAGTTGCAACAAAAACGACACAATTACGTGACATATGCTTTGGGTGTTCCCAAAGTGTTGCACACGCATGTGCTCTAGCACGATAATAAATGAAGTTATCACCACTCAAACCAAAAATAGAGACGTTGTTATAACAATGACACACAACAAGAATTCATTTAACATCATAATATGTTCAATCAATGTTCATGAAGAATACATAAAAATCCAAATGCACCAATGGTATATTTCAAGCATATATGAGGAATAACATAATATCACAATAAGCATATATTTGACACAAATCAATAAATATTTTTGGAAGTGAATATTGATGAACTACTTCATACATCAAGAATATTAGTCATTTTGGAGTACTAACAACAATTAAAATTAAGAGACTTACTAAATAACAAAAAAAGAATAATATCACCTCTCATGTAGATTGATGGACAATGCACTCTCAAGTGATGAAACTTCCAACAAAAGTTAGAGCAAAAGTATATAAAGTGCATGTAATGAATCATATGATAGGAAAGATTAGAGATATTGATTATCCTCAATTCCCTTTGTATGTCGAAAAATGGTTCGGTCGCAAGTGGTTTTGTGAAAATATCGGCAAATTTATGTTTTCTAGCAACGTGCTCGAAAACGGCATCGCCTTTTTCAACATGGTCGCATAGGGAATGGTGATGAATCTCAATATGTTTAGTGCGAGAATGTAGCACCAGATTATTTGTTAGATTGATAGTGCTAGGGTTATCGCACATAATGGGAATACGTTGCAAGTTTATATCAAAATCAAGTAATTGTTGCTTAAGCCATAAGATTTGGGCACAACAACTATCGGCCGTGACATATTTCGCATTGGCGGTTGACAAAGCAACAAAAACTTGTTTCTTTCTATGCCAACTTACTAAAGCATTTGAAAACATGTGGAAAGTTCAACTAGTGCTCTTCCTATCCGATTTGCAACCAGAAAAATCAGAGTCTGTGTATCCAACCGAGGTGCAACCGCTTCCCTTAGAATACTAAATCCCATATTGAGAGGTACCATGAAGACACATAATAATATGTTTTACGGCTTTTAAATGGGATCCTTTAGGAGCCGATTGATAACGGACACACATGCATACGCTAAACATGATATCCGACCTAGATGAGGTGAGATATAAAAGAGGGCCAATCATACCTCTATATTTCTTAACATCTACTTCCTTATCATTTGTATCCTTTTCCAGGTTACCATTTATGACCATAAGTGTATCGGTAGACTTTGCATCTTCAATACCAAAGCGACTTAGAAATTCTTTGCAATATTTGTTTTGACACACCAATGGACCCTCTTTAAGTTGTTTAATTTGAAGCCCAAGGAAATGATTCAGTTATCCCATAAGGCTCGTACTAATCTCTCATTGCATAAGCTTAGAGAACTCTTATACAAGTTGCATATTAGTTGAACCAAAGATAATATCATACACATAAACTTGAACTAGAAATGTATGCTTCCCTTGGTGCTTAATGAATAAAGTAGTATCCACTTTTTCCCTTGAGTATCCTCGATCAAATGTTTAGTCACTCATACCAATCCTTATGGGCTTGTTTGAGACCATACAAAGCTTTTTTGAGCTTGTACACATAATTTGGATGCTCGTGACTTTCAAAACCGGGGGGTTAAGCTACATACACTTCTTCATTAATGAAACCATTTAGAAACGCACTTTTCACGTCTATTTGAAATAACTTGAAATTTTTAGCGCAAACATAGGCTAGTAGAAGACGTATAGTCTCAAGATAAGCCACTATATAATAAGTCTCCTCAAAATTGACGCCCTCCTCTTGGTTATAGCCTTGTGCCACTAGCCAGACTTTATTGCGGGTTATCACCTTGTTTTTCGTCAAGTTTGTTCCTAAAAACCCACCGGGTGCCAATTACTTGATGATCTTTAGGACGAGGGACAAGGTCCCAAACATCTTTTCTTTTGAATTGGTTTATTTCATCTTGCATGGCCATAAGCCAATGCTCATCAAGCAATGCATCTTTAGCATTTTTAGGCTCTACTTAAGAGAGGGAAGCAAAATGATAACATACATTACTTATCTTAGAGCGTCTAGTCACACCTTTTATGATATCCCCAAGTATGTTGTCAATAGGGTGATCCTTTGATGAACTCCAAGTTAAAGGTAGATCTTCCACTGCAGGTGGACTTTCTTCCTTTGCCTCTTCATGATCGTCATTTTCTTTATTCTCATCATCTACCACTTTAGGTTGATCAATTTCTTGTTTAGTTCCATTGAGGATTTCTTGAGACGATACACCTTTTCCATGTATAACACCTTTGTTATTATCTTCATACATGACGAACTCCTTTCTCTTTGACATGAAGTCAATAAAGAGAGATATGTCACCCGTCATGTGTCTTGAACATCCATTATCAAGATACCATATTTTTCGGTAAAGTCAAGACATTTAACATTTTTCTTTTTCTTTCCTTTGGCCATAAGACAAATCTGAGTCGATTCGACATTTGAAGTTATGCTTTCATCACTAGAGGAATCACTTGCACTCTTCCAAGTGGCATATGCTTTCCTAGACTTGCTAGAAAGTATTGTGATGAATCTTTTCTTTATCTTTCTTTCTCGTATGGCATTATGGTCTATAGTGACCGACTTCACCATAATGATAGCAAGATCTTTTAAGCTTACTCTTCCTTCTTTCATCATCTTTTGACGAGCTTGTCGACCTTCTAAACTTTGCTATGTTTTAATCAGAATGTTTAACATCATTCTTTCATATATACCTTTGGTACCTCTTTACAAACAACCCCATATCCTCCTCATACAAGCTCTTGCCACCATCTTTTTCGCTATTACTATGCTCACAATGTGAAGGCCTTGATCTAACAGTCTTTAGAGCTATGGATTTCTTGACTTCCTCGTTCTCTTTCCCTTTCTCATTCTTCATTCTTTTTTTTTTAAATTTTGTTAAGCAAGTGAGCTCTTGCTCATGCTTTTCCAGCTTACCAAACAAAGTTGGGAGATCAAGCAACTTAAGATCATTTTCCTCCTTGATGGTAGTGACCTTGAGCTTCCGTTCCCTACTTAAACACCTTAACACTTTTTTAGTAGCAAGTTCATTGGAAACAAGATTACCTAGCACATTTAATCGATTTATGAGATGCGCGAACCATTTTCGCATATCCGCAATGGTTTCACCTTGCTCAATACGAAATAGCTTAAGCTCTTGGTTTGATATTTTGATTCAAGCTTGTTTGACATCATTAGTTCCCTTATGGATAATCTTTAATGTGTCCCACATAGCCTTGGCGGTCTCACAATGAGAAATACGGTAAAACTCATCAAAACCCGAAGCGGATGTGAGAATGTTTTTCACTTTCCAATTATTTGACCATAATTTCCAATCATTAGCATCACATTATGCTTCCGGTTTAGGTCCAGTAACACCTTCATTGGATATTGTTATTTCATTCGGACTGGAATTTTGGCACTGTAACACATATTACTACTGATGTCCTCACATTAGAACATAATGTCAAGATAGATGTTACAACATCTGTCTATCTGACCGAAAAATTATATTAGACTGTAAAATATGTAGAATTAAATTGCAGAATGATAAACAACACGACAAATTGTTAAGCCAGTTCAATGCAACATCACCTACATCTAGGGGCTACCAAGCCAGGAAGGAAATTCACTATGATATAATTAGTTCAAAGCTAAACTCTCTTGTTTACAACTTCTCGCTTAATCACTACCTTGTGCAACTTCTACCTAGAAACCCTTTAGATATGAGATCTCTCTCTCACTTCCTAATCAGTCACAGTCCTAGTGACAATTCAACAACTACACAAAATAGAAGTACCAACCCATCAAAGTAAAATACTTGGTTTTGCTTAAAAGATTCAACCAAGAACAATACACTTTTGCTTAAAATATTTAGAGTGGACAATTAACAATACACAATCAGTTTACCTCTATGTATTAAAAGATACAAGGGTGGCATACGATTAACACGAAAAAGACTCTAAAACACCCTTATTTTATAAAAGTGAAAGTCGTAAAATACATTAGGTTTAGGTCTTCTTTAAATAGTCTTCAAACCTCGTGGTCTAGGGATCTTGAAGCACAATTCACCAGGAATCAGCTTAGAATCATAAGCATAATCTTTTGCACAAAAATAGGAACAAAATACAAAGATTCCTAAAAAGGATCAAAGATCCTTTTTATGAAAACTAATAGAATCTGTCAAAATAAAAGTTGCCATAATATCCTTTCTTGGATAACGCAAGCGTGTGAATTAAAACACACTAAAAAATCACACTAAAAATACCAAAATAGTCACGCCCTAACTTTTTGCTATAACATGTCCTGGAACATGTCACAACATCATACTGAACATGATGTCTGACTGTCATGACAAAATATCTGGTTTAACATCTTGCTAGTAGTGCGTTTTACTAAAATGTTACCAATCCAAAAACCACAGAACTTACAATCTCCCTATTTGGCAAATTTTGACTAAAACATCATTTGCTGGAGAGAGGAATAAAACCACAAAGAATAAGACCCAAGCTACATGTAAATTTTGCACAACCTGCAAACATAAAGATATTAGAGATAAAATGTAGTTATAAATCATTATAGATTACAACTTCTTCAAACTCTAAAAATCTCCAAAGATCAGATGTCAGGACATGAGGTCTGATATCACATCAAGATAACTTCAACACAACAACAACCTCAAACAGGTCCATCACTCCCCTGCCACGTATAACATATACTCCCCCTGAAGGGGAAAAACCAAATCACCAAAATCCAAGCCTCAATTCTCTTAGTTCACACATCTCTCTCAAGGGTAAAACACAAATCACCTGACAGACAAATATGAACTATCCATGTTCACACATTAGAAACACTTACAACAAAAGCCACACATATTAGAAACACATACAATATAAGCTGCACATATTACTCAGAGCATTAGAGTAATAGATTACCATAGAGAAATCAAGGTTCTTCATAACCACAACGTGTCAGAACATGTTGCACAACATTGCCCGCATACAGCTAATCAATGACAACAATATGAGCAACTCCTCATAAATAGTTGCATACATCAAGCAACCATAAATCACACTAAAGCATGACATGATGTCATGTCATATAATCCAACATCAGAAACAATAAACACATCAACACTTTACTCCCCATTTTTAGCCAAAAATTGACAAAAAAATAGAGTAAATGTAAACAAGCAGAAATGCTAACACACAGTAGCAAAAGCTACAAACAGTTCTAATGGAAGCAAATATTATTGGGAATTATTACAACACAAAAAATCAAACAAAGCAGCAACATAAACTCCATGTATAAAGCAAGCTATCCAGATTAGTAAAGGACAAGATTGTTAAAAGGAGTGAAATTATCCTTGGTAACAGAGACATTATCTTGTTCCTCTTTTTCATTTTCCAAGCTTTGACTGTGACATTCTCCGAGTCATTAAACAATTACTTTTCTTAAGAAACGCATGCAATAAAAAAAGTTTTAGGCCTTCTAAACTGCAGTTGCTTTAACTTTTCATTAATACAAATTCCCAAGACATCCCTGACAAAAATAATGTCCAGTTACAATGGCCTTGTTCAACTGGGCAGAGTGAGAATCCTTGAAAAAAAATTGATTGTGACCAGCTTGTCACAGTACAATATCATGACATCCTGGTTGACATTGTATTCTTTCAGCATCCAAACCAATTTGAGACAACAACTTCCTCAGTAATATACTTAGACCAGAAGAACTCAAATTAAATTTTTACAAATCCAACAGGACAAGATTGTTTCTCAAGAGAAACCATCCTTAACAAATTAGGGCACACATTAAGGAAACAATACAGGATCCCAACTAGAATACCAGACAGTGGTGATAAAAACAAACTCCCTGTGAATTACATAACTTAGGAATTCAGCAAGGTGTGGCTGAAAAATTAAACATAATGTCAAGACATCTAGTATGGCATCTCAAACCAACTAGAAAGACAGCTTCTCCTGAAGATTACAGCCCACTGCAGAGAAAAATAAATTCTCCTAGACAAAAAAAAACATCATTGTTCTTCAAGGACATACACGTACAATTGTGAACTATCTCAGTATGCACAGCAAAAAAACTTCAAAAACATTTAAGAGAAACCAGAGTTCTTCAAAACACTTCAGGCAGGCAAGGTGTTATGCACATCTGGATTGACATCAAGCACACAAACCACATCAGCAGAAGTACATCTCATCTTATGTACCAACATCTAGAATGATGTCAAAATATGGAATCTCAGCACCACCATATATCACATAGAAACATAGAGATCAATTTCATGCTTCACACCATAACATCACAATAGAAATCCCAGAGAAACCATGGTTATCTACGACATCAAGCCAGATATCAGGACATCGGATATGTCATCCTGCACTGCACAACAAATCCTTCATTTAAGTGTTATCAAATCCATTATCACCATCAATACTTGACCAATAACTATACTCCACAAAAGACTAGGATTCGATATTTCATTTCTAAAACTGTTGGTGACAACTACCTCCACGTGTTTAGCTCCCATGTAATCTACTTCATTTTTTGAATAGTTAATCTGCTGTGCTGATGTTCCAACATTTGCATGGACATCAGTCCTTTGAACCAATAACTTTGGTTCTGAGCAACATTCATAGGTTCTGTTAATATCATGGAAGCCTAGGCATATATACTTGCATGAACTACTTGAGAACCAACATTTTAAACACGACAACAAAGGCAGACCAAAGACACTTAAGATAACCTTCACATAGAGAAATAAACTCTCGTACTAAAAAAAAATCAAAAGAGCTTCTACATAGAAGCACAATGTCAATACAACATATCTAACAACACAATACCATCATAAACTCTTATGTAAAGAAGAAGATGTTCCCTCTAACAAGCAACATCTAAGTTGACTGCAATACCAGGGTGCTGACTAGGCATGTCACAGTTATCAGACTCTTCCACTTCAGTCTGCTCCTCCATCCGCTAAAACTCAACCTTGCATTGGCCTCATAATAACTATGAGAGAAAAGTCTATAACACCTATAAAATTACGATGATGCATCATTTGGTGACATCTCCACTTTATCTTCCTTGATCATTAAGCAAAAGCAGTAGCTCCTTGGAATAGGCATAAATAACAATTGTCTATGGACTCAACTTCCTCATCAATACTTCATATAACTCATTAAATACTAAATGTTATCCCTTAGTAAAAATTACCTTAAGACCTTCATCATACAGTTGAGTTGTGTTGATCTCACTACTCAACAACCCTATACCATGGGAAACAACATCATAACTAGAAAATCCAGTTCACAAACTCTTTTAAATTCACCCATTTGGAACATCATTTCAGGAACAAAGTTGGAGAAAGATACTTATAGTCCACCAGAACCACCTTTACTCCAGTCATGAGTCTAGAACACCCACAACCAGAATATTAGTCTTGCTTAATTGCAACTCTAAACAGGTATGAGAGATAAGACAATTTGCACTTTCCTGGAGCTCTATTCACTACTTGGTTACATATAGGCTAAGTTGATCCTTTGAATCAAACCTTCAAGTTGAAACAAAAGTACCTGATAAGACTAACTTAACCCCAGAAGAAAGACACATTCAGATCAAGTTCCTGCCTTTAGCATGAATATTTTGATGTTCAGCGTGATGTCGAGACATGACGAAGACATCATTGACTCAACTTGCCTCTTGATAGAAACAAATTCCTCTGTCCTTGAGATCTAACTTGCCTAATATAGTTTTGAGCACCTTATTCCTTTAAGACTTTCAGTCATCAACCCAACTTGAAGCACACTTCCAACACATCAGAAACAAAAGAAAATTTTGAACTACCCACATGCAGCCAAAACCATCAGAGTTAATACTTCAAAAAGGAGTTTACATCATAAGTCCACCGTCCAAATAGACAGATTCATCTTCAAGCTCACTTCACTTATTAGATATGAACCAACAAGTTTTTAAAGTTGATTCTTGAGATAGATAAAGAAATATGCTCTTATAAGATGATAGAACCCTTCAAGTTCATGACACTGAGAAGCTCTACTTTTACACCAGGTGCAGTTTATCCTTGAGCAACTGAGTCTTGAAGATGTCAGGAAGAATGTTTTTGACATTTGACTTTGTCCATCTATCCACTTTCCTCAGAACCGGGTTGAATTGTCTCTTCATCATATGCCAAGTTACACGCTCCTACAGAGTTAGAGATAAAATCCATACTATTGTTCTTCAAATCAAAACTGTCATCCTTAAAAATAGATCAATAATATAAAGACCTAAGAGGTCCACTTGTGCTGGTGATGTCTTCATCTTCAACAGCAATCACATTCATGACAAGTCTCTTAGGTAGAGACCTCTGAAACCTACTGAGCTGACCAAATGTGTCTTCATGAAAGGTCTTGAGAGACTCCCAAGCATCTTTGGTTACCACACATGTGTTTATCAATCTGAACACATGCTAATCAACTTCATTGGATATGGACTTCAAATATTCACAATAAACAATCCAAACACATAGTTGGAATCCTTTCAATGATCGTACAGTACCAGAAAAAAATCTCCCTGAAGCTCACCTAAAAACTGACTAGGGTTTCCGTAAGACCCCGATATTTATATTTTAATATTTTTTAAACTATTTGTGATTATCGGTAAATTTTGGTGAATTATTATGCATGGTGTATTCTTGTTGTGTGATGTAGGGTGATGATGAGTTAAGGGAATAATAGGATTATTTAGAAATTAAATAATTAATTAGAATTACTTTAGAGTTAATGATAATAGAATAATATAGATTATGCTATTTATACTATTATTATTAATTAAAATAAAATTAGTGGGAACATCGAGGGCAAAGTGGTCATTATAAAAGTATTAGTGAGGGTAAGTTGGGAAAGGCATATTAGGGGCCATAAGGACAAGTTTGACAAAAGAGAAAATAGAAGTGGAGAAGTTCATTATGAGCGATCGTGGTTTGAAGAAACGACATTGAGGAAAAAGGTAGAAGGGGATAGGGCTCTAAGAGATTGTTGTAGAACTCAAGTAAAAGGATCTGAACTAAGAATCTAAGGTACGAAGAGTATTACTTTTCACTATAATTGATATAGGGTTTAGATGTACGTATGTGGTTTTGGGGTTTTAGTGAGAATGTAGTAATATGATGGTAATGTGATGATCCATGATAAAATAAGTGATAAAATGATGTTGTAGTGCTATTAGATGATGTATATGATGCATATTATGAAATATTGTTGTTGTATTGTGATATCTTGTGAATTATGTGCGTTTTCGGATTGAACGATATTGGAATTGCAAGAGTTTTTGGGTCTGGACTGTGCAGAAAACGCTACTGCAGAGTTATTGTTTTCGCGCTTTCGTCGGGCGAGTTATATGTTTCGCCGGGCAAAGCTATTTTGCCCAGGAAGCGTCGGGCAAAAGGAGAGGCGAAGGAAGAATAAAAAAGAGGCGCTCTTGGAATTTTGTATGGGGAAGGCGTTTCACCCTTGCTTTGTTGGACGAGCCTCAGGCGAGCAGGAGCTGATGTTTTTTTATTTTACTTTTCTTCTGTCTTTCTTTTTGTTGCTGTTTTGTCTCGCATGAAGTGAAATGATTAATATGATGTATTTCTAATAATGATGCCATGATGCAGTGTGACTGATTATGAGAGATATACTATGACAATTACATGAATGATGATGCAAATTTGACTAGTCGTGATCGTGTTTATTGTGACATATTGCATCATGCACTCATAGCATATGTTATGAGTTTGGTCCAGCGACGATGTTAGGACTTCCATCCAGTGGCGATGTTAGGACTCCGGTATAGTAGTGGCCTCAATCCCATTATGTGGATTTAATGTGTTTTATGATGTGCTCTGGTTCCAAATGGTAATTGATTCTATAGTGGGGATCTTTGGAGGGTGATGACCATGTGTTCATCAAAGTGTTAGTACCACTTGCATCAGTCGTTTTGTTGTGTTACATACTAAGTGACATTGCATAAATATGAGTTAATAAATGTTTTGATGATGTTGTGACATAAGTGATGTTTTGACGATGATGATTTATTGATGATGTAATGACATTGTGAATGACTTAATGAAGTGATAGTGTAAGTATGTGTGATGGATGTATGAAGTATGGATAATTGTTGCTTTGACTAATATATCTATTTCTTATACCTTGTGTAATGATTTATGATTACTTACCGTGCCTATTTGAATGTTACCTTTATGTGGGTAACATGCAGGTGATTAAAGTTAGCTCGTTGATGCATGAAGGTTTAGCTTTGGAGTCAATTTATCTTATTTTCGTGAATTAATAAGGTCTTGCTCTGATACGTAACATTGGGGTTTGGGAACTTTTGGTTTTCTGAAGTCGTTATTGATTTAAGAACATGTTTTTAAGAGTCTGTTACGTGATGGTTTATTTTATATTGATTTTTGATTATGATCAAAGGCCTAGAAGTCCTTTGATGGAAATTATGAAGTCTTGTTGATACTAAGATTCCACTGTGAAGTTTTAATTATATGTGGAGTTATCAAGATGAATTTTATAATTATTTAAAAATTGTGTTACAAAGCAAGATGTGTGATAAAAATGTTTTTATGAAGCATGTGACACCCGTGTTGGTGATTTACTACAATTTAATTCTTGATTTATGCGCTAAATTATTCGTTGGATTTAGAAGGGCGTTACATTAGTGGTATCAGAGTAGGTCGGTCTGTCCGGCTAGGTTTTTATATGATGTCAGTCCCCTGTTAGTCGACGGGTGTGTGTACACTGTAGATAGTTTGTTTATTCTAATGTTAATTGATGGTGTGCAAAATGGATGGGAGAAGATTGTGCTATCGCTGACGCATTGGAATCACTTTCTCAAGTGATGGCCCAGAATGCACAGAACAATTTGAATGAAGGGACTCTTGATGAGTTTCGTGCTTTGGGAAAGTTCCAAAGGAACAATCCTCCAACTTTCATGGGAGAAGTATTTCTCTGAGGACATTTGTAGTAAGAAAGAGACAGAGTTCCTTGAATTGAAACAAGGAAACATGATTGTGGTAAAGTATGCTGCAAAATTTGAGGCGCTGGTGAAGTTTTGTTTGCATCACAACCATGCTGATGCTGAGATTTCTAAATGTCTCAAGTTTGAGAATGGGCTGAGACCAGAGATCAAACAAGGTATTAAATACCAACAAATTTTTAGATATGATAAACTGGTGGATAAGAGTAGGATCTATGATGAGGATAGCAGAGCTCGATCGGCTCACTACAAACATCTTAGTGAGAAGAAAGAGAAAGGACATTTTCGAGGAAAACCTTATGTAACTCCAGCTGACAAAGGGAAGCAGAAGGCTTCAAATGGGAAGAAGACAAGTGGAGGAGTAGCTCCCGTTTCTGTTAAGTGTTACAGGTGTGGCGAGCAATGTTACTATGCTGATGGTTGCAATAATAATATGCTGAGATGTTACAGATGTGGTAAGAGAGGTCATCGAGCCACTGATTTGCAAGAATGAGGGTCCGACTTGTTTCAATTGTGATGAACAGGGTCGCATCAGTACCCAATTCCAGAAGCCAAAGAAGACTGATCCTGCTGCTCAGACTAATGGCATAGTGTTTGCTTTGAGCAGTTCAAAAGTTCCTAAGAAGGATAACTTGATTCGAGGTACTTGTTTTATTAATACTACTAAGTTGGTTGTTGTTATTAATACTGGTGCTACTCATTCGTTTATTTCGCTTGAATATGCTACTATGTTGGGTTTGAAATTGTCGAATATGAATGGTAGTATGGTGATAGAAACTCCCGCTAATGGTTCTATTACTACTACTTTTATGTGTTCAGGTTGTCCTTTAACTATATTTGGGAAGAGTTTCGGGATGGATTTGGGGTGTTTACCCTTGAACCAAATTGATGTTATCCTTAGAATGAATTGGCTAGATTTTAACTATGCTCATATCAATTGTTATAACAAGACTATGAGATTTTCTGAGTTTGGTGATAATGGAGAATTGGTGTTTTTGTCTCCTAAGCAAGTGGATGAACTTTTAGAAAACGAAGCCTTGATGTTTGCAATGTTTGCATCGTTGCAAATTGACCGTGAAATTACAAGTATTGAATTAGCTATTGTCTTTGAATTCTCAGATGTATTTCCAAAAGACGTAAGTGATTTGTCCCTAGAACGTGAAGTCGAGTTTACAGTGGAAATAATACCAGGTACGAGTTCGGTGTCAATGGCTCCTTATCGGATGCCAACTTCTGAGTTAAGTGAATTGAAGAAACAATTGGAAGAATTGCTTGAGAAGAAGTTTTTTTTACCGAGTGTTTCTCCGTGGGGTGCTCCTATGTTGTTAGTTAAGAAGAAAGATGGTAGTATGAGGTTGTGTGTTGATTACAGGTAGTTGAATAAAGTGACTACCAAGAATAAATATCCACTTCTGAGGCGCTTGTGTGTTTAGCAAGATTGATCTGAGGTCTGGTTATCATCACATTCGTGTTAAGCCAGATGATATTTCGAATATAGCTTTCAGGACGAGGTATGATCATTATGAATACACTGTGATGCCGTTTGGTGTATCCAATGTACCATATGTGTTCATGAAGTATATGAATCAAGATTTTCATGAGCATTTGGATAAGTTTGCTGTGGTTTTCATTGATGATTCTGATATACTCAAAATCTGAAGAAGAGCATGCTAAGCATCTGCTTACGGTGTTGCAAGTGTTGAAAGAGAAGAAGTTATATGCAAAATTTTCAAAATGTGAGTTTTAGTTGAATAAAGTGAGTTTCCTTGGCCATGTGATACCGAGTGGTGGAATTGTTGTGGATCCTTCTAAGATTGATGATGTGTTACAGTGTTGTAGCACCCCAAAATTTGCCCTCTCATTTTTAACCGCAATTGGATTATGTTTCATTATTTGCATTATCACTGTTCATATGATGGCATTAGTTCTTGGGACATGGGATCAAGTTGTTTATATGGCTCAAGATTTTCTTTCATTGCAAGTTTTTAAGCAGGAAGCATCAGAGGCTTCAGCATTTATTTTGCTCAGCAATTGGGTACCGTATTATATTTCTCGACAGGTTATTTTGAGTGTAAGAGACAATTCACAATTTATTTCAGGCATTATACAGACGTAATATCAAAAGACAAGTTTCAGAGATCAAACTATGCTCAGAACAAGTAGTTACAGATGATTCTCCAAGTTTCCATCCTTGTGGCGACAAATTTGAAAATTTAAATATGGTTATCGATTACCACAATCAGGGTAATCGATTACCCTAAGCGAAATTTGCCCAGATTCTTCATTTTTCATCACTGCAGCATTGGGATTGCATTTTGGTCGTGTGATTTCCATGTGCATCAGTAGAAGGATCTATAATTGGTTCAAAACTTGATTCATTTTCATAAATTAAATTTATTCCCTCCAAAAATTCAAACATTTCCATTCTTAATCTCACTCCTAATTTCCATTCCTCACACTAACCCACACTCTAAACCATATTTAACTCCAAACCTAAACCATACTTAAGTCATTTTGCTCTAAGTCTCTCATAACTCTCACTCATTTTCTGAATTTTCTACACATCTCACTTCAATTCTCTCATTCCAAAACCCTCACAAAAGCTCCATAGTCAAAAGCTTCACAAATTGCACATTGCAATTTGTGAATCCTTGAGCTAAACCTTCATTGCATCATCATCCTTGGTTCAATTCTGGTTTGGTAGTTCATTTGGATCTTGAATTAAGTTGTTGGAATCACTTTTGGAAGAGTTTTTTCTTATTTGTGGGTTATTGCTTGGTCTTCAAGTTTTATTGCTATAGCTTCATAAATCCTTGGATTTCTTGCTTGGATTTATTAATTGCAACTTAACAACATTCACCAAAGAAAATATAAGCTTTGTAGGTTGGTAAATTTTAGATCTAACTTTGATTTTGGTTAATCTTGTATTTCACAATGTAGATCCTTGGCTTTTTGGTGATATTTGATTCATTGCTTGCTTTGATCTTTGATCTTGTTGTTTATATAATGCAAGTGGTGTTTGATTGCTGTGATTTGACATGATTTTCGTGTATAATTAATTGCTTGTTCATTTGGATGATTGGATAAGTCATTTGCTGCTGAAAGTGGTTTTTGGAAGTTGAAAATCTGCCACTGCCTCAGTGGTAATCGATTACCCTGCCTTTTCCACGTGTATTTTTGCAGTTTTCAAGTGGATAATCGATTACCCACATATTGGTAATCGATTACCACTGAGACATGATGCATTTTTCTTGTACTTTCAAGCTTGTGTGGATTCCTTTTCATCTTTAAACCTCATAGATTGATATGATGCATAATTGTGGACTGTTTTTGACCTGTTTCATCTTTCTTGATAGTATGCTTGTGATTCTTTGACACGTGGCCTTTAGTTTTCATTTATGAACATCTATGTTTATTGTGTTGCATTCTTGGTGAGACGATTTTTTGACTCTATGCATTCTTGTGATTCTTCGCACGATTTTTCTACTTCAAGTTCACGAAACTGATCTAAAAAAGAAGACGATCTGCCCAAAACCTGGTTTTTTTACTAGGTCTGACGAGAAATGGGCGAAACGGAACGGTTGGACGCAAAAACGCAAGAAAATACACAAAATTAAAACAAACAAAACCTAAAACTAGACTATTGGCTAAATCAACAAGAATCCCCGGCAACAGTGCCAATTTGATCCGCTGTCGCACGCGGATCAGAAACGAGTCTTTTTGTAAAAATTATAGTACAACGACAGTAACTCAGAATATCGTTCTCAAGGATTTTTGTAGTGATTGACCAATAAAGTAACAGTTTATGGGGGTTTGAATTTTGATTAAGAGAAAAAATACTTAAAATAAGTGACTATAAAAAAAAGTGATTATTAAAATAAGATAAAACGGCTAATCCTACTGATTCGGGTTCCGACTTATCATCGGCTATTATAACATCAATCCCTAAACGGCTCCAATCCTATTCGATTATGATATTAATCAGACAAGCGCTTACCAACATCAAATGAATTATGTTCCTGTTTACCGAATTAAGCAAACAGTTAAGAATATGACGAATTAACGAATTAAGCAAACGATAACACGCAATTAAATTTAGGAACATGCATACAATCGAATTTAATCAATTCTATCCTATGAACAACAATTGAATTAAGCAAACAATTGCAATCAAATTAAGCAAATGACTTCATAGAAAAGGATTGAAAGGAATCAGATTTAAATCAATATGCCAAAAAAGACCTTTAGCAGCGCTTAAAAGCGTTGCCTAAAGTGACGCTGCTAAAGGTAAAGGCAGCGCTTTTTTTTGGCCTTTAGCAGCGCTTTTTTTTGCCTTTATCAGCACTTTTAGCAGCGCTTTTTTCACCCTATAGCAGCGCTTTTTTTGCCTTTATCAACACTTTTAGCAGCGCTTTTTTCACCCTATAGCAGCGCTTTTATAAGCGCTGCCTAATCCCACTTCACCTCCCCCCTTTAGCAGCGCTTTTTAAAAGTGCTTTATTAGACCCCCCTTTAGCAGCGCTTTTTTAAAGCGCTGTCTTAGACCCCCCCTTTAACAGGGCTTTTCTAAAGCGCTTTCTTAGACCCCCCCTTTTCCAACCTATAACAGCGCTTTTTTAGGTCTCTTTTTGCCCCTTTAACAGCGCTTTTTTTAAAAACGCTATCTATTCTTCACGATTTTGAAATTTTTTTTTAAAAATAATCACATTTTTTATATATTTTTCAATAAACCTGCTTATAACAAATACATTCCCTGCTTATAATCCAGGCCTTTAGTTCAACAGTTTGCCCTTATATATAACAATTATTTTGGCCTTACTTTTGTGTATTCATCACTTTGCAATATTATACACAATAACTAAAGTATACATTATAATTCATCACTTTGCAATATTATACACATAAACCTGCTTAAATATATTACAACACAGTCCGATCCTCAGAACAACATCACATATACAATCAATTTATATATAATTACAAATTCGATAACTTTACAAATAGATACATTATAGAATTCTCAACTCAAGAATAAATTGACACCATTCCTCCTTAATTTCTTCCAATCTTGCTTTCGAGTAAGTACCGCACTTGAAATCATCAAAATACTACATAATATAACAGAACATGCACGATTTAATTTTAAAACTAATTACTCAGATAAAATATCAGTTAATTATCAAAATGAATCATATAACTTATGAATTGATCCATACCATGATTGGAATCTCTATTTGACCAGAAAGAATAATTTTCTTCATAAAACGCAATACAAAAGAGATTCTAAACACACAAACCTCATTTCGAAGCTCGGCGTAGTAAACAGATCCAAAGCCACCTCGACCGATTATATTTGCCGCGCTAAATCTGTCAGTAGCTTTGGCTAACTCCTCATACGAAAACTCCACTGACTTATCAACCGTAATACCTGTCAACCTCGGAGAAGCAATAGTAGTCGATTCGGAGGCCTTATCCAAGCTGCTTCCACAACCTAAATCCATGGAACAGATAATACTCATATACAGTTTCACATTTTGCATGAAAACTTAATATTCAATTTAGAACTAGAAAATCTCACTATACAGTTTACAACAAAATATGATATACCATGTTGGAGTTGACTATATTGATCTTCGGACGCACCCGGGACTGGTAGAAGAGTTACATGAGCAACTTTTTTTCTTCTATATAGCACAAAATAGAGAATGAGTGCCAAAAGTAAAATCTCAAAAGCTCCTTCAACAACTATGCCAGCAATGGCTCCTTTGGACATTCATATATACAACAATGTCAGCATCACATAACAATATTTATTTACCCTGCCATGATTTTTCATGCCACTCTTTTAACTTTATATATATATATATATATATATATATATATATATATATATATATATATATATATATATATATATATATATATATATATATATATATATATATATATATATATATATATATATATATATATATATATATATATATATATATTGATTAACATATTTATGAAACTGTGCAATGTGTACTGTACATCACCTGATCTGCAAAAATGAAGAAAAAAACAAAGCATAGATGTTCAAGTTAGAAATTAAAATATATATATATATATATATATATATATATATATATATATATATATATATATATATATATATATATATATATATATATATATATATATATATATATATATATATATATATATATATATATATATATTGAAGAGAAAATGTTGGAATATTCAAATCAAATTTAGCATGTAGGATGTAAGGTTATGGAAATTTCAGCATACTTTAGCTGCAGTGGTGGAAAGTTTCCATATTCATCTGCAAAATATGATTGATAAAATAATCAGAAAAAACTATAAAAAAATAAGTGACAATGCATAAACTACGTATAATATAATCTATATTGTTTTGTTTTAAAGCCAGATAGTGCCAATTGTTCTTAATAAATTAAACATTTTTCTTGATCGAAAGTATAAAAATAAGCATCTCTTCTAGCTTCTTTTTTTATTAATTCTGTCATGTTGATATATTTCCAAATGCATGGGTGGAATATGCTGAATCTTTTTCATATTCCATTATTTTTCATTACAAAACTTCACTATCCAACAAGTGTATGAAATTGTGTCAAAAGGAATGTGAAAGAGACATAAATAGGTGGGTTTAGCTAGGCTCTTTCTTTTGAATCCTACTCCTTATGTCAACCAAATCAAAACTGAAATATTCACTGAAACAATGAACCACATAACAGTTTTCCTTCGTTGTTTTTCAACTTTTGTAGCTAGCAGAAGAAATAAGGAGACTAACAACAACACTTTTTAACCAATATTTTTCGCACAATGAAATTAATCGATGCAAACATTAGCGGCAATAGCGAGTCGAACAAGCATGAGACCTTAATCAATCTATACCACAGATAGCAACACATCATAACTATTATATTTCCAATTCTACACTGCATATGTTATGTATTAAGAGAATGTGAGATAGTTATGGAATGTGAGATAGTTATGGAATGGTTATGGAGAATGTTAAAAACAGAATATAATATCAGTTCAAATATTATATGAGAACAACCTAAAGCAACTAAAAGATTCAAACTCCAATAATGCATTCAACTATGAGAACAATAAAAATGGAAAATGAAAAACTTCAAATACCTTAAAATGGTGGAAATGCGCTGGTGGAGGATGGATATGACCGTCAAAAATGGACGGACGGCGGCAGAATGAGGTGACGACGGAATGACCGGAGGAAAGACGACGGACGGAGGCGCGGACGGAATGCGTCGATGGTGACTGCTCTAATTCCGAATAGGGCAACGTTCGCGAGTGGAAATAAGAAAGAAGAAGACTGTTCTAATTCTGCGAAAATATTGGGATTTTTAAAATTTATGCTACTTAAACCTATAGCAGCGCTTTTTTTGGCATTTAGCAACGCTTTTAAAAGCGCTGCTATAGGTCTGCCTTAAGACCCCCTTTAGCAGCGCTTTTAAAAGTGCTGCTATAGGTCTGCCTTAGGACCCCCTTTAGCAGCGCTTTTAAAAGTGCTGTTATAGGTCTGCCTTAGGACCCCCTTTAGCAGCGCTTTTAAAAGTGCTGCTATAGGTCTGCCTTAGGACCCCCTTTAGCAGCGCTTTTTTAAAAGCGCTTTCGTGGACCCCCCCTTTAGCAGCGCTTTTTTAAAGCGCTTTCTTTGACCCCCCCTTTAGCAGCGCTTTTTTAACAAGCGTTGTCTTAGGTATGCTATTTTTTTGTTTTTTTTCATGACCCTTTAGCAGCGCTTTTTTAGAAAGCGCTGTCTTTTGTTGCGCTGCTAAAAGTCATTACTGGCGTAGTGAATTGATATTATAATAACCTCAAAGTGTTGAAACCGTACACAGCAGGATTTGTCCGGAGGTATTAGTTTTCCATGAGTTCTTCTCAAACCTCTCTCTCCATTTTTTTTCCGTGAATAGTATATAAATTAACAATAAAACAAGGTTTCTCCTAAAAAGAAAAACAATGGATCCGATTCAAAACCCAACTGGATCGAAAATATAACCCATACCTAAAACATGACCCAAAACTAAAACAAATTCCTAATGTTGTAACTTCAACGAATATTCTGGGAAAATTTGCTCCGAATCTGGCTTCAACTCCAACATGAAAGTCGTAGCTCTCTCTCTTAACTTTCCGACGATTTTCAGAACGCCTCAAACGGATTCCCGGAACTCCAGTTATGATCGTTTTCGCGCAGACTGCTAAAGCTGAAAAATAAAGTGCGAAAATTAAATTAAACCAAAAATAAAATAAAATATAAAAACATAATAAAACATAAGAATAATCAAAATAAAGTAAATAAATGCTTAAGTAAAAATATAGGAGAATGTGCATAAAGATGCACTGATCAGAGGGCAAGGTGGTCATTATAGAAGCATTAATGAGGGTAAGTTGACAAAAGAGAAAATAGAAGTGGAGAAGTTCATTCTGAACGATCCTGGTTTGGAGAAACGACACTGAGGAAAAAGGTAGAGGGGCTAGAACTCTAAGAGATTGCTGTAGAACTCAAGTAAAAGGGTCAGAACTAAGAATTTAAGGTATGAGGAGTATTACTTTTCATTATAATTGATACAAGGTTTAGATGTATGTAGGTGATTTTGGGGTTTTAGGGAGACTGTAGTAATATGATGGTAATGTGATGATCCATGACAAAATAAGTGATAGAATGATGTTTTAGTGCTATTAGATGATGTATGTAATGCCTATTATAAAGTTTTATTGTTGTATTATGATATCTCATGAATTATGTGCGTTTTCGGATTGAACGATATTGGAATCATAAGAGTTTTGAGGTCTGGACTGGGCAGAAAACGCAACTGCAAAGTTGTTGTTTTTGCACTTTCGTCGGGCGAGTCATATATTTCGCCGGACGGAGCTATTTCGCTCAGGAAGCGTCGGGCAAGAGGAGAGGCGAATGAAGGATGAAAAAGAGGTGCTCTTGAAATTTTGTATGGGGAAGGCGTTTCGCGCCTGCTTTGCCGGGCGACCTCGGGCGAGCAGAAGCTGATATTTTTTTTATTTTACTTTTCTTTTGTCTTTCTTTTCTTTCTTTTTGTTGTTGTGTTGTTTCACATGAAGTGAAATGATTAATATGATGTATTTCTAATAATGATGCTATGATGGAGTGTGATTGATTATGAGGGATATACTACGACGATTACATGAATGATGATACAAATTTGACTAGTTGTGGTCATGTTTATTGTGATGTGTTGCATCATGCATTCATAGCATATGTTAGGACTTCGAT
Organism: Lathyrus sativus; assembly: GCA_963859935.3. NCBI lineage: Eukaryota > Viridiplantae > Streptophyta > Magnoliopsida > Fabales > Fabaceae > Lathyrus > Lathyrus sativus. The sequence continues at coordinate 514,140,249 of OZ012736.1, forward strand.
CCAGTGGCGATGTTAGGACTTCAGACCAGTGATGATGTTAGGACTCCGGTCCAGTGGTTGCCTCAATCCCATTGTGTGGATTGAGTGTGTTTGATGATGTCCTCCATTCCGACTGGGAATCGATCATATGGTGGGGATCTTTGGAGGGAGATGACCATGTGTTCATCAAAGTGTTGGTACCACATGCATGAGTTATTTTGTTGCATTACATACTAAATAACATTGCATAAATATGAGTTAATAAATGTTTTGATGATGTTGTGACATAAGTGATATTTTGACGATGATGATTTATTGATGACGTAACAACATTGTGAATGACTTAATGAAGTGACACTGTGAGTATGTGTATGATGTGTGATGAATATATGAAGTGACTGTTACGCGATGATTTGTTTTATGTTTATTTTTGATTATGATCAACGTCCTTGAAGTCCTTTGAAAAAAATTATGAAGTCATGTCGATACTAAGATTCCGCTGTGAAGTTTTAATTATATGTGGAGTTATTAAGATGAATTCTATAATTATTTGAAACCCGTGTTATGGAGCAGGATGTGTGATAAGAATGTTTTTATGAAGCATGCGACACCCTTGTTGGTGATTTACTTTGATTTGATTATTGATTTATGCGCTAAATTATTCGTTGAATTTAGAAGGGTGTTACAGTGCCAACTCTGATGCCAATTAAAATTCTGGCATTATAACACATATTAATATTGATGTCCTCACATCAAAACATAATGTCAAGACAAATGTTGCAACATCTGTCTGTCTGACAGAACAATTATATCAGACTGTAAAATATGCAGCATTAAATTGCAAAATGATAAACAACACAACAAATTGTTAACCCAGTTCAGTGTAACATCATCTACATCTAGGGGCTACCAAGCCATGAAATAAATTTACTATGATATCATTAGTTCAAACCTAAACTCCCCCGCTTACAACTTCTCTCCTAATCACTACCTTGTGCAACTTCTATCTAGAAGCTCTTTAGATATGAGATCTCCCTCTCACTTCCTAATCAGTCATAATGACAATTCAACAACTACACAAAATAGAAGTACTAACCCTTCAAAGTACAATACTTGGTTTTACTTAAAAGTTTCAACCAAGAACAATACACTCTTACTTAAAAGCTTTAGAGTGGACACTTAACAATACATAATCAGTATACCTCTATGTATCAAAAGATACAAGGGTGACATACAATTAACACGAATAAAACTCTCAAAACCTAAGACTCTAAAACCTCCCCTTATTTTACAAAAGTGAAAGTCGTGAAATACATTAGGTTTAAGTCTTCTTTAAATAGTCTTTAAACCTCGTGAGCTTGGCCTCTTAAAGCGCAATTTATCAGGAATCAGCTTGGAATCATAAGCACAATCTCCTGCACAAAAATCGGAACAAAATACAAAGTTTTCTAAAAAGACTTAAGGATCCTTTTTATGAAAACAAACAAAATATGTCGAAACAAAAGTTCTCACAATATCCTCCATTGGATAACGCAAACGTGTGAATTAAAACACACTAACAAATCACACTAAAAATAGCAAAACAGTCATGCCCTAACTTTCTGGTATAACATGTCCTAGCACATGTCACAGCATCATACTGAACATGATGTCTGTCTGTCATGACAAAACATCTGATTTAACATCTTACTAGCAGTATGTTTTACCAAAATGTTGACAATCCAAAAACCACAGAACTTACACGGACCATTTTAAAAAGCGTCTCATATACCTTTGTCAATGAAGTTGACGTGAATACGCATAAGAGCTTTTTAATAACCATAATTTTTGCCAGTGAAAATTGGTGCTCTATTGTACGCTCCCTTAAATTTGACAACCATTCTTCTAAAGAGTAAATCTCAAGCACATAATTAACTGGAGTTCTTGATGCCACTTGTTAGTCACTTTAAAAATTATTTGGTGTGCAAGTAGGGCTGCCAATGAACCAAACCAACTCGAAGATAGTTCGAAATTCGACTCGACAATTAAATCGGTGAACTAGGTTCATGAACCAAATGAGTTGAGTATGAGCGAAAAATTAAGTTCGTTATCTAAATGAGCTGAACTTGAACTATACATAGTTTGACTCGTTAGGTTCATGAGTCAACTCGATTACATATGAAAAGAATTATACTGTCTTTAAGATTAGGTTTAAATATTTACTTCAAATCTTAGACAAATTTAATCTTCAATTTAGTAGTTTTTGAATTAGACTCTCAAATGTATCTCTTGAAAGTTGTGTAGGTTTTGAATTAGTAGATTTCGAAGATAAAGTTAAATTTCAATATGATAACTTTTATTTTATTTTAATATTTTATTTAAAATATATATATTTATTTAAAATGTCAAATATACTAAAAAATATATATATTTAAAAAAATAGTTTTTAACTTCGTGAACCATGTGAGCTGAACCTAATGAGATGAACCTAAAGAGTCGAACCGAACTGTTCGTGAACTTATAATGAGTCGAGTTTGAGCTTAAAAAAAAGTTTGTGTCAAACTCGAACTCGAACTCGAATTCAAACAATTCTTAACGAGTCGAGCCGAGCTGAGGTGAGTTCGACTCGACTCGACTCATTTCCAGCCCTATGTGCAAGTGATCTCATCTATAAATAGGGAGATGCCCTACTGTTGTAAGTAGTTGTTGTTGAATAAGAGAAATTCAGTTAGAATAAATGCAGAGAAAAAAACTCTATAAAATCTGATTCATCTTCTTCCTCTTTCTCCCAAAATCCTAATTTCTCTTTTCTTCCCCAATTCACTTTCACATATTTCTTTTTTTCTCAAATCATTTTGCGACGGAATCATCTTACAATTAAAGTGTGGTTAAATCAAAATTAATTCAATTTATCTATAAAATTGGGATTAATTCCAACAACCATCGCATTTCCTTGCTCACTCGCTGTAAATTTCTATTTGAAATCATGTTACCGTTGTTTTATATGTTGTCAACATGTTTAATATCACTTCCTATGGCTTGTAAGGATCATGATAATTTGAATTCTTTGATTCATCCATAACCACAAATAATGACAAATTGTAGCCCAAGTTGCATCCCATCTAACCTTTTTATTCTTTCCAATATGATTGTTCAAACTAAAATCAAACTATTGCTCTTTACATGAATCTTATTTATTCACCATTTAACGTGTTAAATTAGACGTGGGTTTAGTAAAATACCTACAATTTTTCAAATGACACTTGTTAATACCCACAATTATACCATAATCGGCTTCTATTTATGGTATAACATAATTGTTTAAACGTTTATACATGTATACAACTCATGGAAAGGACTCTACAACCTTCAATATATCTTCTGTCACATTTTGAGATCCAATTGTGAGATTATATCCTGCTCGAACCATAATGCCTATCAGCATTTATATACCATTGCTCAACTACCCAACATAATAATAATGTCTAATAATAGTATGTTCTTGTATGCAACAAGCCTACAAGTTAAAAATTCAAAGTTAAAATTAGAATTTATTCTTACATGTTAATTAGGTGCACTTATCCAATTATCAAAATCTTCAGGAACAATTTTAGATAGTTATGTTATCTAAGATTCTAAGGAAAGCTAAGATCATATTATGTTTATAATGTACACAAAAATTCTTTAAGCACCTATAACTACCTACCTTTCTTTCTCACACCAACTAGCTCTAGGGCCAATAAGAATCTCTTCAGAGCTGTAAGATGTAGTCATACCCACCATGGCTTGTCTATTAGATCCTTGGAGAACATGTACCTGAATCTAGAACTGTGAGGCCGCCATTCTATGATTTGAGATGATTTTTTGTTGGACTTACGATCAAGGCACTTCTGTATCGAATCATGCAGTTTCTTTTCAACATTTTCTATGATCCATCCAAGGATATCATCAATGCTGATTGATGCTTCTTTGGAAAATCTTTCCACCAGTTTAGGGAGAAAAACTTTACTAGACTTCTTTACAACTACATTTGCCTGAAGAAACTCTCTCTTCGCAGAATTCAGCTCTTCTCTTAGATTTGAAGCTGAGTAAACTTTTAGCTGCAACATTGCATCAACTAAATTATTGATCAACTATTAAAATTAAGAATAAAGCCCTACATAACCAACGTTCACATTTCTTGATATATTCAAACTACAAAGAAGTAAATGGCAAAAAATTACCATAGGATCTGACATTGTTCCGGTGCAAAGGGCAAAGATGACAAGAGGTTGGGAATCAGTAATACTCAATTTTGAGTTGATGAGTTGTCTTTCTTCACCACTTTTCTTCCTAAGGGCAGCAGACACAATGCTTTCAAGCCACTGAGTTTGATAAAAACACAAACGATAATCAGATGAAACACTGAGATCATCAAACTCTGTTAGATTTTTTTCTTCAATTGGTTTTAAGGAAAAAGGGAAGCACAATATAATATCAATAATTGAAATTAATGTCGTAATGAAGGTCTTAGCATCCCACTCAAATAATAGACTAATGTCTTCCTGCAGCAACATAGTATTGTTAACAGCAGATACAAATCATGGGAAGTATCAGTAATTTGTAAACCTTGGCAGTCCAAAACAGAAAAATATATTTAGAGGTTGGGCTATTTAGATCGATCAATATATTCCACCATTAGATTTTTGTGCATCCATGTATGAACCTGACAAGACTTCGCATATGTGTATATGTGTGAATATGCATGTATATGTGTACATTTTAGGTGCCATGTTTTTTACACTAAGAACAAGTGAGTACCCGTCCAAGGCGAGGTGTCCGGAAGCAAAATATTGCTTGCTCTATGGTATTTGCACTTATAGTATGACCGCCAACGTTGTAAGCAGCCTGCACTACACAACTGCAATCGTCAGTTCATTTTCATGTATGATGTATCTATAATTGTATTTTTAAACAAAAATGCTATCAAGAATAAAACTGTACGTATGAGAAAAATAAGTGTATTATTATGACATCAGATGTCAAAGCAAGTTATCTTGGAACCCAGGTTAAATGTCCTACAAGTAATTTATAGACGATACAAGCGCAAATGGATTTTTCTTTTCTTTTTGTTCACTGGTACAGATGAAGGTGTTAGTTGTTGGTTTAGGTAAATACAGCAGTTTCTTTACAATCTAACTGATAGAAAAATCCAATACAATGAAAAATAGACAAGTTATTTGGTTATGATCCTAGATTTTCGCCAGAGTAAATCAATAATTCGTTTGCAAAGACCACTTTGGAGACAGTATTTAAATACCCCGTCTAAAAGTTTCACTAACATCGATGTCTTAGAAAATCCCTTCATCAAAGACTTAAAGATCTTGCCACCAATTGATGATAATACATACTATCAAATAAATACATAAATCCTACCTTGTGAAACAAGGCCAACCTCCTTAGAGAGTTTTGGGGAATTCCATATGCTAAATATGCCTGTCAGCAGCAAAAAAAAATTATATGTGCTGAAAATTGGTAAATCAAAACCGTGGCTATTCATATGAGTGTGAATATTACATGCATCACAAGAGCATTATGAACATTGATCCAGAACGCAATTTTCCCATCACATTCCATTTGACTGATATTCACTCTTTCAAGCTGTTCGACTAGCATTCTGAAAGAAACAAGATAAAAACATTTTAAGTCAACAGTTCAAAAAGAATGTCAGGATAAACATGTCTATGCTTTTTTAACACACTACTTACCTTTAGATTATTCATAGAGGCAACTAAAAACTAATTGATTTTTTATTTTTGACACAGTTATATGTATAACACCGTTTTGAAATTATATGCAAAGAACCAACCTGTAGTTGTCCATGGCGTAAGAAGCGTGAGAAGAATGACGTTTTCGTGTAGCTATCCAAGATATTTCCACTGCAGATTTGCAAGAACATTCTCGATCCTCTACAACACCATGTCGAGGCTGTATGGCATTGGTGGAGGACCTTGACAATATAGGTGACCTACTATTTTCAGCATTGCCAGATTTTGCACTACGGAGCCAGCAATATATAGTTGCCATACACTTCACCATCTCCTCAGAAAGCTTGCTTGGGCACTGGTGTAGATGGTCTTTTAAAGGTCGCAATGCAGGGGCTTTCTCTATAGAAGAAAACTTCTCGTGAACCTAACATAGGATTAAGGTGAGAATGTTGGATAGGACAAACATCCTAAGAGTATCTTTACAATGTTATGCATAGATATTTTTATTTTTCCATTTTGAGCTATTGCAAATGAAACAATCAACTAGAAACTAGAAATATTTTGACACAACATACAACCTACCTTGGCGGTGGAATCGGGAAAAGTCCTTCCAAAAGAAACTTTGCCTTTTCCACTTGATAAAGGAGCATGACTTGACCTGAAGATTCTGTTCTTCAAATCGTTATTTGAAATAAGAGCTTGCAGGGGTCGCAAGGGGAAGTTTTTTGATGAACAGAAAGCGCTTGAAATTATGCTTGGGTGCTTCCTTGATTCGTGTTTTGTATGAGCCGGTGAAGCCACACCAGAATTCTGTTCAGAAGGTGGCTGGCTAACACACTGTTCAAAAATACTCCTGTACATCGAAAGCACGTGCTGCTCACGGCTTGTAACTTCTTCTTCAAGTAACTCAATTTCAGCAATCAAGTCTTTTGTCTAAAAAAGGGAGAAAATTAGAAATAGTTAATTCCCACACAACAAAACTAATAGAAATCATAGCTTTCATGAGAAATATTATGCTGTGCTTTCACATGCCAATCAAAATTTAAATTTAAGGAACGAGACTCTTTATGATTATCATCAGTTATCATCACACTACCATCCTTTACATTCGAATTAGCTCCTTTGGTCCTAATTCCTAACAACTTATTTGTGAATGTCTTATTCATTGTTGAGTCCAGTCTATCAATGAAGAACCAAGTTAAACTGAGAGCTTATGTGCTTTGGCGAGTACCTAAGAAAGGTTCATGTCTCACTCACGCCTACTCCTTTCTTAACAGCTTCAGATATGCACAAATCACAGGTTCATCGGCCATTACCTCTGAACAGCAAATGTCAAATTACCTGAGAAGCAAAGTTTCTGTGCCCAGGTGATAAAGTACTCGAGGCTCGGCCCATCGCTCTCTCGAGTAAGATACGCATAGATTTCTCCTGCTGAAGGCATAACTGTAGCTGCTCAACCTGCATATCAATATATGACTCTGGAAATAAGATCTACTAATAGACCAAACCATAACGAGAGACAAGATAAATTCGAAATATAAAACTTACATCTTGCTCCAAAGACGCTCTATGATTCAAAGAAGCATTCTTGTTTAAGCACTTGAGACTCTCATGCAACGGAGTCTGTATCCTAGAAACCCTAAGCGGGGATGCCTGTTCAAGTCAATGCAAAACCATTGAGTTACACAACTCACATTCAAAAAAAACTTCAAGATCAATCATTTTCCCAATCTTTAAAAACTGCATTCTTAAAACCACTCACAATAAATTCATCCTCATCTTTCCCTATAGGATACAAAACTCCACCATCTCTTGAGAATTTCAAGTTCCTATCAGAAGCACTGAAAAACACACAAACAGAAATCAGTTGAAAACAGTAACCATAACTTGTCTAAAAAAACACAAACAACAAACAAAAACCTGTTAGATCGTCTGTGTCGAGAATTTGCAGTATGAGAAACATATCCAGCAACTGCTTCTGCATCAATGTTATTTTCAGACACACGACGAAACTCGGTCATCATAAATTCTTAACTAGTCTAGAAAATCAGACACATTCTTCTTCTACTTAATATAAATCGAAGGAAGAGAGTGTGGGACTCACGTAATTAATTGGTAAAACAAAAATAGAATTGAAATGAAAATGGGATTGAAATTGTGTAGAGTGGTTACCCTAGAAAGTGTGGTAGTGGTGAGAGTGAGACAATGTAGGTGGTGAAGTGGTCACAGAATTGAATTCGATGAGGAGTGAGTAGTTGAGAGCATTCAATGTTGTTGAGAGTATTGATTCTGTTCAGATTCAGACAAAGGCACTTGGATTTTGAAACGGAAATAGTATTGGTTTCTGTGCATTTTTGTTTGCTATAATTTGATTTGATTGATAAGTACCCGCCATTGTGTTCAATTCTTCTTACCCACTTTTTCTCCTTTTCAACACCTTCCTTTAATAAAATGAATGTTCCTCTCTCCCTCCAAAAATAACCGTTTGTAATATTTTTAAGATTTTAGTATTTTATAGACATCTAAGTTATTTAGGGGTTTCTATATAGATTTTTTATTTATTTTTATAATTAGGTTAATGAACGACTCCTTCATCACTTTTTTTTAATAATTTATTTTATCCTTTTTAATCGTCACTTATCAAATTTAAGATAGCATTAATGGTATTTTTGTTAAAATATGAATATAATAAATGATTAAGAGTATTATAAATAAAAAAAGAATTATTTTTTAAAAAGTAACAATAATGATTAATTTTTTTGATATGGGTAAAAAAGTAAAGAAATACCCTTAAAAAATACGTATTTTTAAAATGAGATTCTTCTATATAATCATATTATACTTCCAGTCAAATTTCAATATTTTGATTATAAATTTAATAAAAATATTTTTATTTATGAGATCTATTTAAAAATATCAACCTATTACATAATAAATCTTAATAATATGTAAATATTATTAAATGACATAAAAATTAGGAATATATTGGTGAGTGGTAAAATTGAATGAAAAATGATATCATTTGTTCCATCTAATTAATTAATAAAATTAAGTTATATTTCATCTCATATTAATTCACTTCATCGCATTTGAGAGAGATATTAAATGACATAAAAATTAGAAATATATTGGTGAGCGGTGAAATTGAATGAAAAATAATATCATTTGTTCCATCTAATTAATTAATAAAATTTAGTTATATTTCATCTCATATTAATTCACTTCATCACATTTCTCAGAGAGAGAGGAAAAGTAGCGACTTTCCACGACACCCTTTGTTACGTCGCCAAAAAATCGAGGTAATAATCCTTTCTCAACCGAGGTAAAATAGGTCATTCGTAGTGGTGGTGGTGGTTGAATCTGAGTCAATTTAACCTTAATCAAATCTTGAAAGATGAAAATTAGAAAGAAGCTATAAAGGAAGAACTCAGGGCAATTGAGAAGAATCATACCTAAGAGATGATTAATCACTCAATCAAGAGAAAAATAGATGCAAAATGGGTATATAAGCTAAAACTCTTACCAAATGGTGAGATAGCTGAGTACAAGACAAAGTTGGTTGCAAAGACGTTATTTCAAATACTTGGAATTGAATTCGATGAGACATACACACTAGTTTCTAGACGTGAAACCATAAGAATAATGGTGGTCATTGCATCATACCAAATGGTGGAAGATGCATTAACTGAATGTAAAATCAACTTTTCTCAACGGACCACTAAAGAAGAAGACATATGCCATGAAAACACCATGTTTTGAAATGAAAGGGAAATAAGAGAATGTGTGCATGCTACTAAAAGAAATGCATGGATTGAAACAAACATATAGAGCATGGATCAAGAGAATTGACTACTTACTCATCAAGCTAGGATTCAACATATGCAAATTGGAACTTGGAGCGTATGTGAAAGATTCAAGTGAGCAGGACCAAATCATTTTACGCTTATATATTGATGATCTAGTAGAACATAATAAAATGAAGGTAAAATGGCAAGATTCGAGGCCAGTATGAAAAATGAATTTAAAATGTCATACCTAGAGAATTTGGTCTGCTTCCGAGAAACAGAATTTGTAAACACAAAGTTTGGTATTCTCTTGCACCAGAAGAAATATGCAGAAGTTATCTTGAAGAAATTTAAGATAAGTAATTGCAACACTGCAATTACTCCTACGAAAACATGTACAAAGTTGAATAAGTATAAAATTGATGAACTTATGGATGCAATCTTGTATCAGAAGATCATTGACTCACATATGCCTATACATCATTAGACCTGGCATTTGTCATAGTGTTAGCTTGGTAAACATATTCATGGGGAAACCAAGAACATGACATCTACTTGCAGCTAAAAGAATCATCTAATATGTTAAAGGCATTGTAGATCATGGTATACTTATATCATTTCAGAAGGACACTCGAAAGGAGGCTAATGTTAATGGTTATTCTGACTCAGATTAGGGAGGATATCAATATGACATAAAAAGTACAGCATAGTACTTGTTCATAATTTGATCAACTCCAATTTCAAGGCGAAAATAGAAATAAGAAATAATGGCTCTATCATCTTGCGAGGTAGAGTGTGTTGCAACCTCTTATGCAGCTTGTCAAGCATTATGGATGAAAAATCATTGGAAGATTTAACATTTAACGAAGTTGTGTAAATCAAGTTGTTAATTGACAACAAACCAATAATTGATTTGGCTAATCGTCTAATGAGTCGTGGAAGGAGATATTGTGTAAAAAGGAAATATAATTTTATAAGAAACCAAGTTAGCAAGGATAAATTGAAAATTGAATATTGCAATACTAATTTACAACTTGCAGATACTTTAACAAAACCTTTGAATAAACCAAGGTTTGAAAGTTTGAAAGTTTTTATGGGAATGAGAAGGCTAATTGATCTGAATTGTTTAGAGCACTGACACTGTAATGCATATTTAGTGGCAGTATAATTGTATTGCAAATGAGTGACTTGCAACATAAACAAACAATTACAAACTAGCAGTTTAAAATATCATTTAATTAGTTACTTCTCATTCTATACTGTTGGAACTCAACCACGACCTATGATGAATTCTTCTCAATTTTGATCTTAAAGATTTTTATGTAATAACAATGAACAAAAACAAGAACACGTTTAAAGAAGATGAGTTTGAGTTGCAGAGTAATTCTCTACCCACAACTGTGGAATTTTATTATCACTCTGCAACTGCAAAACCGTGATTATCAAACTTGATGATTACAATGATAAGGGTTCCTCCCTATTTATAGATTTAGGTTAACTTGCATCTCAAGATAAAGTCCAAACTATAAAATCCCAAAAATATCTAATCTGATCTTTCTAAATCAAATCTGATCTTTCTAAATCAAATCTGATCTTTCTAAATCAAATCTAATCTTTCTAAAACAATGAATTACATATTTAACACACCACCTAATTCATTGTGTCTAAACTATCTACATTCATCGTAGACCTTACTGATATTCCATTTGTCATGATGTCTGCAATCTGATTCTCAGTTTTGCAGTGTTCCAAATTCGTCTTCCCTTCTGCTACCTGTTCTCGAAGATAATGAAACCCTCATTTCGATGTGCTTGCTTCGACCATGTGCTATTGGATTCTTCGTCAAGTTGATAAATGATATGTTGTTTATCTTCATGGTAATTGTTCCATGACTCTTCGCTATGATCTCTTCGACCAGGTTAACCATCCAGGTTGCTTAACATGCACAAAGAGAAGCAGCTATATATTCTGCATTGCATGATGACAATGCCACTACTGGCTCCTTTCTCGAACTCCAAGCAACTGGTGCACCACCTAGCATAAACACATACCCAACTGTGGATTTTCTATCCTCAGTACCACTACACCAACTTGAGTCGGTGTATCCCACTAACTTACATTATTTTCCTTCATCAAATCAGGAACAAAATGCCGTAGTCGAGAGTCCCTTTTAGATATCTTAGTATCCTCTTTGTCGCTGCTAGGTGTGATACCTTTGGCTTCTGCATTACTTACCATACCCACACTGTATGCTAAGTCAGGCCTTGTGTGACAAAGGTATCGAAGTGACCCAATAAGTCATCTATATTAGGTTGGGTTGACATCATCTTCATCTGAATCTTTCGACAGTTGCAATCTGGTCTCAGCTAGAGTCGAAGTTAGGTTGCAGTCTTGCATCTCAAATCTCTTGAGTATTTCGCCTGCATATCTTCTTTGGTGCATCATCAAACTTCTACTAGTCTTGTAAAATTCGATGCTAAGGAAGTATGAGAGTTCTCCCAAGTCTGACATTTCAAACTCCTCACTTAGGTCATGTTTAAAATCTTCGATCTCCTTTTTGCAACTTCCTGTTATCAACAGGTCATCGACATAGAGACATGGTATAAGCAATTCACTATTGCTTCTCCTTATATATACTCTGAGCTCAGTTGTGCACTTCACAATTTTTTTCTCCTTTAGAAAGCTTTCGATCTTCTTATTCCAAGCTCTTGGAGCTTGCTTAAGTCCATACAGGGCTTTATGCAGCCTGTACACCTTTCTTTCTTTACCTTGTTTCACAAATCTAACTTGTTGTGCGACATAAACTTCTTCGTCAAAGGGGTCATTCAAGAATGCACATTTCACATTCATTTGACATGTGTGTCAAATGTTCATGTTTGCTAGACCAATAACCAACCTGATTGTTTCGATCCTAACAACAGGTGCAAAAACTTCGTTGAAGTCGATTCCTTCCTTCTGTAGAAATACTTTCGTCACAAGTCTCGCCTTGTGTCAAGTTACCTGTCCTTTAGGATTCACCTCCACCTTGTAAACCCACTTCACATTAATTTCCTTCTTGCCTTGAGGAAATTCGACAAGTGACCAGGTTTTGTTAACTTCAATGGACTCTAACTCCTCATTCATTGCTTTCACCCACTTTGAATCTTTCAATGCCTCAGCTGCATTGATTAGTTCAACATCTGCGTAGGAAGCATAATATACCAGCTCACCCTCTTCATCAACCACATAATCTGATGTAATCACACATTCTTGCAACCTTGCAAGAATGTGTCTTGTTCATCAAGGTCTGATAGGGCCTACTTCATCTTTAACTTGTTCCTGTCGAACTTCTCTTTCGACTTCAGTGGCTGGTTCTTCACAAGAGATTCTCGCTGAATCCTTCTTGACATTCTCAGTTCAATCCCATTCTTTAAGCTCATCTATGATCACGTCCCTGCTGATCAATACCTGCTTATTCACTGGGTCAAACAGCTTATAACCTTTAATCGTATGATATCCTATCAAGATCATCTAATTCAACTTGTCATCAAGCTTCCTTCTCAATTGATCTGGCACATGTCTATGTGCTATCGATCCAAACAACTTCAAGCTACTGAGGATAGGCTTGACACCAAACTAACATTCTTCTGGTGTGATTGCTTCAAGCTTCTTCATTGGACATCTTTTTAATATGTATTTTGATGTCAAAACCGTTTTTCCACATAATTCTTTGGGTAGATATTTTCCATTCAACATACTTCTCACCATGTTCATGATGGTTCTATTCTTTCTTTCTGCAATTCCATTTTTTTGTGGAGTGTAAGGTGGCACCACCTCATGCACAATCCCTTCTTTTTCACATAACGCATCGAACTCTTTTGACACATACTCTTCACCACCGTCAGTCCTTAGAATTTTCAGCTTTCGACCACTTTGTCTTTTGACCATAGATTTGAATATGGAAAATACCTCGATCACATCACTTTTCTTCTTGATGAGGTAAGTCCGCAACTTTCGAATGTAATCATCTATGAACATGACAAAGTATATGTTTCTTGCAATTGAATCCACATGGATTGGACCATATACATCAAAGTATATGACTTCCAGAATTGCCTTCAACTTCCTTTCTGCATTCTTGTTGAAGCTATTCTTGTGTTGTTTCGGCTGAACACACTCTTCACAAGCTTCACTTGGAATTTCGATTTTAGGTAATCCTGAAGCCATATTTCTTATCTTTAGCTCTTTGATGTCATTGAAGTTGATATGGCATAGTCGAGAATTCTATAACCATTCATCTTTGCTGGCTGCAATTGCTATGCATTTGTGCTCTATCACATTGAGTTCAATCTTAAAGGTCCTATTCTGAGACATTGGAGCCTTCAAGATCGACCTACCACCTGCGTCAAGAACTCTCATCATCTCGTCTTCGACAACTACCTTGTAGTTCTTTTTGAAAAGTTGTCATATACTGAGTAAATTACTCTTCATGCTTGGTATGTACAATACATTGAAAATTATTGACTTCTTGCCATCTTTCCTCATAATCATAACATCATCAATACCTTCAGCTGCTAGAGTATTGTCATTTTCAAATTTCACCATATTCTTCATTGAGGACTTCATGTTGACAAAGCAATCTTTCCTACCAGTCATGTGTGATGAGCATCCTGAGTCCAAGTACCATTGGTTCTGGAATATTTCTTCATCTCTTGTTGTGACCATCAGTAACATCTCTACTTCTTCATGTTTCGCCAGCTTTGCATCAGTTTCTTGATTCTTTTTCTTTTCTCGACACTTACTAAAATAGTGATTGTACTTCTGACAATTGAAACATTGAATGTGACTTTTGTCAGGCTTTCAACCACCGCCTATTCCTCTACCTGCAACATCATCTCTTTGGTTGCCTTGGTTCTATGGTTTTCTCCGATTCAACCAGTTTCCTTCATGCTGATTTCGACTAGTCGAATTAGTGTAGCCTCCTTTACCTTTGTTGTCATTCAACCTTCCTTTGCCTTTCTTTTCTTTTTCTGACTGCGCCTGCAAAGCCATATCACTCTTCGACTTTCCTGCAGCTCGTTCAGTCATCCTTTGTTCATGAGACTCAAACATCCCTTGAAGCTCTTCCTTCGTCAATACTGACAAGTCTTTCGACTCTTCTATGGCCACTACCATGTGGTCGAACGTTGGAGCCAATGACCTCAAGATCTTTGCAACAACTGATCTTGATGTCAACACATCTCTACATACCTAGATTTGATTCACCAGCTTTGTAACTCTAGTGAAGAAATTTGTTATACTTTCATTTTCTTCCATCTGAAGCAATTCATAGATTCTCTTGTGAGTTTGTTACCTCACCTCTTTCACCTTCTACGCGCCTCCAAATAATTTTTCAAGAATCTCCCACGCTTCCTTTGCTGACTCTACATCACTAACCTTTTCAAAGTTATTTGGATCAACACATTGGTGAATTATAAAGAGAGCTTTATAATCTTTCTTCTTCAATTTTTTATATGCTGCTCTCTCCTGATCTGTCGCAGTTTCTGCAAGCGGTGATAATCCCTCCTTCACAAGATCCCAAAGATCTTGGTAACAGAAAACCACCTTAATCTGCTTGCACCAATTCTCATAATTATCTTTCTTGAGAATTGGAAGATTTGCTGGAATGTGACCGTTCGGGTGATTCATCGCCATCACAGTTGTTCTTTCCTTGTATCAAAATCGGAGCTCTAGATACCGGATGTTGGAATTCAATCACGACCTATGGTGAATTCTTCTCAATCTTGATCTCAAGATTGTCATGTAATGACAACGAATAAAAACAAAAACACGTTTAAAGAAGATGAATTTAAACTGCAGAGTATCTCTCTGCCCACAACTGTGAAATTTTATTATCACTTTGCAACTGCAAAACCGTGATTATCAAACTTGATTATTACAATGATAAGAGTTCCTCCCTATTTATAGATTAAGGTTAACTTGTATCTCAAGGTAAAACTTAAACTATAAAAGCCCAAAAATATCTAATCTAATCTTTCTAAATCAAATCAGATTTTTTTAAATCAAATCAAATCTTTCTAAAATAATGAATTACATATTTAACATATATAAAGTCTATATTCTCTAATTATTTTTCTCAACGGTGTCAAAGATTAATTTTGACATCAAATTCTACCCCTTTATTATTATCAATTTAATGACTAGATAAATTCTCTTAAAATACTCATGTGTTAGTTTTAAGCGAATATATCATAAACTTTAAGTTAATAATAATAAATGGGTAGAATTTTGTATCATGACACTTTGGTGTCAATTGATCATATATATATATATATATATATATATATATATATATATATATATATATATATATATATATATATATATATATATATATATATATATATATATATATATATATATATATATATATATATATTTGAATTTGATTCTCTTCAACAATATTCCTATGGTTTTAATTGGAACTCATTAACTCCAATAATTTAGTTTGTATGCATTATACCTTAAACTATGAATAGTATAATTTGGTGAGCAAAGTTGAGCTATTCCACTTATTAAGGTCTAAGCCGCCCAACCACTCATGATGAGTTTCAATAATAATAAAAAATGAAGTTGAAATGGAGCATTATCCTTTCATATATTCTAATGTCTTTTAATGTTGGCCTTATCATTCATAAGTAAAAAGAGAGGAAACTCAATTATCAATTGTCAATTGTATATAATAGTCGATTGACAATCATTGGAGATTATGTACCATGAACATGATAAGGAAACCTGTTCATCTCTCATTGTCATGCTCGAAAATATAATGCCCCATAACCCTATTTATTCTCACATTTATCATCATTATCATCGTCATTTGATTTAAGTATCATTATGTTCTTTTAGTTACCTCAAAAATGACGACACTTTTTTTTTCCTTCTAATGATAATGAGTTTACTTTGATTTTGTTAATAATATTTAAGTTGTATATTGTAATTGTGTTTGATGTGTAGGTTGAGAATAGTTGGTGGAGTTAGATTTGTCAAGTTTGAGTCGAATGCTCTAAAATATTTAAATTTTAAATTTGATAGGTAATACATGTAATTTATCCTAATTTATTTTTAGAATTAAGTCTCATAATTTTAAAAGATTGATTGACCTGTTAATCTATTTAAAAATTTACTTCTCATAAATAAATAATTTGATTAATATTTAAATATATCAATAAATTAAAAATCAATAAAATTAAATATTTATTTGTATTAACTTATTTGAGAATTTATTAAAACAACTATAATATTGATAATGGGTTTTCAATTTATTTTATAATTTTTTTAAAAAATAATTAAGTTTTATTTTTATATTTTAATTCAAATTACAAAATACAATATAATAATAATAGTAAAAATATTTTTTTATTTATTTTGATAGGCTTAAAAAAATTTGTTTACATAAGTAATCTAGTATTTTTAACTAAATAAATTTATAAAAAAAATTAAGTTTTTTATTTAAGAAAATAAATAAAAGTATGAAATGGTCGAGGTCTATATAAACTAGATCGCATGTTTGCATTAACTATTTTCACATTTATATACATAAATTTATTCACTTTTAATTGAAGAAATTTTAGTCACTAATCTATTGTACCAAATAAAAATTATGTTAATGTTATTAATATAATAATTTTTTATTGAAACATTATTTATTTGTTGAGAATATCAATTTATCAAACTTTTTATAGAAACATTAACTAATACTTCAAATATTATTTATCACCACAATTAACTAATTTATCAAATAATGTACCAAATTTATATTATGTAACTTAGTTATAATTTATCAAATAATATGTTTATCAAATAGTTTTAGTCACTAAACTAATTTATCAAATAGAAACTTTTTTATCAAACTTTTTAGAAACATTAACTAAGTTTGATAAATTATGTTAATGACTGATAACTAATACTTCATTAATATTCTAAGATTGAAATTATTTTTGAAACATATAAATATTATAAATAAAACATGTATGATAAAATGGAGCAAGTTATGTGATTAAACTAGCATTTTGTTTGCTGAAATTGCAACAATTTAGTTTTTCAAATTGTGGAATGATAATTTAGACCTCAAATCAAATAATGGCAATCAATTTATCAAACTTTTTTTTTTGTTGAGAATATCAATTTATCAAACTTAATACATCCATCCATAATATTAAAGAATTTATGTTTGTCTTTGATGCAATAATAGACTCTTCAAGACAACATGTACATCTTTTATTAATTTTAATAAGAGTTTTATTTTTTAAAGGTGGACGACTACATTGATTAATCTATTTTGATTTAGAAACTAAGTTCTTATTTACAAATTTAAATAAAAAAATGCTGATTAACGAGAATATTCGATTATTGCATGCTTATCCAAACACTATTTTTCAAACACCCCGAGTTTCTTTTTCCAATGATTACTAGTTTAATTAGTTGTCATTATGCTCATATAATGAATAAAATATGTATAATAATACTTCAACTTTTGAAATGAAGAAAAGAATTAGGGTGGTTAGTTAGGTCCTAGCATATTAATCAAGCATTATCTAACAACTCATGTGGTTTATGGACGGTGCAAGGACAACATAGAATAATAAACCTCCTTTTTACAATCATACTCATTTTAATATTGTAAACTCTTTCATGTATATATAGCATTGCAGATATTTCTTATGCAATGCATCATCAATTAATTTTTGATTGATTAAATAGGTTCAAAAAAACATCTTAGTCTTTGGTTGATTAGTTAGCTCTTCTTTGTTTTCAAGTGAATTGCCAAAATGGTGAAGATAACTCTTGGTACCTTTGATGATTCTTTTAGCATTGCCTCACTTAAGGCCTATCTGTCAGAATTTCATGCCACTTTGATTTTCGTGTTTGCTGGAGTTGGATCAGCCATTGCTTACAGTAAGTAGTAATCAAGTGTGATTAGTTAAATGATTTGACGTAATACATGTACGATAAGTGATCAATCTCGTTTATGTCACGTCAATAACATGCGAGACACATGTGTGTTTTTGTCACAAATGCGTGTAATAAGATTTTGTTTTGTATTATGCAGATGAGGTAACATCAGATGCAGCTTTGGATCCAGCGGGTCTAGTGGCAGTGGCTGTGGCTCATGCATTTGCACTATTTGTTGGTGTCTCCATAGCAGCCAACATCTCAGGTGGACATTTGAACCCTGCTGTCACTTTTGGATTAGCTATTGGAGGCAACATTACCATCCTAACTGGTCTCTTCTATTGGATTGCCCAATTACTTGGTTCAATCCTTGCATCTCTCCTCCTTAGCTTCGTCACCGGAAAGGTATATTAAAAATTAGAATTTTGCCGCTCGTTATAACTTAATTCGTATGCTAATATTATGTTGGATATATGTTTGCAGAGTGTTCCAACTCATGGAGTTGCTGCTGGATTGAACCCTCTTGCAGGATTAGTGTTTGAGGTTATTATTACATTTGGGTTGGTTTACACTGTTTATGCCACAGCAGTTGACCCCAAAAAGGGTTCATTGGGTACCATTGCACCCATTGCTATTGGGTTTGTTGTGGGTGCCAACATCTTGGTGGCCGGTCCATTCAGTGGCGGTTCTATGAACCCAGCTCGCTCATTCGGTCCAGCGGTGGTTAGTGGAAACTTTGCTGATAACTGGATCTACTGGGTTGGACCATTGATAGGAGGAGGCTTGGCTGGGTTGATTTATGGTGACATTTTCATTGGTTCATATGCTCCAGCACCAGCAACTGAAACAACATACGCTTAAAAATGAACTTTTGTTGTTGACTTTGTTCATTGTTTGCATGATGTCTTCGACCTCTTGGGTTTTTTTTTCTTTCAAATTGAAAATTGTAATGTTTATTCTCTATCCACTGCTTGTAATAAGTTTGTAAATTATTAAGGTATGAATGAAGTTTTCTTTGTTTTGATCTGAAATACTGTTACATTCTCAAAACATAACTACAAACTAAAAAGTTATTACTCTGCATTAGTAATCACTAGCTCCTCATGCATAGAAACTTTACATAATAGCTTTACCATAAAAACTACAAGTAATTCTAATAATAGTTAAGAGCAAATACACATGTTAAAATCAAATTAACACATCCCAAATCAATTTTAGATTGCACATTATTTAGTAAAGTACTCCTCTGTTTCAAAATGACTTGTTTTAAATTTTTACACAGAATAATAATTAAATTAAATGACACAATTGAAAAAATTGTAATCATTGCTACGTTAAAAAATAAGAATGACAAACATTTTGAAACAAATTTTATAAAATTGCTACGTTAAAAAATAAGAATGACAAACATTTTGTCGTTTTGAGACGGAGAGAATAAGAGTTTACCACTACGGCAATTCAAAATCAGCTGTGAAGAAATACAATAACAATGCTTACAGAAATAAATGTAACCTTTGCTGGGGAGAAAAATGAACCATATCATAAGGACAATCCAAATAACCTAATCCAGTGAACAGATAAATCTGTAAACAAACATGTGATTAACTATCATTCAACAACAAAATTCTTGTATTCTAGTGATAACGGAAATAGTCAAAAAAGATGCATAATTCCAAAAATATACCATGGGGTTAATAACACTAAACAACAACTTTTCAATGTAAAGAAATCTTCTAAACCCCCATGGATGTTTGGTGCCTAGGATAACAATGCACAGATGTGTCGCAACAAATCAATCCGCATTGAACTTGATAGATGTTTGGTTGCCTCTGATAACATTGCAAAGAAGCACAAATCAATAATTTTTGCAGCAGTGTTAGCCGGAAGCATCATTAATAAAACCTTCCCTGCGACCTTCAAAGCCAGGCCGTAATAGCTTTTTCTCTCTCTTAGCAATCTTCCTCTTTTTCTTATCATTAATCCTCTCAGCTATATTAGCTGACCTTTTCTGTTGCTTCTCTGCCTTCAACTGATCCCTTGATTGAACTCTTTCTTCCCATTTCTCTGCATTTTTCTCGTGTTTCTTCTTCCCCTTCTGTATGCTCTTTTTTATCAGCTTGGGATCATCGTGGACCTTAATTCCTGAAGCTCTATTCATTGCTGCTTTCCATGATTCCTTTTTAGCAATCACTTCACCCTTCTCAGGATCATTCTTCTTCACTTCCTCCAACTTCTTAGCCCTTTCAAGTTCCTTGTGCTTTGAAACTTTTCTCTTCTTCGCCGCCAGCATTTCATCATCCTGAAGTTTAACCTTGCCAAACACAAGCTCCTTTGAAGCCTCTGCAGCATCCTTCTTCACCTTCTCTTCAGTCTCATCAATTACAGGCTTACTTTTCTCAGTCTCATCATCCCTCTTACGCTTCTTACCATCATAATGATATCCTCTCCTAGCATCCCTCTCTTCCCTCTTCTTGGCAGCCTTTTCCGGATCTGCACAGTTACGATTTGACTGAAACCCTTCAAGCTTGCGATGAAGCCTTTGGCGAAGCTCCTCATATGTCACAGACCGATCATCTCCTTCCAGCCCCGACACAGAAGACTTAACCACGTCCTTATCTTCATTACTATCCTTTACCTTTTCTTTTCCCAAACTTTGCTTTAGAAGTTCAAGCGTGCTCGCAGAAGGCTTATCAGGATCCAAACGTTGCCTCCGAGACTTCTTAATATTTTCTTTAGTTTTTTTCTTTGCCTGCGCTTTCTTTTTCTTGTTGAGACCCTGAAACCATGGCTTCTCATCAGCATCAGTTGGCAGATAAAACTTAGCCGGAATGAGCTCAATCAATTTGTCGAAAAAATTAGCGTGCTCATGAATCACAGACTCCAAATCTTGACCAGCATCAAAAACCTCTGCAACAACATCCTTTTGCTCCTTTTGCTTCTTCCTGATCCTCATCACTCCAAAATCTCCCTAAAACAGCATGAGATAGTAAATCAT
Organism: Lathyrus sativus; assembly: GCA_963859935.3. Classification (NCBI taxonomy): domain Eukaryota; kingdom Viridiplantae; phylum Streptophyta; class Magnoliopsida; order Fabales; family Fabaceae; genus Lathyrus; species Lathyrus sativus. The sequence goes on from OZ012736.1 coordinate 514,161,668, forward strand.
TTTTCTAAAAACTAAAATCTACATAAGCAGAATGATACATATATATCTGATTTTCAGATTTTGTATGATACTACACTAGGTTAAACGAAAAGTTGTAAATCAAACTTTGCAACATCGATGAATTATTTCTTCGTAATAACTAATAATATGTTGGATAAATGCTGAGAAAGTTTACGAGAATCAATTCAATTTGGTCCGAAAAATACATAAACCCTAAGCCAATGTTAAAACATATTAAAACAAAGAAAGTGTCAGATTGTAATTCTGAAACCCTACCTTTGGGAAGAAGAGGCTGAGGAAGTGACGATGACGATAGCGGTGGTTGGACGACGGTGGGTTAGAGTCGATGGCCGGTGTGAGTGGAATGTGAACGGTAGCAAGCTAGGGCTTGCGTGTCTGCGGAATGGTTAATCGATAGTGAAGGAGAGACAAATAGGGCTTCTGTTTATTTCGTAGAACTTGTTTTGCTTTATTATAATTTTGGCCCAATAGATTTAACAATTTAGTACCCGTGGCTTTTTTTTAACAATTTTGCGGGTTGGGTTGAGTCTAATTTGATTTAATTCAATACTTGATTCAGAAAATTTTATCTCATTAGCGTACAATTATACTCATACCCCTACCCTAAAAATTTTTGGACCAAAATACCCTCGTATAAAAAGTTATATCGGAAGACTTTTTGGAAGTCTTTCGGTTCATGTTGTTCATATTTTTTTTTGGTTTGTTCACCGGAAGACTTTTTGAAAGTCTTCCGGTTCATTTTTTTTTTTAATTTTTTATTTTTTTAATATTTAAATTACAAATATATTTATTTTATTTACTTTATTTTAGTTCATTAATATATTTATTCTATTTACTCTATTTATTATGAATTTGTTATATTTATTCTATTTATTTATTTAATAATAATTATTTTATTAATTTGATTTTTTATTAATTTACTATATTTATTTACTTAATAATAATTACTCCATTAATTTAGGATTGTTTTTTTTAATCAATAAAAATAAAAATTGTTAACTAATTTATATATTGATTATGTTTTTTAAAGAAAAAAAATTAACTTTTAAAAGAAAAAAAAATAAAACAATACTAATTTTCTCAACTAAGTTGATAACAATACTAATTTTATTAACTAAATTATTTTCTCTTATCAATATATAAATTAGTTAACAACTTTTATTAAATAATTTTGTAAGTCATATCTATATTTTCACTTATTTGAATGATTTTTTTAATGTAGGTGTCAATAAAGAGATTGAAAATTAAAAACTAAAAAGAAAAGGCATAACTTGATATAAGATAAATGTAGGATGATGGGAATTTCAAAGTTATGAATATAAGTTAGGAAAAAATATTTCTGTATTGTATTTATAAATTTAATTAGAAGACCCATTTATTTTATTTATTTAATTATATTTAATTATATATATATATATATATATATATATATATATATATATATATATATATATATATATATATATATATATATATATATATATATATATATATATATATATATATATATATATATATATATATATATATATATATATATATATATATATATATATATATATTCTTCTAATATTTTTAAAATTTAAGTTATTAAATATTACTTCTTATATTTTTGTTGTTATAAGTTTTTCAAAAGAAATATTTCTTTATTTTACCTTGTCATAGAAATACTCAATATATTTTATTTATTAAAAGGACAAAATCATGTGATATGTCTGAAGAAAAAATGTGTTACTTCAATGATAAATTTATGAAGGCTAAAATACATTTGAAACACATGATTTGAACTATTAATTGTGACATATAAAATTAATTAACAACTTTTATTTTTTATTTTTCTTTTTTTAAAGAACACAATCAATATATAAATTAATTAACAACTTTTATTTTTATTGATTAAAAAAAACAATACCAAATTAGTAGAATAATTATTATTAAGTAAATAAATATAGTAAATTAATAAAAAAAATCAAATTAATAAAATAATTATTATTAAATAAATAAATAGAATAAATATAACAAATTATAGAATAAATAGAGTAAATAGAATAAATATATTAATTAACTAAAATAGAGTAAATAGAATAAATAAAGTAAATAGAATAAATATATTTGTAATTTGAATATTAAAAAAAATTAAAAAAAAAACATGAACCGGAAGACTTTCAAAAAGTCCAAAAAAAATATGAACCGGAAAACGAAAAAAAATGTGAACCAAAAGTCTTCCGGTAAAAAAAATTATAACTTTTTATACGAGGGTATTTTGGTCCAAAAAAATTTAATGTAGGGGTATGAGTATAATTGTAGGGGTATGGGGTAAAATTTCTCTTGATTCAATCAATATTTTTTTGCATTGGATGGAGTGTCCAACCCGTACTTTTAAGACTAAACTTGACCAAATCCAACTCGTTTACCAATAGGTTGTGTTGAGTCGGATTGGATTCGTGGATAATCTACTAAATATAATTTTCAAATTTTAAATAAAATATATCGATTTAATAAACACATTTATATTACAAAATCATTAAAAAGTCATAAACTTTTAATATTCAATGGTATTAAGTATAATTTAAAAGGTAAGATAGATCTCTATTTGAATAAATAAAGTTGATCTCTCAAATTTGATTTAGATTTAGACTTAGACTTTTATAATTAATAAAAACTATAATTATATTTTTTTAAAATATGCATGGTAAGAATTATGCTAGATAATTCATAAATAAAATAAAATAAAATAAAAATAGTGTGTGACATATCAATGGGTTGGGTTCGCGGGTTCGTGGGTTTAAAACTTCAAATTTGTTACTCGAATCAAATACCCATGAATTTGAATGAGTTGGTTCAGGTTGAACCCGTACATGATTGGGTTTGATAAAAATAAGGGTTGAATTGAGTTGGGTGAGTGGGTTCGCAAGTTGGCCAGTACCCATGAACACCCCTAATTTTATCTCATGTTTACCTGGCTTTTTTTAATTTTGTAATTCGTTTTTTTAGTGAAGAGTCGAAACCCAAAGAAAAAGATAACATAACAATCTATTTAGGACTAGAAACTCTAATTCTATAGTTAACAAAAGAAGAGAAATTTGAGTTGGAACTCGCTCATAAAATATCAAATTATGACATAAATCACATCCTATGTCGGCAAGGGCATCTGGACAAGTATTTGACTCACAGTAAGTATGAAAAACTTGCACATTTCAATCCAGTTTGATCAATTTTTGAATTTGTAGTATCAATCACATTGCAATTATACTATCCTGTCCAAAATCCAAATGTTTTAAACAACCACTTTGAAATCTATATGAAGTTCGATAGCTCAAAACTCAACCTCTTTTTCTAATCTTAATTCTTCAAGCACGTCCCAAAGTCCAACAATATACTCCTTTCGGTCTCAAATATAAGCAACAATTTTCTTTCCAATGATCTTAAATATAAGCAAAGATCACCTATAATTATAACATTCAATGTCACTATTTTAAATATATCCCTACTATTTTCATATTTCTATGCTTTTAACGATTTCTAAGATAAAAAGTAGGAGTAAAATTAGAAAGAGAATAAGACTTTAATGCATTAAGACATTTTTCTTCTAGGGAGAACTTTTTTTGTAAAGTTGCTTATATATGAGAACAGAGGGAGTGTTCACTACAAGAACCAAAATATCTTGTGAAGTCTCCGAGTCACTCACCTATACAACCTTTTAAAAGACCACCACATTTAGCTATTAGGTAATTCTTACTAGCTTCATTTGTTTTCAATCTCACCAACTTGAAGAAGGAGAAGTCCACCTTATTTTGTTTAGTCTCTTGAGTCAATCTCGCCAAAAAATACTCATGAACAACTTTAGTAACATGTCGCCACAAAATTTATGTTTAAAAAAATTATTATCATGTTGTTCTTTATTCCTCCACATGCAAAGTATATGGGAAGAGGTTGCCCAACATCCCATTCACGACGGATCTCCATTAATATCAAAATTCAAACGCAAATTAGTATTCACCCAAACTTTAATATTACTAGTGAAAAACCCCTCATATTCAACTAAACATGTTAATCCAAATAAAAGGATTCTTTGAAATGAATAACATTATCAATACTGATTAAAGTTTAAATAATATCTCTTCAGATTATAAAAAAGTTTTATTATATCATACTATTATAAAAAATAAAAAATAAATGGTGTATTTTATTAGATCTATTTTATAATTGTCTCTTATTAAAAAGAACTATCAAATATTCTATTTTTATCAAATATTAATGTAAAACAAATTTACATTTATTGGACATACTTTTTATTTTCTATTAATTCAATTAAAAAATATATATTTAATTAATTTATTAAATTTAAAATTAAGATATTAAAACTAAAAAATCTTTCAATTCATAGAATTGTTCACATATTTTTTAAACATACAAAATCTTTCAATTCATAAAATTATTCTCATTTTTCAAAAACCTAAAAAAATCAATCTCTTCAACTATCTATCTAAAACAATTAAATGACTTTAAGTTTCTTAAAATAACCTTCAGCATTTAAAATATTTACACTTTAAAATACTAAACTCATTTTTACCTATTTAACCCAAATGTTATAGTCATTCCTCTCTCTCTCTCTCTCTCTCTCTCTCTCTCTCTCTCTCTCTCTCTCTCTCTCTCTCTCTCTCTCTCTCTCTCTCTTATGGTCATCCCTACAAGCTTATGGGTGCCACACACTTGTGTACTTTTTGACAAGTACAATAATGCCAACCATGGGTTTCCGATGAACTAACATAGGCCATACCTTCCTCATTACCATTTTCACCACCTTCCCTTAACGATGGTCAACGAAACTTCACACCCATCGGTTAACACAAAAGCCGAAGGTTTTTTGGGTGGAGGAAGCTCTAGATTCTTTCGAACGAGATATGTTAGGCAAGTACTATCTACGAACGTGATATCTCCGGGGTCCTATGAAGTTAACCAAGGAGACTCAGGAGTCAATATCACTTTCTTTAGCAACGACACCACCAAAATCTCCCCTCATGATAACAATTGGGCAACATGTTCGACTGTCGATTCACTAGTGTGTCTAGGGTACTTAGTAAATTTTGGAACCATCCAACCTATGGGTAAATCAGTTTGTCGAACATATTTTGATAGAGGAGATATGAACTAATGCCTGTGAAGTCCCACGTTTAGGCCGTTTTGGGCCAAAATCTGTTCGATCATATTTACTATGTTATTATTCCCCTGTTAGTTGGAGTTTCCATGCTTATGAGTATTTGAAATAAATCGTTAGCGCTAAAGAAGATATTCTGGAAAAAAATGTTTTGATTTCAACAAAAAGTTGATGATGACATAGTCGAAGAAGACCCTTTACATAAAAGGAGATTTTGGTATGGGAATTAGAAATATTTTTGGTTTAGACTTAAGTTCGACAAAGTTCACTTGGAGTTGCGTTCGACGAGTGTAATTCAAACTAAGGCTAATAACTATTTTTTTTGCCTTATCCATTTCTTGAGAAGACACGTGGAAAGCTACAAGCAGTGAAGTCCATGCAATCGACAACATGACATCTTCTGGAGAAGAGATAGTTTATTACCGTTATTTTCGAATCATTATAATAGGGATCTTAATGATTGGATTTGTGTGTTCAATCTTGTACAAAAACTCAAATATTACTCAAAATATCTGTGTTGTTGAGAAACGAGTCCCTAAGTGAAATGTACGTGTGATCACCATTATTTTTACACTTTTTATCAAATCATTTAAGATTTTGTCATTTACATTTGTTGTAAATTTACTTTGAAGTTATTTACATTGCAATTTACATTTCTGCATTTCTTTACGAATTTTAACGTTACTTTTAACTAAAAGAACATTGTTGAAATATTCATAAGTAATAAAATTTGAAGAAAGTAAAAACACATGTCCTAGGATCAATCTAGTCGATCCTGCGAATAACCAAAAACATATAATTTGGAAGACTAACGCTTGTTTACCAATTTCGACGGTAAACATCCCCCCACAATTATTTTATTGGACATGTCTAGGAACTTGGTCAACATTTTGATTTATTTTGACAATCAAAGGTCTAGGGTTATTTTGGCCTATATGTTCTCCCTCTTCCATATTTAGGGGCAGTTCAAGTGGTCGAAACCCCTGATTCTGACCTACTATGGCTTGTGCTACCCCATTCTCAGGCGTCTCGACATGCCTAACATTTGATATCTTAGGGGTTGGTCGTGCCTGCACTTGAGGCGTGTCAGATAAGTCAGCAATTCAACCCATTTGATTTGCCAACAACTCATAAGTCTACTTTGTGTTTTTGCGATCAATGGGTTAAAAAGAGTTCCCATTTATTGGGTAAGAATATTAACTAATTCTAAATTACTCTCATCCATCTGTTGCCTTGTAGCCATCATGGAAGTAATATTTAAAGATGATTTTGTTTTAGGGATATAACTTATCCCTCCAGGTCGAACCATATTTTTAATGGTCGATGCCGAGACATTGCAAGGATTGTATGATGGCCATGTGGCCATTGCATTGTCATTAAAAGTTAACAAGTTCGTATGAAGGTTAGCCATCATTGACATTGGCATACCATAAGGATAATGTCTACCACTTATTGGCATTGAGAACCTAAATAAAGGTCTCACAATTGCAAGGTTAAAAAGAGCATTTCATGCTGTGGTGGGGGAGTTTCCCCCTGTGACGTTATTGGTGCAGCTGGCATCGTTGACACCACCGAAGTCGTTGTCATAACATGTATTGAGATAACTGCCTCTTCAACCGTCGATACAGTTGGTTGTTCTACTACATTATAGGAATTATTATGGGGAATGGTATTATTTACAAGAGAACGCGACATTTTCGGTAAAGACTTTCCACTTCTTAATCGCATCCAAACTCCCTAGAAAAATTCATGAATATAGAAAAGGTTTATAAGAGAAAATTATAAATATATGTAAAAGATAAATGTTTTAGCACATGTCCCTTTGAGCGTGCCAATTTGTTTACACCGAAAATTGGCAAACAACTATTAGTCTCTTTAATAAAGGTTACTTGCAGGATTAACTATAGAATCCTAGGACATAGTGCCAAAAATTTGTTTTATAGTTTTCAATTGAATAAATCCTAACTTCGACTTGGTCAAAATAGTGATAGAAAAAGGTTGTAGAGACGTATATTTCAACAGTATTGAAAGTAAAAATTGTTGTAAGAACCAAAAATATAAAGGCAATGCAATTGAGTAAAAATGAAAGTAAATGGGTAAGAAGAGTTAATTGGATTTAAAGACTTTGTATTAAAATAAAAGTGGTGTTTCAAGGTTCATACATTCTCTCAGTGGTAACTCTTTTTTTTAAACGCTGGTACTTCGAGTGTAAGTGAGATTTTGTAATGAAATAAACACCCCGAGCTCTACAAATGAAATTCCTATTTATACTAGTCCAAAATAACTGCTTCTAGCATTCACATCTTTAGCTTTCGCCACGTAGAAGCTTGCATGTACTCCGATTTTGCATTCTCCCCATGTGTCCTTCAGAATGGAACACAAAAATAATTATCTGTATTTGATCGTGATATTTGCACGCCCAAATAATTGCTTCTTCGACGCACTTGATGCTGTCGAGAACAGTGTTGTTGAAATGTTTCCAAAATGATATAGAGTGATCAGAATGGATCGTCTTAGCCTTTAATGTAGGGCAGAAACAATGGTTATAGGAGAGGAGGGGGTGTACCTACAAGGTACTCCGATGTCAAAGTAAGTTTTGGCTAGAGAAAAGGCAAGTACGAGTGTTTAGGTATGAGTTAAAATGATTAGGATACCTGACCCTCTCAAGAGAAAGCGTATTTATGTGATTCCCCCTAGCACGGGGCCAAGGTCTACCATGTGACCGAAATATTTGTTCAGCCAAAGGGGGATTGCCAGGTGGAAGATCTAGCGCGTGATCTTTGACTTGGTGCAACTGTCCCCGTGACTTTCGAATGAGCAGTTGGTCGCGTGAATTGTCAAGCGCGTGAGGGGGACAACAACTATATGCTCCAACTGTCATATTGTTCCCAACGGTTATATTGTTCCCAACGACTAGATTGTCCTAATCCCTTTATTAGGCATGGCCTCAAGCTAAACTGGATTGGGCCTTACCCAACTGTGGGGCATGTGCCTGTCCAGTCCAAAACAGGAGCCCCCCAAGTCGTTTTTTTGAGGTGAGGAGTAATGACTTGAGTTACCCTATCTGGTCAACCAAGCGGCAAGAACCATATTGCAGGGAGGTCTTTGAGGTTGTCATTATTTGAACAAAAGACTTCGGGGACGCGCATGCGCGTATCATATGATTAGTATGGCCGACTACTGATTGCGCACAACCTCCTTGGAGGTGCAAGGGCGTGGTCGAATATGAAAGGTGCGTTTTACGTCGATCAGACTTGTTCTTAAGATGCATAAAATGTCGACGAGACTTCTGCTCGGGTGCTATTTGGGGACATTATCAAGGAGAATGTGCCCGCGGGGAGCGGAGGAACTTGTTATTTCACAAGCATGTGAAGGGTCAATTTTGAAAGTGCCAACTGACATCTTCCTCTTTTGCCACGTGTGAAGGCGTAGTTAATTTTGTTAAGGCCTAGGAGGTCTAGAAGGCTAGGCAATGATAACTTTTTGCCCTTTGCGCTTCCTTATGCGAGGAAAAAATTTATATAACGGGGGAAGAAGATTCATTTTTACTTCACAAAAATCTCTCTCCTCTTATCCTTTTGCTCTGCAACAATTGTCCGTCGCCGGAGCATTCTTCGTTGTCGTTAGTCATCCTTGTCTTTTTCCAGATCTTCATCTCCAACCTCCTTATCCAAGTAATTTTTTCATCCTTGCTGTTAGAATGTATGAATTTCTGGAATTTTAGCTTGAGTTTCCCGACCTTCATGAATTTTCCTGTTGAAGTTTATGCGTTTCCAAATGAACACATGAATTTCCTAGGAAAATCATGAAGGCCTTGAAGAACATGAATCTATGATGTTGTGTATGTCTGTAGATCTTCCTAGGTTTTTGTGTGAAATGTTTCATATTTGTAGTTTTGCATAAGGTATTCTCGACGTTGAGGTTTTTGTTCTTAGGTGTCCGACAAGTCATAGCAGTCGCAGGGCTTATCCCCTTTAGGGTCTTTACAAGTCACGAGGACTTGTCCCCATTTTCGAGAAGGGGTTTCGTCGAGGCCTCTTACCGTTTATAAGGGCTTGAGTCGAGGAGACATCCTCGCACTTAATCCTCTCCCTTTCACTTGATTTATGGTGGAAGGGTGGATTTGCTCTTCGTCGAATTCATTTTTGCTTCCTCTGCTTTTCAGGTGAAATGGCTGATCAAAATGAAGGAACTGTCCCCGAAGTTGAAGCGACTGCTAATGAGGATGTGCCTCCCATCAAATATGCCAACATGCGGGTTTCTCAAGGGGACCTTAGTTGGATTTCCCACGAGTCTCTAGCGACCAAATAGGCCTTTACCGAGGAGGAGGCTAGTACTTTCGATCTCCTCGAAGATAGAGCCAAAGATGCGCCCATGAGTTGAAGGGCGATTAGTCCAACAGAGAATGACCGGATATGCTCAGTGTATCTGGGGAGAAGACTCCTAATGTACAAATTTGCTTTTAGGGAGGCAGGATATCGTCTGCTATTTATAGATTTCTAAGGGGCGATATTTTGTCATCTCGAATTGTGTCCTGCCCAACTTCACCCGAATGCTCTGATGTTCATTCGGGGCTTTTGTGCTAGTATGTTGTTGTCTTATGATCGGGGCTACTGTGGAGCTCTTCTTCTGCATCTTTCTGCTACAGAGGAGCACCGCTGAGTCAAAGCAAAATTAGGTGTCTTTTAAATAGCAGAGCAGACTGTTTTTTCCCTATTTGGAGTCTGTCCGAAATTTCAAGTTCAGGTTTATGGTTGTAAAGCCTTTTTTAGAGGCGGTTAAGAGTTCTCTGGTCACCATGGAGACTATGGTTAAGGATGTTCGGGAGGTGGTGCGGCCTGTATCGAAGTTTCCGCTAGAGTGGTGTATGCCCATTTTAGATATAGGACCGACCATTTCCTTGTGAAGCACGACCAATTGTGCGTCGATTACAGCAAATCTCTTCGAGCGTTGACAACGTTCATGGAGAGTTTCGCCCATGCCATTGTGGTGGACAAGGATGGTAACCTCTTTTATGCTAAGGACAGGGAGCCTGCTCGGGCGGACCGTTACATAAACACTAAAGCCCTCATCGACTGTGAAACTGAGGCCGATGCTTTTAAACTTTTAGGTACAAATGATTGATTTTGATTGCACTTCTTGATGTTTTGATGTCGGGTTAACTCCTTTTTTTCCTTCCTTTATAGGAAAAATGTCGAACTTGCGTGAGCGCCTTGTCAAGTCCGCCGCAGCAAAAAATTTCAAGAAGGTTTCGACTACAAGGGTGGATACAATCAGACAACAAGTTGTCATACCCCAAATTTGTCCTACCTTTTTGAAAATTTTCATTTACCCGACTTTATTTTTCAATTCGTATCGCTTTTACGGCGTAACGTATTTTTCGGCAAAAATAAACTCTTTCACCTTTTTAGCCCAATAAATTTGTACCACATGGCATCTTTTTATTTATTATTTATGTTTTAACATTTTATTATTAATTGATTAATTAGTTTTAATAGGATAGAATTATAATTATCTTTTATTTATAAGAATAGAATTTTTTTTTAACTAGGAATAGGATCTTTTTTTTTTATTAATTAATTTAGAATTTAATTTAAAGAAAATAGAGTTAGTTTTTTTTAATTAATTAAAATTAGTTAGAATAGAAAATAGGTTTATTAATTTAATTTATTAAACAGAAAAATTTTAAAAAAAAGTGAAAACAGAAGAAGAAAGAGGGAAGCACGGGAAGTGAGAAGGGAAAATTAGGGTTGGAGATTAGGGTAAAAATTGGGGGGATAAATGGTTTCGGTTACTGCTCATCAAAGGGGGGGAGAAAACCCTAATTTCGGAGACTGTTCATCATCTCCTCAAAACAAAACGGCCGCAGCCACCCACACACAGCTGCCAAACCCTAAAAATCGGCCACCAACCATCATCATCATCTCAACACCATCACCGTCTTCCCGACTACCCTTTCTTCATCTCTCTTCGCCTCTCAAAACTCACATTGCGGTAGAACTTCTTCTTCCCCGAAACCCATAACTAATAACCTCACCAAGTCCGAGCACCACCGTTCAAGCTCGCACCAAATCCGTCGTCCAAATCCCACAAATGTCAAATCTGCTGTGAACCTTTTGAATACACCGTGAACCTTCAAATGACTTCATTTACGACAAACCTCAATCACCAAAAAAAACAAAATCCAAACTCACCACTACATTCATGCATTCACCAGCTGTGTTCATGGTTCCGTCATCCAAAGCGACAATAAAAGTGACTCCAATGTAGAGGTAATTTGAATTCCCCACTGGGTTGATTTGGTCTGTGCGTTAATTTCCTCGTTCAACAAATTCAGTGTTTCAAAGTCGGCGTCGGTTTGGTGGAAACAGAGCAACAACATCTTAGAAAGCTCAAACATTAATTGGTTATCACAGCTTTGATGTCGTCGGTTTCCAGTTTTTGAAGCCAAAACACAGTAGCGCTCTGCTACTTCAATAATATCCGCATTCTACAATCAACTCGGTGCAAGCTATGCAAATCGTGTTTCGTCTTTGTCTGTCATAACTGAAACTTCTAGTAGTGAAAGTGGGCATCCAAGAGGAATAGAGTGGTCTAAGTTCTCGGAGGTACTGAATGTTCAACCGTCACCCATTGATAGCAGCCATCATCTTCCACCTATCTCTTCACTCTTGCGCCAAAACTGTTCGACCAAATTCCCCAACCAAAACTTTTCTAATCAATACAAGATGTACGTCGTTAAGAGAGACGGACGTCAAGAGACTGTTCATTTCGATAAGATTACGGCGCGGTTGAAGAAACTCAGTTACGGTTTGAGCACTGAGCATTGTGACCTGGTTTTGGTTTCTCAGAAGGTTTGTGTCGGTGTTTATAGAGGTGTGACTACTAGTCAACTCGATGAATTGGCCACTGAAACCGCCGCCGGCATGACTGCTAACCACCCTGATTATGCTTCTCTTGCTGCTAGAATTGTCGTTTCGAATCTGCATAAGAACACTAAGAAGTCGTTTTCGGAAACTGTGAAGATTATGTACAATCATTTCAACACTAGATCTTGGAAGAAAGCTCCTTTGATTGCTGATGATGTCTATGAAATAATTATGGAGAATGCGGCTCGATTGGACAGTGAGATAATTTATGACAGGGATTTTGACTATGATTACTTTGGGTCCAAAACCCTCGAGAGGTCTTATCTGTTGAAAGTTGATGGGACTGTTGTTGAAAGGCCTCAACATATGATAATGAGGGTTTCTGTTGGAATTCACAAGCATGATATTGAATCTGCTGTTAAAACTTATCATTTGATGTCTCAGAGGTGGTTTACTCATGCTTCTCCAACTCTTTTCAATGCTGGGACTCCTCGGCCTCAATTGAGCAGTTGCTTCTTGATATGCATGAAAGATGATAGTATTGAGGGGATTTATGATACATTGAAGGAGTGTGCTGTCATTAGTAAATCTGCAGCAGGAATATTCAAAACTGACGACTGACTAAGCAGTAGCACACACACCTTAGCAGATCAACGAATTCAACTCACGCTTTCGCATCTGATTTTGACTGAGGAATGATGAACAGGTGTAGCTTTCGGTTTTGAGATGATTGGTTAATTTTGCAGCATTTGGTTATAGTTATATATGTTAACTTTGTGTGTTGAAGTGACTTATTATTATGACAGAAACATGTATCATTTTGGATTAGTATATGACACTGCATCATGCTATGATTTTGTGTATGAATGTGGTATGGATGTTACACGAGGCTGCCGCTGAAATTAATCCTTGGAAATCGGTATTTCGGCAATAGTTTTAACCTTTCAGTCAACAACAAAAACAAGGCGTGGTAACGGTAGCAGCATCACTTTGGCTGTTATCCTAATGCTGCTACTTGAGTTGTGTAAAACATGCTTTTATGGTCTGTTGCATCCTCAACGGCGGTAATGGTTACGATGGCATTGGAGCATAGAATTACAATAGCATGTGATGTGATACAGTGAAAACAACAACAATAACATCTCACGATGAACGTGTTTCGAGGCCTCCCATTTCAAGTGTTATTGAAGAAGGAAAACAAGAGATTGTAGAAATGTCATCAAAATCTCCTTCAATGTCGTCCTTATAATTTTTTGTGCTTGATGTCATTTCGGAATGTTGAGTTTCAGGTTGGAGATTTGGTTCGAACGAGACTTTCGGACATTGCCGTTGTTAGGACGATGCAATCCTCAAATCATCGCTACACATTGTTTCTACAAAAGTGTTGTTCGAAAAGTCAGTGACAACTTCTATTCACCACTGTGTTCCGCCACCGCTTCTAATAAACCACTGCCGTGATTTCTTTTTCTTGAACCAACATCAAGATCTCCATCAGCATCACCGTCACGATTTAAAATTAGTATTTATGTTTAATGTTATGGTATATTGTTGAGTTTCAGGTTCAATCTCTGGCAGAACGACTTGGTCTGAATAGAGCGGTTTCTTCGACAGACCCTTCTCATCGCAGCTCCATTGGCAATAAGATCTATGGTCCTAGCACGCTTCCTGTGATCGATTTGAATCCAAGCATCTGTTTTACAGAAAGGATAACAGAGAAGTCGCGATGTCGTCGGTTTCAATTACGTTAACAAAGGTTGTTGAAGCTGCCGAAGCCACCATTAATCAGTAGGACAGCAGGGATTGACGAGGGATCCAATAATGAGAGCTGCATAATGATTTCACCAAGGACAAATAATTGGATTCGACAACATAAAGCTACCACCGCAACACTCCTCCAACAGCAACAACTCATGTTCAACTTCTCCAACTAACGATGCCGAAACTCAGTTTCACTTCTTTCTAACAACAACGATAGCGTTTCGATTCAGGGAATTGCTCTGGTTACGGGATGAAGCAAGATTGGAAGTCATACACAGTTCACAAGAAGGTCGGTGTTTGAAATTCTTGATGTAGGTTCAGAGCTACACCGATTCTGTGATCTGAATGATTTAAAAGGGTTACAAATCGGATCCGAAAGGCTTGGATGTCTGTTGCGGTATTTGTTTATGTGTGGCAAGCTCCCGGAGAGAAAGAAGCAAGAAGAGTGAATGGGTTATGTATACGCTTAGTTTTTCTTCGTTTTCAATTCTTGTCTTGATTTCCTGTTCTGTTTGGGTATGCTTCCATTTATGTGCAGGTTGTGAATTGATTCAAGAGCTGACCCCTAGTTGGTCTCGACATGATGCCCTAGAATTCCATCTGTCAAAGCACATTTTCATGACACCAGTTGTTCATCCGTGTGACTCAACGACAACAACGAACAGGAAAGCTTTCGAAACAAATTGCAAAGATTGACCAGAAAGGAAAACCCTAGCTTAAATGGTTCAACTCAAAGGCCTGGCAAAGAGAAAGTACAAGAGTTTCGGGGACCGCTCAAAGTCTTGTACCACAAGGAAAAGATTGAGTTTTTGGCGGATGAAGTACCTTTATCCTCTGATAATCATGTTGAAACTACCACTTCAAGAGGAAAGCTGGAAGAAAAGTCCAAAAGGGTTGTATCTGCTGAAGAGACCTCGAAAATCCACTTTGGAGAATATCCCGTGGGCATTGAGGAATATGATGACATCCACCTTTGGGTTCCTAGAGGACAACCAACAATACCCAGGGAACCATGTCGGAAGCCTTGGATTGCTCCCTATGCAAATCAATGAGCGTATGGCCAAGGAAATCAGGATCCACGCCAAAATCAACACAGGCCTCGCAACAATTTGGGAAGAAGGAACGCTCCTCTTCACCCAATTCCTGTATCGCACACTCAACTTCTGCCACATTTGATTCGAAATTCACTAGTGGAACCTAAATCTCTCAAGCCAGTGCCAGAACCATACGCTCCTGGGTATGATCCCAATGCATATTGTGGATACCATGCTGGATCAATGGGGCATTCGACAGAAGATTGCAAAGCTTTTCAGGCTAGGGTGCAACAATTGATTGACGAGGGATGCATATCCTTTCAAGAAGGGAGTTTGGTTGTACGTATCCGCCTCGCGCCTGAATGAGATCGAAGACTTCAAGACGCATCTTCTCAAAGACAACTGATCAA
Organism: Lathyrus sativus; assembly: GCA_963859935.3. Taxonomy (NCBI): domain Eukaryota; kingdom Viridiplantae; phylum Streptophyta; class Magnoliopsida; order Fabales; family Fabaceae; genus Lathyrus; species Lathyrus sativus. Next base: position 514,176,918 of record OZ012736.1, read on the forward strand.
GCAAGAAAAGCCCAGTTCCTCCATGTTGGCATTTTTTAGATCATGTTTTTTTATGCAATTGTAGTTTCTTTTTTGTTAATTACTACTTGCTTTTAGACATTGTTTCGTATTAATGGTATTGTTAATGTGATAATCCTGCATGTTTTGATCAAATCCATTCGTATTCACTCACAGTTTCTCATTTATTGCAAAAATCACAAAAATATTTCACTTCCTTTGTCGCAATGCTGTTTTGAGGGAGGATGACGAAAACAAAATACCCATAATTGCTGATAAGTATGCTTGTGGATAAAATCACGCCGAGGATGTACAGGCATTGCTTCAAATTCCCAAACACTGAAGAGATAAGGAGTTAGTCCCTAGTTAACCACTTCGAGCCTAGAAGTAGGAGTTTCCTTCGGATTTCTAAACCCTTACACTTAACCTGGGGTATGGGTAGTATTCAGTTAACTTGATTACGCACTCGAATCACGAAAGAAAACCCAAATACAAGATGTTTGTTCATCAATAACCCTTGACATGGCAGTCACAAACCAAAAAAATTAAAAGTCGGCTAAGTCGAACACCTTAAAAGGAGACTTAGGCAAAAATCAAGGCAATCCCGATGGACTTGAAGAACAAAATCAGTCCATGCAAAAGTTAGGGATCAAAATAAAAATCAAAAGAGGTCCTCAAATCCTCAACAAAAACACAATAAGATTCAGTGACCACCATATCAAGAATCAAAAGGGTCACAAACATCCAAAACAAAATAAGATGGCTGCCATTTCAAGCAAACTTTGAACCATCAAGTTTACATCGTCAAGCAGGTGCAAAATTAATTGAACGTAGGTATGGAGATCATTACGAAGAAGGGGTGGGTACAAATAATACTTTGAGCCTAATATCCTTTATTTCTATAACCTTGAACCAGACCACGTTACAACCCTCGAAAGACCTAATTGAGGCGAGGTTTATTCTGAAAGCATACTACAGCAAGGTTGCGTAAACTGACTCCTACATATTTGCTAATTTTATGTATTGGTGTCATATTCTTACTATATCTTTCACACCAATTAAATCAGCATTGCGTTCGGATTAATAGTCCACTCGTCACACATTTTCACATCATTCCCAATAATTGATATTTTCAAAACTTACATGAATGTCGCATTAAAATTACCATTTTTGAATGAACAATTTTAAACTGCAAATCAGTACTTGACATTATAGAAATTCCAACAAAGTGCAGTCAAAGAGGAACTTGATCGCTCATTGGTGTTGACCTGAATCAAGACTTTCTCATAACCCTACGAATCTGGGGGCAAGTCCTCTTGAGGTTTAAACCGGGGCAAACCACTTCAAGGTCCAGACACTGGGGCAAAATGGGTTCAAGCCATATCCTGGTATAATCATCGCCAAAGTTCTCATCCCAGAAGAAAATCCTTCAAATACCCCGTAAACTGGGGCAGACCATTTGAACTGGGGCAGACCATTTGAACTGGGGCAGATTAGCTGAACAGGGGCAATTTCCCTTCACGCTTTCAAATTTGATCAAGTTGACCACACCAGACACCAGTAATGGTTAGGGTCCATAAACGTCAAAAGCCTTGGGGCAGAGCAAAAGCACGACTAACACACATTGGTTAAGTCGCTACGCTCACGCAATCTATATGCATTGGTTAAGTCGCTACGCTCACGCAATCTATATGCATTGGTTAAGTCGCTACGCTAGCACGAGTAGCACGCATTGGTTAAGTCGCTACGCTCGCGCAGTCAACATGCTTTGGATAAGTCGCTACGCTCAACATTCGTAAGCCGTCATGACATATCAGCTAGAAGCGAGGTTCTTACAAGAACAAGAATACCACTTCTGCAAAGGATCCAACTTGGAGCACCAAGTGTATCCATATCTGTCTTCTGATTGTGGCGCTATCATATACCATGTGTTAGGAAGTCAAATCCTTTTACCAATAAAAGTCCAATCTCTCTTGGCATGTCCTTAAAGTCCAATCTTTTATTGGCAACTACAAAAAGCCACTCCAATTGGCACCTTCAATTCACCCTAAAAGTCCAGTCTTCATTGGCAACCACTAAAAGTCCACCCTCGATGGCATCCTCATAAAACCAAAGTCCAAATCCATTTGGCAACCACCGAATCCAGTCCCTGGTGATATCCCCGACAAGATTTTATCCCCAGCATACCTGATCATTTGCATTATCATAAGCACGACATACAATATCACATCATATCATAGTCATATCGAGCATTAGCATATCATTTGCATTCGCATCTTGCACTCCCTAGCAGTTGCATCTTGGTTGCATGTTTATGTATCATAACGCATATCATCGCCATCACCATTAACATGGCATAACAACATAGCAGGATCCAGGATCAGTTTGTAAACATCTTGGCCAGTCCTCCGGTGAAGTTGGCAGTAGTGAATCTGAAAAGAGTTGTTACTCCGCGAGTTCAGGGAATTCTAATCTCCAACAAGTCATTTTTCAACCATGCAGTTGATAATGATAGTCCCCGGTGACCGTTGCTCTTATGGCTCCCCAAGCAGAGGTTATCTTAAAAAGTTTCTTGAAGAATTTATCGCTCGAGATACTGCTTTGGTATCATCGAAGAGCCTTAATGGATAAGGTGCTGCTTCGACCACCCGAAGAATCTCAAGTTTTGTTCGAGACACTGTTTGGTATCATCGAAGAACCTTATGGGATAAGGGACTGCTTCGACCACCCGAAGAATCTCAAGTTTTGATCAGAGATACTGCTTTGGTATCATCGAAGAGCCTTAATGGATAAGGTGCTGCTTCGACCACCCGAAGAATCTCAAGTTTTGTTCGAGATACTGCTTTGGTATCATCGAAGAACCTTATGGGATAAGGTGTTGCTTCGACCACCCGAAGAATCTCAAGTGTTCAGAGATACTACTTTGGTATCATCGAAGAATCTTATTGGATAAGATGCTGCTTCGACCACCCGAAGAATCTCAAGTGTTCAGAGATACTGCTTTGGTATCATTAAAGAATCTTATTGGATAAGATGCTGCTTCGACCACCCGAAGAATCTCAAGTGTTCAGAGATACTGCTTTGGTATCATCGAAGAATCTTATTGGATAAGATGCTGCTTCGACCACCCGAAGAATCTCAAGTGTTCAGAGATACTGCTTTGGTATCATCGAAGAATCTTATTGGATAAGATGCTGCTTCGACCACCCAAAGAATCTCAAGTGTTCAGAGATACTGCTTTGGTATCATCGAAGAATCTTATTGGATAAGAGGTTGCTTCGACCACCCGAAGAATCTCATGTGTTTAGAGATACTGCTTTGGTATCATCGAAGAACCTTATTGGATAATGGACTGCTTCGACCACCCGAAGAATCTCAAGTTTTGATCAGAGATACTGCTTTGGTATCATCGAAGAGCCTTAATGGATAAGGTGCTGCTTTGACCACCCGAAGAATCTCAAGTTTTGTTCGAGATACTGCTTTGGTATCGTCGAAGAGCCTTAATGGATAAGGTGCTGCTTCGACCACCCGAAGAATCACAAGTTTTATTCGAGATACTGATTTGGTATCATTGAAGAACCTTATGGGATAAGGGACTGCTTCGACCACCCGAAGAATCTCAAGTTTTGATCAGAGATACTGCTTTGGTATCATCGAAGAACCTTATGGGATAAGGGACTGCTTCGACCACCCGAAGAATCTCAAATTTTCAGAGATACTGCTTTGGTATCATCGAAGAACCTTATGGGATAAGGGACTGCTTCGACCACCCGAAGAATCTCATTTGTTTAGAGATACTGCTTTGGTATCATCGAAGAGCCTTAATGGATAAGGTGTTGCTTTGACCACCCGAAGAATCTCAAGTTGTGTTCAGAGATACTGCTTTGGTATCATCGAAGAGCCTTAATGGATAAGGTGCTGCTTCGACCACCCGAAGAATCTCAAGTTTTGTTCGAGATACTGCTTTGGTATCATCGAAGAGCCTTAATGGATAAGGTGTTGCTTCGACCACCCGAAGAATCTCAAGTTTTGTTCGAGATACTGCTTTGGTATCGTCGAAGAGCCTTAATGGATAAGGTGCTGCTTCGACCACCCGAAGAATCACAAGTTTTGATCGTTTTATACCGCTTTGGTATCATCGAAGAACCTTAACGGATGAGGGACTACTTCGACCACCCAAAGAGGCTTGGTTATACTACTCTGATATCACGAAGGACCTTAACGAATGAGGGACTGCTTCGACCACCCAGAGAATATCAGGTTATCTCGTTCATCTATTTTGCATCTTGTCATCCCGTTCAGGTATATCCTATCTCTTTGCATTTGTACTTGCTTGTCGGACAAATTTTGGGGTCTTCTTGTATCTAATTGTCTTCCACCCTAAAATGAACGCCTTGCAGCAGTTCATTCTCTCAGGTTTAAGGCAATTAGATAAGGGCATCTGTCATACCCCAAATTTGTCCTACCTTTTTGAAAATTTTCATTTACCCGACTTTATTTTTCAATTCGTATCGCTTTTACGGCGTAACGTATTTTTCGGCAAAAATAAACTCTTTCACCTTTTTAGCCCAATAAATTTGCACCACATGGCATCTTTTTATTTATTATTTATGTTTTAACATTTTATTATTAATTGATTAATTAGTTTTAATAGGATAGAATTATAATTATCTTTTATTTATAAGAATAGAATTTTTTTTTAACTAGGAATAAGATCTTTTTTTTATTAATTAATTTAGAATTTAATTTAAAGAAAATAGAGTTAGTTTTTTTTAATTAATTAAAATTAGTTAGAATAGAAAATAGGTTTATTAATTTAATTTATTAAACAGAAAAATTAAAAAAAAAAGGTGAAAACAGAAGAAGAAAGAGGGAAGCACGGGGAGTGAGAAGGGAAAATTAGGGTTGGAGATTAGGGTAAAAATTGAGGGGATAAATGGTTTCGGTTACTTTTCATCAAAGGGGGGGAGAAAACCCTAATTTCGGAGACTGTTCATCATCTCCTCAAAACAAAACGGCCGCAGCCACCCACATACAACCGCCAAACCCTAAAAATCGGCCACCAACCATCATCATCATCTCAACACCATCACCGTCTTCCCGACCACCCTTTCTTCATCTCCCTTCGCCTCTCAAAACTCACATTGCGGTAGAACTTCTTCTTCCCCGAAACCCATAACTAATAACCTCACCAAGTCCGAGCACCACCGTTCAAGCTCGCACCAAATCCGTCGTCCAAATCCCACAAATGTCAAATCTGCTGTGAACCTTTTGAATACACCGTGAACCTTCAAATGACTTCCTTTACGACAAACCTCAATCACCAAAAAAAACAAAATCCAAACTCACCACTACATTCATGCATTCACCAGCTGTGTTCATGGTTCTGTCATCCAAAGCGACAATAAAAGTGACTCCAATGTAGAGGTAATTTGAATTCCCCGCTGGGTTGATTTGGTCTGTGCGTTAATTTCCTCGTTCAACAAATTCAGTGTTTCAAAGTCGGCGTCGGTTTGGTGGAAACAGAGCAACAACATCTTAGAAAGCTCAAACATTAATTGGTTATAACAACTTTGATGTCGTCGGTTTCCAGTTTTTGAAGCCAAAACACAGTAGCGCTCTGCTACTTCAATAATATCCGTATTCTACAATCAACTCGATGCAAGCTATGCAAATCGTGTTTCGTCTTTGTCTGTCATAACTGAAACTTCTAGTAGTGAAAGTGGGCATCCAAGAGGAATAGAGTGGTCTAAGTTCTCGGAGGTACTGAATGTTCGACCGTCACCCATTGATAGCAGCCATCATCTTCCACCAATCTCTTCACTCTTGCGCCAAAACTGTTCGACCAAATTCCCCAACCAAAACTTTTCTAATCAATACAAGATGTACGTCGTTAAGAGAGACGGACGTCAAGAGACTGTTCATTTCGATAAGATTACGGCGCGGTTGAAGAAACTCAATTACGGTTTGAGCATTGAGCATTGTGACCTGGTTTTGGTTTCTCAGAAGGTTTGTGCCGGTGTTTACAGAGGTGTGACTACTAGTCAACTCGATGAATTGGCCCCTGAAACCGCCGTCGGCATGACTGCTAACCATCCTGATTATGCTTCTCTTGCTGCTAGAATTGTCGTTTCGAATCTGCATAAGAACACTAAGAAGTCGTTTTCGGAAACTGTGAAGATTATTGTTGCGGTGAAAATTTGATATCAAGCTATTAATTAACTTGAACCTTATTTCTTTTACAACCGGTCTTTAATTTATCCAAAGGATAGGTCTAAAGAAAGAAAGAACCTTTTGCGCGATGTGACAACAACGTTTTTAAGAGATTCGGGGATTCGGGGGTTGGTTATATCTAGGGAAGGTATTAGCACCCTAAATATCTGTAGTACTCTACAGGAACCTTTTGTTCAATTACTTGCTAGGTTGTGAAACATGCATTGGTTTAATTTGGGAATAAAAGTAAAATAAAGGCCTAAGTGGTTTTCTAAGTTTGCTCGCAAAGGTATCGCACCTTCTGCCTACGTATCCTGACTAGGATAGAATCAGAGCAATCGTAGTTCACCTCACAAGGGAAAAGAACACTTGATGACGATCAAGGTTCAAAGGGGAACAAACATGACAATGTTTGTGTGGAGTTTGACAAAACTCCCTAAGCTACATTGAAGGGGGAAATAAGAAATCATGACGATGATTCTTACACAGAGTTGACGAACTCTGTCCTAGGGTTCTAGGTGAAGAACACTCCTAGTACGGGTAGGTATCGTAGACTTCAAGCAAAGTCTAAAAGTTATGAAATTAGGTTTAGAGTGACTTGACAAAGTCGGGGGTATGTTTGAATTTAGTCCAAGACATTGATTGTCAACAGGACAGACTTTTCCTTTGGAGGATAGTATATCGGCGATTGGACGAGCTTCGTCGCTCGGGGATCACATACAGACATTACAAGAGCAAATATTACAACATACAAATAAATTAATTATTACAACCATATCGAATAATTAAAATGAAAAGCAGAAATGATAAAAAAAACAGCAGTTTTATTATGTAACGACAGTCTGTACCTGAAACGACTGTTAGCGTACAGATGAAAATAAAAGATAATAATTCAAAGAAAATATTTCAACATGTTGACAAGCATATTAAAACATGATAACAATCAAAATTCCCGAGAAAATGCAAGTGGAATGCTCTTAATTTTCATCTGCAACTGATTAGGGCTAATACCGTCAGTGCGCGGATTGCGCGAAATAAAAAGTGATCAAACATGAAAATTAATTACACATTATGAAACTACATTTTAAAACAAGCATAACAAACAAAGAACGGATGAAAAACGATAAAATATGAGAAAGTTACGATGCGTTGAAGTTTCGAAATCAGTACTGTCAGTGCGCGGATCGCGCAAAATAAAAAGTGATCAAACATGAAAATTAATTACACATTATGAAACTACATTTTAAAACAAGCATAACAAAAAAAGAACGGATGAAAAACGATAAAATATGAGAAAGTTATGATGCGTTGAAGTTTCGAAATCAGTACTGTCAGTGCGGGAAAAGTACACTGTCTAGTCAAATACGGTTTGTATCATAACTTTTTAACCGTTTATCGAAACGAGACAAAATTTATATGGATTTGGGGTAGAATGATGAGAGGAAGAGGATGGTGATGTTAGTTTTTACAAACTGTTCACCTAGTGAAAAAAACGCTGACTGGTGTGTGTGTTTGTTTTGAATGCATGGAAACATAATCGAAACCAAATACGTTTTATACCGTATCTCACTAACCGCTCATCGGATCGAGACAAATTTTATATGTAAATTGGGTAGAAAAATGAGAGGAAGATGATGGTGGTGTTAGTTTTCTGAGATTCATTTTCCTGTGAAAAAAACGATAGCTGGTGTGTTTCATGGCTTAAGCTTGCAAATTGATATGAAAAACTTGATATACACATGCTACAAGTCAAGTAGGGTCACATACACATTACATATATCATATATAACAGATAGCAAGCAAGTTTGAAGCCAAGGCATGAGTAAATATGACAGTTGTATGTAAGTTGTAAATTACATGACATAACAATGCATGATGAGGTGATTTTTGGATTCTGAGTGTTTCAAGTGATTTCAATCATTCTAACAGTTCAATCATGTCATATTAAGTGTGTGTAAATGGAAAAATTAGAACTGGAACACATGTACAAGCATGTAGCACTCAATTTGCAAGTTGAAGCAATTATGTGTATATGAAGCATTTGATGGTGCATTTCTTTGTGCAGGTCAGTTTTAGTGTTTTGAATCATGTATACATGTTATATGTGATCATGTGCAGCTGTATAGACAACTAGATAGCAAGTATAAACAAGTGTGTTCAAGTTGGTATACAAGCATGAGGCATTTTTGCAAAGATGTGAACAATTATGCATGATAAATCACATATGAAGTTTCAGTTTGAATTTGGTCAGTTTAATCATTTAGACAGCATGAATACATGATATTATGATGATCCAAACATTAAAAATCCATAGAAAGCAACTGTCATGAAGTATGTCATAGCATTTGCAAGTTGTAAACATAACAATGCACATGAGGAGGCAAAACTTGACACAATGGTTTCTAACACCAAATGAGCATTCAAACACATTACATATATTCAATATAAGGTGTCTAATGTATTAGTTTTGACAGAAAACAAACATAGGCAAGAAATCATGTTTTTGTGCTTTATGTGCATTTTGTGTCATTTGGCCAATATGCATAATCATGGATAGATGAAGTTCTAACTCAAATTGAACCAAGTTAATCATTTAGACAGCATAATATCATGATATTGAGATGGTCTAAGTCTTAACATTCCACAGAAAATACATATAATGCAATATGTTATATAATTTGCAATTTGTTCAAGTAATAATGCACATGAGAGCATGAAACTTGATGCAAGGATTTCTAATACTAAATGACCATTCAAACACATCAAATATGATTAATATGAGGTGTATAGGGTACCTGTTTTGACAGCAAACAAGTTATGTGCAAAAATCAAGTTTTGGTGCTTCCTTGAACTTTAAGAAACAAGCCACATGAGAGGTCAAGATGAATTCTGTCAACTTCTGATGGCTAATGATGGTTTAGACAGCTTGGATATATGATATTTGATGTGTCCAAGAGTTCAAAACATTAACAAGATGCTTGGAACAAGTTTTGGTGAGTTTTATGGACTTTGGTCAAAGTAAGCTCCATGGTAAGTTGACTTTTTGATTTCTTGAGTTTTTGAGTGATCTAATGGTTGGTACACCTCATATATATGATTTAGAGAGTGTATGGATGGTTGTTTGAGGTTTGGAATGCATAGAATTCAAAGTAGCATCAAAAGTGCAAATGCTGATTTTGGGGCATTCTTGACAACTTTGGAGATTTTGCAATTTGTGAATGAGAGAGAGGTATAGTGAGATGCTTGCTTCTAACAAGTTTTCAGAATCATGTTGAGGTCCATAATGAGGAATTTGAGGTCTCTATTTATAGAAAAAATGAGTGAGGAGCTTGCTTGGCTACTTTGCTTCACCATGAAGAAAGCTTGATATTTTTCCTTCCAAATGCAACTTGCTTGGTCTTTTCTGATTGCTAGCTGTTTCTTTCACTTAATGAGCAAGTTTCCATGATGTTTTTACAGAGAAATCACAGCCTAGAGGCTTGGTAGAGTGGCTGGAGCAGAAGTGGCTTTCCACCTCATGCTTGGAAAAGTCAAAAGTTTCAACTTAGGCAATGAACCTACCAATTTTAATTCCATGAGCTTTCCTTGCTATTTCTTTGATTCAACCTGCTTGAGATGATTAATATATCAGATAGAAGGAGTTTGTCACATTGAAATTGATCCACTTGAGTGCTAGAGGTGTTTTTGCAAAATTCATCAATGTGGGACAAAAGTGACAAATTGCCAACTTTGAACACATGTATCTCTCAGCTCATAAATCCCCTTGAGATGTACTTGTACTTTTTAGAAAGCCCTCACATAGTACTAAAACTTTCATGTTGGCCAGAAATCTTGATTCTATTTGAAACTAGGTGAAAAACCCCCTTGAAGTTGGCTGATTTTAGCTTTTAAGGTGAAAATAACTTAGAAATTTTCTAAGTTATTTTCCCTTCTAGGAATGTTTTTGCTTATATCTCAAAAAGTATGCATTTTCTGGTTGTGGACTAGTATGGGACTTTTGTAGGACTTGTCAAGAGCTTTCAAATGAGACTAGAACCAACTCAATTGGATGTGTGGTTAAGGAGATACGGTTTAGCCCTTTTCAAAACCCTAATTTCCCGATTTCTCGATTACTCTCTCATTTTTGATCCAATGACCATGAAAATTGATATGCAAGTCCATTATGACATAAGGAACAACTTTGATTCACAACTTGGATTCCAATTCTCAAAATTCGAGGAGTTGACTTTTCGGTCAACCGTACGATCGATCGGTGCCGATCGAGTCGCCTGTTGATATTCTGGACATCCTGGGACTTTGACACTTCTTGAATAGTCTTTAATAGCCTATATTAACTTCATGGACCTCACTCCCACCATTAAAACATTTCCCAACATCAAAGTCAAACCACAGTTGACTTTCCACTGGTTAAAAACCCTAATCGGGGCCTCCTGACTGCACTGTTCTTGATTCTGAAACGATTTCTTCAAATTGACTTCCCATTTGACTTTGATATTGTCTTTGATTTCATTCCATGATTGAATTGGCCCAAATCATTGGTTGATCCTTCCTTGATTGTTTTGAATTTGTCGGTGCGAGAACCCTGATTCATCTGTAACTTGACAATAATAAACTTGCACTGAGTTAGGGTTAGATAGTGCATGATCATGCTTCTAAAAATGATAATGAGGATCTAAGGGGTCAAAATTTGGGGTATGACAATTATGTACAATCATTTCAACACTAGCTCTGGGAAGAAAGCTCCTTTGATTGCTGATGATGTCTATGAAATAATTATGGAGAATGCGGCTCAATTGGACAGTGAGATAATTTATGACAGGGATTTTGACTATGATTACTTTGGGTCCAAAACCCTCGAGAGGTCTTATCTGTTGAAAGTTGATGGGACTGTTGTTGAAAGGCCTCGACATATGATAATGAGGGTTTCTGTTGGAATTCACAAGCATGATATTGAATCTGCTGTTAAAACATATCATTTGATGTCTCAGAGGTGGTTTACTCATGCTTCTCCAACTCTTTTCAATGCTGGGACTCCTCGGCCTCAGTTGAGCAGTTGCTTCTTGATATGCATGAAAGATGATAGTATTGAGGGGATTTATGATACATTGAAGGAGTGTGCTGTCATTAGTAAATCTGCAGCAGGAATATTCAAAACTGACGACTGACTAAGCAGTAGCACACACACCTTAGCAGATCAACGAATTCAACTCACGCTTTCACATCTAATTTTGACTGAGGAATGATGAACAGGTGTAGCTTTCGGTTTTGAGATGATTGGTTAATTTTGCAGCATTTGGTTATAGTTATATATGTTAACTTTGTGTGTTGAAATGACTTATTATTATGACAGAAACATGTATCATTTTGGATTAGTATATGACACTGCATCATGCTATGATTTTGTGTATGAATGTGGTATGGATGTTACACGAGGCTGCCGCTGAAATTAATCCTTGGAAATCGGTATTTCGGCAATAGTTTTAACCTTTCAGTCAACAACAAAAACAAGGCGTGGTAACGGTAGCAGCATCACTTTGGCTGTTATCCTAATGCTGCTACTTGAGTTGTGTAAAACATGCTTTTATGGTCTGTTGCATCCTCAACGGCGGTAACGGTTACGACGGCATTGGAGCATAGAATAACAATAGCATGTGATGTGATACAGTGAAAACAACAACAATAACATCTCACGATGAACGTGTTTCGAGGCCTCCCATTTCAAGTGTTATTGAAGAAGGAAAACAAGAGATTGTAGAAATGTCATCAAAATCTCCTTCAATGTCGTCCTTATAATGTTTTGTGCTTGATGTCATTTCGGAATGTTGAGTTTCAGGTTGGAGATTTGGTTCGAACGAGACTTTCGGACACTGCCGTTGTTAGGACGATGCAATCCTCAAATCATCGCTACACATTGTTTCTACAAAAGTGTTGTTCGAAAAGTCAGTGACAACTTCTATTCACCACTGTGTTCCGCCACCGCTTCTAATAAACCACTGCCGTGATTTCTTTTTCTTGAACCAACATCAAGATCTCCATCAGCATCACCGTTACGATTTAAAATTAGTATTTATGTTTAATGTTATGGTATATTGTTGAGTTTCAGGTTCAATCTCTGGCATAACGACTTGGTCTGAATAAAGCGGTTTCTTCGACAGACCCTTATCATCGCAGCTCCATTGGCAATAAGATTTATGGTCCTAGCACGCTTCCTGTGATCGATTTGAATCCAAGCATCTGTTTTACAGAAAGGATAACAGAGAAGTCGCGATGTCGTCGGTTTCAATTACGTTAACAAAGGTTGTTGAAGCTGCCGAAGCCACCATTAATCAGTAGGACAGCAGGGATTGACGAGGGATCCAATAATGAGAGCTGCATAATGATTTCACCGAGGACAAATAATTGGATTCAGCAACATAAAGCTACCACCGCAACACTCCTCCAACAGCAACAACTCATGTTCAACTTCTCCAACTAACGATGCCGAAACTCAGTTTCACTTCTTTCTAACAACAACGATAGCGTTTCGATTCATGGAATTGCTCTGGTTACGGGATGAAGCAAGATTGGAAGTCGTACACAGTTCACAAGAAGGTCGGTGTTTGAAATTCTTGATGTAGGTTCATAGCTACACCGGTTCTGTGATCTGAATGATTTAAAAGGGTTACAAATCGGATCCGAAAGGCTTGGATGTCTGTTGCGGTATTTGTTTATGTGTGACAAGCTCCCGGAGAGAAAGATGCAAGAAGAGTGAATGGGTTATGTATACGCTTAGTTTTTCTTCGTTTTCAATTCTTGTCTTGATTTCCTGTTCTGTTTGGGTATGCTTCCATTTATGTGCAGGTTGTGAATTGATTCAAGAGCTGACCCCTAGTTGGTCTCGACATGATGCCCTAGAATTCCATCTGTCAAAGCACATTTTCATGACACCAGTTGTTCATCCGTGTGACTCAACGACAACAACGAACATGCTCACCATACGCGACAGCTCCGGTTTGCATCATTGCTTAAATTAGTAGCAGTGTCCGTAACAACAACAGTGTAATTTGGTTATGTCAAAAACTATGCTTTTTCTTCTTTTCTGTTTGGGCCAAAGTTGACTTTGGGGCAGGTTCCAACGTCATCTCGGTTACGTGACAAGAGCCTGAAGCGGCGTACACACAAAGGCTCCGTTACTTTCACTCTGACAACAAGTTCTGATGGCGAAGTCGTGATGATTCAATTCAGCAGAAGATTTGCAGTATAATCCGACATGGTTTGAATCTTTAACGCGTCACAAGCGAGAACATCATAGCAACCTCAATAACACCTCAACTCAGCAACAAAATTCTCTTGAAGATTTCAACACAGCAAATGCATTAACATTTTGGCTCTTGCTTTGATCAACAATTCAGCGTTAGCATTCACGACGGCGTTTCGGTTTCAACAAGCTGCAACAATAGAACCAGCTTGCGGTCCTGCCTATTTGACATCTGCAACAACCTTCCATACAAAACATATTCTTGTTGTCTTCATTTTCTTTGACAGGTTGCGACATTGTCGAGTTTCGCCACGCGTCAACAACACAACCGTAACTACAACCGACGCGGCAGCTCAGATTCACAATGTCAATTCGGCATTTCAAGTGATAAACGAGGAAACCGACCCTGCTACAAAATCAGCGTCAACCATCGAGGTTCAAGTGTCGTTTCGAGCCATTTCTTTTTTATTTTCATCTTAACTACCTGTTGTGTCATATTTCTAATTCATTGGTTGTGTTTTATATACATGTTATAATCTTAGTTTGCGATTACGTCAATTGGTAAATTTTCTGTTAATATGGGTTGCTGATATGTATGCCATGAGTTTTGAACTTTGGTGCACACATCAACTTCGATTTTCCTGAATGTTGTGATTTGGTATTGGCACAATGATGAACATGCTGTTATCGTTTTTTGCTTACTGCCATAATGTTGGCCAGTTTATTTTAAGCCTCACACGGCTGGTATGCTTAGGCTTGGATTCAGTTATATTGCGTTTATGATTTCAGTGAAATTTAGTCAAGCGGCCCGAGACCATTATCGTATGCCATCACTGTGCTAACTTTTTCTTTCAGTACACCAACATAGCATTGTTGTTGCGTTGCTGTTCTGGGTTAGTTTTGGGTTTAGTTTTTGTTTTGTTTTGGTTTCGGTAACGGCATTATCATGGCCTATCCTCTTACAACGCGATGTTGTCATAATAAACCCACTCATGAAGCGGTAATGAGAGTTCCAGATCTGGAATAACAGTAAAATACTGTGGCTTCTGTATTGCCCATGTGCCATGCGTGTAAGGTTAAGTTTTAATTATGAAGATTGATTGAGTAAACTTGAATTTCCATTAATTAATTATGCTAATTATTTTTCATTAACTTGATTATTCGGTTTAATTGGATAATTTTGATAATTAAATTTAACTAGCCTAATTAATTGATTAATCTAATTTTAATTATTTAACTTTATTAATCAATTTTAATTAATTTAATTATTTGATTTAATCGATTAATTTTAATAATTAATTCAGATTAATGTAATTAAATGATTTAATAAACTTTTCCATTTTGGCTTTGATAAATGGAGTGGGTCAAGACCGAGATTCCTAAACTCGAATCCATGTTGATTGTGCCACTAAAAGTTCTTATGCTTTAGATGATTTTCTCCGTGCCACAACACACTCATTCGGGTAAGATCGATTTATCTGTTCTATTATATTCTACCCCCATTAGAAACAATGTACCCCACTCCCTCAAAATGTAATAATTTTTATCGCTTTCGTATTATTTATGCTTTAATACTTTCAAAATCATTTTTAAAAAATAATTCTCGATTCGTCGAGCCATTTTCTACCTGGTAAGTCGAGTGCTTTCAAAGCCTCGCCATCAACCTTTTTGATCACAGACACAACATTTTAAAGCTTAATCCTGGGCTTCCTTACAGTGATACCTATTTGATCAATTATTTCTAGTTGGTCACTTAGAAGACTAGCCCACTTTGCTAGTATACACGTTAAAACTCTAATTTTAAATCTCAACTCACATTGAGTATTTTTCAAAATACAATTTCAATAAAAGATGAAAAAGAGAGAGTTCCAAATCTTTGGTTCTCTCTCCCAATTGTTTGGGTCCGAGAAGTCTTTCTTAAGCTCGAACAATTGTCTTCTAAAAACCATAAACAAATTCAAATATATTTTCTTAAATACATAGATGAAAAAGAGAGAGCTCCAAGTCTTTGGTTCACTCTCCCGATTATTTAAAATCTGAGAAGTCTTTCTTGAGCTTTGAATAATCGTCATCCGATTAATACACTCTAATATTATTAAACATCTTTCATAGTATTAGATGAGAAAAGGAGAGAGTTCCAAGTCTTTGGTTCACTCTTCTGATTATTTGAGGTCCGAGAAGTCTTTCTTAAGCTTCGAGTAATCCTCATCTGTTAAAATATTTTAACCACATGCTATTTTTCGAGTGCCATTCAAACAATTCCTTTTGCAATGAAAAAGAAAGTGTTCCAAGTCTTTGGTTCGCTTTCCCGATTACTTGGGTCCGATAAGTCTTTCTCAAGCTTCGAGTAATCATCATCCGATTCACTCACTCGTATCCAATTCCATTAACACTTAGATGAAAAAGAGAGAGCTCCAAGTCTTTGGTTCACTCTCCCGATTACTTAGGGACCGAGGAGCCTTTCTCGAGCTTCGAGTAATCATCGTCCGATTAACCCACTCGAATCACATTTTATCCTTTCGTATTTAAGGTTGAAAAAGAGAGAGCTCCAAATCTTTAGTTCACTCTCCCGATTACTTGGGTCCGAGAAGTCTTTCTTAAGCTTCAGGTAATCGTCACCTCTAGCTAAACATCCAATACATCTAACCAATCTCTTTTTCGCCTCGTGCGACCAAAACCTTATAACCTATTCAAATCTACCCTCTTTTCAAAACCAAAATACTTAACAAATCACACTTTCTATTCCTCGCCCTTATGCGATCCACACCTTCTACCAAGAACATTGTTTAGTCCCTTCTTCCGCGCATAACAAACTAGTGCTTCAGCCTCCCCTAGCGAGCAGACAAGCCAACGTTTAGCAGTTAGAATGCGACTTAAACTCTCGTTCATTCCAAACACAAACCTTTTAGTAAACCGTAGTTAGCCGAACTACGGCTGCTCTGATTCTTCATTCTCTTCTGAATGTAAGATACGTAGGCATAAGATTGCGATGATCTTGGCGAGCACAATCCCCTCTTTTACCCGTAGTCCCATGAACTACGAATGCTCTGATTTTCCACTTCTTACGAGTGAAGATACGTAGGCACAAGGTCCCCAATCCTTGGCGAGCACCCTATCTTAAAACCACCAATTTCCTCTTTAGCAAGCAATTCCTCTAGAAGATAAACAAGTGTATCCACCTTCTCTCACGAATCGAATCAAGAGGTTCCCGTTGAGTACAACGGACATGAGGGGTGCTAATACCTTCCCCTCATGTAATCGACTCCCGAACCTAGAATATTGGTTGCGATGACCATGTTCTTATCTCCTCAAAGGTTTTATCGATGTTTTCCTATTCCATCCTTGGAATGAATAAAGTTCGGTGGCGACTCTGTTTTGAACAGTATTTTCCGCGTCCATCGCGAGGATCGTATTTTTCGAGGTACAACAGATGGCGACTCTGCTGGGGAATAGCATAGCCCTATGCTAGAGAGAGTCAAGCCTAACTTGACTCAATTCGCGAGAGTTAGATTCGTTTGCGTATTTATCTTCTCTTATTATTTAATTGCTTGTTTTCTTTTATATATTCTATTATTATTCCTTGTGATACTATTGGGGTTCTGATTGTGGGAACTTTGTGAGATGGCTCTACACCCGAGTCCGAGAAAAAACATAGGATTAGAATGGTGGTTGTGTAGTGGAATCCCTCGAGGAGTCTTTCTCGTTGGGAGGAAGCGAAAACCCCGCTTAGAGTTGATTCACTTGAGGATGTTGTTGTCATGGTGAGTCTTTGCCATGGCAATGATTTTTTTTGTTTGAATCTATAACTCTAAGGACCTTTTACCCTCAAACCATGGTGGTTGGTAGTGTTAACTCATGAGGGTCACTCCTTTTTGGGTTGATGCGAACACCCCAATCAGATGAGATCCCTTGAAAGTATCGTTATTTTGACAATGATATTTTCAACCTCGATCTATGACTCTGAGGTCCCTTTAAGAAACCTTGGATTCGATGGTTGTGTAGTAGAGACTCACGAGGAGTCTTTCTCGTGGGACGACACGAAAACCTCACCTAGAAGAGATCCTTCGATGGTATTATTATTGGACGAGTCTTTGTCATGGTAATAATATCTTTGAAAAGGTCCATGACTCTAGGCACCTACCCGTTTAAAGCCTACCTATGGGGTTCCTTTTATCATAGATATCTGTTATTTACCCGTTCTTTTGTCTGACTTCAGAATTGTGATTGAGCCTGTGATCCTGAGCATTGCATCGCATTTACATATCATTTCATTTGCATTGTATATCTGCCTCTCAACCAGAAATCTTATCCATCCTTTGTCCCTAATCAGCAGTTGATTTCTCGACACCCGTATCGGACTTGAAGTAGCTCTGAAAGACCATGGAACCCTTGAAGCATAATCGAGTTGAGCAGGGAAAAGACACGAACAACGTGAAAGGCAAGATGAAGCAGCTGCCAGAAGTTATGACAATTGTTGGGAGAAGGAAGGAAAAGCTTCAAGAAAGTACCACAACTAGGAGTTTTACTCCCATGGTTCCCTCCGCTCTGCAGCCTGCAGTGAATAGCCTATTGTGTGTTGCTCCTTTTGGGTTTTCTCCCCAACCAATTCTTCCAAAGCCTCGGAATCAACGGTCATCACCTATTCGGGATCGGAGAGGCAGTAAGAAGTCTCAGTCACGCCCTATTCTCGGCCCTATTCCTATACCGTGTGGACAACTACTATCATATCTAATTCAGAGTTCATTGCTGGTACCCATATCCCTCGGGCCAGTTTGTACCCCTCCTCCCCATGGATATGATCCTAATGCGCAGTGTGAATACCATAAAGGGGCAAAGGGGCACTTTATTGAAGGATGTTGGTCATTCAAGAATAAGATTCGAGAGCTAATTAACAACAAACGCCTAGTCTTCGAGGAAGACAATCCCGGGGCAGAATGTGGGTATCACACTGGAACCATAGGGCATACTGTTGAAGAGTGTGAAAGCTTTCGAAACAAATTGCAAAGATTGACCAGAAAGGAAAACCCTAGCTTAAATGGTTCAACTCAAAGGCCTGGCAAAGAGAAAGTGCAAGAGTTTCGGGGACCGCTCAAAGTCTTGTACCACAAGGAAAAGATTGAGTTTTTGGCGGATGAAGTACCTTTATCCTCTGATAATCATGTTGAAACTACCACTTCAAGAGAAAAGCTGGAAGAAAAGTCCAAAAAGGTTGTATCTGCTGAAGAGACCTCGAAAATCCACTTTGGAGAACATCCCGTGGGCATTGAGGAAGATGATGACATCCACCTTTGGGTTCCTAGAGGACAACCAACAATACCCAGGGAACCATGTCGGAAGCCTTGGATTGCTCCCTATGCAAATCAACGAGCGTATGGCCAAGGAAATAAGGATCCACGCCAAAATCAACACAGGCCTCACAACAATTTGGGAAGAAGGAACGCTCCTCTTCACCCAATTCCTGTATCGCACACTCAACTTCTGCCACATTTGATTCGAAATTCACTAGTGGAACCTAAATCTCTCAAGCCAGCCCTCCTGGGTATGATCCCAATGCATATTGTGGATACCATGCTGGATCAATGGGGCATTCGACAGAAGATTGCAAAGCTTTTCAGGCTAGGGTGCAACAATTGATTGACGAGGGATGCATATCCTTTCAAGAATGGAGTTTGGTTGTACGTATCCGCCTCGCGCCTGAATGAGATCGAAGACTTCAAGACGCATCTTCTCAAAGACAACTGATCAAGCAAGAAAATCCCAGTTCCTCCATGTTGGCATTTTTTAGATCATGTTTTTTATGCAATTGTAGTTTCTTTTTTGTTAATTACTACTTGCTTTTAGACATTGTTTCGTATTAATGGTATTGTTAATGTGATAATCCTGCATTTTTTGATCAAATCCATTCATATTCACTCACAGTTTCTCATTTATTGCAAAAATCACAAAAATATTTCACTTCCTTTGTCGCACTGCTGTTTTGAGGGAGGATGACGAAAACAAAATACCCATAATTGCTGATAAGTATGCTTGTGGATAAAATCACGCTGAGGATGTACAGGCATTGCTTCAAATTCCCAAACACTGAAGAGATAAGGAGTTAGTCCCTAGTTAACCACTTCGAGCCTAGAAGTAGGAGTTTCCTTCGGATTTCTAAACCCTTACACTTAACCTGGGGTATGGGTAGTATTCAGTTAACTTGATTACGCACTCGAATCACGAAAGAAAACCCAAATACAAGATGTTTGTTCATCAATAACCCTTGACATGGCAGTCACAAACCAAAAAAATCAAAAGCCGACTAAGTCGAACACCTTAAAAGGAGACTTAGGCAAAAATCAAGGCAATCCCGATGGACTTGAAGAACAAAATCAGTCTATGCAAAAGTTAGGGATCAAAATAAAAATCAAAAGAGGTCCTCAAATCCTCAACAAAAACACAATAAGATTCAGTGACCACCATATCAAGAATCAAAAGGGTCACAAACATCCAAAAAAAAATAAGATGGCTGCCATTTCAAGCAAACTTTGAACCATCAAGTTTACATCGTCAAGCAGGTGCAAAATTAATTGAACGTAGGTATGGAGATCATTACGAAGAAGGGGTGGGTACAAATAATACTTTGAGCCTAATATCCTTTATTTCTATAACCTTGAACCAGACCACGTTACAACCCTCGAAAGACCTAATTGAGGCGAGGTTTATTCTGAAAGCATACTACAGCAAGGTTGCGTAAACTGACTCCTACATATTTGCTAATTTTATGTATTGGTGTCATATTCTTGCTATATCTTTCACACCAATTAAATCAGCATTGCGTTCGGATTAATAGTCCACTCGTCACACATTTTCACATCATTCCCAATAATTGATATTTTCAAAACTTACATGAATGTCGCATTAAAATTACCATTTTTGAATGAACAATTTTAAACTGCAAATCAGTACTTGACATTATAGAAATTCCAACAAAGTGCAGTCAAAGAGGAACTTGATCGCTCATTGGTGTTGACCTGAATCAAGACTTTCTCATAACCCTACGAATCTGGGGGCAAGTCCTCTTGAGGTTTAAACCGGGGCAAACCACTTCAAGGTCCAGACACTGGGGCAAAATGGGTTCAAGCCATATCCTGGTATAATCATCGCCAAAGTTCTCATCCCAGAAGAAAATCCTTCAAATACCCCGTAGACTGGGGCAGACCATTTGAACTGGGGTAGACCATTTGAACTGGGGCAGACCATTTGAACTGGGGCAGATTAGCTGAACAGGGGCAATTTCCCTTCACGCTTTCAAATTTGATCAAGTTGACCACACCAGACACCAGTAATGGTTAGGGTCCATAAACGTCAAAAGCCTTGGGGCAGAGCAAAAGCACGACTAACACACATTGGTTAAGTCGCTACGCTCACGCAATCTATATGCATTGGTTAAGTCGCTACGCTAGCACGAGTAGCACGCATTGGTTAAGTCGCTACGCTCGCGCAATCAACATGCTTTGGATAAGTCGCTACACTCAACATTCGTAAGCCGTCATGACATATCAGCTAGAAGTGAGGTTCTTACAAGAACAAGAATACCACTTCTGCAAAGGATCCAACTTGGAGCACCAAGTATATCCATATCTGTCTTCTGATTGTGGCGCTATCATATACCATGTGTCAGGAAGTCAAATCCTTTTACCAATAAAAGTCGAATCTCGCTTGGCATGTCCTTAAAGTCCAATCTTTTATTGGCAACTACAAAAAGCCACTCCAATTGGCACCTTCAATTCACCCTAAAAGTCCAGTCTTATTGGCAACCACTAAAAGTCCACCCTCGATGGCATCCTCATAAATGGATAAGGTGCTGCTTTGGTATCGTCGAAGAGCCTTAATGGATAAGGTGCTGCTTCGACCACCCGAAGAATCACAAGTTTTATTCGAGATACTGATTTGGTATCATTGAAGAACCTTATGGGATAAGGGACTGCTTCGACCACCCGAAGAATCTCAAGTTTTGATCAGAGATACTGCTTTGGTATCATCGAAGAACCTTATGGGATAAGGGACTGCTTCGACCACCCGAAGAATCTCAAATTTTCAGAGATACTGCTTTGGTATCATCGAAGAACCTTATGGGATAAGGGACTGCTTTGACCACCCGAAGAATCTCATTTGTTTAGAGATACTGCTTTGGTATCATCGAAGAGCCTTAATGGATAAGGTGTTGCTTTGACCACCCGAAGAATCTCAAGTTGTGTTCAGAGATACTGCTTTGGTATCATCGAAGAGCCTTAATGGATAAGGTGCTGCTTCGACCACCCGAAGAATCTCAAGTTTTGTTCGAGATACTGCTTTGGTATCATCGAAGAGCCTTAATGGATAAGGTGTTGCTTCGACCACCCGAAGAATCTCAAGTTTTGTTCGAGATACTGCTTTGGTATCGTCGAAGAGCCATAATGGATAAGGTGCTGCTTCGACCACCCGAAGAATCACAAGTTTTGATCGTTTTATACCGCTTTGGTATCATCGAAGAACCTTAACGGATGAGGGACTACTTCGACCACCCAAAGAGGCTTGGTTATACTACTCTGATATCACGAAGGACCTTAACGAATGAGGGACTGCTTCGACCACCCAGAGAATATCAGGTTATCTCGTTCATCTATTTTGCATCTTGTCATCCCGTTCAGGTATATCCTATCTCTTTGCATTTGTACTTGCTTGTCGGACAAATTTTGGGGTCTTCTTGTATCTAATTGTCTTCCACCCTAAAATGAACGCCTTGCAGCAGTTCATTCTCTCAGGTTTAAGGCAATTAGATAAGGGCATCTGTCATACCCCAAATTTGTCCTACCTTTTTGAAAATTTTCATTTACCCGACTTTATTTTTCAATTCGTATCGCTTTTACGGCGTAACATATTTTTCGGCAAAAATAAACTCTTTCACCTTTTTAGCCCAATAAATTTGCACCACATGGCATCTTTTTATTTATTATTTATGTTTTAACATTTTATTATTAATTGATTAATTAGTTTTAATAGGATAGAATTATAATTATCTTTTATTTATAAGAATAGAATTTTTTTTTAACTAGGAATAAGATCTTTTTTTTATTAATTAATTTAGAATTTAATTTAAAGAAAATAGAGTTAGTTTTTTTTAATTAATTAAAATTAGTTAGAATAGAAAATAGGTTTATTAATTTAATTTATTAAACAGAAAAATTAAAAAAAAAAAAGGTGAAAACAGAAGAAGAAAGAGGGAAGCACGGGGAGTGAGAAGGGAAAATTAGGGTTGGAGATTAGGGTAAAAATTGAGGGGATAAATGGTTTCGGTTACTGTTCATCAAAGGGGGGGAGAAAACCCTAATTTCGGAGACTGTTCATCATCTCCTCAAAACAAAACGGCCGCAGCCACCCACACACAACCGCCAAACCCTAAAAATCGGCCACCAACCATCATCATCATCTCAACACCATCACCGTCTTCCCGACCACCCTTTCTTCATCTCCCTTCGCCTCTCAAAACTCACATTGCGGTAGAACTTCTTCTTCCCCGAAACCCATAACTAATAACCTCACCAAGTCCGAGCACCACCGTTCAAGCTCGCACCAAATCCGTCGTCCAAATCCCACAAATGTCAAATCTGCTGTGAACCTTTTGAATACACCGTGAACCTTCAAATGACTTCCTTTACGACAAACCTCAATCACCAAAAAAAACAAAATCCAAACTCACCACTACATTCATGCACTCACCAGTTGTGTTCATGGTTCTGTCATCCAAAGCGACAATAAAAGTGACTCCAATGTAGAGGTAATTTGAATTCCCCGCTGGGTTGATTTGGTCTGTGCGTTAATTTCCTTGTTCAACAAATTCAGTGTTTCAAAGTCGGCGTCGGTTTGGTGGAAAAAGAGCAACAACATCTTAGAAAGCTCAAACATTAATTGGTTATTGTTGCACCCCAAAATTTGCCCTCACAATACAAGACTTTGTGTTCTAAGAAGGTTCACAAGGTTCACAAGTTCTCCAACAACTTGCATAACCTTTCATGAAGTTCATAAAGTCCACAAACTACTTTATGAAGGTTCACAAGGTTCACAAGTCCCACAGTGCTTTCAATACCTTTCATGAGGTTCATGAAGCCCATAGGTTGCTTCTCGAAGGTTCACGAGGTTCACAAACTTCTCAACATCTACAAGACCTTTCATGAGGTTCATGAAGTCCATAGGTTGCTTCTTGAAGGTTCACAAGGTTCACAAAGTTCACAATTGGTCAGAAGAGTTAACAATTCCCTCAGACAATGCACCTCCTAAGCATGCATCCAAAACTAGGGTTTTGACTTTAATCAGGCTAAATGGACTTCCAAGACTTCAAGTGAGCTTCATAACATCTTATATGTGTATAAGAACCCCCATGTCAAGTTTCAAGACTTTTCTCAAAAGTTTGTTCAGTCAGATGATCAGATAAGTCAAAAGCAGTCAATGCAGTTAAAAAGTCAAACTGAGGTCAACTGTGGTCAAACCAAAGTCAAACTTCATGATTTTTTTGCCAAAATCAAAGAGAGATTGGATTTGGTTCCAGGGGTATTTTGGTCATTTTACGCAAATTCAGCTAATTCCTTGAAGACGAGTTGTTATTAAGTTCTGAGGCGTTTATTTTGGGTTTGATATCAATTTGGTTTGGAAAGTCTGATATGTGGAACAGGGTTTAACAAGAGATCATTCTTCTATCTTCCAGTTCATCTTTAGAGGGACAACAGTGAAAACTTCTACTGATTATTGGAGCTTATTCATGTCGAAAGTATTAAGATTGGATCGGATTAATTCAAGGATATTCGACTGATGAATCGTATGTTGAGATGTTTGTGAATTAAATCATGGAGAAGAAATGGAAGATGATTTTAATAAATATGTGAAGTTCATTCATAATATTTTATTATTATTACAATTTGTAAAGAGAATTTGGATAGAAAGTTGAATTTTATTCATAATATTTCATCACGATTTACAAAAGGGAAATAATTTGGATAAAAAATGTATTATTGAATTATTTCATAATGCTTTTTTTATTACAAGTTACAAAAAAGGTGTATATCCTAAAAAGTCCTAAGCCCTAAAATTTCTAAGTATCCTTCTTGATGTCCTTTGAGCTCCTCCGCAAAGTCTCCGATTCACCTGCACATCAAAACAAAACAAACAGAATAGAAAAAAAAAAAGATGTTAGAAATTGTTTGACACTCTCAGAACATCGTCATCATCGAGTGCCGGGAGTGGCACAACCGAAGCTGCGACCTACCCCGTTACCAATCCGCGCCAGCAGCGTCGGATCAAGCATTTCCTGTTCTTATCAGATACGGGCCGAGAAAGATAAAGAATAAAAATAAGTGGGGCTGAATTGATTTGCCGAGATCAAAGCCAAAATAAAATGCCACCCATCAAGTAAATATGGCCAAGTAAATTTTTACTCTTTCTCCAAACTAATACCAACTGAATGTCAAAGTTGCGGCACTTTTGAGCCTATCAAGTAGGAAGATCCAATAATGCAAAGCATAAACAGCTCATAACAATTGAGATCAGACGGCAACTGCACAAAAAGGGGCGTAAACCTCATAATCAAATTACAGTTCAGAAAGAAATGGTAAAAACAAATGACAAATTGAATGTCACAAAGCGATGGACCAAACTCAAAGCAGAAAAATGAACCACAAGCTGCAGGAACAACTCACAAAAGGCTACAAAGTCTGAGGAACAGATACAGTTCACGAAAATACAAACTGCCCGTTAAGTTCAATTCAAACAAGAAATCAAACTCAAATTCAACTTGAAAAACAAGGAAGATTCATACCAGTTCAACTCAAATATGAGGAGGAAGTCCATGTTACTGGAACCTGCATAACACACCACAGTCATGTTAAAAGATTCAAGCCAGTCCACAAATTGTATGAGCGGAAAACCGAAGGTACGGGACGCGGGCTCAGCTCAAACATCATCGCCCGACAAGAAACAAACCAAAGTATAAGCAGCCCATTAAAACAGAAGGGATATTCAAGCTACATCAGCCATGATGATTCCAACCGAATGTGTGGGTCACTATGGGAAAGCTAAAAAGCTTAAAGCTCGGTGAAAGTCATAGCCCAAAAGTCGCAGCCACCTATCAGTTCAGGAAAAAGGAGATATGAGTTTCAGTTCAGACAAAGAAGAATCGAGATATCAAAATGGATGGCCGGGAGAGCCACGGCCGAAGCCGTTACCAACTCCCTACCGAACTTCGAACTGCAAATTTCGTGCGAACTATCAACCCAAAAATATCAGCTCAGACCCGAAGGTCATCATCGCTAAGGCAACGCAACCAAAACCACTTGGCAATGGCATTTAACACAGGTTCAGACGAAGCCGTCAACCATAATCGAAAGCAACCACACAATAGCAGTTCAGACCCTAAAGTCATCATCACCGCCTACCGTTCTCGGCAATTTTGACCCGACCGAAGCATCAGCTTCAATTCCCCGAAAGAAGAAGAGGAAAAATTAATGTATGTTTCAAAACCGGAATCCAGCAAATCAGAAATCCAACCCAGACCGCATCAAGAATAGTTCAATTTGGTCCGAAACAAAACCAAACCGGTCCAGATATCAGAATCCAAATCAATGTCCAAATGAAATCAAAACAGATCAGTTCAGATTATCAAACAAATCGATTAGGGTTAAGTGACGTTCAATCAAGGAATTCTGAAAAGAGAAAGATCCGAATATCATCAGAAAAATGAAAACCCAATTCGATCCAATCAAGGAAACGAAGAAACTGGATATCCACAAATCAAGACAAAGCCATTCAATTATCAAAATCAAATGAAAATCATGAGCGAATCCAACAGATATCAGAAAGTGAACCGTATCAGGGGTAACAAATATCAAACAAATCACAAGGGTCCACATCTGATAAAATTCGAGAATCCATCATTTAAATCAAATCTGCATCAGAAATAAAAAATCAAATCCTTTGTTAAGTAAACAGAAGGCAAAGATACGGAAAGATTGAAACAAAATCAAGTCAGATCTGAAAAAGGAAAGATTTTTCAATCAGAAATCAATCTCAATAATAACGAGAATCAAATCTTATCAGTGGAAGGCCCAATACAAATGGATTCATAAAGATATAAAAGGGAACGAAGTCACCTTTGAAAGAAGGGAGAAAACCCTAACGGACAATCGCATGTCAAACCCCAGTAATCGCGAGAGGGAGAGAGATTGAAACCAATCAACCGCGAGCGAGACCGCCTTCACCATTCATCAAACGGCGGGCAATCGAATCTCTAAGCCTCAGCTCACTTCATCATCGGCCGTTTTCACCGTAACTCCGTCGTAAATGTAAGCCATGAAGTGTTTTCCTCAAATGTTTATGTTTGGTTTCAGGTTACCGAAAGATGAGCAAAGCGAAAGAATGAGGAAGATGGGAGAATCGCAGCAAAAATGAATACGAGAGACGGAAACAAGAGTGAAAGAAAGCGTAACGGCGCCGCGGGGGAGAAAATGGGTTCTGAAACCCTGGTTTCTCTTGGCTTCATACTTTCACCAACCGGGTTGGGTCCGGAGGTGATTACCGGCCCAACCCGTTTACTTTATTTCTTATTTCTTTATTTTTTTTAATTATTTTTTTATATTGTTTTTTAACCTTTTTAATTAAATACTCAAATGTTTTTTTTAAAAAAAATAGCATCAAACTTTTCTTAAGTAAATATTATAATTGTTTTTTTAAAAAAAATAAAACCTAATTTTAATTTTCTATATAATTCTATGTATATATTTATTATAATTCTTGTAAATTTTTGTAAATAAAATTAAACCTTATAAATACTTAATGTAAAATTTTGTGAATGTGATTATTGATTATTTAAAATTTATTTTCATCATAATGTGTAAATATTTTTCTTAATAATTGTTAATATATAATTAGAGATAATTAAATTTTGTAAATGATTAAGAAATTTATAATTATGTTATATTTAGAACTTTATATTATAGTAATTATTTAATCATTTATGTTTCTAAATAAAAATCAAATTTTATGTTTAATCACGTTATTAATTAATTATTATTGCTAATCATATTTTGTTGCTTATTATTATTTTGAAATTTCTATCTTATTATTTTTTCTAACTTTGTCTATTTTTCTAATTATTATTGTTTCAAATAATTATTTTCACTAACTTTATATTTCTACTAACCTTATTTAATTTTTCTTATTATTTACTAACCCCAATATTTTATTTACTTATTTGTTATTTTTTTTATTATATTTATTTTGATTATATTTTACTATTTATTTTATTTATTTTGTAATGGCCTCTTGGATGTAAATTGTAATTATTTAATTATTATTATCATTATGGTTAGTAATTAGGGAGTGTTAATATGTATGATATTTAAAAAAATAATAAATTAGATCATTTTAATATAAGATAATTAAATTAAACATTTCACACACGTAAGTCGATTTTAATCGCCGTCTCACTTCCTAAGGATATCCCTCAAGTTGCCTATGAATATTGGTTAAGTGGGGTGTATAAAGCAAGTCCCTCAAAAAGAAAATCATCAAAGTCCCTTATGGTTGCCTTTACGAATCGAGTCCCTTTCGAAAAATGATGATAGTCCCTCGAGTTTGCTTATTACACCCCACAATGGCCTTCAAAAATCCAATTGTCCCTCACATGTCCCTTAACATCCAAAGTAAGGATTACCTACTCCATTATAGTAGGGATAGTCTTACTAAGGAAAGGATAAAGAATAAGAAAGACCTTAAAACATTAGGGTAGGTTACTCCTAGGTGCTTGCTCACTTCAAAACTGTTTCACACTTAAACAAATTTCCAACAAAATTTTCAAACAAGTTTTTTTCACATCCTTACATGGATTATTTATTAACTATTCTGAAAATTTTCTATTCACACACTACAATTTCAAAACAATTCAAAAGTGAGCTTAAGTACATAAGAGCCCATGGATAACCATGGATGAAAAGGATGCTAATACCTTCCCTTTTCATAACCTACCCCCCGGACCCAAAATATTCTCTAAGGTCTTTCCTGTTCTTTTATAACCTTTCCTTATGGATAAAATAAAAGTCGGTGGCGACTCTTGCTATCCGCAACATTGTTTAAAGTCAGTTCACCGGGTTACAGTTATCACAACTTTGATGTCGTTGGTTTCCAGTTTTTGAAGCCAAAACACAGTAGCGCTCAGCTACTTCAATAATATCCGTATTCTACAATCAACTCGGTGCAAGCTATGCAAATCGTGTTTCGTCTTTGTCTGTCATAACTGAAACTTCTAGTAGTGAAAGTGGGCATCCAAGAGGAATAGAGTGGTCTAAGTTCTCGGAGGTACTGAATGTTCGACCGTCACCCATTGATAGTAGCCATCATCTTCCACCTATCTCTTCACTCTTGCGCCAAAATTGTTCGACCAAATTCCCCAACCAAAACTTTTCTAATCAATACAAGATGTACGTCGTTAAGAGAGACAGACGTCAAGAGACTGTTCATTTCGATAAGATTACGGCGCGGTTGAAGAAACTCAGTTACGGTTTGAGCACTGAGCATTGTGACCTGGTTTTGGTTTCTCAGAAGGTTTGTGTCGGTGTTTACAGAGGTGTGACTACTAGTCAACTCGATGAATTGGCCGCTGAAACCGCTGCCGGCATGACTGCTAACCATCCTGATTATGCTTCTCTTGCTGCTAGAATTGCCGTTTCGAATCTGCATAAGAACACTAAGAAGTCGTTTTCGGAAACTGTGAAGATTATGTACAATCATTTCAACACTAGATCTGGGAAGAAAGCTCCTTTGATTGTTGATGATGTCTATGAAATAATTATGGAGAATGCGACTCAATTGGACAGTGAGATAATTTATGACAGGGATTTTGACTATGATTACTTTGGGTCCAAAACCCTCGAGAGGTCTTATCTGTTGAAAGTTGATGGGACTGTTGTTGAAAGGCCTCGACATATGATAATGAGGGTTTCTGTTGGAATTCACAAGCATGATATTGAATCTGCTGTTAAAACATATCATTTGATGTCTCAGAGGTGGTTTACTCATGCTTCCCCAACTCTTTTCAATGCTGGGACTCCTCGGCCTCAGTTGAGCAGTTACTTCTTGATATGCATGAAAGATGATAGTATTGAGGGGATTTATGATACATTGAAGGAGTGTGTTGTCATTAGTAAATCTGCAGCAGGAATATTCAAAACTGACGACTGACTAAGCAGTAGCACACACACCTTAGCAAATCAACGAATTCAACTCACGCTTTCACATCTAATTTTGACTGAGGAATGATGAACAGGTGTAGCTTTCGGTTTTGAGATGATTGGTTAATTTTGCAGCATTTGGTTATAGTTATATATGTTAACTTTGTGTGTTGAAATGACTTATTATTATGACAGAAACATGTATCATTTTGGATTAGTATATGACACTGCATCATGCTATGATTTTGTGTATGAATGTGGTATGGATGTTACACGAGGCTGCCGCTGAAATTAATCCTTGGAAATCGGTATTTCGGCAATAGTTTTAACCTTTCAGTCAACAACAAAAACAAGGCGTGGTAACGGTAGCAGCATCACTTTGGCTGTTATCCTAATGCTGCTACTTGAGTTGTGTAAAACATGCTTTTATGGTCTGTTGCATCCTCAACGGCGGTAACGGTTACGACGGCATTGGAGCATAGAATAACAATAGCATGTGATGTGATACAATGAAAACAACAACAATAACATCTCACGATGAACGTGTTTCGAGGCCTCCCATTTCAAGTGTTCTTGAAGAAGGAAAACAAGAGATTGTAGAAATGTCATCAAAATCTCCTTCAATGTCGTCCTTATAATGTTTTGTGCTTGATGTCATTTCGGAATGTTGAGTTTCAGGTTGGAGATTTGGTTCGAACGAGACTTTCGGACACTGCCGTTGTTAGGACGATGCAATCCTCAAATCATCGCTACACATTGTTTCTACAAAAGTGTTGTTCGAAAAGTCAGTGACAACTTCTATTCACCACTGTGTTCCGCCACCGCTTCTAATAAACCACTGTCGTGATTTCTTTTTCTTGAACCAACATCAAGATCTCCATCAGCATCACCGTTACGATTTAAAATTAGTATTTATGTTTAATGTTATGGTATATTGTTGAGTTTCAGGTTCAATCTCTGGCATAACGACTTGGTCTGAATAGAGCGGTTTCTTCGACAGACCCTTCTCATCGCAGCTCCATTGGCAATAAGATTTATGGTCCTAGCACGCTTCCTGTGATCGATTTGAATCCAAGCATCTGTTTTACAGAAAGGATAACAGAGAAGTCGCGATGTCGTCAGTTTCAATTACGTTAACAAAGGTTGTTGAAGCTGCCGAAGCCACCATTAATCAGTAGGACAACAGGGATTGATGAGGGATCCAATAATGAGAGTTGCATAATGATTTCACCGAGGAAAAATAATTGGATTCGGCAACATAAAGCTACCACCGCAACACTCCTCCAACAGCAACAACTCATGTTCAACTTCTCCAACTAACGATGCCGAAACTCAGTTTCACTTCTTTCTAACAACAACGATAGCGTTTCGATTCATGGAATTGCTCTGGTTACGGGATGAAGCAAGATTGGAAGTCGTACACAGTTCACAAGAAGGTCGGTGTTTGAAATTCTTGATGTAGGTTCAGAGCTACACCGGTTCTGTGATCTGAATGATTTAAAAGGGTTACAAATCGGATCCGAAAGGCTTGGATGTCTGTTACGGTATTTGTTTATGTGTGACAAGCTCCCGGAGAGAAAGATGCAAGAAGAGTGAATGGGTTATGTATACGCTTAGTTTTTCTTCGTTTTCAATTCTTGTCTTGATTTCCTGTTCTGTTTGGGTATGCTTCCATTTATGTGCAGGTTGTGAATTGATTCAAGAGCTGACCCCTAGTTGGTCTCGACATGATGCCCTAGAATTCCACCTGTCAAAGCACATTTTCATGACACCAGTTGTTCATCCGTGTGACTCAACGACAACAACGAACATGCTCACCATACGCGACAACTCCGGTTTGCATCATTGCTTAAATCAGTAGCAGTGTCCGTAACAACAACAGTGTAATTTGGTTATGTCAAAAACTATGCTTTTTCTTCTTTTCTGTTTGGGCCAAAGTTGACTTTGGGGCAGGTTCCAACGTCATCTCGGTTACGTGACAAGAGCCTAAAGCGGCGTACACACAAAGGCTCCGCTACTTTCACTCTGACAACAAGTTCTGATGGCGAAGTCGTGATGATTCAATTCAGCAGAAGATTTGCAGTATAATCCGACATGGTTTGAATCTTTAACGCGTCACAAGCGAGAACGTCATAGCAACCTCAATAGCACCTCAACTCAGCAACAAAATTCTCTTGAAGATTTCAACACAGCAAATGCATTAACATTTTGGCTCTTGCTTTGATCAACAATTCAGCGTTAGCATTCACGACGGCGTTTCGGTTTCAACAAGCTGCAACAATAGAACCAGCTTGCGGTCCTGCCTATTTGACATCTGCAACAACCTTCCATACAAAACATATTCTTGTTGTCTTCATTTTCGAGTGCCATTCAAACAATTCCTTTTGCGATGAAAAAGAAAGTGTTCCAAGTCTTTGGTTCGCTTTCCCGATTACTTGGGTCCGAGAAGTCTTTCTCAAGCTTCGAGTAATCGTCATCCGATTCACTCACTCGTATCCAATTCCATTAACACTTAGATGAAAAAGAGAGAGCTCCAAGTCTTTGGTTCACTCTCCCGATTACTTAGGGACCGAGAAGCCTTTCTCGAGCTTCGAGTAATCATCGTCCGATTAACCCACTCGAATCACATTTTATCCTTTCGCATTTAAGGTTGAAAAAGAGAGAGCTCCAAATCTTTGGTTCACTCTCCCGAATACTTGGGTCCGAGAAGTCTTTCTTAAGCTTCAGGTAATCGTCACCTCTAGCTAAACATCCAATACATCTAACCAATCTCTTTTTCGCCCCGTGCGACCAAAACCTTATAACCTATTCAAATCTACCCTCTTTTCAAAACCAAAATACTTAACAAATCACACTTTCTATTCCTCGCCCTTATGCGATCCACACCTTCTACCAAGAATATTGTTTAGTCCCTTCTTCCGCGCATAATAAACTAGTGCTTTAGCCTCCCCTAGCGAGCAAACAAGCCAACGTTTAGCAGTTAGAATGCGACTTAAACTCTTGTTCATTCCAAACACAAACCTTTTAGTAAACCGTAGTTAGCCAAACTACGACTGCTCTGATTCTTCATTCTCTTCTGAATGTAAGATACGTAGGCACAAGATTGCGATGATCTTGGCGAGCATAACCCCCTCTTTTACCCGTAGTCCCATGAACTACGAATGCTCTGATTTTCCACTTCTTACGAGTGAAGATACGTAGGCACAAGGTCCCCAATCCTTGGCGAGCACCCTATCTTAAAACCACCCATTTCCCCTTTAGCAAGCAATTCCTCTAGAAGATAAACAAGCGTATCCACCTTCTCTCACGAATCGAATCAAGAGGTTCCCGTTGAGTACAACGGACATGAGGGGTGCTAATACCTTCCCCTCATGTAACCGACTCCCGAACCTAGAATATTGGTTGCGATAACCATGTTCTTATCTCCTCAAAGGTTTTATCGATATTTTCTTATTCCATCCTTGGAATGAATAAAGTTCGGTGGCGACTCTGTTTTGAACAGTATTTTCCGCGTCCATCGCGAGGATCGTATTTTTCGAGGTACGACACAAGCGACTTTGGAGAAGTTTGTCAGTGGTCCTTCGCCTTCTCTTGGCAGCACCTCCAATCCTCCTACCCCGGATCCTCAGAAGAAAAGGAAACAAGACGACCTTGGTTCTGCTTCGGCTGAAGGTTCAGCTGGCTTTGTCGGCAGAAAATTCACCTTGCCGCCCTGCTATCTGTAGGACAAGATCTTTGACGGGGAAGGATCTGTAGTGGTCCCCAACCTGGAGGTGTCGACTATATTGTCTGATGGCCCAAAGGTGAGGAGAACACTCATTTTTCGTGATGTTGTAGCGATAATGAGGGTGCTGGATATGGCCTTGGCCCTGGGCGATGCAAATACAGTTCCGCTTAAGGAGTTCAAAAAGGTAAAGGCCAGGAAGGTCGAACTCGAATTGGAAATAATTGATCTATTCAACTAGTTATCGACCCTCCATGACAACTATGAAGCCAAGGTTGAACTCTTGAAAGATATGAACAAGATGGTTGACGAGATGAAGAAATAAATTAGGATAATGCCAGCTTGAAGGCTAGGGTAGCGGAGCTGGAAAGATTGTCGGCGGCAGGGCCTGATGAAACTGGGGAGGAGAAATGCTTGAAGACCTGGAGAGTGATTATCGACAAGATTCGTATCCTCGAGCAGGATACCCTTGGAGATGTCGTGTTTGGATTCAATGTTGCGGTGGAGCAGATGAAAGCCTTGAACCCCGACATCCAGTTGGTTACTGACGGGATGGACGTTCTGCACCAGGTGGTCGACGGGCAAGTGGTCCCTCCATAATTTCCTGTTGATGATGTTTGATTGTTCTTTGTAACTTTGTGTATTTTGGCCTGCGTGCCATTTTTTTGTAAATTCTGGCTGTCGGGCTTGGCCCGTAATATTTGTAATATCTAAACAATTTTCGCCCTGGTGGTTGGACCTATATATGTATATGTTTGTTCGACATTGTATACCTTATTATATGTTGCTTTTTTGTATAGGTGTCTACCTCATGCTAGTTTGTTACGGGTTGTCTTCGCTGAATGAGAGTTTGCTCGACTAGTTACGTTGCTCGACAATTTAGGGAACTTGTCGAGGGAGCGAAATAATTTCACCGGTCGTGGGACTAGGATCTCGGTCGAGGTCCTGATCTCACAGGGCGTGGACTTTCCCATCACGAGCTGGGTGTCCTACCACGCTGGTACGACAAGGGTGGAGCTCGGTTGAGTTATCCCTGTCGGGCACAAAATTTTCCTGTTCCATAAGCGGGAACTTGCCTTTGTTATGTTTGAGGATTGTGCTTGCACCAGGGCACTCTCCCTTGGTCGAACGATCCCTCTTTATTGTGAGGTGAAGTCGTTGGTAGTAAGTCCTAATCGATCGTTAGTACTAACTATAATATTGCTTAAGTTTTTTCAGCATTCCAGGGTCGAGCAAATGGTTTACCATTTAGGTGTTCGAGGTAGTAAGCCCCAATGCCTATTTTCGACCTCACTTGGTAAAGACCTTTCTCATTTGCGGCCAGCTTGCCTTCACGTGAATCTTTTTGATTTTGGCGTAGGACCGGGCTGCCCACTTTGAAGTCGCGCTTTACAATCTTGGAGTCGTGGCACAACATTATTTTTTGCTTCAACGAAGCTTCGTGGAGAGCAGCCCCTGATCGGATCTCTTCGACCAGGTCGAGTTTTTCTCGTAATGCTTAATCGTTCATTTCCTCTCCGATAGGGGCCTCTGCCCGTCTAGAGGGTTCTCTGATTTCCACTGGGATTATCGCTTCGGTTCTGTATGTTAGTCGGAAAAGAGTTTCCCCGGTTGTAGAGTGCGGTGTTGTTCTGTAGGCCCATAACATACTATGTAGCTCCTCGACCCACCTCTTTTTGACTTCACCTAACCTTCGCTTAGTCCACAGAGGATCACCTTGTTCGTGGCCTCTTCTTATCCGTTGGTCTGGGGCTACTCGACGGACATGAAGTGTTGCTTGGTGCATAGTTTGGCAATGAAATCTTGAAATTTCCTGTCCATGAACTGAGTCCCATTTTCGGTTACGAGGGCCTAGGGCAACCTAAATCGCGCGAGGACATTTCTTTTGTAAAAATAAAGTATGTTAAATGTCGTGATTTTGGCGAGGGCCTCAACTTCAATCCACTTTGTGAAGTAATCGACGACCACAATCAGAAATTTGTTCTGATATGATCCCACAGTGAAGGGGTCGAGTATGTCCATTACCCACCAGGCGAAAGGCCATCGAGAAGACATGGTCTTTAATTCGTTGGGGGGTATCAAGTGCATGTCCCTGCGGCGTTGGCATCTGTCGCATTTTTTGACATGCTCCTTCGTGTCATGCTGCATGGTTGGGCAATATTGTCCTGCTCGAAGGGCTTTTCGCGCCAAGAATCTTCTTCTTAAGTGTTGTGCGTTGATCCCATTGTAAATTTCTTGGAGAATGTCTGGGACCTTGTTCTCCTTAACATATTTTAGGAGGGGAATGAAGAAGCCTCATCGGTAGAGCTTGCCTTCGACTAGGACGTAGGAGTAGACCCTTTCGCTTAATTACGTTGGCCTCTTTACTATCTTTGGGCAGCTTCCCTATGGTGAGATAGTCATGCACCGAAGTCATCCATCAATTACTATCATCGATGGCGTTGACATCAATCAGTCCTGTTGGTTTTGTGATGCTTGGACGAGGAAGTGTCTCTTGTATAATGAACTTGTTGCCAACTTTCTTCCTTGTGTTAGCTAACTTCGACAGGATGTTCGCCCGAACGTTTCTTTCGCATGGAATGTGTTCGACTTCCCATGCTTCGAAGTTGGCTATCTTTTCTTGCACCAGCGCTAGGTACTCATGGTGTGATTGCTTTTTTCCTGGTATTCCCCTCTTACCTAAGAGGCCACGAGCTGGGAGTCCGTGAAATTTTTTATTTCCTTTACGCCCAGGTCCTCAGCCAGTCATAAGCCTGCAAGGAATGCTTTGCACTCGGCTTGATTGTTTGAGGTTGGAAAGGACAAGACCAACAATACTTCGATCAGGATCCCTTCTTCGTTCTCTAGGATGATACCCGCCCCGCTGCTCGTGGAACTAGAAGCTTTGCCGATGAAAATGGTCCACCTGTGCGCCCCGCTGGAAGGGGATGCTAGGGGTGTCATTTTTGCCACGAAATCGGCCAGGACCTGTGCCTTAAAGGATTTTCTGCTTTCGTAGTGGATATCAAATTCTGACAGTTCCAGAGACCATTTGAGCATCCTACCGGCCATATTTGTTAGACCGAGTAGTTGCCTAATGGGTTGGTCTGTCCGAACTACTATGGCGTGGACCAGGAAGTAATGCCTTAATCTTCTCGTAACGTTGATGAGGGCCAGGAAGACCTTCTTGATCTGCTAGTATCTGAGTTCTGCTTCTTGTAGGGCTTTGCTTATGAAGTATATTGGCGTTTTCCCATCGAGGGTTTCTCAAATGAGGGCAGCGCTGATAGCTTCATTAGTGACAGAAAGATAAAGGTAAAACGTTTCTCCATTGTCTGGTTATGACAAAATAGGTGGTTTGGACAAATCTTGCTTAATATGACGCAGAGTCTACTTGCATTCCTCCGTTCATTTGAATGTTGCCTCTTTTCGGAGGAGCTTGAAGAAAGGCAGGGCGTGTTGGGCAGATTTGGCCACAAAGAGAGATAGCGAGGTGAGCATCCTGTTGAGAGATTGTATGGATTTCTTCAACTTAGGCGTGGGGAATTTAGAAAACGCTCGACACTTATCAGGGTTAGCCTCGATTCCTCTCTCTGTGAGGTAGAATCCGAGGAAACTCCCTGCTCGTACACCAAGGGTGAATTTTTTTGGGTTGAATCGCATTTTACACTCCCTAGCTTGATCGAATACCTTTTGCAAGTGGAGCGTATGATTGGAATCCTCTTGGGACTTCACGATTATGTCGTTCATATATACCTCGAGCATGTTCCCGGTTTGTGATCGGATGACTTGGTTCATCATTCGCTGGTACGTGGCCCCAGCGTTTTTCAGACCGAAGAGCATTACGTTGTAGTAATAGCTGCCCGACGAGGTCATGAAAACGGTGTACCTTTTGTACTTCTTCACCATGGGAATCTAGTTATATCCCGAGTATGCGTCCATGAAAGACAAGAGTTTGAAACCGACGGAGTTATCTACTAACTTATCAATGCTAGGCAAAGGATATACGTCTTTCGGGCAAGCCTAATTGAGATCGGTGTAATCAATGCACATTCTCCACTTTCTATTATATTTTTTTTACTAATACAATATGGACAGCCAGATTGTATACCTAGCTTCCGAGATAAATTTAGACTCTAAGAGGTCTTTTACAAGTTTATTCGTTGCTTCAGTCTTCTCGTCAGATTTCTTGCACTTGCGCTGCGCTACCGCCCAAACAGATGGGTTGATAGTGAGCTGATGGCAAGCAATTTCTAGATCAAGGCCGAGTATGTCTGCGGTGCTCTAGGAAAACAAGTCAGCATTGTTCTTCAAGCACATCTTCAGTTGCTCTTTAACCTCATCAGGTAGTCCCGCGCCAATCCTGACTCCACGGTTGGGGTTGTCCCCGAAGATGATCACTTCGAAGTCTCCATCTGGTGTTGGACGCATGATAGTTGTAGAGGATGAGTTTCCCGTTGAAACTGGAGTGTCTTCTTCGCCTTCTTTCGAGATCTGACTGTCGAGGTCGATGGTATGAATCTAGAGTGCTGGCTTCTTTCTGAGCTAGCTTTATTCGTTGGGAAGATCTTCGTCTCTTGCCCGTTTGACGAGCTGTGGTGCTGCACCGATTGAACTTTGCCCCTTGGTAGCTGCCTCGAAGCATCGTCTTACAACCTCGATGTCCCTGTGCAAAATGGCGACGTGCCCCTTCTCGATATAATACTTCATCTTGAGATGAACCGTGGATGGAACATCGATTAGCTCGGCAAGTGTCAGCCTCCCTAGGATACACTAGTATAGCGAGGGCCAGTCGATAACTAAGAACCGAGTCTTAATTATTTTTGCAGCATCTTTCTCCCCGAAAGTAACTTGCAGTTCCACGTATCCTCAGGGCCTAGCAGTAGCCTCATTAAATCCTTGCAAGTCTGAACCTACATAAGGGGACAGGTTCTTCTGGTCGAGTTTGAGGGCGCGAAACAGGCTGGTGTACATGATGTCTACCGAGCTCCCTTGATCGACAAGGATTCAACAAACATCAATGTTGGTCAACCTGGCTCTGATGAGAAGAGGAATGTGAGTGTTAGGGGAGCCTCTGGGGAACTCTTCACGGTAGAAAGTGATAGGTTGAGATCGTCCTTGCAATTTTTCGAGTGTTGACATACGATCTGGGCTACAGTCGATCAGTTGGTCGAGTTTTCTCTTCACTGATCCTACTCTGAATTCGTTGTACCCGCCACAGGAGATAACCATTGTTCCGGGGAAGGCCTCCCAGGGACCGTGCATTGAAAAATATGCAGGCTCCTCGAGGCTATTGGGGATGAAAAAGTCCTCTGACCGGGAGACAGACATGGATACCAGTGGAGGAGGGCTAGAAGTCGAAGCTCTTATTTCCGCTTTCTTAGACTTCAACGTCTCTCCTCGGGGGGCTTATTCTCTCTTCGTATATTTATATAGGTGGCCCTCTTTGATGAGGATTTTGATGGCGTCTTTCAGGTAGGTGCAGTTTTCTGTCATGTGGCCATGGCTGCGGTGGAAGCGACAATATTTATTTCGGCCGATGTTGCTCTTTGAAGCAGTCGACTTAGGGAATCGCACGCCTCCTTATTTGAATTCGATATTGATACATTCAGAAAGGATACACTCACGAGGAATGGTCAGTAGGGTATATTTGGTGAAGCGACTCGCAGGCCCTTTGTGATCACGGGGACGGTCATCTCATCGTCTATCTCTGTCTCGCTTGGAAGTTTCTACTTCGTCCTTCTTCGATGCTCTGGAACTCTCTTGGTCCCTCGAGTCTCGTGCTTTATATGCAACTTCCTTTTCCTCGTATTGAATATAGGATTATGTCGCACAGAGAAGTTCGGCTAGAGAACGAGGAGGATTGATCCCTACCGCCTTGCGGAAGTCACTTTTCGCCCTTAGTCCCTTTTCTAGAAGGTACTTCTTTATGTGGTCAGTTGTGCGGATCTTGATCGCTTCCTTGTTGAATCTGCCGACGTAGTCGCGGAGAGGCTCGTCCCTGCCCTGTATGATACCCTCAAGTGTGGCTTCAGATTTTGGATGACGCATGGAGGTAGTAAAATGTCGAGAAAACTGCTCCTTCAGGTTCTTCTTAGAGGTGATCGAGCCCCGAGGAAGGATCTTATACCAAGCCATAGCCCCATTCTCGAGGGTGATGGGGAATATCCTGCATTTGATCGCCCCAGTAACATTGTGGTAGTGCAGCATGACCTCAATGTTTTCTATGTGGTCGCCAAGGTCAGTGGTACCATCATAGAGAGCTAGAGGGGGAGGTTTCTCCAGCCTGCGAGGAATGCGGGTGTCCATGATTTCTTGAGATAGGGGACCGCGCACGTCATCTTCGCCGCTCGTGCTTATCGACCTGCTGAGAGAATAACTGTGTCCACGGCTCCTGCTGCGTCAAGGAGAATGTAAGTGTCGGCTTCGGTGCTCTTCGTGAGGCTTTTCTGAAGGTCTGGTTCTCTTAGACGCTGAGGAGTGCCTAGACCTCCAAGGAGGGGTACGATCGCGTCTTCTGGTGATCTTGTGCCCATACTTCTCCAATTTAGACCATTCTTTGACTGAGGAGATGCTTCTAGATTCGTCTCTGCGACATTTTTGAAGAGGGGAGTGAGACCGACGAGATGGACTGATGGATCTCCGCGGGGGAGATCTTTCTCCGATGGTGCTTTTCAGCATGTGGATTTTTTCCCCTTGTTGGAAAAGCAGGTAGTTGGATTTGTTGAGAGTGGCGATGAAGGCCGCAGTGTAGGGGTCAGCATCTTGTGGGACAATGATGAGCTGGTATACGTGGTCGGAACTTTGGACACGAGGCTTCACATTGTCAGAGGATGGAGATGTCAGTTTTCCGTCTCTATGATTGGTCTCTCTGCTAGCGGTTCCGAGTATGAGGGTTTCGCCGCTACCTAGAATGGCAACGACGAAATCTTGATGGGTTATGGTAAGAGGCCATGACGATGAAGGTTCAGAGAGATAGCTTTGTCTTTTGTTCGGGAAGATTGGGGGATCTTAGTTCAAAAAGACGGGGGAGTTGGGTTCCCACAGACGGTGTCACTGATCTGGAGTGATCAGAATGAATCGTCTTGGCCTTTAATGTAGGGCAACAACAGTGGTTGCAAGAGATGAGGGGGTGTACCTGTAAGGTACTCTGATATCAAAATAAGTTTTGGCTAGAGAGAAAGCAAGTAAGAGTGTTTAGGTATGAGTTAAAATGATTAAGATACCTGATCCTCTCAAGAGAGAGGGTATTTATGAGATTCCCCCCAGCGCGGGGCCAAGGTCTCCCATGTGACCGAAATATCTGGTCGGTCAATGGGGGACTGCCAGGTGGAAGATCTAGCGCGTGATCTTTGACCTGGTCCAACTGTCCCTATGATTTTTGAAAGGGGCAGTTGGTCGCGTAAACTGTCAAGGGCGTGAGAGGGATGTCCCCAACGGCTATATGCTCCAACGGTCATATTATGCCTAACGACTATATTGTGCCCAACGGCTAGATTTTCCCAATCTCCTTATTAGGCCTGACCTTAAGCTAAACTGGATTGGACCTTGTCCAACTGTGGGGCATGTGCCAGTCCAGCCCAGAACACAAAACATTCCAAAAAAATAATAAGTTTCAAGTTCCTTCAATCTGAGACTCCAACTGCGTATATGTCATTAATGATTTATGTACCTTTAACTTTGTCTTATGTTGAGGTTGTTTTTCCTTGTCGAAAAATTTCAGCTAACAACATGGTATTTTAATCTCATTCCTCTCCAATCTTGTTTTTAATTGTAGAATGCAATCAATTGTCAGTTGTTTATCCAGGATGAGGAACTAAATGGTTACAATGACAAATCTCTAAATCACACACTTCCCACAAGTTTAGAATTGGATTGCAACAACTATGATGTAATACTGAATTATTTTAGAGAATTTTACAAGAGTATTAAAAAGGAGTTTGACAAAGAATATGACAATGAGTCATATTCAAAGAAGCTTGAAAAATCAATAAATACTTCAAATTAAAAAAATAAACAAATATTATTGGCTAATTGTTGTCCTTATTATTTGATGGAGTTTTTTTTTTCCGGTTGTCTACAATTTGAAGTAATATGTTTTAAGTTTAGGCCTTTTTCAATTTAAATGTAATGTTGATTAAATATCAAATCGAATTTGAATTAATGAAATTAACATTTGTTTTTAGCTATCTAATTGTTATGTTTTAGCAATTTGTTAGTGTTCTGGCCTGGGCCCCGGTCTGACCACGCGGGCTCAGCCCAATAATGTTCCACCAGACCTATCCTGTCCGGGTACCGTGTCGGGCACGAGGTCTCCGACGAGGCAGAAAGGCCTCCATGCGAGGAAGGCGCACCCCAACCCCGTCGGGCAGGAGGATGCCCACCGGCCAAATACTGCCCCCCGCGGGCAGAACCCGCCCTCCTGTCGGGCAGGACAACGTGTCCTTCACACGTCTCCACGTGCTCCCCTCCGCGGAGGCACGTCATCCCCCAACTGCCCACCTCCGAAAGAGCAGGTCAAACCCACTTTCTGGAGACCACGAGATAGTTGGACTAGGGCGAAGACCACGTCCCGGTCTTCACTACGCCACGTAAGCCCTAGCAGTCACCTGAGTTGGGTCTGACCATCCAGCCCAACGCAAGTGATCGTTGACCCAGCGTTGGGATCTCTCTATAAATACCCTCTTCCTCAAGAGGGTCAGGTAATTCACTTCTTACCCCATTTCTGTACTTTGCTCTCGCTCTGCCCAATTCCTTACTTTGGCATCGGAGTGTCTTACAGGTACACCCCCTTTCTCCTCCTCATCACCGGTGAACAAGTAGCAGTCCAACAACGTGTGGCCAGCCCGTGATCCCCTTCTGATCAGGTCAGATCAGTTAGTAATTGTATTGTCACTACAATTTCAAAAGAGCACTTAATATTGTCATTACAAACACAAATAAACATTATTTTCAATTTTCATAATAAAGAAAAAAAACACATTAATGTACAACGGTCATTTACACGATTCATTCCAATCATCACAAACACAAACAAACATATTATCCAAATATTTCTCAACCACTCTCACTCTCTATAAGAATCACACAAATTCAAAATATTTAAAAGTATTTTTGATCCTCTTAGATAAATCTAAAAAATTTTCAAAACCTTGCATTTCTGTGTTTACCCTTAAAGTTCACTAAACCCTTATTTCTTCATTCGACTCTAAAATTCTCAAGATTGTCACAAATATAATTATAGAGGAAATACATATGTATTATTGCTAAAAACTAATAGATCCATAATAAAATGCAAAGCACAACTCATTAACAAATGAGTCCATGAACCGAACCGAAAAAATCTCAAAACACACGAACTAAGAAAACATGTTAGATGATCGAAAAATATGATAAACGTACAAATTGATTCTGACCCGCCGTATGGACACATCCGAGCCACCACTGTACGGACCCTTCGGTCAAACGTCGCACCACCGCGACCCTCCATCTGCCGCTACCACAACGTTTTCCGTTGTCGCCGACATCGATTGTCGGCCGCCGCCACAACGGTTTTCCTCTGCCTTGCGACCTACCATCGTGCGCCACCGCCGGCCGCGACCCACATATGCGAATTTCGATTTTTACCTGATTTTTGATCTTCTTACTTTTAAAAATTTTCTT
The DNA here is from genome assembly GCA_963859935.3 of Lathyrus sativus. Classification (NCBI taxonomy): domain Eukaryota; kingdom Viridiplantae; phylum Streptophyta; class Magnoliopsida; order Fabales; family Fabaceae; genus Lathyrus; species Lathyrus sativus. Next base: position 514,219,963 of record OZ012736.1, read on the forward strand.
ATTTAATTTATACAATCTTCAAATATGCTTTCTCTTTTTTTATCACTTAAAGTTGTAAGACATACTTCTAACAAATTTTTTAAATATAATTTGAATTTATCCAAGAAAAAAGTTTACAATTCAATAGGTGATTTATTTAAATAGAGGAAGAATCTAGATCTAACAAACATTATTTAATGGTTCTTACCACAAGATGACAATTAATTCAATATAAAATAAAACAAACTAAAAATAAAACTAACTCTACCTATTATTTACAATACATTATAATTATTAAAATATTACCCTCTTTCAACTTTTTGTCACAAAAATACTATAATTAGTATAAAAAATACAAAAAGATGAATATGGATAATGATGATCCCAATTATAGATAGTTATCACTTCTAAGTTAATTATAAACTATACCTATCTTGTTTGTAATTGTGTTTATATTATTTGTTTTTCTTCTTCTTTATTGATTCAAAATATTTTTGACCACGTATATAATTTTTAGAAAAATGTACTTGACTTCAATAATATCTAAATATCAAAAACAAGTAGTTGTGTTGTGTGAACACAATTGCACAAGACACCCAAATGAAAATCCCAAGATTGTGTACTGGTTTCACCTCCCAACTTGGAAGATTCTCCTACAGAAACTACAGTTCTTTCCTCACACATGGTATCCACGTCTTTCAATGCCCTGTAAGTCACATCACATTCATATTCATCATTCAGTTATTGTCATCAACCATTCATCATAATCCTATGTCACAAATGGATTTGTTTTTTTTGTCATAGGATGAAATTGGAATAGTTGCAAAACTATCAGATTGTATTGCTTCTAATGGTGGTAACATTCTTGCTGCTGATGTTTTTGTGCCTCAAAACAAAGGACTCTTCTACTCTAGAACGTAACTAGTACTAACTGCTAATTACTGTCTTCTGTTGATGTTTCTGTCTTTTTTTTGGATTCAAATGAAGCATTTTATGTTTCTCATGTTGTTTATTACAGTGATTTTGTTTTTGATCATGTTAAATGGCCTCGGTTACAAATGGATGAGGATTTCTTAAAGCTTTCTAAACAATTTAATGCTGTGAGATCTATTTTAAGGGTCCCATCTCTTGATCCTAGATATAAGGTTGCTGTTCTTGCATCAAACCAGGTTAGTTTCATGGTCGATTCAAATGTGAGTGGTTAGTCGAACATCGATCACGTTTGAGTTTTTTATTTTATTTTTATGTTGTTGCAGGATCACTGTCTGATTGATTCATTACATGGATGGCAAGATGGAAGATTACCAGTGGATATAACTTGTGTAATTAGGTGAAGTTTAAGAAACTACTTAGCTAAACCGATTCATTTGTTTTTCGATCTTACTCATTGTCTTCGACTATACACATTTGATTTGACAGTAACCATGATCGAGGTCCAGAAAGCGAAGTGATTCGCTTTCTTGCAAGGCACGATATTCCCTATCATTATTTAAGAACAACGACAGAGAACAAAAGAGAAGACGATATCTTAAAGCTGGTTCAAAATACTGATTTTTTAGTACTTGCCAGATATATGCAGGTAAATGTTTCATTACTATTTGAATTTTCAGTATTTCTTAAGAGTAACATATTGTAAATTTGTGACAATTGGTTTATTTGTGTAGATACTATCAAGCACTTTTTTAAGAAGCTATGGGAAGGATATAATTAACATTCACCATTGTTTGTTGCCATCATTTAGAGGCGGAAATCCATGTAAACAGGTAACTTTTGAAATAGATTATACATAAGCACTTATATAACAATCACTTATGTTATAAGCGGGTGCAAATGTGTTTAATATGATAGATTATCTTGGCAGGCTTATGAAGCAGGTGTGAAATTAATTGGTGCAACAAGTCATTTTGTAACTGAAGGAGTTGATGCTGGACCAATTATTGAACAAATGGTGAACAAAACTTAGAAAACTTGTTTATCTTTTAAACTCATTTGAGATCTTCATTCATAAACTGTGCTACAACCTTTTCCAACTGCAGGTTGAAAGAGTTTCTCATAGGGATGACTTGCAGAGCTTTGTGCAGAAATCAGAAAACCTCGAGAAACAATGTCTGTCAATGGCTATCAGATCTTATTGCGAGCTTAGAGTTTTACCGTATGAAGAAAAGAGTACTGTTGTATTTTGAGGACAAACATCAACTATATATAATGTAATAATGTAACATTCTTATGAGTTTCATTGTTTGGCAAAATTTTATATGTTCTACTCTATTGAGGCATATACAAAATCCAAACAAATCAAGTGCTGCTACTAATATTTAACAAATTCATAGATTTTTCTGTTGCTTCGGCCGAGTTGGCATGACCGAGTAGAAATTCTATCCCATCAACCCATTTTTGCTTGTGAAGTTTGCTCTCTGACTTGAATTCTAGTAGACCTTGTGCAGTTTTGAGGCCGAAATAGATCTCTTCAGAAGCTTCCCTTTCTTTTCTATATGGCCATGCAGAGTCTTCGTTACAAACTCCATAAACCACACCTGCAAATATTTGTCAAATGTGATTAGAAAATGCATATGATTGTTAGAGTCGAGATTTTAATGTTTAAAACTGCTTACATTTATGCTTTTTGGAGAAAGTTCCTCCAATGTGCTTGCTTTTGATCTTAATCTTGACCTAAAAATTTAGATAAATAATATTGAATACAATTTCTTATCTCCAGAATCACTACTTCGGTATTTGTTTTCTAGGCATGAATTATGTACCTGATATTTCTTGTTGATGTATACAGACACATGTTTCCATCGTAATGAACCTGAAGTAATGTACATCAACCAATACATGTTGTGAATTCCTTAATCCGATTAATCGAGAAAGAGCTAAGCACGATCTTTAACGATTAATTACCTTTTTCTGTAACCTGCAACAAATCTCCCTCACATGGAGAATGGTTTTCCAACATTTGACCCTCGAAAACAGGAGAACAATGTGTTTCTGCCACTCCTCTATCATAGGGACTTATTGATGCATTCTTCTTTGCTTCTTTTGGAAATCTTGCTCTCAACGCCGCTTCTCCTCTCAAAGCTTACAATACAAGAAAAAATAACACATCAGACCAAACCAAACCAAACCAAACCGAATCATCAATATTGTTCCATAAGAAATCTTAGAGTTAAAAACATAGAAAACAATGTTTTAAAAACCGAACCAGACACTGAATCAGTAAAAAACCACAATTGAACTGTCTGGTTTGGTTCGATTTTTAGGAAGTACCTGTTGCAGCTGCAGCAGTAAGGGTCATTAGATCGCCCGGTGTTTGAATATCAACCGCGGACTTGACAGTAGAAGCCACACGGTCATGATCAGCACCTGCCAACTCGGCCATCTCAACACAGTAAGACGCCAAGAGTTGTGTGGCTGAAGCCATAGCAACATCCAATTTAGAGTGACTGTCACTACTAGCAGCTACAGAAGCCAACGCAGAGGCCAATCCAGCAATCGACAGAGCAGAATGCGCTCGCGCATTCTCTACACGCGCTCGATCTTTCCTCTTAACATTCGTGTTCGCACCCCCATGCTGCTTCTGATGCAACCATTTTCCAATCGTACCCTTTCGACAATTCGTAGAAGGTATGATCTTGCCTGACTGCAAAAGTGGACCACAAAACAGTAACAACTTAATTAAGCGCTTATATTGTAAACGGTTATCAAATAAGTGCTTATATAAAATAAGTTAAAATCATTTTATATTACCGTTAATTGAGGCACAGGAATAGGTTCTGGCAATGTTTCAGGCCTGTTTTCAACAAAAATTTGTTTGTGTTGTTTCTCTAAAAGTGCTTTTGAAATCTCAGAAGCGGATAAACTCCAAGATCTTGATAAGAACTCCATAGGCTCAAGAGGTGTTGGTGGCTCAGGTATTTCAGGCAATGATAACATTAACTTGAGTTGATGATTTTCTTTGACGTCCTCAAACTCTAAACCTTGCCATTGCCATGATTCATTTCTCCAATGTTGAAATTGAAACACATCCCTTTCAGTTTTCTGCTCCATCAATTTCTAACCGCTCAAAAACTGTGAGTGGTTGAAGTTGGAAAAGTGTTGTGTTTAGAACCAGAAATTGAGGTTGAGGTTTTATAATAGAATTAAAGAATGAAAAGGACAAAGGTATAATGTTTAAAAAAAAGATTGGTTGTGAATTTAAGAAAAACAAAAACCCTGTATAGGTGGGTATGGGTTGTTGTCGATGAATTGAAGAGTAGTAAGAAGAAGTAATGGAAGAAGAATATTGAGATGTGTGAGAGAGAGTGATGAATGTTTGTTTAGTTTATAGCGCGTTTTTGTAGGTAACTAGTACTACTTTTTTCGATGGTTCTATTACGGAGAACCAATCCATATCACTATGCTAAGTAGACCATAGTTTTCTAGTTTGGACGGTGGAGTAGAGGTTGGTTTTGTTATCTTCTAACATTTGTCACTATTCCCACTACACATCTTTATTAGTAAAATTATCATAAAATTTGGTAATGTTTATATTACAAGGATAATTAATCAAGACTATATTGGTAAATTTGTTATTTTATTTTTTAAATAACTTTTTTTTTGGATTGCGGTGCAGGAGTATATCGTCCTCCTAAACAAGTAGACAGTTTCTCCGCGGTTATATGTGCGTGTACATTTTGATGATGACGCAACAAATATCAAACATGAAAATTATCATAAAAGATAAAGATGTATAAAAAATGTGAAGTAATGTTTTTGATGAAGAGACAACAAGGAATCAAACCTCTTGAACATCATACAGAAATATATTTGATGGTTCAAAGCACACTTATGATCCGAAGTTCTAAGTATTAAAATTATTCAAAACTTCATCTCTTCTCATAAACATCTTAAAAACTCTTTGAAAATAATAAAAACTCTTTTAACTAAGCATAATCACCACTAATGCGTTTAAGGAAAGAAGGATTCAAATGGGAAATAGCATCAACAAACTCTTGATGAAATTAAGAGTTATTTGATGAATCTTTATATTTTGTTACCTCTATGAGAAATAAATTCATGAAATTGTATATTTTTATATCTAAATTAATAATAGAAAAGTATGTTAGCTTAAAAGGATCATGATGACATCAAACGAGATATTTATTACTTTAGTTGAGTATTGAATGATGCAAAAATTAGGTATAATCCAGTATAGAAGTTATGTATTTGTTTGTATTTCTCATATACTAAGTTAAAATATTATATAAAGCCTACTAATGTCTTTGTTTATTCTCATTTTGATGTTATTAAGCATATGTTGTCAAAACTTTTTTTACATAGTCAAATTGGAAATTTGGCTTTAGCTTTGACTAGATACTCTTTAACATATGCCCCTTTAAGAGCTGCGAAAGGTCAAGTTGTTACTGATTTTATTGTTGATCATGCAAGTTGAAGTGACATAAGATTATGTTAGTCTAAAATCTTGGAAATTGAACTTCAATGGTTCTAAACATAAAATTGAAACTGATATTAGAATTTTGATCATCTCTCCTCAAGAAATTCTAATGAAGTTCAAATTCAAAATTAAAGATTTTTCCTCCAATAGTGAGGCTGAATATGAAGATTTAATAAAAGGTCTTGAGATTCTTTTGGATTAATGAGTTGAAATTAAATGTGATTTAGAGTTGGTTGCGAAACAATTGACAAAAGAGTACAAATGAATCAAAGAGAATCTGCTGATGTACTTTGTCAAGGCCAATTCATTATTAAGAAGATTTGATGAAGTCCACATCAAACAAGTTTCTCAAATTGAAAACCAAGAAGCTAATGATTCATCACAAATTGCTTATGGTTATAGAGTTTCTAAGAAAAAGTTAGAAGAATTGGTTGAGGTAAAAGAAAAGTTGATTTCAACAAATCCTTTCCCATTTGGATTGTCACAGTCAAAATTGGTGGAGGTAGAAGGGATTGATGAATTAAAAAACTCAGTAGAAATTTTTTCTATTTAGAATTTTGTCGAATAATGATTGGCAAGAATCGATTGCTGATTTTTTGAAAAATCCAACAAGAGTGACAAATTAAAAAAATTAAATATAAGGAATTAAGTTATGTTATTATTTGAAACAAATTCTTTAAAAAGAATCGTGACAGAATCTTACTTAAATGCCTTAGTGAAGTAAGCTTGTTTGGCAACCTCTGCGGTCCATAGTAGGTCATGTGGTGCTCATCAAGCAGGCCACAAGATGAAGTGTCTCTTATTTCGACAAGGTATGTATTGGCTAACTATGTTGAAAGATTGTGTCGAATTTGCAAAAGGTTGCCAAGAATGTCAGAAGCATGTAGGTATACAACATGTTCCTACAAGTGAATTACACTTAATTGTCAAACCTTGACCATTTAGAGGTTGACCTTTAGATTTAATTGGTGAATTGACCTACCTCATCCAAAGGCCATGAATACATTTTTGTTCGTATATATTATTTTACCAAGTGGATTGAAGTTGTTCCTTTGATTAATATTAATCAGGAAGTAGTAATTAATTTCATTCAAAACCATATTATTTGTAGGTTTGGAATACCTAAAACTTTAACCAGTAATCAAGATACAATTTTTACTGGACGAAAAATGGTTGAGTTTGCTTCAAATTTAGGAACCAAACTTTTAAGGTCTACCCCTTATTATGCTCAAGCGAATGGTCAAGTCGAGGCAACTAACAAAATCATAATTGACCTGATTAAAGAAGATGTTGGTCAAAAGCCAAGGAATTGAAATAAAACTTTATACCAAATATTACGGGCCTATCGAAATTCTTCTAGAGAAGCAACCAATGTTACCCTATTTCGTTTAACATTTGGTCATCATGCAATTTTGCTTGTCAAATTTTATTTATAGTCAACAAGAATTCAAAGGCAAGTTTAAACTATTAGTAATAATTCATATTTTATTATATTATTTTCTTAAGCCCATAAGTTTGTTAGAGGGCATTTCAGTATTTTATCTTATTCTAGTAACCCTAGTTTTAGTCTATAAATAGGGTGACAATCATTGTAACTCAAAATCCTGTTTCTTCTGCCGTCATTCTCTTTAATAGAATATTTCCCTATTTTCATCATTTATTCTATCTTTGCACCAACAATTGGTATCTAGAGCTCCGGTTCAGATTCATTGGGAAACACGGGAAACACGAGTGAACGTGAGGTCTTGTGTGTTTGATTTTGATTCTTAGATTCGTGTTGAATCTTGAACAAAATCTGATCAGAATTTTATTCTGTGGGTTGGGAAACACTGTGTGAGAAATCTGAGTGTATTGTGCAAAGTAGAAGATGAACGGAAACGGCAACATGAACACCAAACTTCCAGTATTTGATGGTAAAAACTGGAATCGTTGGATGATCCAAATGCGTGTACTATTTGGTGCTCAAGATGTTCTAGATCTTGTCACTGATGGTTATGTTCCAGTAGCAGCAGATGCAACCGATGAACAGAAAAACGCGCAGAAGGAAGTAAGGAAGAAGGATCAGAAAGCATTGTTCTTCATTCATCAATGTGTGGATGTAAACGTGTTTGAGAAGATTGCAGACTCTACAACAGCAAAGGCTGCATGGGACACTCTGGTGAGATGTTATGGTGGTGACGCATCAGTGAAGAAGGTGAAGCTTCAGTCCTTGAGAAAGCAATATGAGAATCTCAACATGAAGAATAATGAGAAAGTTTCTGAATACATCTCCAGAGTGATTCTGATCACTAATGAGATGAAGGCATGTGGAGAAACTCTTTCTGAAGAAACAATCATGGAGAAAGTATTGAGATCCCTTACTCCTCAATTTGATTACATTGTGGTAGCAATAGAACATTCCAAAGATCTGAGCACAATGAGAATTGAAGAGCTGCAGAGCAGTTTAGAAGCGCAAGAGTTGCGTTTGACTGAGAGAACTTCTGAAAGGGAAGTAGAGCCGCAGGCTCTGAAAGCAATTTCTGATAGGAGGTATCAGAAGCAGTCAGAAGCCAAGAGAAGATCTGATGGTGGTCAGAAGTCAGAAACCTCAACCTCTGATAGACAAAAGAATGCTCAGAAGGGAAAAGAGAAGTATGACAAGAAGAAGATCCAATGTTACTGTTGTAAGAAGTTTGGTCACTTTGCTAGAGATTGTTGGTCAAACAAGGAGAAGAAATCAAAAGAAGCAAATATAGCCAGAAGTTCTGATGACGAATCTGTGCTATTGATGGCCTCTGAATCTGATGATCTGACAGACTGGTGGTATATGGACACTGGTTGTTCAAATCATCTTACTGGAAACAAGAAATGGCTGGTTGACTTTGACTCTGAAAAGAGAACAAAGATCAGATGTGCTGATGACAAATATCTTAATGCAGAAGGTATGGGAAATGTCAGAGTGATTCTGAACAATGGGAAAACAGCATTGATTCAGAATGTGTGGTATGTACCTGGCATCAGAAGCAATCTGATGAGTGTGGGACAATTAATTGAGAAAGGTTTCTCAGTTACCATGAAGGACAATCTTCTGAAGCTGTATGACTGTAATCAGAAGTTGATTATGGAGTCAGAACAGGGAAGGAATAGAACATTCAAGGTGAATGCCAGAACTGCAGACTCAGAGTGTCTTAGTGCAACAAGTACTGAGAAGGAGAGTGAGCTGTGGCACAGAAGATTTGGTCATTTGAATTTCAGAAGCTTACAACATCTGAATTCAAAGAAATTGGTACATGGAATTCCTGCAATTAAGAAGCCTGAAAAGTCATGCAAAGTTTGCATGGAAGGAAAACAACCAAGATTGCCATTTGCATCAGAAGTTGCTCCAAGAGCAAAACATGCCTTGGGAGTTGTACACTCTGATGTGTGTGGTCCATTTCCAGTAGCATCAATTGGAGGGAATAAATACTTTGTGTTGTTTGTTGATGAATTCACAAGAATGACATGGGTATCCCTTATTAAGTTCAAACACGAGGTGTTTGATGAATTCAAGAAGTTCAGAATGAAGGCTGAGAATCAGAGTGGTCAGAAGTTGAAGATTCTTAGAACTGATGGTGGAGGTGAGTATAACTCCAAAGAGTTCCAGAAGTTCTGTGAGGAGAATGGAATTGAGCATGAGGTTACTGCTCCTTATACCCCTCAACACAATGGTCTTGCTGAAAGAAGAAACCGTACTTTGCTTGATATGGTGAGAAGCATGCTAAAGGAGAAGAAGCTTCCTCAGAAGCTCTGGGGAGAAGCTGTTGCCACTGCAACGTATGTACTCAACAGATGTCCTACGAAGAAGTTGAAGGAAATAGTTCCTATGCAGAAGTGGACTGGAGACAAGCAAAGTGTTAGTCATCTGAAGGTGTTTGGTTCTGTTTGCTATAAACATGTTCCAGAAGCCAGAAGACAGAAGCTGGATGATAGAAGCAAAGTGATGATTCTGATAGGGTACCACAGTACAGGTGCATACAAGCTCTATTGTCCAGAAACGAATAAAATTGAATTCAGCAGAGATGTGATTGTGAAGGAATCAGAAGTTTGGAATTGGGATAAGTCTCAATCAGATTCTGATGTTAGAACCTCTGAAGAAAGGTCAGAGTTAAGAATTGATGACTCTGATACTGATTCAAACTCTGAAGAAGACTCAGAAGATGAAGGTGACTCTGATGACCCAGACTCTGATGACCCAGACTTTGGTGATTCAGACTCTGATGACAATCCAGATCTTGGTGGCAATTCAGACTCTGGAAATATGCCAGACTCTGAAGATGGTCAAAGCTCTGGAGCTCAATCATCTGAAGCTAGAAACTCTGAAGCTCAAGACTCTGAACAAGTTCAGAGACCACAAAGAATCAAAAGCGTTCCCAGAAGATTTGCAGAATTTGACATGCTGCAAGACACTGAAGTAGACTCTGAAGGAGAAGTTATTCAGTGTGCCATGTTAGTAGATTCTGAACCCATAAGTACAGAAGAGGCTCTTAAGCAGAATCTTTGGCTAAAGGCCATGAAAGAAGAACTTGATGCTATAGAGAGAAACAAGACTTGGAAGCTGACAGAACTTCCAAAAGACAAGAAAGCCATCAGCGTCAGATGGGTTTTCAAGCAGAAGTTAAAGCCAGATGGCTCAATTGGCAAACATAAAGCAAGGTTGGTAGCAAGAGGATTTCTACAGAAACCTGGGCTGGATTATTCTGAAGTGTTTGCACCTGTAGCAAGACATGAAACAATCAGAATGGTGATTGCAATAGCTGCTAACAGGAATTGGCCTCTGATGCATTTAGATGTAAAATCTGCATTTCTGAATGGTCCATTAGAAGAAGAAGTTTACGTGTCACAACCTCCTGGATTTGTGAAAAAGAATCAGGAAGGGATGGTGTACAGATTATACAAAGCTCTATATGGATTGAAACAAGCGCCCAGAGCTTGGAATCAGAAGATTGATTCATTTTTCAAGAAGCAAGGCTTTCAGAAATGTGAGATGGAGTACGGTGTCTATGTTCAGCATACTTCTGAAGGCAATATGACTCTGGTATGTTTATATGTTGATGATATACTATTGACTGGAAGTTCTGAACAGGAGATAACCAAGTTCAAGAAGGTTCTAATGAATGAATTTGAAATGACTGATCTAGGCAAAATGACATACTTTCTAGGGATGGAGTTCAGATATTCTGAGAAAGGTATCATTTTGCATCAGCTCAAGTATGAATTAGAACTTCTGAAGAGATTTGATCTGAAGAATTGTAAGATGGCTGTCACACCTTCTGATACAAATCAGAAACTGGATTCAGACTCTGAAGGAAAGGATGTGGATGCTACAACCTTCAAACAGTTGGTTGGTTCTCTGAGGTATCTGTGCAATACCAGACCTGATATTTGCTACTCAGTTGGGATGGTTAGTAGGTTCATGAGTAAACCTAAGTGGTCCCATTACCAAGCTGCTGTCAGGATTCTGAGGTATATCAAAGGAACTCTGAAGTATGGAGTGTTATTTCCCTCTGGAGGAAATAATGAGTCAGAACTTCTGAATTATTCAGACTCGGATTGGTGTGGAGACAGAGTTGACAGAAGAAGTACATCTGGGTACTTGTTCAAATTTCTGGGAGGTCCCATTTCTTGGTGTTCCAAGAAGCAACCTGTTGTGGCGTTGTCAACCTGTGAAGCTGAATACATTGCAGGTGCTGTTACTGCATGCCAAGCTGTGTGGATTCTGAATCTGTTGCAGGATCTGAAGATTAAGGTAGACAAACCTCTGAAGTTGGTGATTGACAACAAGTCTGCAATCAACCTTGCTAGAAACCCAGTGCTGCATGGGAGAAGCAAGCATATTGAGACCAAGTATCATTTTCTGAGACATCAAGTTCAGAGTGGAGTGTTAGAAGTTGTACACTGCAGCACTCAGAAGCAGTTGGCAGATGTTCTGACGAAAGCTATCAAGACTGATCAATTTCTCAGATTAAGGGATGGAATTGGTGTTACAAGTTTTGATGGAATATGAATTAAGGGATGGTATTAGTAATAATTCATATTTTATTATATTATTTTCTTAAGCCCATAAGTTTGTTAGAGGGCATTTCAGTATTTTATCTTATTCTAGTAACCCTAGTTTTAGTCTATAAATAGGGTGACAATCATTGTAACTCAAAATCCTGTTTCTTCTGCCGTCATTCTCTTTAATAGAATATTTCCCTATTTTCATCATTTATTCTATCTTTGCACCAACATAAACTCCTTCTAACCATTATTAGAATATGATGCTATATGAATGGATTGATTTAGATGAGGAAAGATTAGTTACTTTGAACATTCTTATAAGACAAAAGGAACGTATAGTTAAGGTCTATAATAAAAAGGTTAAGTCGAAAGCCTTTAGAGTTAGTGATTATGTTTGGAAAGTTATTCTACCGATGGATCGAAAAGATAGAACTTTGGGCAAGTCATCGCCAAATTGGAAAGGCCCATTTTAAATTAATCAAGTATTTTTGAATAATGCCTATAAAGTTAAAGAGTTGAGTTCTAAAGGTCGAACTCTGGGAATAAATGACAAGTACTTAAATAAATATAAACTTATGTTACAAGAGATTCAGATAATAAAATAATACCACATAATAAAAGTGCTAGATTGTAATTAAAATTAAAGTGCCAAAATGGTAGTTTTTCATTACACAATTACACATCTGCAAACAAGAAATAAAAATTTTCAGAAGGGAAGTTCAACCTTAAAAAATTTCTTGTATCATTCATTGAGTCTTAAGTTGTTAGGATTTGGATTTCTTCTTCCAGTGCATAAGAGATATCCACATATAGAAGACGAATGTTGGCTTATTGAATTATCTTTTCTTCAAGAGAAGCTAGTTTAGAATTTTCGATTGCAACCTTCTCTTTTTGCATTACCTCAACCCGTTTCATCAAGCTTTCAATTTTTTTTAGGGTCGTTAATCAATATTTATCTCCTTTATCTTATGACTGCAACTCATCAACTGAACTTTGAGATCAGGCAATTAGGTCCAATTGTTGAGACATTGTGTCATTCTTTTGCCTAAGCTTGCTTAAAGTCCCCTTCTTCATTTTTATGCTCTGATTGATTTGGTTGAGAAATGGTCCAAAATATAGTATGAAATGAACAGTAGGATTAGAAAAACCTTTACCACTAAGTTGCTTTAATAAATTCTTGACGTCAGACACATCAGAAGGATCTTCTTTGATGGGTTTGAATAAATATGCGGCAAAGACTTTTGCTTTTAGTTGTTGAACCAGTAGAGGGGACTTGAAATTGATTTTCTACGCTAGAGTTGGAGGAAGAAGTCATTTTTAGAGTTTGAGTTGAAGAGAAAGTGAAAAGGGTTGTTGCAACGAGTGAATTTTTTAGGGTTTTGGAAAAAGTAACATTGTGAAGTGGAAGATTTTTGTATAGGTGTTGAAATAAAACTTTTTTAGATTTCCCTCTTAAATTAAACGCTAAGAGTGTGTTTGGATGAAGCATTTTAATGAGGGAAAGTAATTTTTTGAGGGAATTTAAAATGACTTAACCAAAATCCATTGTTTGGATTAAAAAAATATAGAGAATTATTAAAATAATGTAAATTTATGAAGTATTTTATTCAAGTTAAATTTAAAGAATTTCAAATGACACCAAACAGTAACGAATTTGAAATTACTCCTTCACTCTATATCATGCAAGTGTTAAATTGTTTATTATTAATTTTTCAAAATTTGCAAGATGGTCCTCATATTTTATAAAAATTTCAAATTCACCCTTAAAATTTTCTAAAAATTGCAAATAAGTCCCTAATATTTTACAAAATTTAAAAATTAGTCCCTTCAAATTTTCAAAAAGTGCAAATTGGTCCATTTTTTAATATTTTAAATTTGGCTCAAAAGTTGTAAAATTTATGAAAATGGCCCTAAAAATTTAACAATGAATCATTTTAATATTTCATCCAAACAAAAGAATTTAAAAATGAATGAATTTCAATTGAATCATTTAAGTTGCTTTGAATATTGAATTCCTTAAAAATTCTCGATTACCCCATCCAAACACATTCTAAAGTTTTGATTTTTGTTTTAAATCATTAGTAATTAATGATTTTTCCTTTATTTTAAGCGGTTCTTTTTTGTGTGGCCCACGAAAACCTTGAGAATCAGAGTCATGATGGAAGTTACATGCACATTGAAGACGTGATGGTCGAGTAAAGGCAAACATGATGATAGTGACATTTACATGATGGTCTGAATAGTATTATGAGTTTGACTAAAAACACAATCTTTCTGCCATATTGCAAATATGATTAAAAAAAATGACAGTTTTTAGGGGCATTTGTTAGCCGAAGATTTTTATTTAAGCATTTCGACACGAATATGTGATATAAATTATATAAAAAATGCTAAATTTAGATAACTAAGTCATACTTTCAATATCAATTCATATATTCAATATGTTTAAAATTTTGAAAATTTTGAAAATTTCAAAAGTTGGAAAACTCTGGTCGAAAACCAAACTGGCAGGAAGGTCAAGAGGTTGAGGACCGACAATGGTCTTGAATTTTGTAATGAGGCTTTCGACAACTATTGTGTTGCATTTAGTATTGCAAGGTACTGAACTGCTACAGGAACTCCCCAACAAAATGGTTTGGATGAAAGGTTTAATAGAACCATTTTGGAATGAGTAAGGTGCATGTTAGTTAGTGCAAAATTAAAGAAGGTGTTTTAGGCTAAGGCAGTCATGTTTGTAGCTTACCTTATAAATAAGTATCCCTCGACAACTTTGGGAGATGAAAATTGTAACAGCCCAATTTTCAATAATTAATTATTTGTGTTAATTAATTGGTTTACTTGGATTATTCTAATTATTTGAATAATTAGATGATTGTTTAAATGGATTGATAGATGTTTTGAGAGAGAGAATAAATTGGAGAGAAACCGAAGGGAAGGATATAAAAAGGGGGAGCGGAACGAAAATGTAAAATAGAAAACATGAAGGAAAAGTGGAGGAAGAAGAAAAAGTAGAAGGAAAAGCTCGGAAAGCTCAAGAAAGACTTCTAGCTTCCGATTAATCGAGGTAAGGGTGTGAAATATTACTATCTTAATCAATGTGTATGATTATGTATGTGTGTGTTTGGATTTGTTGGGTGTTTTCTATATTTTCCATTTTAGATCGGAAGTGGATTTAATCGGTAGAAACTGAGTTGGAACGGTTAGAATTTGGAATTAACGGTATAATATAGTCGGGTGATGAGTGGGTCGTGCTACTGGAACTGATTTAGGTTAAGTCGGTCGGTTTATGAGGTTTGGGCTTTTGGACAGCCATGGGGGTTCTGAGTTCGCAGGATCGCCAGGCGAAGCCCAGCGAGCAGCAGCGAACCAAGTCAGAAGCATCCACCCTGTCTTCTCTGGCAAGTTCGCCAAGCGAATGAGAGTGGCGAAGGTTCGCCAGGCGAGTGTGCTAGCGAGTAATTCCAGAGTAACTCCCAGTGGTCTTCGCTGGCAAGTTCGCCAAGCGAACGAAGTAGCGAAGGTTCGCCAGAGGCTTCTCCATGCGAAGGTCAGCGAATGTGACAGCATTTGTTTTATTTTGGTTGGTTCCATCCAATGTCGATGTATTTGATATAATTATGAAGCGTATAGCTTGTGCGTTGTTATATGTTGTGTTGTGGATAGCCGTATGGCGTGAATCCTAGATTATGAATCGATTATGAATATGTGGCCTTTTGGCATATGTGATACATTGTTTAAATTGATTGAAATTCATGATGAATGTGATTGAGTTTGTTGCCGTTTGGCACGATATTTGTAAGTGTATATTGCTTGTACGTGATGGTGGGTGAAGGATGCATGAGAATATATATGGCGAGTACATGTGTATTGTTTGGTAATGTAAGAATGGTGTGGGAAATGTGTATATGTGTTGAGTCGTACTCACTGGGGTAGAATGGCAAGTTTTCGTTCCTAGTGGAGTAATCACTAGGGTAGAATAATAGGATGTTATTCCTAGTGAGGTATAGTGTCGTGGTTGTATATACCGGGGTAGAATGACTAAGATGTTGTTCCTGGTGGAATAATTACCGGGGTAGAATAACTGAGATGTTGTTCCTGGTAGGGTATAAGTGATGTACCCATACTTCCAAAAAGGGATTGGTGTTAATTGATGAGTTATATATGAGCCATATGGCATAAATATCATTGTTGTATGAAGGATGCTGATGTGTATGAATCGTTGAATTGTGAGTTATAAATGTGAATCTAGAATGAAGCGATATGAGATGAATGATGAACATATGTATGTATGCATTGTGATATATATATCTATTGTGAATTCACATTGAATATACGTGCTGGTGTGTGATGTATGATGATTGTAAATGTGAACCATATTTGAATAGTGCGAATGAAATGATGAATATGTGTATATATTGCGATATGTATATATTGTGAGTGCATAATGAATATATGTGATTAACGTGATGAATGCATGAGTATGTTTGTAAGCATGTGTGCATTTCAAGAGTGTCATGAGTCATGTTGCATGTGAAGCATCATGGTATGCATTCTTGTGTTGATTGATTCCTCGGTGAATCTGCAGAACCTCGTGTGCCCTTGTGGGGTGTGAGCGATGGTTATTTATTGATTCCTCGGTGAATCTGCAGAACCTCGTGTGCCCTTGTGGGGTGTGAGCGATGGTTATTCATTGATCCCTCGGTGGATTTGCAGAACCTCGTATGTTGTGATGGTTATATTTGATTCCGCATAGAATCTACTGAACCTCGTGTGCCCTTGTGGGGTGTGAGTGATGGTTATTTTTGGTTCTTCAATTGAACCTGCTGAAATGAGTCGGTACCGCATTTGCATCTGCATAGAGTCGTGAGTCGGTCTCTATGAGTTGCATTTGTCATCTTCATATGGTGCATTGGTGAAATAAACATGAATGTGAATGTTTATGTGAATTGGTGATGAAAAGAACATATTTTGTATGTTTATATGGATTGATTGGAATTGTGGATGTACGCATGTTAAATATGCTTGATGGTTATCCATATTTGTTTATATGCAAATAAGCGATGTATATGGGTGAATCGTGAATGTATGCATAATGAGATGCTTGGTTATATATATATATATATATATATATATATATATATATATATATATATATATATATATATATATATATATATATATATATATATATATATATATATATATATATATATATATATATATATATATATATATATATATATATATATATATATATATATATATATATATATATGTATACATAGTAATGTATGTTAGTGAGCGGTGATGTATGGTGGTAAGAAGTATAATATGGATATTCTATGTTATAGAAATATATTATATGCTTTGTTATTGTGTTAATATGCATTGTGGTGAGAAAAGGTGGAATATATGTATATTCTGTACTTGTGAATTTATATATATGATTATGTGCATTGATTATTATGGTAATGTTTCTCACCCTTCTGCTGGAATGATGTCCTACATGACATCGTGCAGGTACCAAGGAGTAGTACTGTTAGTAGTTGCGAGTTCGTTGTTGGTGCAGCTATTAGTATTTAATAATGTTGGGTCAAGTCATGCTCTGGTTATCTAACACTGGGATCGCGGGGTTTATGCCTTAGAGATATATTGTGTATTTTAAGTTGTGTTTTAAATGTATTCGAAATATGTGATAATGGTCTCTGTGCCTAAGTGTTAATGATTATGTGATGAACATGAATATTCTGTGAAGGAATTTATGTAAATAAATTGAATCCGTTGCTACATGCAAGATGAAAATTTAATAGCATGACTATTTATTTCAATGTTACATGAGTATGACAGGTGAATGTTGAGATTTTGTAAAATTGTGTGACGCCCTATTGTCAAAGCATGTTAATTTACTCTGATTAATTATGTATTTTTATGTGGGGTTAGAAGGGTGTTACATTAGTGGTATCAGAGCAGGTCGGTCCATCCGGCCAAGTTGTCTAATGTTTGTTGTTCCCTTGTATGTGACATCTGTGTGCAACACTGTTGGTACATGTTTGTTGTCTAACCCTTGTCTGCAAGGAGTGGGAATGATCCAAGTGGGGGAGAAACTTGTGCTTCTCCAAGTTACTGCAAGTGTGGAGATGTAGCTCAGTGTGGTTGAATGCTTTTATAGTTTGGTAAAGATGGTTTATACCCCATCATGATTTTCGACTGTCTATCGGCAAATTGAGGAACTGATCACCCTTAATCTCTTGTTGATAGTAGTTGAGATTGTGTTTGATGGGATATATATGTCTTGCAAGCTTAGATGGCGTGGTGCAGTGAATTGTTTTGAGTGAAGCCGAGCGCTTAAGAATTGTTTTGATGAGTCGGCGCAGGACCGTGATGAGATGTTTAATTTTGATGGAAATTTTGGGTATTAATGAAAGTGAAGAAGCTGGTGGTTTACCGGTTGATTATGGTTGTCTGAGAGTTATCCTGACAAGATAAGTGATATACAGACAGGGCGTAAGGTGAAGTTGTAATTGACTTAGTTGCGGAAACTAGTCATATTTTGAGAGCTCCATATGGTATGTCTGTTTGGGTGGCCAAGGAATTAAAATTGAGTGAGTAATTTTGAGACTTGTGTCTGGTGTGTATGCTACGGCAACAGGTTGTGGAGTCGAGTATAAAGGTGGATAATAACTTTCGGTGATTATTAAAGAAAGTAAGATATGAAATACAATATTGGTATAATTAGACCTTTGAAATTTCAAGAGTTGAAAATGTGTTGAGTGGCCTTCGGAGTGTGAGAATGCTGTTTTCGTCTTTTGACGCACCATTTGAAGCGTTAGGCGCTATTTTAATGCTCTATGCGATGGTGAAGTAGTGGCATGGAGATTAATTAATTTATTGATGGAATGTGTTTGATAATTTGAAGAATATAGGAGATCATGTTGAGCATCGGGAACTTGTGTTATCAGTGTTGGAGGAGAAACGGTGATATGCCACTGTGAAGAAAGTTCAGAGAGTTTTGGGAGAGCTGTCAACAGCTCGTGTGTGGATTCTTGCCGAATTCGACAGAACTGTTCGTTGTGTTTTGTGATGTCTCGTGGGTATGATTGAGAGATATGTTAAGTGCAACATCAGCAAGTTTAGTTGCTTAGAGGCAATTTAAAGTATATAAGAGGGATTATCTGACAAGTGACTTATAGTTGGTCGTCATTGTGTTTGTGCCGGAGTTGGAAGCTCCAATTGATTAGTGAGAGATTTGAAATAGTTGGTGATCTCAAAAGCTTAAGGTATTGGTTGGAATTGGGAGAATTGAATATGAGACAGAGGAAAACAATTAGAATTCCTGAGGGATTATGGCTTTAGATTGAATTACCATTCGGGTAGAGCAACGCAGTAACTGATAAATCAATTTGTAGATTTGGTATATACTGATGATGATGGGTGAATTTGATGAATTAAGTCGAAGGACTAATTTTCGTATTAATGGGAATGGTATCGTGAGATGTCGTGATAGAGTTGTGTTCTAGATATTATTAAGTGGAACAGGGGTATTGTGGTAGATGGAGTATCCATCCTAGTGCTATAAAGATGTAACCGGGTTTGAGGAAATTATTTTGATGGTCATAGAGGAAAAGAGAAGTGGTTGGTTGTATGTGCTGGTTAGACTTGTCGGAAGCCGAAAAATGAACGTCTGAGACTGTTGGGTCTGATGTAACCGTTGTATATTCCAGAGTTGAAATCGGATAGTATTCCCATGAGTTTCCGGAGAATTGGAGGAATATGGTCCTAATTGAGTGATCTTGGATGGAATGACTAGATTGGCTATTTTCCTACCAATGAGGATTAACCATTCTATGCTGGATCCGATTGAGATGTATATCACTGAAGTGATAAAGATTGTATGAGCTGTCATCTAATATGGTGTCAGATGGGAATTTGAAGCTTTGTATGGTAGGAGGTGTAGGACTCCTTTGTATTGATATGATTCAGACAAGAGTATTGTGCTCGGACCTGAGGATTGTGTAAGAGACGACTGGAAAGATCAAGAAGATCCGAAAAAGGGCATGTTCTGAGGGTTACAGTGGTGACGGGTGTTGATCGAGCTTTGAAGTCTCGGAAGCACACACTGTGTTTTGTTGCTTAGTATCAGAGTGGCGCAGCGGAAGCGTGGGAAAAGTATCATGTTAGATATTCTTACCGTTGTCGCTTGTGAATTTACATGATGTGGTATGTGCCTAATTGAGAAAGTGCAAGTGCATTCATTCAGACAGATGGTGTACAAGTGAGGAAGGATTTGACTGTTGAGACATTGCTAGTTCAGATTGATGAGCAAGAAGTAACTTAGAGGCAATGAAGATTTCTTCAGTAATGACAGTTGGGGGAACCAACTAGAGAAAGTGGGACTTGAGAGATTGGGATGAGGAAGTCGTATCCGACTCGGTTCATTGAAGTAACATTTTCGAGGACGAAAATTCTTAAAGTGGGGGAGAGTTGTAACAGCCCAATTTTCAATAATTAATTATTTGTGTTAATTAATTGGTTTACTTGGATTATTCTAATTATTTGAATAATTAGATGATTGTTTAAATGGATTGATAGATGTTTTGAGAGTGGGAATAAATTGGAGAGAAACCGAAGGGAAGGATATAAGAAGGGGGAGCGGAACGAAAATGTAAAATAGAAAACATGAAGGAAAAGTGGAGGAAGAAGAGAAAGTAGAAGGAAAAGCTCGAAAAGCTCAATAACAACTTCTACCTTCCGATTAATCGAGGTAAGGGTGTGAAATCTTACTATCTTAATCAATGTGTATGATTATGTATGTGTGTGTTTGGATTTGTTGGGTGTTTTCTACATTTTCCATTTTAGGTCGGAAGTGGATTTAATCGGTAGAAACCGAGTTTGAACGGTTAGAATTTGGAATTGACGGTGTAATATAGTCGGGTGATGAGTGGGTCGTGCTACTGGAACTGATTTGGATTAAATCGGTCGGTTTGTGAGGTTTGGGCTTTTGGACAGCCATAGGGGTTCTGAGTTCGCAGGTTCGCCAGGCGAATGGCAGCGAAGCTTCGCTGAGCGAAGCCCAGCGAGCAGCAGCGAACCAAGTCAGAAGCATCCACCCTGTCTTCGCTGGCAAGTTCGCCAGGCGAATGAGAATGGCGAAGGTTCGCCATGCGAGTGTGCTAGCGAGTAATTCCAAAGTAACTCCCAGTGGTCTTCGCTGGCAAGTTCGCCAAGCGAACGAAGTAGCGAAGGTTCGCCAGAGGCTTCGCCAGGCGAAGGTCAGCGAATGTGACATCATTTGTTTTATTTTGGTTGGTTCCATCCAATGTCGATGTATTTGATATAATTATGTAGCGTGTAGCTTGTGCGTTGTTATATGTTGTGCTGTGGATAGCCGTATGGCGTGAATCCTAGATTATGAATCGATTATGAATATGTGGCCTTTTGGCATATGTGATACATTGTTTAAATTGATTGAAATTCATGATGAATGTGATTGAGTTTGTTGCCGTTTGGCACGATATTTGTAAGTGTATACTACTTGTATGCGATGGTGGGTGAAGGATGCATGAGAATATATATGGCGAGTACATGTGTATTGTTTGGTAATGTAAGAATGGTGTGGGAAATATGTATATGTGTTGAGTCGTACTCACTGGGGTAGAATGGCAAGTTGTCGTTCCTAGTGGAGTAATCACTGGGGTAGAATAACAGGATGTTATTCCTAGTGAGGTATAGTGTCGTGGTTGTATATACCGGGGTAGAATGACTAAGATGTCGTTCCTGGTGGAATAATTACCGGGGTAGAATAAATGAGATGTTGTTCCTGGTAGGGTATAAGTGATGTACCCATACTCCCAAAAAGGGATTGGTGTTAATTGATGAGTTTTAAATGAGCCATATGGCATAAATATCATTGTTGTATGAAGGATGTTGATGTGTATGAATCGTTGAATTGTGAGTTATAAATATGAATCTAGAATGAAGTGATATGAGATGAATGATGAACATATGTATGTATGCATTGTGATATATATATATATATATCTATTGTGAATGCACATTGAATATACGTGCTGGTGTGTGATGTATGATGATTGTAAATGTGAACCATGTTTGAATAGTGTGAATGAAATGATGAATATGTGTATATATTGCGATATGTATATATTGTGAGTGCATAATGAATATATGTGATTAACGTGATGAATGCATGAGTATGTTTGTAAACATGTGTGCATTTCAAGAGTGTCATGAGTCATGTTGCATGTGAAGCATCATGGTATGCATTCTTGTGTTGATTGATTCCTCGGTGAATCTGCAGAACCTCGTGTGCCCTTGTGGGGTGTGAGCGATGGTTATTTATTGATTCCTCGGTGAATCTGCAGAACCTCGTGTACCCTTGTGGGGTGTGAGCGATGGTTATTCATTGATCCCTCGGTGGATTTGCAGAACCTCGTATGTTGTGATGGTTATATTTGATTCCGCGTAGAATCTGCATAACCTCGTGTGCCCTTGTGGGGTGTGAGCGATGGTTATTTTTGGTTCTTCAATTGAACCTGCTGAAATGAGTCGGTACCGCATTTGCATCTGCATAGAGTCGTGAGTCGGTCTCTATGAGTTGCATTTGTCATCTTCATATGGTGCATTGGTGAAATAAACATGAATGTGAATGTTTATGTGAATTGGCGATGAAAAGAACATATTTTGTATGTTTATATTGATTGATTTGAATTGTGGATGTACGCATGTTAAATATGCTTGATGGTTATCCATATTTGTTTATATGCAAATAAGCGATGTATATGGGTGAATCGTGAATGTATGCATGATGAGATGCTTGGTTATATATATATATATATATATATATATATATATATATATATATATATATATATATATATATATATATATATATATATATATATATATATATATATATATATATATATATATATATATATATATATATATATATATATATACATAGTAATGTATGTTAGTGAGCGGTGATGTATGGTGGTAAGAAGTATAATATGGATATTCTATGTTATAGAAATATATTATATGCTTTGTTATTGTGTTAATATGCATTGTGGTGAGAAAAGGTGGAATATATGTATATTCTGTACTTGTGCATTTATATATATGATTATGTGCATTGATTATTATGGTAATGTTTCTCACCCTTCTGCTGGAATGATGTCCTACATGACATCGTGCAGGTACCAAGGAGTAGTACTGTTAGTAGTTGCGAGTTCGCTGTTGGTGCAGTTGTTAGTATTTAATAATGTTGGGTCAAGTCATGCTCTGGTTATGTAACACTGGGATTGCGGGGTTTATGCCTTAGAGATATATTGTGTATTCTAAGTTGTGTTTTAAATGTATTCGAAATATGTGATAATGGCCTATGTGCCTAAGTGTTAATGATTATGTGATGAACATGAATATTTTGTGAAGGAATTTATGTAAATATATTGAATCCGCTGCTACATGCAAGATGAAAATTTAATAGCATGACTATTTATTTCAATGTTACATGAGTATGACAGGTGAATGTTGAGATTTTGTAAAATTGTGTGACGCCCTATTGTGAAAGCATGTTAATTTACTCTAATTAATTATGTATTTTTATGTGGGGTTAGAAGGGTGTTATAGAAACACCTAATGAAGTTTGGTCGAAACATCCACATGATCTGAAATGTGTGTTCCTTGGATACCCTGAAGGAGTCAAAGTTTATAGGATGTGGTGTCTTGAGCCAGGTCACGGGAGGTGTATCACAAGTCCAGATGTAGTTTTCAATGAAGCAGAAATGTCTTTCAAGAAAATTGATGACGTTTGTCGATGTTCCAAGATCTCTGAAGAATAGCTGGAATGGGAAGAAATTCCTGTTGAGGTGGATCATGTTGATGTTGAGTTGCATAACTCAGATAAAATCGAAGAAGCAGAAGTTGTTGTTGAAGCTAAGGAGACTGATAATGACTACCTGCTGGCAAAAGACAGGTCGAGAAGAGTCATCAAGCCACCTCAGAGACTTAGTTATGCATATTTCATAACTTATGCCTTAATATCTGCAAGTGAGGTTCTTGAAGAAGAACCTAGAGACTATAAGGAAGTTATAAGGAGTTGAAATAAGACTTAATGGATAAAAGCCATAGATGATAAAATGAAATCTCTTCATGATAATAACACTTGTGAGCTAATCGAGAAACCTTATAGGGCCCGGTTAGTCTGCTGTTATTGGATTTTCAAGGTTAAGGAAGGAATTGAAGAAGTGATGTCAAAGCATTTTAAAGTAAGGTTGAATGTTAAGGGGTTCACTCAAAAATAAGGTGTTGACTTCAATGATATGTTCTCACATGTTGTAAAACATAGATCCATTATAATGTTGTTAGCCATGGTAGTAAAGTACGACCTAGAACTTGAACAGTTTGATGTGAAGACAACCTTCTTGTATGGTGATCTAGATGAAACAATTCTGACGAGGCAACCTGAAGGGTATGCAGAAAAGGGAAAGGAAGATTATATGTGCAAGTTGAGTAGGTCTTTGTATGGCCTGAAACAATCTTCTCGATAATGGAATAGGAGATTCGACAAGTTCATGACACACATTGGTTTGACTAGAAGTCAATTCGACCATTGTGTTTACTTCAGATTTCGACTTGGAAATTCACTTGTTATTTTGTTTTTTTATATGGATGACATCCTCATAGCAAGCAATAGTGTCGAAGATGTTATGAAGGTGAAGGTTGAACTCGATAAGGATTTTGACATGAAGGATTTGTGAGCTACCTTCAGAATTCATGAGATTGGCATCCGGAGAGATAGAAAGCAGTTGAGATTATGCTTATATCAAGAGACATACCTAAAGAAGATTCTCGACAAGTTTGGCATGTCGAACTCAAAGTTTGTTTTAACACCGACTAATCCTCAATACAAGTTAAGTATGACTTGAAGTTCTAGTAGTGAAGTTGAAAGAGCCTATATGAATAACATTCCATATGTTAGTATAGAAGACTCTTTGATGTATGATATGGTCTATGTGAGGCTAAATATAGCATACAGAGTGAGCCTTGTAAGCATGTATATGGCCAACCTTGGGAAGGTGCACTGATAAGCATTAAAGTGGATTCTTAGGTACATCAATGATTTTCTGAGCAGAATCCTGATTCATGGTGGAACATGTGGTGATGATGGTAAAATCGAAATCAAAGAATTTGTCGACTCTGATTATACAGGTTGTATGAATTCCAGAAAATATATTTCTGGATATGTGTTCACTATGTTTGGCACAACAATTAGTTGGAAAGTAACACTTTAGAAGGTTTTTGCCTTATCAACCACTGAAGCGGAGTATATCGCCCTCACTGAAGCTATAAAAGAAGCATTGTGGCTTGAAGGTTTTGGTAAGGAGCTGAAACTTCAAGTTTGAGTTATCACTGTTAAATGTGATAGTCAAAGTGAAATACACATATCGAAGAATTCAACCTACCATGAGCAAACCAAGCACATTGATGTGAGGCTGAACTTCGTCAGAGAGATAATCGAGCATAGAGAAGTCTAAGTGCTAAAGGTTTCGACTGATGACAATGTTGCTGATATGACCACCGATGCATTGTCAAGTAGCAAGTTTTTCCAATCTATGTAGTTGATACGCCTGCATGATGAAAGCTCGTTTGTTCCCTTGTTAGTACAGTGATTGTTCCAAGGTGGAGATTTGTGGTATTTCGATCGAACTCTAGTGTCGACAAGGGTAGTTTCATGGTTCGACAGGAGTTCTCCATACTGTAGTCGAAGTTTGTTCGAGCATCTTATCGAAATATGTTAGCTTTGTGTTTAAGTTAGCATGTCGAATTGAGTCTTACTTGTAAGCCCAATTGTTGAGTTAGCTTGTATCTTAAGTTATCTTATTAGTCTATGAATATATTAGTTTTCTCAGATTGTTGAGAGAAGTTAATTGTTGTTATTCATTTGTAATCTTTGAACCCTTATTGAGAAATTGAATAGTAAAATAGTTTTAACTAATTCTTATTCTTCTTTTTCCTTCTTCTCTCTCTTTCGTAAAACCTAATAGGGTTTCTTATGTTTGTTTAAAATACTCAATCTTTATCTCATAACTTTGTTTTATTATTGACGACATTGCTTCACAACACGGGGCTTGATCCTACTATTGAGGATGTTTTACTTGTTGAAAATTTAAAACATAATTTATGTATAAGTCAATTTTACGACAAAGGTAACAATGTAACATTTTATTCTTTTATATGAAAGATCTTATTTGAAAGAAAAAAAAAAACTATTTTTACTAGTCAAAAAAGTGGAGATACTTATAATGTTAATTTTAATAAACTACTTTCAAATGATGCATGTTGTCTAATAAGGAAAGAGGTAGAATCGCGACTATGGCATGGGAGAATAACTCATATTCACATGGATCGCTTAAATAAATTAGCACGCAATGAATTAATAATTAGTCTACCAAAATTATATTTTTGAACATAATTGGTTGTCTAATGTGTGTCAAAAGGATAAATAAGTAATGACCTATTTTAAATTTAATATTTTTGATCTTTAAGTAGAGGTAGAATTACACACAGAATGATCAAATCTGTTGAGAATTTACTAACATAACTATGGGATATTTAGATAAATGTGAGGCGTCATTTATCATGGGATCACTGAGTGGACTTATTTCCATTTCTTGGTGAATGATCAAAGAGAAAACAATGTCAGACATGAGCATTATCTCTGATTTGGTGGTGGCAAACTTCTAGTTCTGATTGGGTCCCTTTAAAAAAAGAATGATACAATCTTGCTTTTTTTAGGTTTTTAACAATGCAATGGCATCATAACTGCAAGGAATGGAACATTTACAATAGGGATTAGGTCTCTAATTTTCCAATTCATCCCATAAGAGCTTGATCTTTTTGAAATAATCTGAAACATTAAGATTTTTCTTGTATAATTCTTCATGATATATATAAAATAGGGGTTTGATGAATGTGTGGAGAAATTAATATAATTTGACAAGTAACAACTACTTGTTTAGACTTAACTACCTAATTTTTTCACCAAGTAATGACTAATTGAACTTTAACACTCTCAACTATAAGAGGGTTTTAAGTTGAGAGGCTTTAAAAAGTTGAGATTATTGATCCGTTGTCGAACACGAGTCAAAAACGAGTAATTAAAAATTGTAGTTAGGAAAGCGACTCTTGAATGTCGTATCACAAGGATTCTTATATTGAATTTTATCATTAGCTATTGATTTAGATTTCGACTTATCACTGATTATTGTAACTCCAACCCCCTAATCGACTTCAATTATATTCAATTATAAAATCAATTAGACAAGCGCTATCAATATCATGTGAATTATGTTCATGTTACTGCATTAAGCATGACGGTTTAAAGATTAGGTGAAGTTAATGAGTAAGCTAAGTTAACACGCGATAAAAATTAGGAACATGCATACAATCGAATTTAATCACATATATCATATGAGTAGCAAACGAAAGTAGACAAATTAAGCAAATGGATTCAACGGCAGAATGCGTCTTATGGATTAGTTCTTCATGAAAATCGTACAAGCAAGGAATTTTGTGTATAGGTAATATGATTAATTAACTGTAGCCGCGGATGAACTAGGTTAAAAGAGATAAGGATTCAGGTCCTAATTCAAATCGGGTCGCAAAACATAAAAAGTGACCCAAAACTAATTATTATTTAAAGTTTGAAACTAAAATGATTTATTCGAGTCTTATACACTCCGAATCTGCTTATGACTTTAACATAGGGGTGTGCAGAACTCAACCCAACCCGAAGACCCGTCCCAACCCTATAGTTTCGGGTTAGTCTTTTCCCCGTCTCATGTAAAAAGTGGAAGAAAAAAAATGACTGTCAAAAAATAAACTCGGTAGCAGGTGGGATGAGTTCGGGTTGGTCCTCGGGTTACCCAACCCGTCCTAATATTATGAATGCATATGTGGTACTATTTATTTATTTAATTTATTGGTATATTTAGATTATTCCAAATTTTCAATAGACTTTTTCACTTTCCACCTCATAATTTAATATATGCTCAAATAAGTACTAAATACACATCTTTCCACTTTCTAACTTTCACACTTTTCTAGTTCTCTTACATCATGTTTTTTATTTTACATCTTCTTACTATGTTTTAGGAAAAATAAAAAAGTGATGACATATATAGAATTACATCATGTTTTTTATTTTAAAAAATTGACTTTAGATGTATTCATTATTTTTCATTCATGCTAATGATTTTATTTATATTTCTTATTTAAATGAATTTTTTAAAATACTATAATAAATTTTTTAAGTCACTAAAATTTTTTTTCTCCATATATTTCGGATAAACCCGATATCGTTTTACATTAACCCGGTCTAAACTAACTTATATATTATCGGGTTTTTTACGGGTTTAAGTACGGATTAGGGTCATTAAAATAGTCCGATCAAAATTTAGGACAAAGTTAAAGTTAGTCATAACACATCCTGACCCGTCTTTTGTTCACCCCTATTTTAACATAAAACTTTTAGCTTACCCTCTCGTAGTCCAAATTATAATCTACAAAACGAAAGGATACAAATAATTATTTTATTTATAAAATATCGGACGAAATTAAAATAATTAAATGCAACAATAAACTGAGATAAAGAAACACAATAAATTGTAAAACTTAAAAATAAAATTAAAAATAAAAATAAAAAAGCCATTAAAATTATTACAACATAATAATGAAAAAATTGTGCAATGCACTTATCAATTATTTTTAAAGAAGGGGAATCATTAGTTTTTTTATTGGCAAAGAAGAAGGTCAAATAAGGTATATCCTTATTCCTTTCGTTGGGCTGAGAAAGTTATCATACTTAAAACTCTTTTAAAAAGTGACGCAAGAGGGGGAACAAAGGCTTTACCATCTTGGCATTTTGATTTGCAATCATGCAAAATGAGGAAGTTTTTTAGGCATCTCTATTTCTCAATGGAATGACCACAAATTTAAAATATGGAGAGATAAGATCCCAATTCAATTCAATGATTACTTTTTGAAAATTTAGAAGTGCACTAATGATATTAAAGGCAAGTAGGGCTGGCAATGAACCAAACCAACTCGAAGATAGTTCGGAATTCGACTCGACAATTAAATCGTTGAACTAGGTTCATGAACCAAATGAGTTGAGTATGAGCGAAAAATTAAGTTCGTTAACTAAATGAGCTGAACTTGAACTATACATAGTTCGACTCGTTAGGTTCATGAGTCAACTCGATTACATATGAAAAGAATTATACTGTCTTTAAGATTAGGTTTAAATATTTACTTCAAATCTTAGACAAATTTAATCTTCAATTTAGTAGTTTTTGAGTTAGACTCTCAAATGTATCTCTTGAAAGTTGTGTAGGTTTTGAATTAGTAGATTTCGAAGATAAAGTTAAATATCAATATGATAACTTTTATTTTATTTTAATATTTTATTTAAAAAATATATATTTATTTAAAATGTCAAATATACTAAAAAATATATATATTTTAAAAAATAGTTTTTAAGTTCGTGAACCATGTGAGCTGAACCTAATGAGATGAACCTAACGAGTCGAATCGAACTGTTCGTGAACTTATAACGAGTCGAGTTTGAGCTTAAAAAAAAGTTCGTGTCGAACTCGAACTCGAACTCGAACTCGAATTCGAACAATTCTTAACGAGTCGAGCCGAGCTGAGGTGAGTTCGACTCGACTCGACTCATTTCCAGCCCTAAAGGCAAGATATACAAATACAGAGAATTAAACGTGAGTGCTTAAAAGTGTACCTTCACATGTGTTAAAAAAATAGTGTATCTACACATAATAATAGTTTGAATAAAGACATCTTTACTTTTTTTCGGATATGGAAATTAAGGGAAAAGAAACCAACTCTTATGTTCTTACATTTGAGGTAATCACTTAATAGTGTACCTAAATTAATGGAATTATTTGGATTTAATTAGACACCATGAGTTTGTTGATCTATTCCAAATATACTTTAGGTCGCTCAAAAAGTATTTTGAACTTAAATCAGACTATTTACATAAATAATAATATTTTTGTAATATATATTTTTCTTAATAATATTTAATTATTGTTTTATTGCACATGTTAATTTAGAATATTCCAATCATTATTTATTTATAATAAAAAATCATCATTTATATCTATTTAATATTTTTATTTTGTATTTAATAATATTCAACATTCCACTTAATCATCTTAAAAGGATTAAATTTTGACCATAAACTTATTACACAAAAAAAAAAACAAAGAATACCTTAATCACTATAATAGCCCTTTAATGGTTATATATATACATATATATATATATATATATATATATATATATATATATATATATATATATATATATATATATATATATATATATATATATATATATATATATATATATATATATATATATATATATATATATATATATATATATATATATATATATATATATATATATATATATATATATTATGAGTCGGTCAAAGGCCTAATAAATACGAGATTCAAGAGTAAAGTTTAATAATGTAAAGTCCGCCAAAATCATTCATTGTACATGTTGACACGCGTGAGATTTAAGGTATATTTTTCTAATATAATACTTTCACTTCATTCATTTTGGATTTTGTAACTGACTTGGACATTTAAGTGTTAACCTTGCAGGTTCACCCTTGCGTTGTTGTATCGAAGATTTGTACCACAACATCAGGAGTCTATCATCTCTAATCAACCATAAATTTGGCTCCAGTATGGAACAATAGCGCCAACTATGGAAATCGACACCTAGTTCTCGCAAAATTCCACAATTAAATCTTGTTTGATTTAAAGCTAGATCTCGATGAAATTGCAATAATAAAAGGAGTTCATCTTCAACCTCGCGCTAAGGAGCTCCCCTAAACCTCTCAATCCAACATCATTATGATTATTGTGATTAATAAGACCAGGAAGAAAACGTTGCAACAATAACAATCTCAAACTGCCAGATCTCACTCTATTAGAAAGATAAACAGAAAGAGTCTGTAAACTGATGTTACAACGATAGAATAAACGAATCGACGATGCAAAGTTTGAAATTCGTCGTTATCATCAAGACAGATCACACCGCCCTAGAATGCTCAAGCCGTAGTGCGAGCTTTACCGATCCAAACGTAACTCGACATGAACATGAATGTAGATTTCTAGCACATAAGTCGAGTTGGTATGAGAAGAGAAAAATTGCATGCATCTAGCGAATTCTTCAGCCTTCTACGAAGGAAAACAAACCTACCAAATCTAGGGGTGGCAAACGAGCATGCCCGCTCCATTTAAGCCCTCAAAAAACGGGGCGGGGCGGGGCGATCATAGTTGAGGCTGTGGATTTAAAACCTAGACCCGCCCCGCAAATAAGTGAGGGTGGGGCGGGGAAAGTATGCGGGCACTGCACCTTTTAAGCTTAAAAATGCAAAATTTTATGTTAACCATTGTGCCCACAAAAGCCCGCAAAGAAAATGGGGCGGGGCAGACACATTAGAGAGTGAGAGCCTAAACCCTTGACCCGCCCTGCACTAAAGTCTGGGTAAAATGATTATGCCCAACGGGCCAGGCCCGTTTTTCCACCCCTAACCAAATCTATTTCCATTATAGATGATAAGGAAACTGTCCTCGGGTCTCATGGGAGAATAACACATGGAAAGGACAGTAAAGTAGTAACCAACAGTCGTCAATCAAGCAGAACTAACAAAACATGAAGGAACTTGATAACGAAACTAAGATATGTTTGTCATCAAATAGAAAAAGAATCTATGTGATCCACCTCCACACTTAAAAGAAGCTGAAGCCCCAGAGAAATTTTGGGCTATAATCCCAGACAAGTACTAGATACAAAAACATTTAGGAGTCAAACACTACGGTTTAACTTAAAAGAAAGAGACTCAACAAGAAATAAAGATTGTCACTCGAGCGACCCAGAGACCAAGCACCTAAAGTCCTTTAGAGCAAACCTCATCAAAGGGAAAACCAAAGTTAATCTAATTATTGAATGATCGCATACAGACACCCTGGTGTCTATTGTAATAAGAACGTGTGCAAATCCTCAACGCACGAGACAAGTATTTCTTTAAACTCTTCAAAAATTAAATAAATGAATATTGTCTAACGCGATACTTTATGCAGGAATAACATTATAACACTATGCAATGTTGCATATATTTTCTTTGTGAAACAAGATCCTACTTTGTGAAACGGCTAAAGTGTAATTTGCGCACAACCCTTTTAAGAATTAGTCGCTCCAAGAGCATAAGCAGTGGAGCCCAAGAGACGCCCATCTTGAACTAGGATAAAAATTTGGGGGCATGGAGTGGAACTCCACCCTTGGCAGGGAACGATTCCTAGTGATACTAAAGACTTACTCTGACTCCCTTCGACTGGGATGGGTAACAATAAAGCATGTTGCTTCCGCCAGTTCCTAGAAAAATGGATGGTTAATAACGAGTTTAAAAGGTTGCACTAGTTCCTCCGCAAGGGAAAGACCCAAGCAAGGAGATACAAATGACATGAAGTCCTCTACTAAAGGAAGAAAATAAGAAAATCATAACACTATTATCCACAACCCTAACGAGGCAGGTTGTGATAGTAGAGTTACCATAAGCTTACTCCAAGCTAGAAGACAGGGTGAAGAATAATTTTACCAGTATAATATAAAGGCTATGAAGGACATTGAACAAAGAACGATAAGTAAATAATATTGTTTGTACATATTACAAGGAAACATAGAGGCACAATTCCTAATCCAAGCTATATAAAAACGCAAAATCATGCATCTTAGCCTTGAGGATGAGCGACACCATCATCCACCAAGGCTTAATCCCGTAATGAAGGTTAAGTTGCGAGCGGAGAACCTAGATACTCGGATGAAGCACTTCTAGATGGCCGGCCACTTGGTTGAAAGCATCGTATACCCCTTTGAGTGTTTGGCCAAGTGTCTCATTGACCTTGTTTTTCAATTCAGCAGATGGTCTAACGTAGACCTCCCGCGCCTTTTCTCAAGACTCCTTCTCTTTCTAAAGAGTCTGCACAACTTTGTCGGTGCGAGATTTCAGCATCGCAAGAGTAGTGGAAGCCTTTTTTCTAGACTTCTTCTCTTCCTTCAGGGAAGATTGAAGCTCGGCGTTCTTAGAAGCAAGGGAAGAAGGGGTCCCATAAACTTTTGCCTTCTCTTGAAAAGACTTCAGCTTGTCTACTTCTTCTTGAAAATCCATCACTTTCTTCTTAAGCTAGGATCTCTCATGCTCAACTGCCTCGCATTTATCTTTATAGGTATCCTTTTCCTTAGAAGGATCTCCCATGGCTAGAACATCATCCCATCCATCAGTTGTCATGGAAAACTAAGAAGTTGTTCGGTAAGCATAGAAAGTTGCCTTCGAAAAGAGTTCCATATTCTCTATTTCAGGGATATTCTTGAGATATGCAAGGTATTCCTCAAAAATGGAAGCAAGGTAATCTTGAGAAGTACAATAGAGGCTTTCCTAGACAAAAAAAATAGTCGAAAACCTAATCAAAGGAGTAGATGACCCAAAGTTGTGTACAACAAGTCTGATAGAGGCTTTCCTAGATATCTGAACTTGTTTGCCTGAACTTTCCTCTTTAATAGGGTTGTGGTCTTAACCCTGATCCCTTTTAATATTAACATGAAGTGTGAAACCAGATCTTTGACTCCCATGGAAACAGTCTCAGTGAAAGCATGAGTGGTGGCAGGAACACCTGATTCAGTAGGAGCTCGAACCGAAGTAGTCCAGATCATAAACATTCCTCAAAGAATCCATCTTATATACAAATAAAAAATCATGTAAAAAAATAATGACAATGATGGGATGACTCTCTATTCTCATCAAAAATCTTTTTTCTTTCCAGACTATTGGCCACTCCGACAATAGCACAAGTATGAATCAACTGCTAGGCAAGGTCCAAACCTCTCTTCATAGCCGAGACCCTCAAAGAAATCATCAAGTTCATCCTTCATCTTAATCTCTTCGGGAGTAAAAGAATCCAAGGAGATGGAATACGTATGAGGCTCCCATTTAAAATGAGATCAGGCCGAACACTTCTGAAACCTATTTGTACATTTACTCTGAGGTAATTCCGAGAAACCAACAGGAAGAGGTAGCTCGATAGAATTCTGGCAGAAGACAGAATGATCTTTCAATGTACACAATTTTATCGACACAAAGCGATCCTAGAAATCATCTCAGTTCTCAATGTAAGCATTAAACCGTGGAACGTCCTGACGCACTGAGATGAACCTTTGAACCCATATATTATTCAGAGAAATGTGCACCATGGAAAAGGGCGGAAATAGTTGTTAAAAGGGCTTCCAAAGCTGGTTATCAACACAGAGTTGAAACACCACTATCCAAGCCTAAACGGATAGATGAAGTTTTAGGAAATCTTTAAGAACCTTAACACCTCCTTTTCAAATTCGGTCAAGGGCAGTTGCAAATTTATCCGAGTAAGCAGGAACTTGTAGAAAGGGCTAGAGCATTCTCTAAAGTTGCTAAAAATACTTTTTCTTGACTCTATGGGAAGAATCAACCAATCAGAAGGATAACTCACTTCTATGTTAGCCTCCCTCACGCCCGCAAGATTATATAAAGTGGATAGGGTTCCCAATATTTCAGAATCCACCCACTATATCTGGTATCATTATCCATCTCCATAAATGGTACTTCTTCGAGGTATTTCGTCATCTTGAATGATATATGATGGCCTGAGTCAATTGACACTAGGAGATTAAATTCCAAGTTTGAGATGATCCTTAATATTCACTCGGATCCGAGCTAAAGGTGAACCGATAAGTTCTAATGAAGGGGAAAGTTTCTTACATATTCAAAGCAGCAACCTCCGCCTCCGATGAATACAAAGCAGGGAGATTTAAACCTCCGACAATTACGAAAGGAGTGGGTGCAAAACTTATTGTGCAATCACTTCTAACACCATCATAAAAAAGAAAAACGTTGAAGAAATATTCACCACGAGAAGTTTTTCTATCAAGAGAATCGCTAGAGAACCTCTCTGATTCATGACTATCAGACACGTTAATAATAATTTGAGCAGAATGGCTAATAACTGAAAGGTTCGAAAAAGAACTAGAAAAGAATTTATGTTCTAACGAAGAGAGGGGAACCATTACTCCCGGAATCACTAGACATGCTTATAAGGAGATCATTTATATGGGTCATAGCAAAAGAAAAACTGGAAATCAGAAAATGAGCTTAAGGTAAGAATGATATTGTAGAGGATGAAAACAGGCGAAGAGAATAAAGGTTAAATGCAAAGTGGAAAATGTTTTGTTTCAAAAGAAATCAAACGTTCAAGAAAAGGCTTCTAAAAATAAATGAAATTTGCTCTCACGAAAGCGAAATTGACTCTAAAAAATGGTAAAAATTTCACCCTAAGAACCAAAAAACCCTCATATATATATATATATATATATATATGTATATATATAAAGCGGACAGCGGATCAAATTAAAGGAAGATGTAAAGTTAAAAAACAATGGTCAAATCTCATCTTGGAAATACAAGCTAATTTGAGTGCACTTGAATGTCGTAGGGAAGAGCATTGCGCCCAAACCTGTGAGCTTAAAGCCATGTGCCTGAAAATCGATGAAACAACTTAATGATGGAAAAAAATTTAATGCTCTTGTTCCCCTACTATTTCTATAACTTCCTCATAGCCTTTCCACTTCTCCTTGTAGTTGGCTCTAAGAGATGTTGGTCACGATTCCAAAAGACTTCTCGGCTAATAAAACACTCAGCGGGCCTTTGGGGCAAATGTTTTGAGTCGGCCAAAGGGAGAGACCCAATAGTAAAGTCCAGATGTGAAACCCATAAAAATCATTCAGTGCATATAATTGATACACGTGAGACTTAAGGTACATTTTTTTATCTCATATTTTCACTTCACTCATTTTGAACTCTGTAATTGACTTGAGTATTTAGGTGTTAATTTTGCAGGTCCACCCCACGCTGTTGTATAGAAGATCTATACCACCGCATCAGGAGTCCATATCACCAATCAACCATAATTTTGGTTCCAATATATCATTTTACGGGTGATATATTAAATAAAATCTGACATAATACATACATGTTATGGACATAATAATAAAAATATTATTCGCTCTTTTTTATTGTAAGTATTAGGAATGATAATATCAATGGGTATTCATGGGTACAGGTACTAGTCCCCTGTCATATGTCTCGTTTAGTAAATATGATACATGTACTTGTTCCATACTTGTGCAGATATTCGTCAGACGGGTATCCATTGATTTTGAGATATCCGAAAGTATTTACTGATACCCGTGAATTTTTTTTTATAAATTGTAATTTAATAATTTTTTATATGATACAAATAGAAAATTGTGTATATAATTTTTGAAGAAGACACAAGACAAGAAAAACGTGCAGAAAAAAATCATATGAAGCTAGGATTTTAAGTGAAAAAATGATATTACCAGCTATTAATGAAAAACGTTTATTAAATAATAACAATTTTAAAAAATATTTAAGTAGTTTTTTAATTATTAACAGATATAAATACTTGTATGTATAAGTATTATCAAAATCTTTTAAAAAAACAAATAATTAAATATCTATTTATTGGTAAATTTTATTACGGATGCTCACGGTACTTTTTTCATTTTTAAGTAGCATATTAGATTTGATATATTGTCTAAAAATCACATGTTTATTAATATTTTAAATTATAGAAGCCTAGGAGAGCCTACGTGAAAACTTGAAACTATGACCTTATTGAACTTATTTAGAGATGACTTTACGAGCTATATCAAGATCTTATTAGAAAATAGATTATCATGTTGGTTATACTTTTTATAGATTTTTTTAATAAGCCAAAAATTATATTATCAATCACTATTAAAGGTCTTGTCTCTACCTAATTTTACCACATGCGATGTTATTTGTGAATGAGTGAAATAAAAGGTCTTGTTTGTACCTCAAAATTATGTTGTGTAAATTGAAAACAGACATAAATTTATAAAACTCAGTGAGATTCTCCGGACTCACTTTGTTAAGAAATATTTTTGTCGTTCATGATAGTTAAATGTGCTTTGAAGAGATAGTTAAATGTGGGGTGCAGATTAAGTTAACCTCCAATTGCAATGCTAATAACACAAGAGTCAAGTGTTTATATATATATATATATATATATATATATATATATATATATATATATATATATATATATATATATATATATATATATATATATATATATATATATATATATATATATATATATATATATGGTCATGCTAACCAGTGCCCTCAGGACACTAGTTAAGAATTCCAAATAAGAAAAATATGTTATATTTAGTTCACTCAATACACACAATATTCTTTAAAAAATCTGATTATTTCTCTTTTCAGAGTATTGAATACACATATATTTAGAAAAAAAAATGTATTTTCAATCTTTTAAATAATGTCCAACTTACCATTTTAATCTCTTAACCAATGCCCTAAGGACACTCGTTATATATATATATATATATATATATATATATATATATATATATATATATATATATATATATATATATATATATATATATATATATATATATATATATATATATATATATATATATATATATATATATATATATATATATATATATATATATATATATATATATATATATATATCACAAAAGCCAAGATAAAAAAAAAAGAAGGAATTTCCTAAAATAAAATAGAATAATAGACTTCTGTATATTATATTTTTTGACATCATATCAGAAGCTCGAAACATTAAACTCTTATTTTCTTTTTGTTTTATTAAATGTGAAATTCTTGATGTGAATATAAAAAAAAATGTATTTCCTTTGGGTTCCTTGTTTAACATTAATGTCATCTCTTACAATAAAAATTTAAATACTAACTTGTCAATTCTTCATTTAGAATTTTCCTGTTATATTATAAGGCAAAATTATGCAAAAGTCACTTCAAATGAACTGTAATCAACTTATCATGACAGCAACAGGTATTTAATTTTAGTGGGCCATTTGAAAAGAAGTAGTGATAAGGTGTTGTCGAAGCATTTGTAGAATGAAGATGTGTACATGTTGGGATGGAAAGGTTCATTCGTGCAAGTTAGGCTCAAAACTCATGTGACAATGTCTCAAATGTAAACATATGCATATTGAACCAAAATAGGAGTAAATACCTTGAAAGTTCCTTCATACCTACTATATATTCGCATCCGACCAGAATTTTCAAGTTTAAGGCTTACACTCCACTAGATTTTCAGAAAGAATTTATTATTTTATGGTCAATTTCAGATAAATTTCAAGTCCACATATCACACTATACAAGTCCCATAAGTTTTGTTATATGCTCCTGCTTCCTACAGTATTTTTTCATTGACATATGATGATCCTGTCATATCAAATGATTGATCAGCACAGCTTTGAAGCATGCATCTAAAATTGAAAACTAAATGAAGTGTCGGATCGAGTCGGGAAACAGAACTGCAAACAAGCAATTATTAGAAGAGAAATTGTTTTCATTTACCCAAAAGAAAAATGATAAAATCTTATTGGTGGAAATTGATGTTCGCAATATTCAATCAAAGTATAAAAAAAAAAACACAGCATATGTAGTATCACTATTAATATTGCGCCAATTTTCAAATATAATACTATAAGTTAGAATGCAAAAAATAAATTAAAGTTAGAAACGTGAGCCTGGGGAAATATGATGAATGGCAGAAAAAATTAACATGGTCACGAACTATGCCATCTCCCTAGAGCCTCGCCAACCCGTATTCTATCCCCACATTTGACAGAGAAATTGAACTCTTCTGATGAATCGCCCTCACGAAGCAGTTTTGAAATTGGAGCTTCAAAAACAAGCACAACAGTTGATCCCATGTTGAAAGCACCTAACTGGTAATCAAGTAAAAAATAAATGAATATCATTAGCAATTGATCGATGTAAATTAATATCATTGTATCCAGTGTGGACACGTGGGTTTTTAACTAGTCTATTTGATAGCACACTAGTAATTTGAGTACCATAAAAAGGAAACCAAATTTAATACATCTCTGTAAAAGTGAATCAAGCACATAATTTCTAAAAGACAAATTATATCACACTTCTAACCTCATCCCCTTTCTTGAGTACTCTACCAACACCTTCACTATCATAGACCCGTTCTTCAGGAGGCTCTGAATGCAGTGACTTCTTCGTTGGCTTATTTGTCTGAAGTTCCGGCTCAATGAAAAGCTGCCATGAAAATGATAGTTTAAACTTAAGTAATTAAAACTGCCATTAAAATGATTGAGTTTAAACTGAAGTCGTTAATGAAAAAGCCAGTATTTAGAGTACTACTAATACTATTACATCATTGAGGAGGAACTGTGGACAAACCTTAATTGACCCAATATTTGTAGCGCCAACTGCAGCAAGTGCCATAAACCCTTCCTGCCATACACCTTCAAGGACAACCTGGGAATTTTTTAAGTGAAAAAATTTAATCGATTTTGAAATAAAACCAATTAATAACTGAAAAAGTAGACAACATCCAAGACAAAATAAAGGTTAAGGTTCTAAGTAAGATGGGTGAGTGACAAACTTTTTAAAAAGAACTTACTAACTATTGAGGTATTTATTCTATTATAAAATGGTGAATGGTAAACCCTTTTATGACAGGATTCACCTCTTGGTTAATGGGTTATTCTTTATGAATAAGTTCATCCACTAGTATTCAATGGGAATTCTCCCAAAATAAAATCAAGACAAGGCATAACACAAAAGGAAAACTCCCAAGCCCCAAGAATTTATATGTGGTACTGAGTACATCTATATGAAATGCCACTTCTACCTAGAACTAACTCATAATAATTTATGATTTCTATAGATACATATTCAAATGAGAAAAATAGGGAAACTCGGATGGGGTTGTTTTTCAGCTGACGGATTCTATTCTTGAAGGGAAAAAGTTTCCTTGGTAAAGTTGTAGATAAACGAGTTACTTGGGCATAACTCAAGCAATGAGAGTAAGGAGGAATTAAAGTAGAAACCCCGAGTTTAATGTTTAAACACACGAAGCCTTGACAGGAATGGAAATAGAAGATAGCTACAATATTCTCTTATTGCCCATGGTAATAAAATAAATTACCCTCTCGTTCTCAATATAAAGGTTTCTAAATGTTCTTGTAGCACGTTCGTTCACAGGATAAAGATTTCCTGCAACAAAAATGATAAACCAAACCGATATTATAACAATGATAAACTAATTATAAATTAACTAGTATGCTGCATGATGATCAATATATGCAAAAACTTGAAAACCTACAGCTCTATCCAATTATTTTTTTACCTTATGGTTCCAATAATTATTTCATAATATACAGAATGAAAAGGTAGTTTACATTTGCAGAAATTAATAAAGCACATATCCACCTTCAACCAAAATCATGAACTTTTACCCATCGGTAACGAAACATCGAAGTTGCATAAGAGGAGAAAAGGAAAGAAAGAAAAAAAAGAAATGAAGAAGCCATATAAGTAAGTTGTGATGAAATTTTTGTTGTTTCTTTAGAAGGTATGTCCCTAATGACTACATGTAAAAATTACTTGGCAATCTACATTACACAGAATATAGTACACAACCAATTAAAGAATTCATTTTTCTTCAACTCAAGGACTAACAAAGATAGACATCATCATATATGATGAGTGGAAAGGAATGTTTTGCCCAAATTCCTTCTAGAAAGGATTTATGTTATAACTCAAACCTGTTAGAGCCCATCCTGAAAAACTAGCATATCCGATGGAAAAGCCTCTGGCTTAAGTACAGCATTGAAATTATTTCTTTGCAAAACACAAAAACATGGCATTGTGTAACCCTTTCGAAAAAGCGAAGTTACTTATGGCTACTTTAGGGGTCTACTAGCTATATTATAAAATCATTCACCTGTCTTTACTCTTTACCAAGCAGCTTAAGTTCATTGAATAGTTGGTTCATGACATGACATTAGAGCCATTATAAACAAGTGATTCAGAGTTCAATCTTAACTGTCAGCAATCCTCCCTTTTTTTAATGAAAAAAAGTCAAATTTCAGCATAAGGTGGGTGGGCTTTTGAATTGTTCACACATCAGTCCAAGAGAATCTTGTATTAACACACCTTGTCTTCATCTAAGAACTTAAAACAGATTAACATGAGGTGTTACTCCTAATTTGTTAGACTGGTAAGATTCACATTAGATGGTTTACCAGAAAAATGTCTGCGAACAAGAATATTCCAGTCAACTGGGGAATGTATCCGATGGTAATCTCCAGGCTTTAAGTAAATCACACAGTAAAAAAGGCCTCTCTTTGGGCTGCAATGGAAAATTTTAATGATGTGTCAAGCATTACATTTAGCTTCTGCAGCAATGAAATGTTTAGCAGAAATATTGGTGTTAGTGGACCACATATCAACGCAAAACAATAATGTGCACTTCGGGTAAAAATGTAGCATTTGTGGTAACAGAAATAAGAAATACCAATGTAAAAAATGCAGGCCTCTTAACCATGTAAGCGTTCGAGCAATAAAAGTGCTGAAATACAAATTTTCTTGTGTAGTTTGAACTTCAAGCTTAAAACTACTACTAAGTTTCCGTTGTAGTTATAAAATAAAAAGAAAAACTATATGAAAAGAGAAGTATGGCTTCCTGAAAATATGACATGAAAGAATTTAAAAATTATAAAAGAAAAAGAAAACTTTCTCATTATAAAATGACATGAAAGAATTTAAAAATTATAAAAAAAAATAAAAAAAATAAAAAAACTTTCTCATTACAAAGCTTTTATGGTACCGTCAGGCCCATTATCCTGTTTGGTCAAATCACTGGTTTCTATCACATGCAGGCAGCAATCTTGCAAAATTCATATGTTCAAAATCTACCTGAATGTTACAATATAAGTAAGTTTGTATCAAATGTATGATGAAAAAAATAACAGTAGATGCGTGATTAACATTTACAATTATCTTTAATAACCAGGTCTATTTCAACTCAAATGCTCACAGCCAGATGAATTTAAGACATTGGCAGCAGAAGAAAATCAGAACTACGACAAATTACCAAGATAGTGTTGGGTCCCAAACTTTTGGAGAAGCTAATGAAACTCTCCACCATGATTTCTTGCTCTTCTTGGTAGTTGCTAATGATTCACTATGCTCCTCTTGCACATCGCTATCAGCTGTCGTTGGAAGGAGAGATCTTGCACCAAGAAGGGAAAAAACAGGATAAGAAAACCCTTTCACTTGTTCAATCATTGCCCCCGCTCCTTTCAACTCTCCAAATCTTAAGATTGTACCA
Source organism: Lathyrus sativus (assembly GCA_963859935.3). NCBI lineage: Eukaryota > Viridiplantae > Streptophyta > Magnoliopsida > Fabales > Fabaceae > Lathyrus > Lathyrus sativus. The sequence continues at coordinate 514,261,816 of OZ012736.1, forward strand.
TCCACAGGACTGATCTGCAGAAATAAATACGGTCAAGCAAGTTATAAACCAATTATCAACTAAAAATAGTACCAATGAAGATGTTTCGGATTGCCAAGTAGATGTTACCAGTTACCAGACATTGTGGATCAGCATCGATAGGCCTGGAACCTTCTTTCAAAGCACGGACAAAAAATTCCTTTAAAGATGTATACTTGTCCAGAGGTAAAGCAGCTTCTTCTAAATCTGATATGTTATTAGGAATCAGGATTGCATTGACAAAATTTTAAAGCATAGTTTATCACGAACAAATTCTTCCAGTTTAATGCTATATGAGCTTATTACTATGAAATGAAGAAGACATTAAAAGAAAGGCAAAACTATAATACTTGAATGGAATGCCCGAGCCCAAGCTCTATATACGTGCGGCCTTAACCACACTGGTATTTCCTGAAAATTTAGGGAAAATAATACATTAAAAGTCCATTTGTATTTCTTCAGTAGGTTTTTATAGTTATATTAATTTACTTCCAGTATGGTCTATGTATTCTTATTACCAGCTGCAATACAAGGGGAACACAATTGCCAACAAAAATAAAACAGCTTAATGGATATATAATAAAAAATCATGTTGAAAGATTGAGTAGACTTCTTACCAAGCTAGTCAACTGTCCCCAACATCTAGAAATTGATCGCAGAGGCAGTAATCTCAAAAATGAAGCCTAGTGTTGACATGTCCATAACACACAGGTCTCAATAAGTGTACGTGCAGAGACAACACAAAAAAAAAAACATAGATTCTTCCTTTCCCGTTTTAGAGAGGAGAAATAATTCCAGGGAAAGTAAAATTTATACCTTCACATCCGGTTGGAACTCCACCTCAATTCCTTTTTCTCGCATCTCCTCAGTCTGCCACAAGGGTAAACAACTTTTTTTTATCAAGATTATAAAGAGAAAGCCTCATAGTGTGCATTTTTGTTTCTTTTAATATGCATATCGCCAAATAACAGAAGTATAAGAAATTGAATAATAAATAGTTAACACCGATGATTGGCCAAATGGTAGTGATTAATCAGTATCACATAAGATGAAATTGAACACAAGTAGCATGTGAAGCTGTTTATGCAGGTAAATGGAGAACAGCAACCCTAAAAGGTTACCTTCTTGTCATCATACATTCGTCTGGCATGGAGAGCGCCAAGCATAAGTATGGTAGCAACTGTTGCTCCAGGTAGAAGATAAGAAGAATCCCCTGCACAATTTAATAGCAATAACCTCAAAAAGAGCTTTTCAATCTCAACTCAAAATTGATAACATTTACACACACAAAATATACTAACAATCACAATATATTCCATTGAAAACCTAGTCCAATTTATAGACTTAAATATTGGTTAACATTGAATTGATTCAGGTTAAGTCAATGAAGAGTTGAAGAAAACGATGAATGTTAAGTGGAGAAGCAATTGAGTGAACTACCTCGAGAGCTTCCATTTCCAGCGTTGATAGAGGGGCGAGATTGAGGTGTTGGAAGCTTTTTAGCGAAGGAAGTGAAGGGTTTAGTGTGGTTAAGGTAACGAGTATGGTAAGAGAGTAAAGGGAACCTGTGCGGAACTCTTGGTTTCATTTCCACAGTTCACGGGGTTAGAAGACAACGCCGAATTGCGATGATACGGTAGAGTGTTTATTATACCAGACTTCTATTCGGCGCTCTTCCTCGACGTTAGCAGTTGAAAATTCTTTTGAAAACTTGAAGGGAAAAAAAATTGTTTTATCTGTTTTATTATATATATATATATATATATATATATATATATATATATATATATATATATATATATATATATATATATATATATATATATATATATATATATATATATATATATATATATATATATATATATATATCAAATTTCAATAACTAATAGAAATTTATCATATCTATTGAAATAAACGAGACAACAATCATTTAGATTGAGTTGTGCGTCGAATATCACACAAGAAGATGAATTATATAAGAAAAAATATAGATTGTAATATTAATTACATAGATATCCTATTATATTCTAGAATATATTAAGGAATATTTTCTTTCTATATATACACATATGTAAATATCAACACTCTCCCTCAAACTTGAGCATATAAGTTAAATGCACCAAACTTGTTACATATATAATTAGTTCTGAGGCTTCGCAGGGATTTTATAAACACATTTGTCAATTGATGATTAGGGTTGACAAAGTTTGTGAGGATGTCGTCTGACTCGATCTTCTCTCTGACAAAGTGACAGTATATCTCAATGTGTTTGGTCCTCTCACGGGAGACTGGATTTGAAGTAATATGCAATGTGCAATGCAGCTTGATCATTACAAATAAGTGTCATTGGTTTTGCTTCTTCAATTTAAATTCATTGAGCAATTGTTTTAACCAAATAAGTTCACATGTTGCCATGACATGGTCTTATACTTTACCTCGACACTTGATCTTGCAACTACATTTTATTTTCTTACTTTTCCAAGATATAAGATTTCACCTAACAAGTACACAATACCCAGAGGTGGATCGTCTATCAATAGGTGATCCTGCCCAATCAGCATCAGAGTATCCAACTATCTAAGTATGTCCTTTATGTTCTTACACAAGACCTTTTCCTGTAGCACATTTGATGTATCTCAGAATCTGGATAGCAACTTCCATGTGCTCCTGACAAGGGGAATTTTAAGAACTTACTTACCACACTGACTGCAAAAGAAATGTCTACACAAGTGATTGTGAGATGATTTAACTTTCCAACAAATCTCATATATCTTCATGAGTCAGATAGAGGTTCCTTTGATTAAGTAGTAGTTTGACATTTTGATCCATATGAGTATCAGTTGGTTTAGCATTCAACAACCATATTTCTTCTAAAATATCCATAGCATATTCTCGTTGGCAAATCAGTAAATCATCTTTAGACTGAGTCGCCTCAATTTCCAATAAGTAGCGGAGTTTACCAATATCTTTTGTCTGAAATTGATTCGAGAGATGTTGTTTCACCTGGAGTATTCCCTACTGATCACTACTAGTTATGACAATATCATCTACATATACAATAAGATAAATACACTTTTGGGATGAGTGACGATAAAAAATAGAATGGTCAGCTTCACTACATACCATACCAAATTATTGTACTACAATGTTAAATCTGTCAAACCAAGCTCTCGAAGATTTCTTAAGACCATAAAGAGACTTGTGTAACCTACAAACCATATATGATGACTCCTTCTAAGCAACAAACCCAAGTGCTTGCTCCATATATACTTCCTTTTCAATATCACCGTGTAAAAAGGCATTTTTGATGTCAACTTGATGAAGAGGCTAATGTCGACTGGTTACAATGGCTATAAGAAGTATGGCAGGTTCAATCTTGGCTATAGGCGAGAAGGTATCACTATAATTCAACCCAAAAATATAAGTGTATCTTTTGGCTACCAAGCGAGCTTTAAAATGATCGATATTACCATCTGGTCCAACATTCATTGTATAAAGCCAATGACAACCTGCTAAAGATTTCCCATAGGGTAGAAGAATTAGTTCTCAAGTACCACTACTTTGAATAGCTGACATTTCATCAATCATTGCTTGTTTCCACTCAGGGTGAGATAATGTTTCACCTGGATTTTTAGGAATAGAAACAGAAGACAAACAAGTATAATGCAAAAGGGAAAGACAATGATAACATAAATCAATATAATGTGGAGAATGATTTCGTGTTTGATGTATACCTTTTCAAAGGGTAATCAAAAGATCGGACTCGGGTTGTAGGATCAGATCCAGTGGTGGCAAAGGCATCGGAGGATAGTCTGCAATGACCTCAGGGGCAGGTATGACCTCAGGGATAGGTACGACAGACGTTGGTTGGTGATGTTGATATGTTTAAAGTGAATAAGAAGTGAGGGTCAACTATAAGAGTATTTAGTGGGTCAGGTTCCTTATAATGATGGGCAATAATGGAAGATGGGACTTCCAAAGGATGTTTGGGAGTACTTTCTTGAAGGGGTTCCAGAGTTACTTGACTGGACTCGACATATGGAATAAACTCAAAGAAGGTAACATCAGTTGATACGAGGTATCATTGTAGAGTACGTGAATAACAACGACAACTCTTATGGGATTGATGATAAACCTAAAAACACACACTTTAGTGGTCGAGTTAATAGTTTATCAATTCCAATGAGAGATTGGGTACAAAACATGTTGACCGAAGACTCGATGAGGAATTGGGTGAAGGGGAGAGTTTGGAAACAGAATTGAATGAGGGGTTTTATTGTTAAGGAAATATGAGGACATTCGATTTATAAGGTAACGTGTCGTGAGCGCATCATCACCCCAAAACTGGATAGGAACATTACCATGAAGAAGTAGGGCCTGAGTGGTTTCTACCAGATGCCGATTTTTACGTTCGGCTACCCCGTTTTGTTGAGGTGTGTGAGGGCATGATGTTTGGTGCAGAATACCATTGGATGACATAAAAGTTTGAAATTGTTGGGATGAATATTCATGTGCATTGTCACTTCTTAGGGTACGAATAGAAAAAACAAATTGGGTTCTTATTTACCGGTAAAAATGTTCAAAATAAAAAATAATTCAGATTTGTTCTTCAATAAAAATAGTTGCGTGCAACATTAAAAAATCATCAATAAATGTTACAAAATACCTAGACTCAAAAGTACAACAGTACGCGAGGGACCCCAAACATCGGAGTGAACTAAATCAAACACAACCCATTTATTAACTCGATCGACAAAGTGACTACGAGAATGTTTCCCCAACTGATAAGACTCACAATGTAAAATCGATAATTTAGATAAACTGGGCACCAAGTTTTGTAGCTTGGGAAGACCTGGATGACCTAACTGTGCATGTATAGTGAATGGATAATATGTGGTAGAGGGCGTGGTAGAAGACATAGAGAAGTAGTAAATGCCATGAGACTCACATCTGACGCCAATCGTCTGTCCCAAAGTTTGATCCTGCAAGGTAACATCACTGGTAGTAAAAGTGATAGAACGATTAAGGGACCAAGTCAAACAAATGACTGACAATAAATTAAATTGACAATTAGATACGTATTGAACATAAGTAACACATAGAGAAGGTAGAATTTGAATAGTGTCAATCCCTTAAAATCGAGTTTGAGAACCATTTACGATAGTTATACTAGGTAATAAACCAGAGGTAGAGAGGGGATAAAAAAAAACCTTTATTACTGGTAACACGATCAGACGCGCCAGAATCGAGACCCAAGGACCAAGAGAAGATGATTGAGAGAAGCAAACAAATGAACTACTAGTGTGGGAAATCGAAGTTATGGAACCAGAGTTCTAATTAGTTTGACACCATCTGAGAAAATCCTCGTAGCTTGGTGTAGAGTTTTGAAGAGAATGTGAATTTCGTAGAGTGTCTAGATGGTCGATTTAAGCTGCTTTTACCTGGTGTAGAGGTCTGCCATGCAACTCCCACAAACGGTCAATAGTATGCCTAATCTGGTTACAATGGTCATATTTGGGACAAGGTCTGGAGTTGGATGACCCTCCTTGAAAGCGATTTTGATTGTTGGCTAGAGATGCAAGGGCAACAGTGTCACCTAGTGTCAGATCAGTAATAAATGGAGGGGAGATCGGGCCAAAAGCATGAGGTGTAGCCAAGCGCAATAGTTGTTCACCATCCGCATTCATAGTTAGGAACAGTAGTACTTGATAAAATCTGGTTACGAATCGATTCGAGTTCTAATGGTAGTTCGATAAGTGCCATGATCATGAAAATTTTACTTTGTTGTTCAGCATGAGTTGTTGCATATTCTTCGTAAGGAAAAAGGGTGACGTAATTTGATTTCAAAGTATCAAGCTTACTCAGATAGGTTTGCATGTCCATATCCATATTCTCCCACTTCAGAGTGTTGAGTTTAAGGATGACACTATATAGACAATGAACATCTTTGGAGACTACTTTCTTAGCACTTTACCAAACCTCATAGCAAGTGGAAAAGGCTTGGTACTGCACTTAGAGATTAGGTGTTATGGAAAATCATAGCACAATGCACAAAGATGCATCGATTTTCTTCCATTTAGCAAGTTTAGTGGCGGGAACAACATCCATTTTTATGGCTAGGTGATCTTGATATCCCTGGTCGTGAAACCATATCTTAACAACACCAGCCCATATGTTGCAGTTGGATGAGCCGATTAGTCTTTTACATGGGATAAGTAGAACTTTGGTAAACGAATCATTGGAACACATAATCAGTGTTTCCCATGGATTGGGAAACAAAAAAGAAACTGACTAAAATCAAGATTGTTTGGACTGAAACACCATTTTTCGTAAGTTAGAAGTAAAACTGAGGTCGGATATGGAACGGGTGCAGATAGGCGAGTTCATCGGCGGAAAAAATGTTGGAATCGGCCGCTAGACGAGCTGCCACACGCGTGAGGCCCGTGCATAGGGAGGTGAGCGACGCATGAGGGCGCGTGCGTGAGTTTCCAACGTTACGAAAAAGTGTGACAGCCAAATCGGAACGTCTCCGAAAGTTTTCCAAAATAGTAACGACGACAGTGACATCAGGATGGTTATTGGAGAATCTTGAAAAATGAAAGGAAAACTAGAGTGATAACACGATTTGTAAAAAAGATTCTCACTGGAAGACAGTGGGTCAACCGAGTAAAGTACAACGAAGAAAAAATGGCCTCTTACTAAGCTCTATATACCATGTTAAAATAAGCGAGACTATGAGACATTTAGATTAAACCGTGTGTCGAATGGCATAACGAGAGATGAATTATATAGGAAAAAATACAGATCGTAATATTAATTACATAGATATCCTACTGTATTTTAGAATATACTAAGGAATATTAAAATGCATGACCATTTTTTCCTTAAAAAATAGAAGATGGTTCTTGTTAAAAAAATTGAAATTGTAGTCTGTCTGCCATGATCAAATCGGAAACCTAGCATTGTGGATCCCATTAGGATTAATAAGTTCATTAGTAAATTTGACATAATATCAATGTAACACTCTAATATTTTTATTTAAAATAAATATATATTTTTGATAATTTAATTTATAAAATTCTATTTTCTAAATAATGTAAAACTTTTATTTAATAAAAATTACTTCTGAATAAATATTTAATAAAAATCCCTAATAATATAAATTAGGCAAAATACCCTTTTTCGTCCTTTAACTTTAGCTCGGGGTCCAGTTTGGTCCCTTATCTTTAAAAAGTGTCAAGTTGGTCCTTTAACTTTTAAAATGGTGTCATTTTAGTCCTCACCGTGAGTTGCCCCCAAACGTCCGTTTATTTTGTATATCTGGCAGATGACTTAGAAATTGTGTTCATGATGTTGCTTTCTTTTCCTTCCTCATTTCGTTCAAATCCCTAAACTAATCCCAATTGCAAATCCCAAACCCCTAAATTAATCTAGGGTTTTTTTATTTGGCAAGCATGAAATTCGGATGTTCCTCCTCCATTTTGAAATTGAAAAGTCGAGATTCAGATGTTTGTAGTAGGTCACGATGGAAGCCCATATGCCATTGTGGAGACATGATTGTTCTTCAAAGGGCAACTACTGTTAAGAATATGGGAAAACTTTTCTGGGGTTGTCCAAATTATAAGGCATGCAAGCTGGTTTTGTTATCTGTTGAAGTTCTATTTTTGTTTAGGCAAAATATCCTTCTTGGTCCCTTAACTATACCTCGTGGTTCATTTTGGTCCCTTAACTTTAAAAAGTTCCATATTGGTCCCTTAACTCTTCAAACGTTCCATATTAGTCCTTTTTGACCTATTAGCGACGGAAAAAATCAAAAAACCGTCGCTAAATCCGTCGCTAATAGGTCAAAAAGGACTAATATGGAACATTTGAAGAGTTAAGGGACCAATATGGAACTTTTTAAAGTTAAGGGACCAAAATGAACCCCGAGGTATAGTTAAGGGACCAAGAAGGATATTTTGCCTTTTGTTTAAGTTATGTTGTTGTTTCTGTTTCTGTCCAAATTATAAGTTATATTTCTGTTTAATTTTAAATTCATTATCCATCATCCTCTAAATAATGAAACTTACAAGGAGGTACGCAAGATGGTTATGTCTTCTTTGGTTGGTTTTATGAGGAGATGGGTGATGAGAAGGAGCAATTTTGGATGCATAGGCTAGGTGTGGTAACTAAAGGACTTGTTGAAGCAAAAAAGGACATTGAAAAAGTGACAATGGAGAATAAATAATTAGGGAAAAAGCTGATGAAACTTGAAAGTGAAATGAAGAATATCATGAAGTGGAAAAATATTTTGAATTTGATGTTTATGATGATTATCATTGTATTAGTTGTTAGGAGTAGTTAGGGTATTAAGGTTTGTTTGGAAGTAATATGTTATGGTTTGTTTGTAAGAATTAAGTTAAGTTTTGGTTGTAAGAGTTAGGTTTAAGTCCAGTTAAAGTTTGTATTAGTTTTGGATTGTATCACTTCAACATGAATGTAATAGTTGGATTCTAATATATGGATTCTATCAGTTTAGTTAATTTCACTTTTTGCAGTTCAACATGAATGTATCAATTTTAGTTTTGGATTGTATTAGTTCCACATGAATATAACAGTTAAAGATGATGTTAACTTGGTATGCATTGATAAATATCATGTCAAAGTGTTTTTAATTTGGTATGTCAAAGCATAACCAACAGTTAAAGATTATGTTAATTTGGCTTTTCAATGATAGATTTGGTATGTTATGTTTTTATGTTTACTTGGTCTCTTATAGACCTGTCAAAGTTGGTCTGTTAATTTTGTCTACATTTTTACACCACATTAGACATGATTGTAGTAATATAAAGTTTATGACAGGTCCGTTTCATAATACACAAAGTTCATGACAGGTTCTGCTTTTAGGTTCATTTCATAGTACCTATAAGTTGGTTATGCTTTTAACATAAAGTTCATGACAACAGGATACATAAACAACAACAACAGCATGATACATAAACTTGTAATACATTCCACAAAATAGACTTGTTCCACAACTGATACACATGTTCCAAAACAACAGTAGAATACATAAACTTGTTCATGACAATTAGGTTATGCTTTTAACACAACTGATACACATGTTCTACAACAACAACAGAATACATAAACATTGTAATACATTCCACAACTAGAGTTTTCTAGATAACTGAATACACATGTTCCACAACTAGAGTTTCTTCTTTGGCATGGTCCTCTTTGTTGGAGTAGACCTCCTTGTTACTGGGCCAACAACATTCTTGGCAGCACTCAACCTAGTTGTAGGCCCAGGTGGCACAAAAGGTCTTGTTGACTTCCTTACAGGCAGCTTTTAAGTCTTACTCTTAGCAGGTCCATGTGTCTTCTGAGCAGTCTTTCCCTTAGAAGTCTGAGATGCTTGGCTAGATTGTCGAGTAGAAGTTATCTTGGCAATGTGTGTTGTTTTGTTATGAGAGGGTTGGCTTGGTTGTTGAGTAGGTTGAGTTGTTGAAGTAGGAGTGTGTTAGCTAGGTTGTTGAGCAGTCTGAGTTAAAGTATGAGAGGGTTGGGCTGATTGTTGGCTAGGTTGTTGAGTAGTCTGAGTTGTTGTATCCTTACATGTAGACTTGTAATGTCCTACTTTCTTACACCTACCATACTTCACTAGAAAACCTGTTCTTCTCAATTTGCAAGCAGACCCATCAATTTCACCTTGTTCTAGGTTCCTCCTCTTTTTAGGTCTACCAGGCATCTTCCTGAACTTGGGTGGTTGCACATCTGGATATGGTGTCTTAACCCACAAGTTTGCTCCATTAATAGGGTATATCACATGCTTATAAATTGCCTTGTACCTTGAAACCATATAATAATCTGGAATGTAAGTATCAATTTTGAAATTCCTACTCTTCATAGCAGAATGAGCATGAGCACATGAGAGTCATGTGAGTTCCCATCTTCTGCATGAACATATTTGATCTTTCAGGTTCATAACAAACTTATCAGCTTAATTTTCAAGGTGCCTTGCTTCAAATATATGTTCATCAGACATCCTAAATGATTAAACAAACAAAATACATGAGTCACATGTATGTCATAGACATCCTGAAGAATTAATGTATGATGTGATATACCTTACTAGCCAGTTGTTGGTGTATGTGCTTATGACATCGAGTTTCTTTCTAATATTGGGTAAAATATCATTCTCATCCAAAGTTCCAAATCTCATTCTGTTATTTTCCCATCTCTCCATCATGTATATTCTGATGTCTTCTAACATATTGATTAGAGGTTTTGCCCTTGCTTCAAGAATGACACTATTAAAGGACTCATACATGTTGTTGAGAACATCATCACATTTGTTTTCAGTCCTAAAGTAAGATCTACTCCAAAACCTTGGTGGGGTCTTCATCATATGTTTAAATGCTTATTCATTGATGGCCCTCATTCCTTTCATCTCTCTTTCCCATGCCCGTGGGTATGTTGACTTGGCAGCCTTCCATATTACGTCCTTCAACATCTTTCTAGGAAACTTTTTCCTAAAAGTGTTATAGAGGTGCCTAACACAAATCATGTACTCCACCCTTGACAATTGCTCATCCATAGTAGATAGCAGGCCCTGCAATAACATACAATGTAGCATTACAATATAGCATAACATGAATAGCATAACATAAACCCATAAAACCATAAGAATAAATGAAAAACTTGCCTTTTGTTGGTCTGAGATGAAGGTGTAAGTCAGGCATTCATCTTTGCCTCCAAGGTCATCAATTAACAACTCTAAAAACCAAGTCCAGATATCCTTGTTTTCACTCTCCACAACTGCATATGCTATGGGAAGCATCTGATCATTAGGATCTCTCCCAATGGCAGCTAGAATCTACCCTCCACACAACCCCTTAAGAAAACACCCATCTAGACCTATTACATGCCTGCACAACTTAAAGCTTTCCTTACACGCAACATAACATATGTAAAGCCTTCTAGAATATGGTATTTCATCCTCAACACCTACTTGTACAGGCTCAACATTGAGCTTAACTATTGACCATGGATTGGCTCTTAATAGTGCATGACAGTAGTCATAGACCCTTGTGTAATCTCCCAAAAAGGAACCATCAACATAATATCTAGTTGAAAATCTTGCTCTTATAGCTTTGGTTTTGTTGACCCCAACATTCCACTTTTTATGTGCCTTCTTCTTAATATCCTTTATACTCAACCATGGAATGTTTTTCAAGCTATTTTGAATTCTTTTACTCAACCACTTTGTACTCATCAGCTTCACATTATACTCTCTACTACAACTATGTTTGTCAATTACTTTCCTGAGTTTCCAAGTGTCTTCATTTGACAACTTGCTACAATAAGCCTCTCACTCACAACCAACTTTACATCTAACCCTTACCCTAACTCTGTCCTTTTTTACAAACTTTAGGTCTCTACCATTTTGCACAACATAAGTTGTTATTACTTCCCTAAAATCACCCTTTGAACTAAAGTACATTTCCACATCTCACTTGTAATCTGACATGTCTTTTGGCTGTCTGAAAATTGGATGTTTTTTTCTTAGAACTCCACTGCTATCATCATTGTCACAACCACTTTGCATTTCCTCACTGTCATTGTCACTCCCTTTACCATCATTTTCTAGGACTTCTCCATTACCATCATTTTCATGACCAACTAGGGTATTAAGTTCATCCTCCTCAATCTCATCACATCCATCAGACTCATCCTCAAAAGCAACATCTTGTGCGCTATCATAATTGTAGTCCTCATCTACACTATCATCAGATGATAGACTTAAGTCATCATACACTGCAGCTTTACCTTTTTCAACTCCAACATTACCTTCTTCCCCTGCAGGATTCCCTTTTTCAACTCCAACATTACCTTCTTCCCCTGCAGGATTCCCTTTTTCAACTCCAACAATATGTTCATCCACTGCAGGATCCTCATCAATTCTAACATCCCTTGCAGGATTCCTTCCCTCCAACCCAGCAGTGGCTTCATCAACTTTAACATCACCTTCCTCTAACCCAACAGTGGCTTCACCAACTCTAACATCACCTTCCTCTAACCCAACAGTGGTTTGTTCAAATTCCACAACTTCATCATGTAGTTGACTATGTAACTCCTATACCTCATCTATAATTTCAGCAGGGTCCTCATCAACTTCATCAACAATAATATCACAGTAGTTAGGTTGAGACAATGTGTGTTCAATATAAATATCAACATTTTGGCACACCCTATACAGATCTGCAATTTCTAAAGCACCATTGTCATCAACAAGTGGATTCATCCCAAATTGAGGGTCTTTGTAAAATATTGTTTCAAACTCCTTATAACCTAAGTCTTTCAATACACAACTAGCTCAAAATAAATCCATCTGTTTACATCTACCCTCAAATTATCTACCACTTCATTCTCATATACACTACGACCTTCATCTATGAATTCACCACTATGATGAATTTTGAGAGTTATGTATTCATCCATGATACCTAATCATATCATGTAAATAATTAAAGTTTACGCTAACAAATTTACATAAACCCTATATCTGAACCTCTACCAGAAAACCCTAAATCAGAGAGAAATGAACTAACCTTTTAATTATGTCTCTTGAATCGTCTTCAATCCTCCGTCTTTAATCCTTTGTGTCTTGAATCTTCGCGTCTACAAACCTTGAATCGTCTTTACTCATTCAATGAATTCTCCAAGCGATCAAGATATGATTACACTTCTCCAAGCGTATCGTGCCTTCTTCTGGGTAATGGTGGATAATGGAAACACTTCTCCAAGATTAGATTATTTTTTCTTCCTCTAAGACACTTCATATCCATGTCAGCAGCTCCACCTGGACAAACGTGGCAATTTTTTCAAAGTTTGACTAACGACAACACACAGAAGGATAAACGGGACACCATTTTAAAAGTTAAAGGACCAACTTTACACTTTTTAAAGATAAGGGACCAAAATGGACCCCGAGCTAAACTTAAGAGATGAAAAAGGTTATTTTGCCTATAAATTATTATAGATAGATTATAAGAATATATTTTTATTAACTAACTGGAGCATCCCTATATCTATAAAATTATTAAAGAACAATTGTTACTCTATCTGTTTGGATGATGTATTATATGTTACTGCACAAATAAACAATGAACTTTATATTCTTGATCTTGAAATGTCAATTTATTGTTAGTGCATGGGGCACTTTGAGAGAGAGAGAGAGAGAGAGAGAGAGAGAGAGAGAGAGAGAGAGAGAGAGAGAGAGAGAGAGAGAGAGAGAGAGAGAGAGAGAGAGAGAGAGAATAAGGATTGATATTATTGAATGAATGATGATAACTGAATTACAAATTGTCTTATTTATATAAACCTAAGTGACTTGACTACTAAGCAAAAGATATAACAAACTAAGTAACAAGTCCTAAACTCTAATTAGCTTTGGGCTTGGGCCACATAATTCAACTTGGATTATATCTAATATCTTAACATACCCTCTATAATCCAAGTTGTCGAAACACGGTACTCATTGTCGATCTGAACTATTTCTAATTTCTTTTTCAAAGTTAGGAACCTGTCAGTCTTTAATCCTTTGGTGAAAATGTCGCCCAATTGAGCTTCACTTGAGCAATGCATTACTTCAAGTTCACCTTGATTCACCTTCTCTCTTAAGAAGTGAAATATAGCTTAAATGTGCTTACTTCTTCCATAAAAAACTGGATTCTTCGCCAGATTTATGGCTGACTTGTTGTCGATCTAGAGTACCAGAGGTTTCTTCACTTCGACGTTGATCTCTTCCAACACACATCTGATTAAAATTTCCTGACACGCAGCATAGGATACTGATATATATTCATCCTCGAACAATGATAATGCCACCACATATTGCTTTTTTAAGTACCATGATATTGGGGCACCAAATACTCGAAAGAAGTATCCAATAGTGCTTATTCGATCTTCCTTATCTTCACACCAATCAGCATCTGAATAACAAGTAACTATAACTTATTTTCTTTTAGAGGCTTGTCGAAATAAAATTCCATAGTTTGTCGATCCTTTTAAGTATCTCAGGATTCTTCTTGCAGTCTTCATGCGTGACACCCTTGGTTCACTTATATATCTGCTCACTAATCCGACTCAGAAACATATACCAGGTAGACTATTATGCACATATCTCAGATATCCGACAATTTGTTTGAACAAAGTCACATTGACTTTGTCTTCCTCTCCATCCTTCTCCAAATTCAAATTTGGTTCGATGGGCGAAGATACAGGATTCAAATCGTCCATTATGAATTTCTTGAGTATTTTTTTGACATACTTTATTTGATGTAGTATCATACCTTGGTTCGACATTTGGAATTCCATGTCTAGGAAGTACGACAACTTTCCCAGATCCGACATTTCAAATTCCTTTTTCATCAGCTCTTTGAACTTCGACGAGTTCTCCAAACTACTTCTAGTTACTAAGAAGTCATCAACATATAAGCATATGATTGTTATATCTTGTGTCACAACGTGAACATATACGCCATACTCAAATTTACATTTGACGAATATCAATTCGACCAAGTATGAGACCATAGAGAGCTTTGTGCAACTTGTATACTTTCCTTGCTTCCTCCTAAATCACAAACCTAGGGGGTTGTGCGACATACACCTCTTTATCTAAAGGTCCATTCAAAAATGTTGATTTCATGTCTAAGTGAATTGTCGACCAACCTTAATTGCATGCCAAGGCTACCACTAGTCGAACAGTTTCCAATTTTGCGACAAGTGCAAATACTTCAAAGTAGTCAACCTGCTCTTTGAAGAAATCTTGAAGCTACCAATCTCACCTTATGTCTTTCTATTGACCAGTCAATATTATGCTTCAACTTGAACACCTATTTCACTTTGATAGCTTTTGTATGTGCTGGCAATTCGGTCAACTCCCATGTGTTGTTTCTTTCAATTACTTATAACTCTTCGACTATAGTAGACTTCCATTGTTTATCTTTGAATGCTTTTCCATAGTTAATTGGTTCAACACCTGCAAGTAAAGCAAAATGAATTAGTTTTCCATTTGTTGTGACTTTGTCATCATCATCCACCTCGTAGTCTCGAAGTCTTGTTGGACGAGCTCTATTTTTTCGAGGTCTCTGGCTTGTTCTAGCCATATCCTACTCGTTTGTGTTGGGTATGCCAGCAACGACTTCGACTTCAACTGACATATTGATAATATCTTCAACTTCGACATCATTACTTGCTTTGTCGAAATCATAGTTCATCAATGGCTTATCAATTTCATTACTATAGTTCCAATCTTAGGTAGAAATTTCATCAATCACAATATCTTGACTCATCACAATCTTCTGATTAATTTGACTGAACAACCTGTATACTTCAGTCTTATGACATCCTACCAGAATCATAGGTTCACTCTTGTCATCAAGCTTCCTTCTTCTAGCACCAGGAACATTCTTGTAACAAATATAGTCAAACACCTTCAGATGACTCACTGTGGTAGTTTTCCACTCCACACTTCTTCAGAAACATTGTTAGTTAGCTTCTTGGTAGGGCACCTGTTCAAAATAAAAACAATAGTCGAAGCAACTTTACCCCATAAGGACTTTGGCAAATTCTTCTGCTTGAGCATGCATCTCAACATGTCTACTATGATCATATTTTTTCTTTCTGCTATTCATTATGTTGAGGAGTATAAGGAGCAGTTACTTTATGATCAACACCATGTTCTGCACATAATGCTTCAAATATCTTGGACGTGTATTCGCCACATCCATCTGTTTTTAGAACTTTGATATTCTTCCCACTCTGGTTTTCGACAAGCATCTTGAATCTCTTAAAGATTTTGAATACTTCGTCCTTTATCTTGATCACATGTATCCACAAATTTATGACTAAACTCAACGACAAACAAAACAAAATACATGTGTTCCACCAATGGTATGTGTTGCACCCTAAAATTTGCTCAACCTTATTCACTTGGTTTAGGTTTCAATATCATTAGCATTTGCATGTACATAGTCTGCTCATCTGCATAGCATAAGCATAACAAGTCATCCAACAGGGGACCAATCATTATTCTCATCTCTAGAGGCCTATCAAGAGGTTATTATCCAAATTTAATCTCATTCAAGTCATCAGAAAGAATTTAAAAGCTGAGAAATCAATAGATCAAGCAAGTGCATCCATCTCCTATCTGAGGGTATCTGGGGATCATCAAGGAAAGTGTGAGTTGTGGGCTGAGCATGGGGAGTATCTAGACATCTTGGAGGACTTAGAAAGTCATTTGGAGAAGGAGACAAGACATTGGTGTAGTCACAAGAGTTGCAGTTGAAGACAGTCAACTAGGGTTTCATCTAGGGTCAACTCTAGGTCAATTGACTGATTGAAAGGCATTAAGGGCTATTGGAGAGATGTGGGGTTCATCATTTGACATGTAGAAGAGGATATGGTGATATGACAAGAAGAATTCAAGAGAAATCAAGGAGAAGAGGAGTTTCTAAATTAGGGTTTCTGTGTAAAATCCCCTAGTTTAGGTCAAATTTCCAAGTAAGATAAGTCAAACTGCAAGCTTCAAATGAATCCTTGGCCAACATGAAACTTGTAGAGGATCTCAAGACCTTTAATTTGAGTGGTGGAAGACATCAAGGAGATTTATAGAACTCAAGTTATGGTCCTTGCAAGTTACAGGTCATCTGAGGTATCTGAAATTTTGTCTGTGAAAATGACTAGTCTTCCCAGCTATTTTTACCCCTCAAGGAGATTTCAAATGACTTTCTGGTCAACATAAGAGTTGTTCCTCATTGTCTTAGCTTTCTATAATGGTATATTATGCCTTCATATGATTTGTGGAACTCTACTTATGGTCTTGGCAAGCAAAGGGTATTTTGGTCATTTGAGAATTACAGGTCATTTCAAGCCTATGCCCAAAACTCCTACAAGGAAGCTTCAAATGGAAAACTTTACAACATCAAACTTGTTCCAAATGACATTTTGAGTCTAGAAAAGTGACCATGAGAGATTGGAAAGATTCATAGCACAAGGTTTCAAAATTGTTGGATTTAATGAATAAAAATGACCTAAAAAATGAGATTTTTCATATTTTAGCCAAATGAAGCAAAATTATAGGTCATTTTGAATGGAAAGATCATTTTGAGAACATTGGATAAAGTGGAATTTTGATCTTGGTTCACATTTTGGGAGTTATTCATGGTTACTTGTAATGGAAGATACATAAACCAAATCCAAGGGAAATTGTGCATGGGAAGTTTCTCCAAGGTTCTAGGAGTTTCCATTATCATCTATATATTGCATTAAGGGACTCCATTCCATGGTTGGTGAATCATTGTGATCAAAACACAAGTTGTACACAATTCTTCCATTTTTGCAAAACCTCTCAAACTTCATCAAACTTTCATCAATTTCCATTTTTCTTGATTTGATCATCATTAATATCATCCATAGATCACAATCCACACAAGCCTTTGGTAGATTGGAGCAGAACTCGTGTCACACACTTCCATCATCCAAGAAGCAAGAAACTTGGAATTGCAAGATCCAAGAGGTTTGAGTCCAATTCCTTGCATACAGAAGTCAAGAACAAGCTCACTGATCAAGTTCAGATCATTACAAGCATCAGATCCAAGGAGTTCCATAGTTGTTTTCACCATTTTGCACCAGGTTAGTTTCTCTTCGAATTGGCTGAATTAGCTAGAATCATAGATAGTTATTAGGTTAGAATGGTTAAGCATAGTTAGATGATTGATTTTGATGAGTTTGAAAAAGTTCCATGAAGGTTGTTAATGGTGCATCAAAACTGTTGGAGCTTGTAACTCATAGGATAATGCATGATAATCTTGGATCCTTAGCTCAGATTGATTAGCATAAGGTGTAGAGTAGGTTAGGGTAAAGATTGGAGAGAATTGAGATGGTTGATGACAGGTGATGTTGATGGATTCAGAATGTTACACTCATCGAATATGATTATTGGTTGAGTTTTAGAAAGAATTATGGACATGGCTGTGTAGAGGGGAAGAGGTAGAGCATTTTTGGTTTTGGAAGCGTGTGATTTCATGGAGAAACAAGGGAGAACGAAGGTCTGGAAAATCCATGCATGGAGGTGGAATTTCAGAAACCCTAGAGGTTATTTGGGGACGATGATGGATAGCCGTAGGATCTGGTGTTTGACTTGGACCTGAGAATTAATCCAACGGCCTTGGTTTAAAGATGAAAACGGAGGGAAACCCTGAAGGTGCTACGCACCGTTTCATTAAAGCTCAATCTGATGGGCTTTGTAATTGTTTGCTATGCGCACCCCCTCAAACCAAGCCCAATCCCAATTCAACTGGAAACCTTGCTATTGGCACCGTTCAGAGTTTTTTTAATTTTTTATTATGTTTTCTGAGTCATTGGGCCCAGACGCGCTTGCTATGCGCGCCCCCCTGTCTGGGCCCATCCTTCATTTCAATTGATTTTTCATGCTAGCTGCACCCCTTTCCAATTTTAATTCATTTTATTTCTTCAAAAAATATTAATTCTTTCAAAAATCATAAAAAAATAGAAAAATGCATATTTTCAATTGGTTCTTTTTGCATTATTTTCTTAATTTGGTCAAGAAAATTATCATCCAAAAAAATTTATAGTTCCTTTTATTTTCATATTTTTGGCATATTTTCCTTTTAATTAGGTGTAAATAATATTTTGTTTAGTACATGAATTTGTTAATTTTTGTTCTAATAGTTGCTTTAATATTTTTCACCCATTCTTTTTAGGTTGATTAGTAGATAAGATTAGCTTGTATATACAATTTAGTTCCCATTCTTAGAAATTAATTTTAGGTGATTAGTGTAGGTGTGAACAACATGAATAAAATTAGGGTTTAAGTGATGATTTAGGTGAATTAGTTCATTTCCCTTAGGACTTAGAGATTGAATATTTTAGATATGGGACTATAGGGACTATGGGTAGTTATTAGATCCCTTAGAAATCATTAGGATTCCCCTACTGCTATTAGTATATTACTGTCTATATTTGATTGACTGGTGTGGTGTGCCCTCTGGGGATTATTATCTGTTTGTGTGGGTATTGGGATTGCTTGGGGATTGGGAGAGATGAAGACCTGTGACGATGAAGCCACGGGGGATCCAGATGCTGAAGACCAACTTCCAGAGTTGATGAGGAGCATTCCTGCTAGCAGCTGTTGAGGATATTAGGGTTTAGGAGCTAGGCAGAGCTCTAGATTAGAAAGCTTGATTCTCAAACATGGAAGGCCTTGACTGCCTCCATTCCTCTCTGTGATGCAGAGTCTCTCTAAGACACTCACCCCCATCCTTTGGAAGGCTTGGTGCTACTGTCTAAGGGGATAGAACTCTTGAGAGAAAATATCTTATGTGTTAGTAGCAGTTAGTTTGCCACCCTTGGTGGTCAGCTAAGTGCTTAACACCCAATTCACTCTTGTGATTGATCCCTCAGCTTGGAGGTTAGGACTTGAAGAAAAGCCCTTGTAGACTGAAGATTGATGACAAAGACCTTGCTTGAAGGCTGTGGAGATAGAGATTGATGCTTGCTGAAGCTTGAAGATAGGTGTTGATGCAGAGCTGCTGTGGCTGTTTATTTTTTCCGTTGTATTTCATTTTTGATGTATTGATTGGTTTTCCTGACTGTATTGTTTGCTGTTTAACCTGTTGGGTTGAAAGTGAATCCTGTTCACTTTTGCCTATTGTCTTTTAGGTTCGAGGTTGAGTGGGTCTCCCTTGCCTCGCTTGTATTGCTGCATCCATGCATTTTACCGCTTTACTGTATATATCTGATATTGTTTCTGTTTCCGTCTATTCCCTTAGGATCTCTGTTTCTCTCTGTGCAAGAGAGGAGCATGATAGACACTAGGTCTTAACCCATGCATGATAACATTAGGTTAGTTTGACTCCCTTCGCAACCGTAGGTTAGAGTTCTGTCTTTTTTTTCTCCTCAAAACGAACAGAAAAACACAATAAGATTTCAAACACAATAAAAGACACTTCTTCCGTAAAAGAATGTGAACTCATCAAAACGTCATTTTTGTCCGCTTGGACTGCTAATCAGAAAAACCTTTTTCAGAAGGAATAAAATCAACCAAGACAGACTTGTGTCGTACGTGGCCCGAACTACGTTTGCTCTGATCTTTCATGCTGTATGAAAGTACGTAGGCATAGGATGCGATATCCTAGCGAGCAACCTTCCCCTCCTTTCCCGTAGGTAGGCGAACTACGTTGACTCTGATTTCTCGTTCCAGACGAGAATACGTAGGCATAAAGTGCGATACTTTGCCGAGTCATTTTATTTTCATTTTATTTTCTTTTAACCCTTGACCTTAGTTTAGATAGAATAACAATCCATACCCGAAAGCAAGCGTGGATCCCGTCGAGTACGACGGACGTGAGGGGTGCTAATACCTTCCCCTTGCGTAACCGACTCCCGAATCCAGGTTTTGGTTGCGACGACCATACCTTTCCCGTGTTGTGCGAGGTTTACTCTGAGCGTTTCCTTTCCCTCCCGTGGGATAAATAACGCACGGTGGCGACTCTTCTGTTCAGCCGGCGCCGATTTTCGCAGTAGCGACAGTATGCTCCTTAAAAGGACCACATATATTTGAATATGAAACTTCGAGAATGAGGGTGATGTCATTGGCATAGTCGAAACGAAAGACTTCTTGGACTGCTTTCCGACTAGACAACCTTCACAAAGTTTTCCAGACATCTAAAAACTTGGTATACCAGTTTCCATATCTTAAGTGATTAGTTGATTAAGCAACCTAAAGTTTAGATGACTAAACCTTAGATGCCACAACCAACTATTCTTGTGGTCACCAACTGTTTTCAGACATTGTACCTCAATCGAACTAATCATGGTCTTAAATGTCATATTCTTCGACAAAGGAGATTTCAAGACCAAGTTATTTTGGATGTCGAAAAGTTCTAAGGCTCAATCTTTCATAACCACTGAGAACTCCTTTTCGACCAGTTATCCAACACTTAGCAAATTGCACTTTATTTTAGGGACATAAAGTACATCTTTGATCAAGGCTTTTGCTCCACAACTCCTTTGAATAACTATGTTGCAAGTACCTTCTACTTGCAACGAGCTATTATCAAAAAGTTTGACCTTGATTTTCTTCGACTCGTCGAAATCTACTAACCATACTTTTCGACCAGTCTTGTGATTCGAGCAGCCTGGGGCGATGGACTAGATATTGGATTCGACATGGTCATCTATAACTGCAGCCATAACTACCATCTCGTCAAAATCAACTAAATCTTGATGTGCAAGGTTTGCTCCTTTGTTGTCCTTACCTTTTTTCGATCCCTTGTCTCTCTTGTACCAATAATGTTTGGCCAAGTGATCCCATTTTTCACAATTATAACACTACACACCTTTTTTTCTCCACTTTGTCTTTTTGATAGGAATTTACTTCTCCTCTTTTCGAGGATTCATAAGTTATATTATTGATCTTATTCTTGTGAGGATTCAACCAATTTTTACACTTTACAAATTTAAGTTACTTTTCTTTTTCTTTTATTTATGTTAAAAATATTTTTTCCAATGAATAGATAAACTATTAAATTACTCATAATTATTAATAAATAATACACTTGATAAAATATAAACATTCATATAAATATATTTTATATTTAAAAAAAAACTTATTAATAACAAATATTTCATATAAATATATTTTATATTATTCTTACAAAATAATACTAGTTTAGATATTTAAAAGTCAATCCATATTAATCCGCGCCAAACTACGTCACCATCAAATATTTCAAATTAATCATCTAAATTGAACCTTATATGATTTTAGTTTTTGTTTCAAATAAAAAATTTCACCATAATTAATCCAAACTTCTTAAAAACCTCCGTATTTCCTTCACAGTGCTCTCCGGATTTCCTTCCTGTCGCTCTCGTTACTCGGCAGTTCACAAGTATGATTCTTTAGTTTCTTTCCTCCATGGTTAACTAATTAATATTTCTTAGATCCGAATATATGAATTTTGTTCGATATGTGATTGGAAGGTGTTTTTATTTGCTCATTAAAAATCCGTAAATCATGCATACCAAGTGTTTGTGATAAGTCCTGTGTAAATGTGATAAATCATTAAATATATTGTTTAAGATTAATGAGAAACTGTGTTCTATGTCTCCTTTAAATGTGAGTATGTTTGTCTATTGGAATTTTCTAAAGTTAAATCTTCTTTAAGATTATTATAGAAGGTGGTTTTAGTTACATAGTAAAATCTCTGAATCGTGCACACCAAGTGTTTGTGATAAGTCCTGCGTAAATGAAAACATATATTATTTAAGATTAATGATAAACTGTGTTCTATGTCTTCTTTAAAAGTTAGTATTTTAATTAATTGGAATTTTGTAAAGTTAAATCTTCCATAATTCTTTTGGTATTAGTATCTTATATGCTTTAATTTTGACATTGCTACATTCTTGATATTACACACAGTAAGTTTTCTTTCTTGCTATTTATTATTATTTTTTTGGGTGAGGGTTAGTGGTAGAAACTGAAGTTATGTTTTTTTTCTCTTAAACTTTTTTCTTTATATTTCTATTGAATTAATATATTGATGTTGGTGTAGGAGATTGCTGTGTTTGCAAGCTGGATTAAAACTTGTAAATGAGTGATACAAAAGAAAGTGAGGAACCCTAGCCTTCTTTCTCTTCTGTTCAGTTTCCTCTTTCTCACGTCAACAATGCGTAAACCTAAGAAAAACGTTAAAGCAGCGCACTCGGTGCATGAACCCACAGTACCTGAACCCACGGTGCCTGAAACCACAGTACCTGAACCCACGGTGCCTGAACCCAAGCAAACTCACCTCATGGACCAAGAAATCCAAGGTATTAGATTTCAGATTCTTTTCTAATTTCTCTTCGTGAAGTTCAATATATTGCAAAGTGTGAGCCAATCTGAACTGAATTTGAATCGGTTGTGCAGAATTGGAGCGACAAATCGGTGAGATTAGGGCAGTTAAGGAGGTTAAAACCAAACACTTGCTGGAAGATTTGCAATTGCTTCGCTCATCTTTCAGCGAGGAACAACTCCAGAAACCCGTGTTAGAGATTTTTGAACAAATTCTTCCAAATTTGTCCATTGCAAATGATAAAGAGACGAACAAATGTGATGTGACATGGAAAGATAAAGCGCCTATGGCTATGAGCATGAGCTATGATGATGTACATGCTTCCTTGCTTCAAAGGTTGTCCATGGCTTATCCTCACTGCCCCTCTTCAATTCCTCCCTCTGCTGGTGAATACTCCTCCTCTTAACTATGTTTCTTATGTATACTTCTTTAAACTAGTCTCAGTTAAAATTTGTTTCATTTTTAGTCTCAATTTTACAAATTAAGTGTTTTTCTTTTCCTTTATGAATTTGAGTTTATTGCAGCAAATCAATAAAAATAGGCCATCACATTTTGAATTTCTGGTTGTTGCGCTCAAAATCTTACTAACACAAACTGTTCCATCTTTTGTTAGCATCATTTTTTTTACTGAGTAAGTAGAGTAAGTGTTGGACCTATTGTTCCTATCCTTTCTTTGAGCAATAAAAAATTCCTAGAATAGTGGTGTAAAAACAGATTCAAATGAATTAAGATTGAGAACAAATCAAGGATTTCTTATTGGTGTAGAGAGATCGAAAGAAAAGGTACACAATGAAGATGTTAACCTTGCACAGAAGGCTACCCCAAAGGAGCACTTTCCTTTCACACTAGATAATTCTCTAGTTATACAATTTAATTATTCAAAACTATCTTTATTCTATATCCTAATAGTGTGTTTTGAGTTCGGTTCACCTGCCTCAAAATCTAAACAATTTGATCTATGTCCAACAACTCTCATTCACTTACTCAATTGCATTGTTTTCTTACTCAGTAAAACTTGGAACAGTGCTTTTACTTATAAATATGTGTGTATATATGTTTTTAGTTCTTAAAAAGTTGCTATCTAATTCTGGTGAGTATGTTTCTGTAATTGCATTAGTGAATACAAATAGGTAACGATTTCAGAAAATAGGAGTAAAAATATGTTTAAGTTTCTATATCTATGTATTTTCCATATCTGACAACAATTACTTCTATCTTGACAGGGAGAACAAGTTTTGTTGGTGCCGGTAATCCGTATTTGAAGGATTTTGTATGTTCTCTTCTTGTTGCTGCTACACTCACACACCTTTGGATCATAAAAGCATATTTACGCACCACATGGCTGAAATATGACATAATGAGCTCAATCTTTCATTAGTTAGCACTTAGCATTAATCATTGCAGAGTATTAAACGAGGATTCAATTATTACTCTTACTCATCCATTCTTTTACCTAACATGTTCCGAGTTATCCACGAATTTAAAAGCCAAACTTTTTGCTTCTTTTAGTGATTCAACATGTATTGTATAGGTTTTGGAGGAACTTTCTGAAGCTCAAACTTTAGTAATGCAAGAAGGTCTTGAGACTCCCGGTGTAAGAAACTATCTCTCCTTCATGCATTCTTGTTTAAATGAACTTTGGTATTTGTTGTTGAGGTAAAAAGGATGTCTGAGTTTGCCTTGATCTGAAAAGTTGACAACTGAATATGGTGATGGCTCTATATGTGTTTTACAGGTGAGTAGTCAGAGGATGTCTGTTGGGATGACGCCCAAAACACTCAGACTTCCCAAGCCTGGCGAGATGCTTCTCTCTGTCCATGGATCACCCCTAGGTGCTTACAAGGACAATAACATGGAAGCAATACAAGGTATGATCAAGAAAACTGCCTGGGATGAAATATGGAAATTATTTCATTCTTTATCATGTTAATGAACAACTTGTTTAGCAAGTCAGAACAAGGGATACTTCTTGACTCCTGCAATGCTTTACTTTTGACTTGCTTTTCTGATCTTCCACACTAGTTGGAACATTAGAATTTTATCTAGTTCTTCTAATATGGGTATCTATTCTGACAATGCAGAGTCGGAAGAGAGTTGAATTCTGGTTATATTTCTTGTGGTTCAAGATGAAGCTTTTCATCTTTCTATGTGCTTTCCTTTTGCTCAGTTAGTTCTCGTGTCTGGCATTTTTTTTGTTGGTAATTTGCATGGCTAGTTTGGCTGATGACACCTATGCCTCAATACCCAAAATCATGTTTCAAACTAGTTTATCTTATGTTGTTATTTGATCTATGGCGCTGACCCGAGGCTTGATTGTTGCTAAGAAATGTGTGAACATGAAATATGAAAATATATACTAGCTAATTTCCGCAATTGCATCACTTTAGATGTGTCTGCCTGCCTCCATTATATATGTAGGTGTCCTGTTTTGTTGCAATACTATCAATCCACCTCACTCTCTCTCGGTCACACAGGGTCACAGAAATTTCTAATGTTATTTACTTGTCCTTGCAATAGAAAAAGTAATGGATACCTTACTTCACTCCCTCTCGTTCACACGGCACACAGAAAATTTCTGATGTTGTTTACTTGTCCTTGCATTAGAAAAATTAATGGAGTAAAATATATTTTACATTGTTTGTTTGTCGTAGAAAAAATAGTGAAAAAAATCATATTATTTGCATCATAAATAATTAATGAATTTGTCTTTTAGTTTGAAAAAATAGAGTAAAATAAATCAAATAATATTACCGAGTTGTTTTGCATATTTTAAAAGTTAACTAACATCGTAATTAATTTAATTGATATCAAATAGTTTTTAATTTTTAATTTTAAAATGAAAATTTATATAAAGAGAAAATTGAAGAAAATTGTTTTAAAAATATATTAAAAGAAAGTTGTTGGGTATAGAATGTAGAGTAGGGTAAATGTAATATAATTATTCTTAGAGATGTATAACTAAAAAATTGACAATTAAATTATCTTGATTTTATAAAAAGAAAATATTTTCTCCTTCTCACAATGTGTCATTCACTTATTCAAAACTTTTATAATTGTCAAATAGAACATATAACTCAACAATAAAAATATAAAATATGGAGTGTTAATGAAATCACGTTGGAATAATGTTTTTTACTACCACCCGTCTTAGCTAAAACATTGAAGCTCAGGTGATGTCATAAAAAACCCTTACCTTCAAAATATTTGACAATTTTTTTGCGGAAGATTAAATAAACGCAAACACAACAGAGTATGGTATGATTATAACTTTTTAGAATAAAGGAATCACAATAATACATTTGAATTAATAAGAATTAACTTATTAATTCAAATGTTTTAAAATTGTGAGTGTGTATTACAAATATTTCAAATATATAGTTTTTATAATTTAATATAATGTGTGCATAAATTTTAGAGAATCATGCATTCTACCTAAAATACTTTATTGATTTTGAAGATATATCTCTTAACGTATCTTTTTTTAACTTTTTTTTAATTAATTCCGTAGATGCATATACAAAATATTTCTGTATGCGTATTTACGGAAGAAAACCAGAAACAGAATACTAGAAAATCAACATTGCAACGATAAAATCAACATTCCTAAAATAAAATCGGCGTTACATTGATGATTTTGACAAAAAATTAAATACTACATTTCAATAGCCCGGTGGACGCTTGCACATCTCTAAGATGTCATTGACCGTTCTTTGGATCGTCGCCTCTTACTCGAACAAAATTTTCTCTTCGAAATCGAAATACGTTCGCCACATCGCCCTAACATCATCTTGATTATTGAGTTCAAACATGCTGTAAACAATGTTCCCTTCGTTGTTAACTGAAGGTGAACGATACTCAAGCTTCACAACCTTTCGTTTGTCATTGTAAGGTAGACGATATTGGATCTCGTCTATGATATTGGCGACAGAGTGAGATCCATGAGCTTGAATGTCCTCCCGGATGTTTTTCCGTCAGAAAAGGAGACACTTGTGACATACCAACAGATCTTGATTTCATACAATTGAGACATTTTTGTATTTGTGTGAAAGATAACAAATGAAACCCCAAATTTATAGAAAACCTATGTGAATATGGACCAACCATTTTCTGTCAAACTTTTTTCCGGAGCTATATCCACAAAACGACCCCATAATTATTGGTTTCAGAGGTGTATCTCCGAAACTTTCCCTGAACTCAAAACAAATCAAAACAAGTGTCGTTGACTAAATTTATTGGTGGTACCCCTTTGGACTTTTCCGCATTCGATTCCTTTTCAATGTTATTCAATCTTTCGAATTTGTGCATCCTTTAAACAAAATGATCTGGCCACATCTCGACATTTGCGGTTGAATGAGTCGCCCATTCAGGTGATGTAGGCGGTATGAGGCATCCTGGTTTCAAGTACACTTGTATAAAATGTTTTGATTTTGCATGCCATCCAATACACATGATGCAGTCATTTGGATTTTGAAGTGGTGCGGTGCAGAGTGGAAAAAAGGTTTTTGAAAATCCGTATCGCGTCAAGTCAATGCACACTATATCATATGCACATGCAATAAGATGACCCATATTAGGGAATGTCATCCATTTCAACACCGGTGTCAGACCACTCAAGCAGGAAAAAGAGATTCATAAACCGCATCAAAATTTTCTTTCTTTCCACACAACTATGTGTACAATTCTTTATGCATCTTCAACTCTTGGATTAGTTGATAACGGACAAGCGCATGACTATCCTTTCCTTTACCAAGCAAAACCAAAACGACTTGGTAACCGCAATCCTCATCCCCTTCAACATTGACGATATAGTCGATGTATTTGTGCATAAAATTCGACATCTTGTCGACGAATGGAATTTTCAGTGGAATTGGGGTCGGAGGCGGTTTGCTTATGGAGACTCCTTTCATGATACTTTTTTGCATCTCACTTCTATCTCCCCTAATCACCTTGTTGGTGCGGTACCCAATGTTATACACTTGCCTTATATTTGATATATTGTCGGGTTCCTTCCGTTTCAATGTGACAAGTATATTTTTCAGTTGGACAAGATTCAAGGTCATGTCACTAATACATGTCTTCTCTTCTGGCTTGAGTCGATATACACTAGGATGACCTTGTAACTTTAAGCACCATTCATGGTTATGCAAACTACAAATAACACTAAATTTCTATTTTTTTGGTACTCAACATGTAACCACAAGTCTTAAAAGGATATTCACATTTTTCACTACCGGTGTCGTCTCTTTTAAACTTCCATAGAGGAGTCTGATATTTCTCGCTTCTTTCGCACAACAGAGTTACGAAAGTGTTTCTTCTTTCCCAACCATTATTCGATCTTCCTATAACCACACAAAAACCAAGTCTAGTTGCAGTCCTACGAATTCATGTGAGTATGCTATCACGATCATCAAACTCCTGCTTATTATTAAAGTCAACGCCGACATCTACCAACTTTACGACAACCCCTTGAACATTTGAAGAAATATCTTTTGTAGAAACTAATTTTTTTGAGATATTATCGGTGTGCACCATATCTATTTGTAAACAATAAGAAAAATAAACAAAAATTACAAATCTGCCGTAAAAAAACAGGTCACAGACACGTTCCGAAGATGTACATCCGAAAGTGTTCATCTTCAACATGTTTCGGAGGTACAACTCTGGAAGCAACATTACTTTTTTTTCTTCCAAAAGTTTGATGATTAATGTGAGCAACATAGTGAACAAAGTACAATCTTTACTTGAAATTCAATCTTCTCTTACTCACTTTGATTTGTTGCACGAAAAAATTGGAGTTTTGGAGTGAAAAATGATATTGAGAATGTAGGGTTTTTTAGGTTGGTGAAGGTGTGTATGTAAGAAGAAAACACAATAATGGAGAGAGTGATCATGCAGGTTTCAAATATAGTAGAAACTTCTGGAGTTGTATCTACGGAACAATCTGACGTTTAGACGTTTCGGAGGTACATCTACGGAAGTTTCTCTGAACTGAATTATTTTGAAGTTTTTCCCAGCGTTTACTAGTTTAAAATTATTCCTTAGATGTAGTTTCGGAAAAAACCAAATTTTGACAAAAAAAAAGATGTGTCCGGATATGTATCTCCAAAAGCAAGGAGCATAAAAGGAAATGCGTGAGGTGCCTAAGAGTATTAAGGGGTGGATTAAGAAACTCTTAAATCTTAATTATTCCCGAGGTGGTATATTAGAGATTTAGAATTTAAAAGTACCATGTATTTTTATTTCATTGGATTCTTTTGGATTCTTTCATTGGATCGACTCAAGTTGTCAGTTTAAAGTGCATTTTGTTAAGAGAGTTGCTCTTCTCAACTTTAGGGACAAAGATCACACTTTTAAAATCCAAATGTGTTTTTGCCATAATCCAAAAGTATATTTTCGTACGCACTTCAAATATACTACATTCATTCATAAGTAAGTCATTCATTTCATTTTATTAAAAAATAGTTCGAAAATATATCTCCATATTTATGAAAGGGTGTCTGCGTCTGTGTACTTCCGAAATAACTATAAACACATTCGAACTCAATCTAGTGTGTTTATTTTACAATTTTGAGAATAGTTCATAAGTATATTTCCACAATGTTCATTTGACAACAATATTGTTATAAAGTTGGCATTTTTAAGAAATCTTATATTGTAAACCATTTATATTAAGTATATTATAAATTAAATTGAAATTTCATATATTATAATCAATTCAGAATATATAATCAAATATTAATGTTGATAAATTACAAACTATAATATAAATACTACCAAAGTAGAATAAAAAAGGAACTAGTGGGTATATCTAACCCCCTACCCTATATTCCCTTCTTACCTCCCGTATTGCAGTGTTGTAAGTGTCTCAGATATAATGACATCTATAAAAGCCCTCACAGGAGTGCCTTTTGAAAACTCTCCTTTCTCCATACACGCTCACACAATATCCATATTATGACAATATGCAAGTAACACATCAACGACATGATATACCATAATATATTTCTCTTTTAATATCTCTTGATGTGTTGACTTAGGTGGATCTCTGTGAGCATATAGTGTCATGTAAGTGCGTGACACTCTAAAATACCATTGGAAGTAGCAAAATGTATTACTCCATGATTGAGGAGTTGGCCAAATTCATGTTTTCTTATCAACATATCTGCGCACCATAGCGGGAGGAGTAGACATAGATGGGTCTCTTGGAATACCCTGTTGAAACCTAAACTAGCGCGTGACTCACTCAGACAGGTGTGGATAAATTAGACGTGACCCACAAGCCAACCATTTGGAGTATAAGACTGTGTCATCTAAGGGACGCGTCAAACGGTGATCGTCGTATGGTGTATAACGTAAATCATCTGATGCAATATGGTCAAACACTCTGAATGACTCAATCGCTTGATTCCCTCTAAGCGAGAATAATGCGCAGGCCCGTGGAAAATCCTCAGATTAGTTATTTACATATGACCAAACGAAAATGCTTGAAAAGTGATGGATGACCCATGCCTGAAAATGGAACAAATGCTCTAATTGCACTCACAAATGTGCTCGAGGTCATTGAAGCACTCCTCCTGTCCCATATTATAAACAAATTTAACCTTTCTAGATTTATGATTAATTAAATAAGTGATGTATCTGTTGTGTGTGTATATATATATATATATATATATATATATATATATATATATATATATATATATATATATATATATATATATATATATATATATATATATATATATATATATATATATATATATATATATATATGATTTAATGAATCTACAAACTTGAAATTTGTTTATAGGATAGAGGGAGTATCTAAGATAAATCACGTTGAGATAATACACACTTTTGTCCACAAATATGGACGTGTCAGCCAAGTTGTTTGCACATACAAAAGGAAACATCTTCTAGATATTTGTAAAGTGTGACAAATGTGGCTGCCTCCAACTATATCTACCACATTCGGGCAAGTCTCTAAATAGTGATAAATACTTTGTCTCTACAAGAGTAAAAGTCTTGTCAGTAAATATGGTGCAACCTACCAACAATAACATATAGACTCTAGCAACACAGTCAAATATAGTCCCAACTCGCCGAACTTTAAATATCTCCTTCAACCAATCCAGCTTGATACCTATGCTGGAAATAATTAAATCTATTTTACTCTTCTTAATGGTATCAAAGAAGAACACATTTGATTTAACAACATTAATTTAAAGATAAAAAATAACAACAAAACCATTCAATATATCAGAAATGATCTATGTCTATGAATCAGTAACGTAAAAAAAAAACACCATCAACAAATAATAAACGCTTAAAGATGCTTCTTTACCATCTATAAACTATGACAAAATAAAATAATATTAAATATTTTAAATTAATTCTCTAAATTAAATCGTAAACAATTATAATCTCTATTTTAAATGATTTTTTTCTAAATCAATTCAAATATATTTTAAAAATAGAATTTAATTGGTATGCACGGTCAACCAATCACTTTCATGTATTCCGCCACATTATATTATAAATTTTAAGTTAATGATATGGTATAACAAATTGATAAATTTTTATTAAATAACATTATAAAATTATTTTACACTGACCGTACATATTAATTAAACTATTAAAAGTATATATAAATTATCTTGGTTAATAAAACTATTTATTTATTAAAAACGTTATAGAACAAACGATACTACTAATTGAATCGCATTTACCTGGTATGTATATTTCGCACCTTTGTCTCCTCTTGTCTCACGCTTTCATTTCTCTTTCTATTCCCTTTCAAATCCTATGCTTCTATCTATTATTCTCGTTATCTCTCTCATATATTTTGTTTATCAAAAATATATCCTTAGACTATTATGTTACATCTATACCGTATCCAATAGGTTTTTAATTTTTTATCATTAAATTTTCTCTCCTGTGTTCAAATGAATAAATATATATATATTATAATAATATATATTTTATATTTGAATGAAAGTATATTAATACCTACAACTACGTAAATATATTTGAAATATTATAGTAATAAATATTTATTTTAAAATATAAAAATTATTATTATTATTATTTTAAAATTAAGAAATATAGATATTAAAATATGGATTAATTAACTTGATAACTTTATTAACCAACCTTTTATATTGTATTAACCAATTTCATTGACTACTAAAAATTATTTCAATATCTAAACATTTATTAAGCAACTTGATAACTTCGTTAACCAATATTTTACATTTTATTAACCAACTTTGATTTACTGCTAAAAATTATTTATAATATCTATACGTTTATTAACCAACTGTTTACATTTCATTAATCAACTTTATTTTACTATTTTAAAGTCATTGTTTACAAAACTGTTCGCGAATACTGTTCACGCAATGTTCTTAAATATATTGTTTTATTTAAAAAAAATATTATTCTATATATAAATACGATGAACTGTGTATACGGTATAAGTATTTAATGTTAAAAAATGTGTAAGAATAACATTGCTATTTGTTTATGCCGGAAGTAAACTCCGCCTTTTAGAAATCAACCAAAAAAAAAATGTCAGTTAATTTCTCTTTTCTTTGTTCCTTAACTTACCTACATTAATTGTTTCACATTCTTTATAACAAAGTAATTAAGAAAATAATCTTTGTTATGCAGGTTGTTGCCGTAGTTGACTCTGTTAATGCTGTAATCCCCGGTGAGCCAATGGACATCATGACTGCCCTACAACTTGTGCTTAGAAAGTCTCGGGCTTATGTCGGTCTTGCACGAGGTCTTCATGAAGGTGCTTAAGTGATTGAGAAACATGCTGCGCAGCTCTGTGTTCTAGCTGAAGATTGCGACCAACCTGATTAGGTTAAATTGGTGAAAGCCCTTTGTGCAGAGCATAATGTTAGTTGGTTGACGGTTATAAGTAGGAGTGTCAACGGAGAAGAGAATGTGCAGATGATGCATCATTTTATTGTATTGATTTTTGGGTGTATTTTTCAATGTAGTTGTGTAAGATTGACTCGGAATGTGCGGAGGATGCATCATTTTATTGTATTGATTTTTGGGTGTATTTTTTAATGTAGTTGTGTAAGATTGACTCGGAAGGAAAAGCTAGGAAGGTTACTAGTTGGTCTTGTGTGGTTGTCAAGGTATGGTATATACACTTGAAGTTCAAATGGTTATGGTGTTTTTTTCATGCTATGTGTGTGTTTAAGTGTTTGTGTTTTGCAGGATTTTGGAGAGGAACACGAAGCATATAATGTTCTTTTGCAGCACGTGAAAGTTAACTGAGTTGTAACCCACATTAGATTTATGGTTATCAATTTGAAGTTTCTTTGTAAGAGTCCAGTGAATTTCACCTCTATGGAGGATTTTGATGGATTATGGTTTACAATTTTATTTATCTCATAGTTGCTCTTCTCTTATTCAGTTAACTCTACTGTGATTGTCTCTGTTACTGAGATTTCCCTGAGTGAAATTTATGCTAATCAAAACTCGAACTAGAAGAGTAACCCGGTGGCCCGATTGTTTTAATCTCATTCACTATTTTTGTTATTGTAAAAAATATTGGAATAACAAGGATTTTCATTGGACGACCACTCTTTTAGTTCGGGTATGTCTGGATTGATGGAATAAAATGTAATGAAATTGTATAAAATTAAAAAAAGATAGAATAGAGCGGAATCGGATGAAAAACATTCTATCACTTTCCATCAATTTTTTATACCCTTAGATTTGGGTGGGATGATAAAATTGCTCTTTTCTGTCATAAAATATTCAAGGCTCAATTCATCTTTTAGTCCCTTAAGTTATTTTATTGTTTCTAGTTAGTCCCACGATTAAAAAACGTTCCAATGTAATTCTTTAAGGCTACTCCGTTAGCATAATGAATCCCCTATGTTAGTTTTTTGTGGATAAAACGTTAAAACGCGCCTATGTGAAATTGTTTGATACTTAGGTGACATTGTTTTTATTTTTTTCACCCTATTTTCTTTTTGATGTGTTAATACGAGACCTTTGGTGTTGCTTCAATCCTTTTTGTTTTCTTTTTTAGTAACTAATATCTTAAACTCTTCAACTACTCTCAAAACTTCATAGTTGCATTTTCATTCCTTAAAAAAATCGTAGCAGTTGCGAAGAAGAAGACGATTGTGGTTGAAGGCTACAATAGTTTGAGAAGACGATAGCAGAAGAAGACACGTAACGAGTCAAGCATTTTAAACAGGTACGTCTATGCACTCATCATTTTAAAAAGCATTTGTTTTTACAATTTCTTTTACTTCGATGTGTGATTCCTGAGGTATGTTGTGTGACTAGGTCATGAGTGGTGATAGGTTTGAGTGTGTTGTCCATCATAGGGGTGAGTTTTGTGAGCTTAGCAAATATGGTTACAATGATTTAGAGGAGATTTGGCAAGTTAACCCAGATTTTTGGAGTTATTTTGAGATTCTAGGTGGGTTGAAAGATTTGGGGTATCCAAAAGTTGAGAGGTTATGGTATTATGATGCAATGGATGATAATGAGCTAGTGATGTTGCAAGATGAAGCATGGACAAAGAGAATGAAGACCATTGCTCTGATTAATGAGAATGTTCATCTATATGTAATGCATCCAGTGTATGGGGAAGAGCAAATATTGCCTCTTGAGAACAATGTAGGTCCAAATGGTGAAAACAATGTAGATTCAAATCCAAGTGTTGAAAACAAAGTTGGTCCAAATGCTGCAGAAGACGATAATTTGAAAGATGACATGTTGGATGAATTGGATAATGGTGTAAAAGGAACTTTTGATGACTTGGGGACCATTGAAGAATTGAATAATATAGGTGACAATTTTGATGAAGGAGGGCCCACAAGATTTGAAGATTTAGCTGCAGTTGAGCAAGAAGCTTCACTTGAGGATGTTAATATGAATGAGACCATTGAGGGCAATAACCAAAAAGAGTCATGTCAGGATGTTAGCTTTGAGGGGGAAACAGTGACTGAGGATGCAATAGTTGATATTACTTTAAATGGAACCATTGGACATATGGTATGTGACAAAGAAGATGATGTATTGGATGACACACCCTACTTGGTGAGTGTTCAAACTGATGCTATCAATGGAGAATCTCCTTGGAGCAAAACAAATGTTATTGACCTGCAACCACCCATCATAAAAAGACAATTTGGCATACCCAAGAAGAAAAGGAACAAAAATGTTGGGGAACAAGTTAGAAACGAGACATAACTCAAAAGGGTCAAATTTGGTATCAAGTGCAGCAGGTGCCATAAAGATGGTCACAACAAGGCCACTTGCAAGCTGCCTACAACTGCTGCTGCTACATCAATACAACCACCACCAACTGCTACTACAACAACACCACCACCAACTGCTACTACTACATCAACACCACCACCAACTGCTGCCACATCAACACAACCACCAGTTGCTGTTGCATCAAGCCTACCACCAACACCAATTGTTGCTACATCAAGCCAACCAACACCAATTGTTGTTACATCAAGCCAATCAACATCAGATGGAGGTTCAACTCAGCAAATGTCCAAAAAGATAAAGAGATTTCAAAAGGGTCTAAAACCTGTTCTAAACCAACCATAAGGTTATGTTCATCTTTGACGTGTACTAGTTATTCCAGTTTTTGCCTATTATGTAGTTTAAAATTAAGGCTTATAATGTCACTTTTGTTGGATTTCAATTGCTGTAACATATGGCATTAAATGCCTATTCTTTAGTTATGTCTAATGGCTTGCAATGCCACTTTTGTATTGACTTGTAATGTTACTATTACAACTAATGTTATGATTTTGTGACTATTGCTATGACCAATTTATGGTGCGCATTTGTTCTTATAAATTATGTGAAATAAACAAAAGTAACATTTAAGCAACTACTTTTCATCAATAAATTTTGACAAATACATAACAATGTTGACAAACACATTTCACAGATACAACTCAACCTCCTTGTTCACAACTACATGTCATTACACAGAAAAACAACCAAGCTAAAAAATAATTGTTACAAATAAAACATTACACAATAAGCTCAATATTCCAATGATTACAAACAATTTCAACCATCCCTTAGTATTGATGATCTCGTTCTTCAATCTGTAAATTTTCTTCTTCTACCTCTGGATCTTCAAACCCCTTTCATCAATAATGTCGTCATCGAACCATTTGAAGAAATTATATCCCTTATTCACATGATTTTTGAAATTTCTGCTACCCCAAAACTTTTTCTCAAAATTGACACTACTCATGTCACCCACGGTACGAAGCACACATTCATCTTGGCAAAAACACTCTCTCCTTTTGTTTTTGCGAATAACCGACCCAGATGTACCAATTGAAGCATTGCTTGAAATTTTAGACATTGGTGATGAAGAAGAAAGATAAACTCTAGGAATGAAGACAAAATGAAAAGAACGAGATAAAGAGAACGAGATGTAGAGAACAAGATGAAGGAAGCTACAAGAAGGAAGATGAATGAACCATGAAGACGAATATGCAGAGAACAAGATGCAGGAAGCTCAATCGTATTTTTTGGAACTATTGACATGAAGCAAACATTTAGCCCTTTAAAAACTAAATTATTTATTCATTTGATGACTAGGCATACAATTAGAACGTCACCCTGACATTTACTAACGGTCTAACACATGAAGTAACAAAATGAATCAAACATGTTAACGGAAGTAATATTGCAGGACCAAATTGAATAGTTTTTTTTTTATTGAGGGACTATATCGTAACTTATAAATAATTTACGGGATTCGAGGACTAATTATCCCAATATTCAAACAATAGAGTGACATCTTTATCCTGTTTTGCTCATCTCTATTTCATTTTGTTCCATTTATTTTATAATATTCAAATATATCCTTATTGAAAAAAAAAACATTTGAACAATAAGGATTTTCACCGAAACTCTTGTCACGTGAGAGATCCACATTTTTTTTAGCTATCGACTTCTCTTAGCAAATGAAAGTGGATAGGAGGAGGGAGATGGAAAAGGGATTAGATTCGAATAATTGGTTCACAACTAAACAAAAGTTTAAGGCTTATTTTCGTACCCAACATTTTGCACCGTATAACATTCAATATTTTATCGCAATTTAATAAAAAAATTAATTTAATTTGAGTGATATCTTTGTGTCATATAATTTTTTTTTGAAGTTCTTCTCCGTTTTAGTTAATTAGCTTGAACTCAATAATTTATATCCTCTTCTATTTTTCAACGTTTTGTATAATTAATCAAGATATTTAAACCACTTGATTTTTGAAATGATATGATTTTCTATTTTCATTTCTAAAATAAAAACACTTTTCTTTTTGCTGAAATTACATTTCATATACTCCGTCTTTAGAAGATTTATGATTGATCTTTAATGCAAACTTATTGTAATGGTTAAATCTTTATCTCTTTATCACATGTCATTTCAACATTTTTTTCTAAAACTTTCCACAAAATCTCTCAATGCATTATATCACACATTTTCTCAAAATCAAGAAAATAAAAATTAAGTATAAGTAGTATTAGTACTCACATAAAATCAATTTATTTCTAAGTGACATGAGCCTCTTTTCTTAGTCTATGATAAAAGACACTTTCCTGTAATCCCATTTGCACAATTTCTAGCTTTTGCAGTCACATAAATCAATTCTCAAATTTATAGCAAGTGCCAGGTAAATAAATATTAATATATACATGTAAAAGGATAATTTAGTCCAAACAATTCAAGCGCGAATTTGATAAAAAATAAATAAAAATATTTTTTTTGCATAAGTTTACTTAAACACAGCTCATTTTTATTTAATATAAATTTTACAAAATAATTTCAACCAAATTCATTTTCGTATCACTTGGCAATACGGAATAAGACGCTCAAAAGTGCAACCTCACGTCATAAATAACCGTCGCTCTTATTAAGTATCACTGGAAGTGGCGCGAAAATCAAAATCTGCTGAAAATTGAAACCACCACAATGGAAGAAGACGGTGGAGAGGGTTCGAGCTTCCTCGTCAGCATCATCGAAAATAGAGCGAAAGAGGTTTCGATCTTCGATTCTTTGATTAACATTCTTCAGTTTCCATGCAAAATCGTTATCTTCATTAGTTATTTTTCATTTTATGCTTCAAATTTTTCCTATTCGATCTAGTAAACTATCAATTTATTTTTCCTATTAGTTCTTCATTGCTTACTTTTCAAATCTTGTTGACTCTTGTAGTTGATTGATCGAAACGAAATTAACACAGTTTTCAGGATTAAGCGGTGGTTTTAATTCTTCTTATTGATCCATACATTTTAGGAATTTCAGTTAAGCGAGCGTTAGAAATTGAAATCTAGATTTGATTTCCAAATTGAAATGTTACGTAATGCAGCATAACTGTTTAATATACGATTTACGTTATTGTGGACTGGTGTATTTGGAGGATTACTTCAGAATGTGAAAAATGCATTTTATGTTTATAGATCATGTTATCATTTAACTACTATATATTCTGTTTTTTAATTTTATTTTAGTTATATTCTATTGTGAAGCATTTCCGTCGATATTCATATCTCCCCTCTAGTGTTTGTTCTTTTGTTAGTTACGTCTGATTATTATATCCAGGTTTCTATTTCGTAGCAATCTGCCACTAATAGTTCTGTGTAGTTAGTTACTGCATTTTCTCCCTTATACTCTTCTAATAGCCATGAAGAAATTTGAACTAAACATGGTAATTCCTTTATTAATAGGATTCTAAGCTTTTTTTTGAAAGGAAATATGATCCTAAACTCGAAACAACTAACAAGTCAGATGGTATAGGTAAAGAGTGAAAACATGTCTTCCATTAATTTATGAACATTACAGAGGGACTTGTGCTTGTTAGGATTTCAGTGGAGTGCTGAGGAAGGTTAAGCCCACGTGTTTTTTTTATAGTTTGATAATATTTTTATGACTTCTAATATAAGAAAGTAGTTCAAGTGAAATAAATGTAATATATAGTGCTTAACTGGGATCGAATCAATCCATCATCTGACAGGTTGGATTAGCTGCTTTTGATTTGAGGTCTGCTTCACTGCACCTTTCACAATATATTGAAACTAGCAGTCTGTATGAAAACACGAAGACATTGCTGCATTTCTATGATCCCATTGTTATCATTGTTCCTCCAAACAAGTCAGCTTCCAATTCTACAAGTGCAGTTACAGAATTGGTTGATAGATTTTATGGTTCGGCCAAGAAGGTACGTGACCATGTCTCCTTTCATCCTTTCTAATGGTTGCTGTCTGACTGTGAAGCACATTTCATTTAGAGTTCATTTATATGCAGGCAGTGTTGTCCCGTGGCTGTTTCGACGATACAAAGGTGTTATCACATACTTTTTGCTTTTCAATTAATTTCAAGAATACATAGGATCCTTTAACAATTTTTTTTTCTCAGAAATGCATTAAAGTTTTGTGTTTTAGGGCGCTATCTTAATAAAAAACCTAGCCGTGAGGGATCCTTCAGCACTTGGTTTGGACACTTATTACAAGCAGTATTATCTGTGCTTGGCCGCTGCCGCCGCCGTTTTAAAGTGGTACTTCCTCTGTCTCAATTAACTTGTCCTTTTAAGGTAATGCATGTCTTAAGAAATATAATTATGCACTCTTTTTGAAGGAGAAATAATCCTTTTTGACTAAAACCTAAAATCTCCTTAGTGTAGAAGTTTGGTAGAATCACTAACTAATATAAGATAAACGGAGGTATCGATAAATAAGGATATTATTACTCCAATCAATAACATTTTTTATTATAGGATTGTTTCTCAAAATTCTCCATTCTTTTGAAGTTAAATTATATTAAGCATATCTACAAAATTTCATATTAACTTAAATTTAATGAATTTATCAGAGATAGGTGTTTGTATATGTATGAAGACAAACATGTGATTTGTGTGTGTCTTTCTTTTGGAGAGCGCTTACATGTATATATTTATGTTATTTAATACTTATTTTCTAAATGTTCGATTAACTGAAATTCTTTTTTGACTATACTTGCCAGGACAGAAGCAGAAAAAGGGGTGGTTGTTACCAATCACTCGTTGTCGGTATGTGCTACATGATTATTCCTTCATTCATGTTTTTCAAATTTATATTAGTTAGATGTAATTTAACTTTCAAGTCAATGTTGCTTAACTTAACAGAAATCCCTATATCTTAATTAAAATAAGGTTATATATACAAGAAACAACTTATGCATTTACAACTTTGAACAATAAAATATTTTTAGCTCCATTAAGTTTTAAGTGCGGCAACTATTTATAAAGTTCTGCTATCAAATAAGTGTAAGAATCCTGCAAGTAGCGTTAGCGGATTGTGTGGAGGTGCATCATGCTTACCTTTACAAAGTTTCATGGATACAAATTCAAATTTAAAATAGTAAATGAATTAATCTCTTTCTTGGGTATTGTAGATTATTTATGGCACAAACATACTATGATGCTTTATTAGAAAAACCCAAGATGCACTGTATCTTTACAGATGTGCACAACCCATATGAAAGCTGGAAAAAAAGTTCCATTTTTTTCTTCAGTAAATAGCTTGAAAGTTGATAAAGGGAGTTACAAATTCACTTTTTACACGATTCATTATGTAAGTCAATATGCTTTAGGGTCCTTAGTAGCATACAAACAATGCACAACTGCAGTAAACTCCGTCAGCTCGTTGTGGTATCTTTCAAATGTTTCAGTACAGAGCTTCAAATATTCAGTTTTGTGCAAGTACACTTAAAGTATTTCTGCTGGTTTCATTATAAACTTCCAAGTTCCAACCTTTATTTTCCATTCAATGGGTTATATATGTTCTTTAGGACAGTGGTCATTGATCACTGCCCAAACCCTGTATACTCTATGTCTTCAATCATAAATACCGACATCATTTTTAAATGATTCTCAATCCAAATTTAGCGCACAGAGGATTGAATCCCCCATTTTTGCGGCACATTTCTCTATTTCAGGTCACCTTTAATGGAACATTTGACCACATGAATATTGATGCGACCAGGTAAGTTTGCTTGCTTTTTTCAGCTGACAGTTGTTCTGTACTGGTGACGGGTGGGCTAGTACAAACTACATTAGCTTTCCCTAAGTAATAATGTGTTGATATAATCTTTCTTGATTCCTGTCCTTACTTTTGTGATATATTCTCAGCAATAAAATTTGGATATAAACTCCATTAAACATTTCATATATCATCTTTTTAGTCTATGATAATGGATTTTGTGATTCAAATTTAAATGCAGCGTCCAAAATTTGGAAATTATTGAGCCGTTTCATTCTGCCCTACTGGGAACAAGCAACAAAAAGAGAAGTTTGTTTCACATGCTCAAGACAACTAAAACTATTGGAGGGCATGTGATTTTCTTATTTATTTCTTTGGATGGGCATGGGAGGGTGTGTGATGATTCACACAAGTTTCCATGCACATCATTAGTTGATTGACATTTTATTTGTTTCCTCCAGGACTAGGCTCCTTCGTGCCAATTTGTTGCAGCCTCTAAAAGACATCGAAACAATCAATGCTCGTCTAGATTGCCTAGTCAGTGTCAATCAAATTCTCAAGTTTAACTTAAAGCTTCTGTTTGCTAACCTTTCAATTTTACTATTGCCATCCTTTTTTGTGTGTGCAAGTTTACCCTTATTATCAAATTAAGTCCTGGTGTACTCTTCTTTAAACTTCAGTGCCCTAGTCTGAAACATCACTAGTAATTATGGTCTGATTTGAATTTTTTAAGCTTGAAAACTGCGGAGTAGAGGTTTTACCTTATTCTTTCATGTTTATTTATTTTGACATGTCCTCTAATATTTCATTTTAGGATGAACTGATGAACAACGAACAACTATTTTTTGCCCTCTGTCAGGTTTTACGTAAATTTCCAAAAGAGACTGGTAAATGAGAGCATTAATTGAACTAACATTAGTCTTAAAAATGTTCATACATCTTTGGTTCTCATACGAACAGGCTGTATGGTTTCAGATAGGGTTTTATGCCACTTCTGCTTTAAGCCGAAGAAAGTTACAATTCAGGCCATGTCAGTTGATCGTGCTAAAAAGAGTCAAGTGCTAGTATCAAGTGTAATCCTCCTTAAAACTGCTTTAGATGCTCTTCCATTACTGTCTAAGGTATCCCCCTCTTTTTCTCTCATTAACACCCATGATAATTAGAGACAGGTATTCCCAAATTTATCAAATAATGAAGAGATATTTCAGATCTTTTATTCTGATAAACATAACAGGCGCTTAAGGATGCTAAGAGTTTGCTTCTTTCAAATATCTACAAGTCTGTTTGTGAAAATGAAAAATATGATCTTATTAAGAAAAGGTATGCTAAAGTTTTCTTATGCCAATGTGTACATGTAACTGTTGCATGTAAGATGAGGAAAACATTATTACATGAGTTAGTATAGTTCTGACGCTACTATGAGGGGAAAACCAGACTAGAATATTCAGAGCAAAATGTTGTTGAATATATAATCAGCAAATATTTGTTTCCCATATTACAAATGCACAGAAGAGTTAATATATGTGAGTTGCTCTATCCTAGTTCACTGCATGTAAACAGTGCACATTAGGTTAAACCTTATCCATAGAATCAAGAAATTGTTTTCTACAAATTGCTATACTCTAGATGGTCACATCACACTGCAATGTAACTATTTATCGAATATTATATACTAATTGATAAAAAAAATTATACTGTTTAATTACAATTATTTCCTACTTAAATAATAGGACTAATCATCTCACAACTTTAGGAAATTTGTTACAGGATAGAGGAAGTTATTGATGAAGATGTGCTTCATGCACGGGTTCCTTTTGTTGCCTGCACTCAGCAATGCTTTGCTGTTAAGGCTGAAATTGATGGTCTCTTGGATATTTCACGAAGATCATTTTGTGAAACCAGTGAAGGTTTATGCATATGTTTGCTTAAGTTTTCTTTCCTGTCGACAGTGTAATATTTCTTTGAGTTCAGCTCACCATGTGAGGCTTTCCTAAAACATTTGGCATTTCCTGCACAGCTATCCACACTCTTGCAAACAACTATCGAGAGCATTTCAAATTGCCAAATTTAAAGCTTACTTTCAAAAACAGGCAGGGATTCCACTTTATTATACCACAGAAGAATATTCAAGGAAAGCTTCCAAGCAAGTTCATTCAGGTTAAGATTGGATTTATGTTTTTATATTTTTAAGAATATCCTTTTAAATTTCTCTTTTCACTGAACATAGTATTTTTTCCCACTTCTACTAGATTGTAAAACATGGGAACAACATTCATTGCTCCACTTTGGAACTAGCATCTGTGAGTAATTTGATCATTTGGATTTCATAGGCATATGAATTCTATTTAACTTACAAAAATAATATACAAAATCAAATTTCTTATTTAAATACATTGATTATACTTATTTGACTGCACATTTTGTTGAAGTCCACTAATGTAAGGATTTAATGTGCGTGCATTGTTTAATAAGATCTTGGTCAAGCTTACTTCATTATTCCCAACAATGGCGTTCAATGGATATATACCACAGAAGGAAACAATCCCTCTGTTCCATCTAACTCCTGCTTTTAGTGGAGACTCTTTATTATATATGATGGGTCATATGATAAGGACGCTTAGATATTTTAAGTGTCACATTTGATTAGACATTTAATCTTTCTACTGGTGAATTTACTTTTGTTTTGTATATGGTTGGCTCCACAAGAATATTCTTTAACTCAAAAAATGGTAAGCATAGTCCACCCTTCTAATTTCAAATATGATACAAAATGAAGCTGCGTTTGTTTTATGTCACATCATCACCAGACTATAAGATGTTTTTTAGAAGCTTGTTTGGGCACTTAAACTCCAATTTTCTTTTATTTAAATGAAACTTGCAGTTGAACGCTAGGAATAAATCTGCAGCTGCAGAATGCTATACAAGAACAGAAGTTTGTCTAGAAGGTACTAGTACTTAATTTAATGTACTGCCAAGTGTCACCTGCCAATACAAACTTTCACGGGCTTGGGCATGTTGGCTTTTATGTTCATTTGTTCATCACACAACTCCCTTTAACTTTGACAAGTGCTAAGAAAGGAAACTATTGAAAGATCATTTTGAGTTGGAAAATTCAGGTTACTCCATGTGAGCAATAAAATTTTCCTGAAATAGTCTATATTCATCCCTGGCCATGGGATTGGAACAGGAAATGTAAGTTAGCATGCAGGTCCTAGTGAGAAATACTGAGATACTCAAGTTACCAAAATCAAAATATAGTATTAAAATTCTCTAGGGTGGGATACAGGCTTACAAGGTTTAATTTATCCAGTTTAATTGC
This sequence comes from Lathyrus sativus, assembly GCA_963859935.3. NCBI lineage: Eukaryota > Viridiplantae > Streptophyta > Magnoliopsida > Fabales > Fabaceae > Lathyrus > Lathyrus sativus. Next base: position 514,306,099 of record OZ012736.1, read on the forward strand.
AATTACTGTTCATCAAATGGATTTTGTCTTCAATAAATATTAAAACCAAAAACTTAATTACAAAGTTGGGCATGTAGGTACAAATCCTATATAATTAATGCCTTGAACTTGCAATATCTCATTTTCCGTAATAGTATTTCCCTGTTAAAAATGTATTTAGTGTAATAAAAAACAATTGCAGAACTAATGGATGCGATCCGTGAGAATGTGTCTGCATTGACACTGCTAGCTGAGATGCTGTGTTTGTTAGATATGATTGTTAACTCATTTTCTCATATGATTTCGACTAAGCCTGTGGATCAATATACAAGACCAGAATTTACGGGTAAGAAAATTGGTAATATCTGTAACATTTTTTTTACTGTGATAGAGAAAACTCTTTATTGATATTTTATTTTTATTTGCTAGAAAATGGGCCAATGGCAATTGATGCTGGTAGACACCCAATTTTGGAGAGCATACACAATGACTTTGTTGTAAGTAATGAACATTTCTCGTAAGCATTTTAACATCCCCCAACATGGTAACACTTTTTTCATGTTGAAGAATGCACTTTTTTGAGTAAATTAATCATTCGCATTGCAGGCCAACAATTTATTTCTGTCAGAAGCCTCAAACATGGTGATTGTGACAGGACCCAATATGTAAGAAAATAGCTGTTTCACATTCAAGGATAACTGTTACATACTGGAGGATTGGTGATAGAGAAACTCTAGATGAACTTTAGCTCTATATGTAAGACAGCGACTATCTATGAGTCATGACTAATTGTGTTTAGTAAGAGTACAAAATCGTGTATGGGCTTATTAGTGATAAGAAAACCTAGTACAGAGTACAGACTACAAAGGATACATATCATTTTTTTCAGAAGAGGTTGTTGTTTTTGAAAACCCAATAAACAATTGATGCTGATGCTAGACTTAAGTAGATGATGTAAGCATGTCCAATGTATTTCTCTTCAAAGAATGCCTTAAAACCCGACCTCAGTTTTTTGAAATTCTTATGCGTCACTTAAGAGTTTTAGTGTGAATCATTCGTGAACTGCAACAAAGATTACTTTATTTTTGTGTAGCCAACTGTTTAGATGAAAAATATAGTCCTGGAGTTTATTTCTACATTCCTTTCCCCCAGGAGCGGAAAGAGTACTTTCCTTCAACAAGTGTGTCTCATAGTTATTCTTGCTCAAGTTGGGTGTTATGTTCCTGCCCGCTTCTCGACTCTGAGGGTAGTTGATCGTGTTTTCACAAGGATGGGTGCACTTGATAATCTTGAATCAAACTCTAGCACGGTACAATTTCTAGATGCCTGTGTTTTGAAGCTATTTGATTCTGATCACATGGATTTTGATTATATATGAACTTATCTGGAAGTGTAGTTCATGACAGAAATGAAGGAGACAGCTTTTATCATGCAAAATGTTTCACAGAGGTAAAACTACCTTTTGATTTTCTTCATTCTTGGTATGCATGACAGCTTTAAATATTTTGTTTGATGCAGGAGTCTGATTGTTATGGATGAACTTGGTAGGGCTACTTCTTCATCTGATGGATTTGCAATTGCTTGGAGCTGCTGCGAACATCTTTTGTCACTTACAGCGTAATTGTTGCTTAATCATTTATCACTTGACATTTTTAACAAAACTTCTTTGGCATAGATTTCTGGTAACTAATAAAACAAAGGTCTTGGCTAGCTTTTTGATTTACCGTTACTTCAATGGAAGATAAATTGAAAAATCAGACATTGAAGCACTTGAAAATTTGGAGCTAAAATTTCCATCACTGCTTTGGTATTGAATCGTTTATATGATTAACCTTCCGATCTTCTTAGCCATATTTATTATCTTTCTTCAGGTATACCATATTTGCCACTCATATGGAAAATATCTCGGAATTAGCAACAATATATCCTAACGTGAAAATTCATCACTTTCATGTTGAATTAAAAAACAACCATTTGGAGTTCAAGGTGATATCTATAATTCCCTATCTTTTTTCTCTTGCATCAGATTACTATCTTCAGACTAATATTTTTCCTTACTTAGTTTCAACTTAAGGAAGGACCGAAGCATATACCCCATTATGGGCTTCTCTTAGCAGAAGTGGCAGGATTGCCAAGTTCGGTTATTGAGACTGCCAGAATGATCACATCAAAGATTTCAGAAAAGGTGATTATATTAATACTAGCATAACTAGGATGTTCGTTTAAATGAGGTACACTTTAGTTCTCCATTAATGAAAAGACAATCAAGCTTGAATCCTTAAATTATAAAAACTCTTGGAAGAAATTTCAGTGCAAACAGAAGAGAATCAAATGCTTATATTTTTATATGAAATCTCATACATGAATGCATACAAAATTTGTAGCCAAATGCAGGTAAAGATCTTTCCCAAGTATTTAAGTAACATGTTCACTTCTACTATTTCATTAAGCTGTCATCACTGTGATTGTGCCACTGCCATCTATGAATACATCTAATAAATTGCACAAAATTGGGAGCTTCTAGTATAATTTTCATATCCACTGACATGTTAAGTAGTGAACAAAGAGCACATTTTAAACATAAACAGGCACTAAGCACTAACACTAACATGCGATATTGAATCACTGTCGTTAGGAAAAGAAAAGAATGGAGATCAACTGCTTGCAGAATCACTCAATCCAGAATGCTTATCATGTTGCACAAAGATTGTTATGCCTGAAATATTCCAATCAAGATGAGGATACAATTCGGCAAGCTTTGCATAATCTCAAGGAATACTGTGTCAAACAAAAGCTTTAAAAATGGCATACAGACAATTTTTTCCACGGGCTGATTCTTTTCAGCATATGCAACTGTTATTAGATTGAATAATATGGGGAAAGAATTTTTAGTCAATTGCACCACAATCAGAACTTTACTAGAGTTTAAATGTAATGCTCCTTTTTTTTTCTTTTTCTTTTTTCTTTTTTCCGTGATGAAGAAAAATTGATTTGATTTTAGAATTCATAGCCTACTTTGTTTTGTTTTATAAGTATTTTGACTGCCCGGGTAAAAGGTGTAAGAACAACAAAACGCATGAAACGATAATTGCAAATAATAGGCAAGAGATGTCCGGTAAAGTTTGGCCAATTGTGCATATGTATGCTAGTATAGAACAATGCGACTATAGAAAGTGCAGTTTGAACATGCAGTTTGATTTGATTTAGTTGACTTTTAGAAATAAAATCAAACCAAACCAAACTAATACGGTTTGGTTTGTTTCAGTTGATTCGTTTTAGCTATTTTTTTGTGACCTTTTGGCATTTGTAATTTTCCAAACTTTTATGATTAATAATTAGTGAGAGTTAAGCTCAAAATTAGTGTCAATTATGAGCAATTTAAGACTTGGATTAATATAAATAGAGACTTACGAATTTATCTTTAACATCATTTTTTACCACTATCATTCCATACAATTGTAGTTTTCTTGAATTCTTAGCTTAATGCTTTTGCCACTTCTTATAGCTTTTGTAATTTATTTATTTTTGCACTTTTATTACAATCTTGTCTTCGTTTTAATTCAAAGTTGTTATTTCTTTTACTTGCTATAATTTATTTATTTCTTTTGCAAATGTTTCTAAATATTGTTATTGTTGTTTACTTCACCATGTATGAATAGTCTCTTAAAAATAAGGAGTTGTGAGAGTTTAACTCATGACAACCTCTAACATTTATCTGCTATATGTATTAGCGTTTTTGTACATTGGACGATATAAACTGATTTTAGATGTGTATTGTGCATTTTAGTATTAGGAAGCATGTCAACATGTTTAAAAATGCCCTTGAAAGGATTCATGCATTTTAGATGTGTATTGTGCATTTTAGTATTAGAAAGCATGTCAACACGTTTAAGAATGGCAGAAAATGATAGTAGCAGTTTCATACAGTCTGCTATTCCCAAGTTTGATGGTCATTATGACCATTGGATGATGTTGATGGAAAATTTTCTTCGTTCAAAAGAATATTGGGGTCTCATTGAGAATGAGATATTGGTTGTGGCAGCAGAAGTAGAGCCAACAGAGGAGCAACACAAATTGATTGAAGATCAGTAATCGAAGGACTTGAAGGCCAAAAATTATCTTTTTCAAGCAATTTCTCGTGATGTGCATGAAACAATCCTCGATAAGGATACATCCAAAAGTATATGGGATTCAATGAAGAAAAAATTTCAGGGTTCAAACCGAGTCAAAAGAGCACAACTGCAAGCTTTACGAAGGGATTTTGAAATTCTTCATATGAAAGAAGGAGAATCCGTTAATGCTTATTTCTTTCGCACTTTAACCATTGCTAATAAAATGAAAGCTCATGGTGAAAGTATGAGTCAAACAATCATCACTGAGAAGATTTTGAGATTAATGATCTCAAAATTTGATTATGTGGTATGCTCAATTGAAGAATCCAATAACTTGGACTCGATGTCTATTGATGAGTTACAAAGTAGTCTTCTTGTTCATGAACAAAGGATGAAAATCCATGGAGGAGAAGAACAAGTTCTTAAGATATCCCATGAAGATAGAACTGGAAGAGGAAGAGGTAAAGGCGTGTTTAGAGGAGGTCGCGGAAGAGGAAGGGGGCGACAACCCTACAACAAAGCTGTTATAGAGTGTTTTTGTTGTCATCGGTTAGGACACTATCAATACGAGTGTCCTGATTAAGAGCAAAAGGCCAACTATGCTGAATTTAAAGAGAAAGAAGAAGAAGAAATATTATTGATGTCCTATGTTGAAATCAAACATGACAAGAAGGAAGAATTGTGGTTTCTTAACTCCGGTTGCAGCAATCATATGAGTGGAAACAAGGAGTGGTTCTCAGATTTAGATGAAGGCTTTAGACATCCAGTAAAACTTGGAAATGATAGTAGAATGGCTATTATTGGAAAAGGCAGTGTTCGTATGCAAGTGAATGGATTTACTCAGGTAATTTCTAATGTTTACTATATTCCTGAGTTAAAGAACAATTTATTGAGCATAGGACAATTACAAGATAAATGTCAATCGATTTTGATTCTTCATGGAAAATGCATGATATATCATCCAACAAAAGGATTGATTATGGAGACAATCATGAGTGGAAATAAAATGTTCTGTTTGGTGGCTTCGATGGTGCCAAATGAGTCTACATGCTTTCAAAACATATAAGAAAATGAATCTTATCTTTGGCATCTTCAGTTTGGTCACTTAAGCTATCAAGGATTGAGGACATTGTTTTATAAGGAAATGGTGTTGAAAATTCGCCTCACACCCTATGAAGAATTCCCTTCAATCTTGATCTCAAGATTGATGAACAAACCCACAATATGATAGTAATGGTAATAACAAGTAATTATCAAGAACAACAAAAGAAAGAGAATAACAAACAAGAAAGAGAAGAATGAGAGAAGAAATATTTTGAGAGAATGTGTTACCCACAACTGTGGGATTTCTTATTGCTTATAGAACTTTCACTTGCTCAAACTGCAACTGTGAAATCTGTTCTATGTTGTGTTGTATAAAATACAAAGCAAGACACCCTATTTATAGTTTTAGGTTTACAAAAGCCCAAAACATAAAAGGCCCAAAATATTCAAATCAAATCTAATCATATCAAATCAAATATGTTTTACACTATGAATTATATTTAACACACCACCTAATTCATTGTGTCTAAACTCTCTACATTCATCATGGCTCTTAGTCTTCTGAAGGCTTCGACCTGCACTCCCTTCGTCATGATATCTGCAATCTGATTCTCAGTTATGCAGTGTTCTAACTTCATCTTCCCTTCTGCTACCTGCTCTCGAAGATAATGGAACCTCATTTCGATATGTTTGCTTCGACCATGAGCTATTGGATTCTTCGCCAAGTTGATAGCTGACATGCTGTCTATCTTCATGGTAATTGCTCCATGATTCTTTCCTGTGATTTCTTCGACTAAGTTCACCATCCAAGTTGCTTAACATGCACAAAGAGAAGCAACTATATATTTTGCTTCGCATGATGACAATGCCACTACTGGTTCCTTTCTCGAATTCCAAGCAACTGGTGCACCACCTAACATAAACACATAACCAACTATGGATTTTCGATCCTCAGCATCACTACACCAACTGGAGTCTGTGTATCCCACTAACTTGCATTCTTTTCCTTCATCAGCTGTTGGAAACAAAATACCATAGTTGAGAGTTCCTTTCAGATACCTCAGTATCCTCTTCGCCGCTGCTAGGTGTGATACCTTTGGCTTCTGCATGAATCTACATACCATACCAACAATGTATGCTAAGTCAGACCTTGTGTGACAAAGGTATCTAAGTGACCCAATAAGTCTTCTGTATTGGGTTGGGTCGACATCATCTTCATCTGAATCCTTCGACGGTTGCAATCTGGGCTCAGCTGGAGTCGAAGTTTGGTTGCAATCTTGCATCTCAAACCTCTTGAGTATTTCACCTGCATATCTTCTTTGATTCATCATCAAACATCTACTTGTCTTGTAGAATTCGATGCCAAGGAAATATGAGAGGTTTCCCAAGTCTGACATTTCAAACTCCTCACTCAGGTCATGTTTGAAATCTTCGATCTCCTTCTTGCAACTCCCTGTTATCAACAAATCATCAACATAGAGACATAGTATAAGCAATTCGCCATTGCTTCTTCTTACATATACTCCATGCTCATTTGTACACTTCACAAATTCCTTCTCCCTTAAGAAGCTGTCGATTTTCTTATTCCAAACTCTTGGAGCTTGCTTAAGTCCATACAGGGTTTTATGAAGCCTGTACACCTTTCTTTCTTCGCCTTGTTTCACAAACCCAGCTGGTTGTGCAACATACACTTCTTCGTCTAAGGGGCCATTAAGGAATGCACACTTCACGTCCATCTGACATGTGTGCCAGTTGTTCATATTTGCTAGACCAACAACCAACCTGATTGTTTCGATTCTAGCAACAGGTGCAAATACTTCATCGAAGTCGATTCCTTCCTTCTGAAGAAATCCTTTCGCCACAAGTCTCGCCTTGTGTCGAGTTACTTCTCCTTTAGGATTTACCTTTGTTGTACTTTCAACTAGGGAGCATTGAAAATAGTGGGACTTTTTTCTAGAGCAACCTTTGTGAGAGACACGCCACATATTCACCTAAAATCTTAAGGTGATATGTGTATGGGTGTCATACCCCAAATTTGTCCTACTTGTACAACTTTCATTCAGTATATCCACCCCCCAGTTATTATAAAATTCAAAAAAAAATAATATGTTGCTTATGCTCATGGACCACACTCACAATATCACAGGGTCGAAATAAAAGTGTTGCGAGATTCACGTGAGGTTTGTCAAGGAAGATCATGGTATAAAGTTCCAGGGGTGCACGCTCGGAGTCTCAGTTAAGGTTTATGGGTGGACTCAAGGTTTTGGTACAGCTGTAATGCAGTCCATATCAAGTTATCATCTCCTGATTTCAAGACTTTTGAGAAGTCCAGTTTATAAAGAATGATTGTGGTTCAGCTACAACCCAATTGATGTTAGATCAAGATAACTCCATTTCTTTATCAGGCCAGGATGAGAGTATGAATCAATTCAGTGTTCTATTTGAGTGAAAATCCAAGAATGATGTTTATGGGAGTCATGGATTATGGATTATATTTTGAAATTCTAAGTCACAAATTAAGGTTATTCATGATCATGATTAAGCATGATTCAAAAGCACGGACGGAGGATTAATTCATTTTTCTGGTTTCATTTATTTTATGTGAAAGTTCAATAAGTGTGCATAATAGATGAGGGAATTGACTTTTATCACATACGGAGTCGAAATCGCTTTTCTTTCAAGATTTCAATTGGTCAAAAGGACATATGGAGGGTATATTAATAACACTGAGGTCCATTTCATCTTTTTTTTGTCAAGCCCATATTTATTAATAATTCTGCAAAGAAGAACTCATTCCACTTACATCGAAATTGTAGAAAATAATATGATTTGGAGGACATGTTTTGCCAAGTTCATTTATAATAAATAATGAAAATAAGAGCAAAGGAACCATTGATAATACATGATGTACACAACATGTTTCACAATTCAAAACAAACTGCAACAAATGAAGCTACATGGAAAATTCTCGTTCAATCTCGTCTAAAGCACCCAAGACTGCAAAAGCCATTGACTTTGTTTCAGTACTAGATAGCCTTCCGTCTCAAGGATATCAAGTCCAGGACTTCATACCCACAAATGATTCCTATGATGCCTTCGTTCCCACAGACAAACATAACCACCGAACAGATTCAAAAATATCTTGACGAAAATAAGAAATTGATTTTGGCAATACTAGACAATCAAAATCTTGGGAAACTCGCAGAATGTGCCCAGTATCAAGCTCAACTTCAGAAGAATTTGATGTATTTAGCTGCAATTGCTGATGCGCAGCCACAAACACCAACCTTGCCTCCGCAGATGGCCCCGCACCCTGCTATGCAACAACAAGGGTTCTTTATGCAGCATCCTCAAGCTGCCGCAATGGCTCAACAACAAGGGATGTTCCCGCAAAAGATGCCGATGCAATTCAGTGGTAATCCACATCAAATGCAGGACCAACAGCAACAACACGCAGGTCCCGTGCATTTTCACTACAAAATTGGCAGCAACTTTAATTCTGCAACACTATCCCAACACCCACAGCAGACAAAACCTGCAGACAAAACCTGCAATCTGTAATTGCTCTACCACAATCCATATGACCACGCCAGACCATACTACATGGTTCTTGCTGCTATCTCTGTACCACTGCTACAACAAGCCAATGTCCTGCCCAAACTTGCTGCCACACTCCAAAATGACATATAACAAAACCAGCAACAAGACAAATACTGCAGAACTTGTACAATCCTGCTACCACTCCAAAATCATGCTACATCACAAAGCAACATGCTCTGCACAAAAACAGACCAAACACAAACCAATAGGATATCTGCATTGAAAATGATTTGTCACAAAAAGCAAGTTCAGAATCTGCATATGACCAAAAGAAAAGAAAAAAAATGCAATATACACTCAGGACCTGCACCATCACGCAAAGCAGAACGGGCTCGCTAGAAAACTAAAACAAATTCTGTCTTCCTTCAACTTACAAGGGGACTCACCTTATTCTATATATTTCTTTCCTCCAAGATTCTTCCTGGATCTTCCTCATCAATTCCCATAACCTGCAACAAAACAACAACATTTTTGCAGCTTTGAAAACACACAACACATTGAGATAAGAGGAATATAATGGGGAGTGTAGAGAAAAAAGGGAGAGGATAAGTTTCAGAAGAAAGTGTGAACTTCATGGAGATAATCACACCTTCATCTTATCACCTTTCATGGCAGCAATCTCAGTTTAACAACCTCCACTTCCATTTTACATCCAATCTCAGTTCACATCACAAAACCAATAAGGATTCATAACCTTGAGTCGAGATTTCCAACAACCACCGGGAAACGCCTTCGAAGCATCCTTTCATCCTTCATCTCGTCGATAACCATACCAAAAGTTTCACCTTCAAAACCTTAAAACCATATTCGTATCTTCAATTCCTCCACCAAGAACAACATTTTTCACCTCCTGCTGAACCCACAAAACCTGTCACAAAAAAAATACATCAGCTCAAACACCATGTAATCACTAGAGAACAAACATCAAAACGCCTCTCTCACTTATATCCTTCATTACCATAACAAACCACAAACCTGATCCATCATCTTCTTCAACAACACATCCTACAAAATATCCTCCGAATCCTCTTCCTCTTCAGATCCCTAAGTCCTAACCTGAACTCCATCATCACAAACCTCAACCATAAACCGCCGCCCAACCTACCGCGACAACACTTCATTCGGTCCATTAGTAATTCAAGCCAGTTTCGAGAGCATGAAACTTTGAGGGTTTTGTGGTCGCAACAAGGTTCGGAGATGACAACTCAGTTGGGTTTGAATTTGAACATCAGTGCAGCGGCATATCCCGACGAGTTCTATAACATTGGGCACCACTTGAGCCCTCAATCGCGACTCTACAAGACGATAGGATTACAAATGACACACCAGAATGATAAGCCATCCGCGACATCAAACTAACTCGTGTTGATTTTTTCCTGTTTGCAGATTTTTCAGTTCATCACACGGATTCGAGCCCTAAATGCCGCCACCCCAAATTCACTCCCAAACCCTATTTGACTGTTCAGCATCTCTCTCCCTCGAGGTAATTCGGCGCCGCCCCAATCCCGTGAAACCCTAACAATCACAAAACTTCCATCCTCCATTCTTCAATCTAAACCCACAAACCAGAACAAGAATGAGAAGAAAGAGAGTCGAGAATCTAAAGCAAGATTGAAAGATATAAAGTGAGAACCTACCTCAAATCTGAGATGAACCGAAGCAGTGAACTGAGGCAAGAGTGAAAAGAGAAAGGGATCGGGTTCACGAAGGCGTTGTGTTGCCATTTCGCGGTCGTCCTTTGAATGTCGATGATGGAATTCCTTCGTTTCCGAGAATCTCGCCGTTGTTCTTAGGTTAATCATGCCTTTCCCTTTTTTTTTTGTTGATGCGTTACCCTGTTCCCAGAACTAAGCATTTGCGTTTTTTTTAAAATTTTTTATTTATTTATTTTATTTCAGTTTTTTTTTTATTATTCTGATTGTATTTAATTTCTATATTTATTTTGTAAAACTTTTTTTATGTATATATTGATTTAGTTTATTAGTATGTAAATTATTTTTGTTATATATTTTTTATATTTTAAATTTTTCTTAGAATTTTGTAAATATATATTAGTTAATTATATATATTATTATTGTAGGTAATATTATTATAGTGCTAGACATTTAGAGTTTAATTAAACTTCTTACCATTTTCTATTTAGGTTTTTAATAGTATTATCATTTTAAAAGTAGATTTTATTTTATATTTGTCACTGGACATTTTGTTCCACTTTTGGGTCGATGACGAGACCTCCGTAAACCGTCATTAAGTCAAACTACTGATAAATGACGTTGGATCTGAGACCACCTATTTTCTCTCTTCGTCACTTGTCCCGACCCGATTCAAAACTTTGTCAAACAATTTTCAAAATCAAATTATTCGTATTGAATTAAAAAGAGAGGATTGGGTGTAGACCTCTTCTTCTCCGAGTGTCGAGATGCTCACTGTAGTGTGGGTGGTTTCAATACTCGTCTTTCAATACGAAGACGACATTCTCTCTCCTCCTAAAAAACCTCGGTCCCGCACCGAGTAACTTTTCAAACCTTCCCTCCTAAAACCACGGTCCCGTACCGAGTCCATTTTCAAACCTCTTCGATAATAAATCAACTTCTCTTTGTATTGGACTAAAGAGAAAGGATTAAGTGTAGACTTCTTCCTTTCCGAGTGTCGAGATGCTCACTGTAGTGTGGGTGGTTTAGACACTCGTCTTTCAATATGAAGACGCGACTTCTTCCACTACCTCTCCTTTCACAACTTCCTTCCGCACCTTTCTCACCTAAAACCTCGGTCCCGCACCGAGTGCATTTCAAATTATTTTCACAACAAAAACTTGAATGGTCGTGGAGTGGTTAGGCGTAGGCCTTCTCCTATCCCGAGTGCTGACGTTTACCGTAGGGTTCTCTGTCGCAAAGCACTTACCATTCAAAACCAAAAATATCTTTAATAAGAGAACGAAGTTCCCTTTGTACTGGATTAAAGAGAGAGGATTGGGTGTAGACCTCTTCTTCTCCGAGCGTTGGGACGCCCACTGTAGTGAGGGTGGTTTCGACGCTCGTCTTTCAATACGAAGACGCCTCGTTCACCACATCCTTTTACAACAAAAACTTTGAGACAATGAATTGGGTACTACCCACAGGGGTTACTATCCGAGGACTTGTCTCGCCCCCTAAAAACAATCCAATCAATCAAACGTGACTCCTTGCCCCGCGTGGCGAAAACTAATCAATCTTTCAAAAGGATATGATACGTCCGTTCTACCGCAAACAGGTAACGCCTAAGTCTCCAACGAGCGAGCAGCAAAACACCTAAACTGCTAGAATGCGCACGATAGCATCATCCATAAAAAACATCAACACACCGTAGGCCGAACTACGGCTGCTCTGATTCTTTACTTTCTCAAGTAAAGATACGTAGGCACAAGGGCCACAATCCTTGCCGAGCACACTTCACCCCACATCTGTAGTTTCCCGAACTACGTCGACTCTGACTTTCTCACATTTATCGAGAATACGTAGGCATAGGACTGCGAAGTCCTACCGAGTCTGTTCTTTCTCTTTTCTTCCCCTTTCTCTCTTTCCTCCTAACTTTCTTGTTTCAAACCCTTCTTTTACCCAGTGGAACATTCTTCTTATAGCATAATATTTAAGTAGATAAATTCACACGTCGACAAACAAAAGGTTCCCATCGAGTACGATGGATGCGAGGGGTGCTAATACCTTCCCCTTGCATAACCGGCTTCCGAACCCGTTCTTGGTCGCGAGACCATCTTATCCATTTCTTTCTTAAGGTTTTCTCGATATTTTCCTTTCCCCTCATGGGATAAATAAAATTCGGTGGCGACTCTTCTGTCCTTTCTTTTCGCCTCCCCGTCGTTGCGCGATGCATTTTTCGAGTAGCGACAGCTGGCGACTCTGCTGGGGACCCTAGCGAGCCAAGCCTAATTTGCTTGTCGCATTTGTGATTTATTTGCTGTTATTATTTATTGTTGTGTTCCCTTCTAACCTGTTGGGTTTATTTGGGATGGTTTATAAGAACAAAAGCTTTCTACCCGAGCTTTTCGAGTATACACTAAGATTAGGAGGTGGTTTCTTTCTGATTTGCGAGACTTAGGACTCGTTGAGTTGGATCGAATCCCACCGCTCAGATAGACCCCTTTGGGATGATTATGTCTTACGTGTAGTCGTAATGGCGTTTTTATTTCCAACTTGGGAGTCCGTGACTCTGAGGACCTTTTAGAACCTTATTCCAAAGGTTGCTAAAACATAACTCCGTGTTCATCCTTTGAAGGGATTACCGTCTTACGAGTAGTCGTTCTGATGGAAAACTTTTGAGGGTTAGTGCATGGGACTTTGTTTCAAAGTCTTTTGGGATACCCTCTTATAAACCAATAGATAGCCCACCCGAGGGGAGAGACACCTTTTGTGGTTGTCTTGCAGGATTTGTGACTTTAATCGTTGTTGTGGATCTGTTCTCGTGTGCACTCATTGCATTGCATTTGCATAAGCATATCTGCATCATTTCGCATTTTCTTCCCTAACCAGATACCAAGAGCTTACCCGTCCTCTGTTCATAACCCGCAGTTGATTTCCCGACACTCCCGTTGAACTTGTGAAGAGCTGTAAAGAGTTTGAAGCAAGGGGAACGTAGACACCTTGAAAGTCCAAGTCAGACAATGCAAGCCGAGGTAACTATGGAGCAGAAGTGGACTATGGAGCAAGTCCAAGCAGAGTTAAGGGAAGTCCGAAGCCAGATGGGACAATTCATGGTGGATATGCAAGCTTTGCGTCAGGATCAGAAAATGCTCAAGGAAGAAGTTCATCAACTGAAGACCCAGATGGGCCAAATTATGGAAGTCATGGAAAATGTGCTAAGAAAGGACGGAAATCTTAGGCCTGAGGTCGCAGCAAAAATGATCATTCAACCCGTACCTATGGAATATCTTCGAGAGCGCGATGTGCCTCGTAGATCTTTTACACAACCTAAGATTCCAAGATTTCCTCGTCAGGAGCTACCTCTTATTTCCCAAGACAATCCTAAGGTTAGGAGGTATGCGCAGAGGCTGAAGCAGCCCGATAGAAGCCTCGACCAGATCCCTATGACTTATACTCAGTTGTTGCAGATTTTGCTTCAACTTCGATTGGTTGAACTCCGGACTCTAGCTTCGTTTGTTGGTAAGCCACCACAAGGCTATGATGCAAGTGCCCATTGTGATTTTCATTCTGGGGCACCGGGCCATAATGTGGAAGAATGCAAAGCTTTTAAATACCACGTCCAAGACTTAATCGATTCAAAAGCATTCAAGTTCACACCAAGCGGTATGAAAGTGCCAGGTGGGCTTATTCCAGTTGCTGTAAAAGAAGTGGATACCACTGCTTTCTTCCCTGAAGCTGCATCAGGTCATGAGCGTACCTTACAATCTTTGGTTTCAGAATCTCCATGCCCACAGCTTTTGCCTATTCCTGGGCCAAATCTGAGGATGAAAGGGCCTGCGCATGAGGAATACCCTAGTCAGTGCCAACAACCTTATGTTCCTCAGCAACAGAACTATCCGCGCCAAAATCAGAGAAGGCCTCGCAACAACTTGGAAAGAAGGACTGCTCCGCTTCACCTGATCCCTATGTCGCACAGTCAACTTCTTCCACATCTGATCCAAAACTCATTGGTGGAGCCTAAGACTCTTAAGCCTGTGCCAGAACCTTATCCTCCGGGGTACAATCCCAAAGCTCAGTGTGGATATCATGGTGGATCCATGGGGCACTCGACTGAAGAATGCAAAGCCTTCCAAGCCAAAGTGCAGCAATTGATTGACAAGGGGTACATCTCTTTTCCAGAGGGAAGTTTGGTTGTCCATGACAACCCTCCAGCTGTCTAAGCTCAGAGATTTCAAGGGTCATCTCCTAAGGCCAATGGTTCAGACAGGCAGACGTCCTTAACATTGGCAGTCCTTGGGCGCTTTTTATCATTTGCATCTTGTAGTTTATTTCCTGTTAATTGCTACTTGTTATTTAAACATTGTTATGGTGAATGGTAACATTAATGAAACGATTATGCATTTTCCGAATTAATTATGTCGCATTCGCTCATTATTTCCACTTATCACAATCACAGACACATATATTTTTATCCACGCCACTTTATCACTGTTGTTTTAGCCAAGATTGGAGGGAGGATGACGAAAACGAAATACCCATAATTGCAAATCGTATGCTTTCGGATAAAATCTCGTCAATGATGTACAGGCATTGTTTCAAATCCCCTAAACACTGGAGATATAAGGAGGTAATCCCTAGTCAACCACTTCGAACATAGAAGTAGTAGTTTCCTTCGGATATTCAAACCCTTTACACTCAACCTGGGGCAGGGTAGTTATTCAGTTAATCCAATCCCGCACTCAAAATTCGAAAGACATGAAGGTTGTTCATCGATAATCCACGAACATGGCAGTCACTATCCTCCAACAAAATTCGAAAAAAAATCAAAAGTCTGCTAAGTCAAGCACCTCAAAGGGGACTTAGGCAAAAATTAAGGCAATCCCGATGGATCTGACAAACACAATCAGTTCATGCAAAAGTTAGGGATCAATAAACAAAAGCAAAAGAGGTCCTCAAACCCTCAACAAAAACAAAATAGGATTCAGTGGTCACCCAAGTCAAGGGGTACTGACATCCATCAAAATAAGGTGACTGTCATCTCAAGCAAACCTTGAACCATCAAGCACGTGCAGAATTAGCTGAATGTAGGTATGGAGATCATCAAGAAGAAGGGATGGGTACAAATTAACTTTGAGCCTAATATCCTTTGTTTCTATAACCGCGAACCAGACCACGTTACAACCCTCGAAAGACCTAATTGAGGCGGGGTTTATTCTGAAAGCATACTATTGCGAGGTTGCGTAACCTGACTCCTTACAATTTTGCTAATCATCAACATTGGTGTTGGTATCCTTGCTATATCTTTCACGCCAATCCAGTTAGCACAATGTTTAGACTAAATGGTCTATTCGTTTCACTCTCACGACACGTAATAAAAGACAATTCTTTCAAAAACTTGCATGAACTTCGCACTGAGATTATCATTCGTGAACAAACAATTTTATTTACAAGTTAGTAGTTGATATTAAGGAAATTCCAATGCAAAGCAATCGAGCATGACTGGATTATTCAGCGGTCTGGACCAGAACCAAGTATACCATATAACTTTAGGGACTTGGGAGCATTGTCATCCCGCGAATATGGAATCAGTCAGCTTAAGGCAAATCCCCAAACATCAGTCGATTATGGGGCAAATCATTCAAGAAGCGGTTGATCATAAGTGAATTATACCAATTAGGGGCAGGCCACCCAGAGTTTCTCTGACTTGAGGATAGATCCCTCCAATGTTCAATCAGGATAAGTTAAGTCGCTTCAACGCTCTTTCAAGAGCAAGTTGTTCCAAAGAGTATATTCAAGTCAACCACCAGTATTTGTTTAAACAATGATGAACCCTTTTGTGGTACAAACTCTGGGGCAAGCCATCTCGAGGTCGTCTCATTGGCAAGTTATTCAAGCAAGTTCATCCTCATCAACAATTGTTGAGTTCAAAACGAGTGTTGGGGAATCATACCATCACCTCACCCAAATAACCTTAACCTTCCGAAGAGGCCTTGCTGTCATTGGATCCTTCATCCCACAGCCTAAACCTGTCAAAACCTTGTAACCTTTAAACCTCCAAAGTCCAGTTCTTGCCTGGCAAACCTTTGTACCGGTCCCAACTGGTCAAACCTTTAAACCTTCAAACCAGTCCTATCTGGTCAACCCTTCGCTGAATACCAATTCCCACCTGGTATATGTCAGTTTTTTAAACCAGCTCTCCTCTGGTCACCCTTCTTTTAGCCATTTCACCAGTTCTTGTCTGGTAAACCTTATTCCAAAGTCCAGCTTCCATCTGGCAAACCACAAAATCAGCTCTCCTTTGACAGCTTAACCTTTCGCCAACCAGTCCCACCTGGTTTACCCTCCGAATACCAGCCCTCATCTGGTACTTCCTACCCAAAGTCCAATCAGCATTGGCAACCACCCAAGTCCACCACGTCGGCACTTGTATTTCCAATTACCTATCATAATCATATGCATCATACGCATAGCATTCGACATCATAAGCATCTTGCTTCATAATTATCTTGCATCATGTACAGACCCATGATCATATCATACTTTCCCCAGCTCTTACATCTCCGTGCATTAGCATTTGCACTTGCATTTCCATTTGATTTGAAGTATCATTATCATCAAGCATCCGCGTATGCGAGTTCAGATCCAGGATCAATCTTGAAGATTCCCAAGATCATCATCAGCCCAGTCAGGGGCATTCTCAGCAAGATTGCGGGTGTTCCCCACGAAGTTGTGCAACTTTTGTTGCGCAAACTCAAGAGCTTCAAAGCAACTATCAGCCCAGTCAGGGGCATTTCATTCAAGATCGTGGGCGTTCCCCACAAAGCTGTGCAATATTTGTTGGGCAAATCCAAGAGCTTCAACGCAATCAGCAGCCCAGTCAGGGGCATTATCTGCAAAGGTCGTGGGTCATCCCACGAAATTCAAGAAAATCAAAAGCAAAATCCAGCCCAGTCAAGGGCACCTTTTCAAGACCATGGGTGTATCACATGATGTATTTCAACCTCGTGATTAATCAAGATCTTCAAATCAATTTGGCCCAGACAGGGGCATCTTCAATAAATCATGGGCGTTCCCCAGTGAGTTATCTCCAGCAGACTTCAACGATAAGTGGCAATCTCTTGGGAGAAGCTTATCCATCTTCGGTGATAAGTGGCAATCTCTTCAGAGAAGCTTATCCATCTTCAGTGATAAGTGGCAATCTCTTCAGAGAAGCTTATCCATCTTTAGTGATAAGTGGCAATCTCTTGGGAGAAGCTTATCCATCTTCAGCGATAAGTGGCAATCTCTTGAGAGAAGCTTATCCATCTTCAGCGATAAGTAGCAATCTCTTCAGAGAAGCTTATCCATCTTCAGCGATAAGTGGCAATCTCTTCAGAGAAGCTTATCCATCTTCGGAGATAAGTGGCAATCTCTTCAGAGAAGCTTATCCATCTTCAACGATAAGTGGCAATCTCTTCAGAGAAGCTTATCCATCTTCAACGATAAGTGGCAATCTCTTGGGAGAAGCTTATCCATCTTCAGCGATAAGTGGCAATCTCTTGGGAGAAGCTTATCCATCTTCAGCGATAAGTGGCAATCTCTTCAGAGAAGCTTATCCATCTTCAGCGATAAGTGGCAATCTCTTGGGAGAAGCTTATCCTTCATCAACGATAAGTGGCAATCTCTTCAGAGAAGCTTATCCATCTTCAGTGATAAGTGGCAATCTCTTCAGAGAAGCTTATCCATCTTCAGAGATAAGTGGCAATCTCTTCAGAGAAGCTTATCCATCTTCGGAGATAAGTGGCAATCTCTTGGGAGAAGCTTATCCATCTTCAGCGATAAGTGGCAATCTCTTCAGAGAAGCTTATCCATCTTCAGCGATAAGTGGCAATCTCTTGGGAGAAGCTTATCCTTCATCAACGATAAGTGGCAATCTCTTCAGAGAAGCTTATCCATCTTCAGTGATAAGTGGCAATCTCTTCAGAGAAGCTTATCCATCTTCAGAGATAAGTGGCAATCTCTTCAGAGAAGCTTATCCATCTTCGGAGATAAGTGGCAATCTCTTCAGAGAAGCTTATCCATCTTCAACGATAAGTGGCAATCTCTTCAGAGAAGCTTATCCATCTTCAACGATAAGTGGCAATCTCTTCAGAGAAGCTTATCCATCTTCAACGATAAGTGGCAATCTCTTGGGAGAAGCTTATCCATCTTCAGCGATAAGTGGCAATCTCTTCAGAGAAGCTTATCCATCTTCAGTGATAAGTGGCAATCTCTTCAGAGAAGCTTATCCATCTTCAGAGATAAGTGGCAATCTCTTCAGAGAAGCTTATCCATCTTCGGAGATAAGTGGCAATCTCTTCAGAGAAGCTTATCCATCTTCAGTGATAAGTGGCAATCTCTTCAGAGAAGCTTATCCATCTTCAGTGATAAGTGGCAATCTCTTCAGAGAAGCTTATCCATCTTCAGTGATAAGTGGCAATCTCTTCAGAGAAGCTTATCCATCTTCAGTGATAAGTGGCAATCTCTTCAGAGAAGCTTATCCCCCTATCATCCTTTTGGTGTTAGGGTTAATCTTATTTCGCTCCATCATCCTTTTGGTGATGGGTCTGGTATCCTTTTGGTGTCATGACTAGCGTGTTTTCCATTATCCTTTTGGTAATGGACTCCTATCATCCTTTTGGTGGTAGTAGCCGTGTGTGTTTTACCCCATCATCCTTTTGGTGATGGCGACCTGTTGCTATTTTTCCACATTTTGCTTAGAGTTATACCTCATCCAGCATGTTCAATTCCCGAGCATCTCTCTCTTTTTGGACAAATTTGGAGTCTTCTTTATATCTAATTGACTTTTACCCCGCAAGGAAGAACGTTGTAGCAATTCATCTTACTCAGTCTAAGCCAATTAGATAGGGGCATCTGTCATACCCCAAATTTGTCCTACTTGTACAACTTTCATTCAGTATATCCACCCCCCAGTTATTATAAAATTCAAAAAAAAATAATATGTTGCTTATGCTCATGGACCACACTCACAATATCACAGGGTCGAAATAAAAGTGTTGCGAGATTCACGTGAGGTTTGTCAAGGAAGATCATGGTATAAAGTTCCAGGGGTGCACGCTCGGAGTCTCAGTTAAGGTTTATGGGTGGACTCAAGGTTTTGGTACAGCTGTAATGCAGTCCATATCAAGTTATCATCTCCTGATTTCAAGACTTTTGAGAAGTCCAGTTTATAAAGAATGATTGTGGTTCAGCTACAACCCAATTGATGTTAGATCAAGATAACTCCATTTCTTTATCAGGCCAGGATGAGAGTATGAATCAATTCAGTGTTCTATTTGAGTGAAAATCCAAGAATGATGTTTATGGGAGTCATGGATTATGGATTATATTTTGAAATTCTAAGTCACAAATTAAGGTTATTCATGATCATGATTAAGCATGATTCAAAAGCACGGACGGAGGATTAATTCATTTTTCTGGTTTCATTTATTTTATGTGAAAGTTCAATAAGTGTGCATAATAGATGAGGGAATTGACTTTTATCACATACGGAGTCGAAATCGCTTTTCTTTCAAGATTTCAATTGGTCAAAAGGACATATGGAGGGTATATTAATAACACTGAGGTCCATTTCATCTTTTTTTTGTCAAGCCCATATTTATTAATAATTCTGCAAAGAAGAACTCATTCCACTTACATCGAAATTGTAGAAAATAATATGATTTGGAGGACATGTTTTGCCAAGTTCATTTATAATAAATAATGAAAATAAGAGCAAAGGAACCATTGATAATACATGATGTACACAACATGTTTCACAATTCAAAACAAACTGCAACAAATGAAGCTACATGGAAAATTCTCGTTCAATCTCGTCTAAAGCACCCAAGACTGCAAAAGCCATTGACTTTGTTTCAGTACTAGATAGCCTTCCGTCTCAAGGATATCAAGTCCAGGACTTCATACCCACAAATGATTCCTATGATGCCTTCGTTCCCACAGACAAACATAACCACCGAACAGATTCAAAAATATCTTGACGAAAATAAGAAATTGATTTTGGCAATACTAGACAATCAAAATCTTGGGAAACTCGCAGAATGTGCCCAGTATCAAGCTCAACTTCAGAAGAATTTGATGTATTTAGCTGCAATTGCTGATGCGCAGCCACAAACACCAACCTTGCCTCCGCAGATGGCCCCGCACCCTGCTATGCAACAACAAGGGTTCTTTATGCAGCATCCTCAAGCTGCCGCAATGGCTCAACAACAAGGGATGTTCCCGCAAAAGATGCCGATGCAATTCAGTGGTAATCCACATCAAATGCAGGACCAACAGCAACAACACGCAGGTCCCGTGCATTTTCACTACAAAATTGGCAGCAACTTTAATTCTGCAACACTATCCCAACACCCACAGCAGACAAAACCTGCAGACAAAACCTGCAATCTGTAATTGCTCTACCACAATCCATATGACCACGCCAGACCATACTACATGGTTCTTGCTGCTATCTCTGTACCACTGCTACAACAAGCCAATGTCCTGCCCAAACTTGCTGCCACACTCCAAAATGACATATAACAAAACCAGCAACAAGACAAATACTGCAGAACTTGTACAATCCTGCTACCACTCCAAAATCATGCTACATCACAAAGCAACATGCTCTGCACAAAAACAGACCAAACACAAACCAATAGGATATCTGCATTGAAAATGATTTGTCACAAAAAGCAAGTTCAGAATCTGCATATGACCAAAAGAAAAGAAAAAAAATGCAATATACACTCAGGACCTGCACCATCACGCAAAGCAGAACGGGCTCGCTAGAAAACTAAAACAAATTCTGTCTTCCTTCAACTTACAAGGGGACTCACCTTATTCTATATATTTCTTTCCTCCAAGATTCTTCCTGGATCTTCCTCATCAATTCCCATAACCTGCAACAAAACAACAACATTTTTGCAGCTTTGAAAACACACAACACATTGAGATAAGAGGAATATAATGGGGAGTGTAGAGAAAAAAGGGAGAGGATAAGTTTCAGAAGAAAGTGTGAACTTCATGGAGATAATCACACCTTCATCTTATCACCTTTCATGGCAGCAATCTCAGTTTAACAACCTCCACTTCCATTTTACATCCAATCTCAGTTCACATCACAAAACCAATAAGGATTCATAACCTTGAGTCGAGATTTCCAACAACCACCGGGAAACGCCTTCGAAGCATCCTTTCATCCTTCATCTCGTCGATAACCATACCAAAAGTTTCACCTTCAAAACCTTAAAACCATATTCGTATCTTCAATTCCTCCACCAAGAACAACATTTTTCACCTCCTGCTGAACCCACAAAACCTGTCACAAAAAAAATACATCAGCTCAAACACCATGTAATCACTAGAGAACAAACATCAAAACGCCTCTCTCACTTATATCCTTCATTACCATAACAAACCACAAACCTGATCCATCATCTTCTTCAACAACACATCCTACAAAATATCCTCCGAATCCTCTTCCTCTTCAGATCCCTAAGTCCTAACCTGAACTCCATCATCACAAACCTCAACCATAAACCGCCGCCCAACCTACCGCGACAACACTTCATTCGGTCCATTAGTAATTCAAGCCAGTTTCGAGAGCATGAAACTTTGAGGGTTTTGTGGTCGCAACAAGGTTCGGAGATGACAACTCAGTTGGGTTTGAATTTGAACATCAGTGCAGCGGCATATCCCGACGAGTTCTATAACATTGGGCACCACTTGAGCCCTCAATCGCGACTCTACAAGACGATAGGATTACAAATGACACACCAGAATGATAAGCCATCCGCGACATCAAACTAACTCGTGTTGATTTTTTCCTGTTTGCAGATTTTTCAGTTCATCACACGGATTCGAGCCCTAAATGCCGCCACCCCAAATTCACTCCCAAACCCTATTTGACTGTTCAGCATCTCTCTCCCTCGAGGTAATTCGGCGCCGCCCCAATCCCGTGAAACCCTAACAATCACAAAACTTCCATCCTCCATTCTTCAATCTAAACCCACAAACCAGAACAAGAATGAGAAGAAAGAGAGTCGAGAATCTAAAGCAAGATTGAAAGATATAAAGTGAGAACCTACCTCAAATCTGAGATGAACCGAAGCAGTGAACTGAGGCAAGAGTGAAAAGAGAAAGGGATCGGGTTCACGAAGGCGTTGTGTTGCCATTTCGCGGTCGTCCTTTGAATGTCGATGATGGAATTCCTTCGTTTCCGAGAATCTCGCCGTTGTTCTTAGGTTAATCATGCCTTTCCCTTTTTTTTTTGTTGATGCGTTACCCTGTTCCCAGAACTAAGCATTTGCGTTTTTTTTAAAATTTTTTATTTATTTATTTTATTTCAGTTTTTTTTTTATTATTCTGATTGTATTTAATTTCTATATTTATTTTGTAAAACTTTTTTTATGTATATATTGATTTAGTTTATTAGTATGTAAATTATTTTTGTTATATATTTTTTATATTTTAAATTTTTCTTAGAATTTTGTAAATATATATTAGTTAATTATATATATTATTATTGTAGGTAATATTATTATAGTGCTAGACATTTAGAGTTTAATTAAACTTCTTACCATTTTCTATTTAGGTTTTTAATAGTATTATCATTTTAAAAGTAGATTTTATTTTATATTTGTCACTGGACATTTTGTTCCACTTTTGGGTCGATGACGAGACCTCCGTAAACCGTCATTAAGTCAAACTACTGATAAATGACGTTGGATCTGAGACCACCTATTTTCTCTCTTCGTCACTTGTCCCGACCCGATTCAAAACTTTGTCAAACAATTTTCAAAATCAAATTATTCGTATTGAATTAAAAAGAGAGGATTGGGTGTAGACCTCTTCTTCTCCGAGTGTCGAGATGCTCACTGTAGTGTGGGTGGTTTCAATACTCGTCTTTCAATACGAAGACGACATTCTCTCTCCTCCTAAAAAACCTCGGTCCCGCACCGAGTAACTTTTCAAACCTTCCCTCCTAAAACCACGGTCCCGTACCGAGTCCATTTTCAAACCTCTTCGATAATAAATCAACTTCTCTTTGTATTGGACTAAAGAGAAAGGATTAAGTGTAGACTTCTTCCTTTCCGAGTGTCGAGATGCTCACTGTAGTGTGGGTGGTTTAGACACTCGTCTTTCAATATGAAGACGCGACTTCTTCCACTACCTCTCCTTTCACAACTTCCTTCCGCACCTTTCTCACCTAAAACCTCGGTCCCGCACCGAGTGCATTTCAAATTATTTTCACAACAAAAACTTGAATGGTCGTGGAGTGGTTAGGCGTAGGCCTTCTCCTATCCCGAGTGCTGACGTTTACCGTAGGGTTCTCTGTCGCAAAGCACTTACCATTCAAAACCAAAAATATCTTTAATAAGAGAACGAAGTTCCCTTTGTACTGGATTAAAGAGAGAGGATTGGGTGTAGACCTCTTCTTCTCCGAGCGTTGGGACGCCCACTGTAGTGAGGGTGGTTTCGACGCTCGTCTTTCAATACGAAGACGCCTCGTTCGCCACATCCTTTTACAACAAAAACTTTGAGACAATGAATTGGGTACTACCCACAGGGGTTACTATCCGAGGACTTGTCTCGCCCCCTAAAAACAATCCAATCAATCAAACGTGACTCCTTGCCCCGCGTGGCGAAAACTAATCAATCTTTCAAAAGGATATGATACGTCCGTTCTACCGCAAACAGGTAACGCCTAAGTCTCCAACGAGCGAGCAGCAAAACACCTAAACTGCTAGAATGCGCACGATAGCATCATCCATAAAAAACATCAACACACCGTAGGCCGAACTACGGCTGCTCTGATTCTTTACTTTCTCAAGTAAAGATACGTAGGCACAAGGGCCACAATCCTTGCCGAGCACACTTCACCCCACATCTGTAGTTTCCCGAACTACGTCGACTCTGACTTTCTCACATTTATCGAGAATACGTAGGCATAGGACTGCGAAGTCCTACCGAGTCTGTTCTTTCTCTTTTCTTCCCCTTTCTCTCTTTCCTCCTAACTTTCTTGTTTCAAACCCTTCTTTTACCCAGTGGAACATTCTTCTTATAGCATAATATTTAAGTAGATAAATTCACACGTCGACAAACAAAAGGTTCCCATCGAGTACGATGGATGCGAGGGGTGCTAATACCTTCCCCTTGCATAACCGGCTTCCGAACCCGTTCTTGGTCGCGAGACCATCTTATCCATTTCTTTCTTAAGGTTTTCTCGATATTTTCCTTTCCCCTCATGGGATAAATAAAATTCGGTGGCGACTCTTCTGTCCTTTCTTTTCGCCTCCCCGTCGTTGCGCGATGCATTTTTCGAGTAGCGACAATGGGTTCTCTCACTTATAAATGCTCAAGTCACCATATTTCTATCCAATGTGGGACTATTATCCACACTACTCACACTTGTTAATACTTAACAATTCTCCCTCAAGTGTGAGTCTATCCCAATGCTCTCCCTTAAGCGGAAACTTTAACTGTGCAACTGCACCCTTGTACCGCCGTTGACATTCTTCAACGAGACACTTAACCCACGACCTATGGGGATACTTTTGATACAAGTAAGTCGTTCCCTTTATTCGAACCAAAGGCTCATGATACCACTGTTGGACTTTCAACTAGGGAACATTGAACATAGTGGGACTTTTTTCTAGAGCAACCTTTGTGAGAGACACACCACATATTCACCCAAAACCTTAAGGTGATAGGTGTATGGGTTCTCTCACTTATAAATGCTCAAGTCACCACATTTCTATCCAATGTGGGACTATTATCCACAATACTCACACTTGTTAATACTTAACAACCTTTACCTTGTAAACCCACTTCTTTGGTTGCCTTGGTTCTAAGGTTTCTTCTGATTCGACTGGTATCCTCCTTTGTTGCTATTCCAGCTACCTTTGCCTTTTCTTTCCTTTTCTGACTGCGCCTGCAAAGCCATATCTTTCGACTTTCCTGCAGCTCTCTCAGTCATCCTCTGTTCATGAGACTCAAGAGTCCCTTGAAGCTCTTCCTTCGTCAACACTGACAGATCTTTCGACTCTTCTATGGCAACTACCACGTGGTCGAATTTTGGAGCCAACAATCTCAAAATCTTTGAGACAACTGCTTTCGTCGTCAGCGCTTCTCCACATACTTTGATTTGATTCACCAACTTTGTAACTCTGGTGAAGAAATCTGTAATGCTTTCGTTGTCTTCCATCTGAAGCAACTCATAGGTTCTCTTATGAGTTTGTAACCTCACCTCTTTCACCTTCTCTGCGCCTCCAAACGACTTTTTAAGAATCTCTCATGCTTTCTTTTGCTGAATCAACATCACTAACCTTTTCAAAGTTATCAGGATCAACACACTGATGAATTATAAAGAGTGCTTTATAATCCTTCTTCTTCAATTCTTTGTGCGCAGCCTTTTCTGCCTCCGTTGCGTTCTCCCCAAGCGATGTTACTTCGTCCTTCACAAGATCTCAAAGATCTTGATAACAGAAAATCACCTTAATCTGCTTGCACCAATTCTCATAATTGTCTTTCTTGAGAATTGGCAGGGTCGCCGGAAAGTTGTCGTTCGGATAGTTCATCGCCATCACTATCTTTCTTCCTTGAATCTCTCAACCGGAGCTCTAGATACCAGATGTTGGAAATTCGCCTCACACCCTATGAAGAATTTCCTTCAATCTTGATCTCAAGATTGATGAACAAATCCACAATATGATAGCAATGGTAATAACAAGTAATTATCAAGAACAACAAAAGAAAGAGAACAACAAACAAGAAATAGAAGAATGAGAGAAGAAATATTTTGAGAGAATGTGTTACCCGCAACTGTGGGATTTCTTATTCCTTATAGAACTTTCACTTGCTCAAACTGCAACTGCGAAATCTGTTCTATGTTGTGTTGTATAGAATACAAAGCAAGGCACCCTATTTATAGTTTTAGGTTTACAAAAGCCCAAAACATAAAAGGCCCAAAATATTCAAATCAAATCTAATCATATCAAATCAAATCTGTTTTACACTATGAATTATATTTAACAAATGGTAAACGGGTTGCCTGCAATCCAAATTCCAAATAAGCTATGTATAGAGTGTTTAATCGGCAAGCAACATAGAGATTTATGTCTAAAAAGAGCTTATGGATAGCATCAAATAAACTTCAACTTGTGCACGCAGATTTATGTGGGCCCATTAAGCCAGAATCAAATAGTAACAAAAGATGCTTCCTAAGTTTTATAGATGGTTTTACTCGTAAGACATGGATTTACTTCTTAAATGAAAAATCAGAGGCTTTTACAATGTTCATAACTTTTAAAGCTTATGTTGAAAAAGAGTCAGGTGCATATATCACCTTTTTGAGGACAGATAGAGGTGGTGAATTTATCTCAAATGAGTTTGAAGAATTTTGAAAAGCTCAAGGCATAAGCAGACAATTGACTGCAGCCTATACTCCTGAAAAAATGGAGTTGCAGAGAGAAAAAATAGGACGATAATGAACATGGTGCGCTGTAGTTGGTTGAGAATCGAGTTCCTAAAATGTTTTGGCCCGAAGCTGTAAATGGAGTGTGCATATTCTCAATAGATGTCCGACATTGGATGTGCAAAACAAAACCCAGAAGAGGCATGAAGTGGTGTGAAGCCAACAATTAATTATTTTAGATTTTTTGGATGTGTGGCTCATACACATATTCCAGACCAGAAAAGAAGCAAGTTAGATGATAAGAGCAAGAAATGTGTTTTTCTAGGAGTAAGTGATGAATCAAAGGCCTACAAACTATATGATCCAATTTCAAAAAAGGTAATCATTAGCAAGGATGTGATTTTTGAAGAAGATTTATGTTGGAACTGGGAGAACAACAAAAATGATTTGCTCCAGTGGCCTGACTGGATACCATTCAATTGATACTTGCTTTGGCTGCTCAACACAGTTGGAATGTTTTTCAGTTAGATGTGAAGAGTGCATTTCTTCATAGTGAACTTAATGAAGAGGTATTTGTGAAGCAACTATTAGGATATGAGAAAAAAGGTGAAGAGGGTAAAGTTTACAGGCTGAAAAAGGCTTTGTATGGCCTTAAGCAGGCACCAAGAGCGCGCTATAGTAAGATAGAAGCATACTTTGTTCGAGAAGGATTTGAAAAATGTTTTTGTAAACATACGTTGTTTACAAAAACAAAGGAAGGAAGTAAAATTTTAATTGTAAGTCTTTACGTTGATGATTAATATATACCAGAAATGATAAGAATATGTGTGATGAATTTAAAAAGTCAATTATGGTAGAATTTGATATGTCTGATTTGGGAAAAATGCGGTACTTTTTAGGAGTTGAGGTAATACAAAATCCAAATGGAACTTTTGTGTGTCAAAGAAGGTATGCTCGTGAAGTCTTTGTGAGGTTTGGAATGAATAATAGTAACTCAGTGCAGAATCCTATTGTGCCAGGAACAAAGTTATCAAAGAATGATGAAGGAGCCAAAGTTGATGCAACTTTATACATGAAGATGGTTGGCAGTTTGATGTATTTGACTGCAACAAGACCTGATTTAATGTATGGAGTAAGTCTTATTAGTAGATTTATGTCTTATCCAACTGAATCTCATTGACTTGCAGCAAAAATAATACTAAGGTACCTCAAAGGTACAATTGAATTAGGTGTTTTTTTTAACCAAAAATGAGGCAACTTAAACTTGGTAGCATACACTGGCAGTGATATTGTTGGTGATTTGGATGATCGGATGAGCATTTCTGGATCAATTTTCTTGCTCGGTTTTGCAACAGTGTCTTGGTCTTCTAAAAAACAACATGTTGTGACATTGTCCACCACTGAGGCTGAGTATGTAGTTGCAGCATCCTGCACTTGTCAATGATTTTGGTTAAGGAGGGTGTTAGAGAAGTTTGGTCATAAAGAGAAAAAGAGCATTATGATTCAATGCGATAATAGCTCTACAATAAAGCTTTCAAAGAATTCTGTTTTTCATGGTAGAAGCAAACATATTGATATAAGATTTCATTTTTTTGAGAGATTTGGTAAAAGACGGAGTTGTGGAATTAAGCTACTGCAATTCTCAAGAGCAGGTTGCAAACATAATGACAAAACTCATAAAATTAGATCAATATTTTAAACTTCGCAGAATGTTGAGAATGATTGAAGCTTCAAAAATAAAATAAATGCATTCTGCATATAGTTTAAGGGAGAGAATGTTACATTATTATTATTATTATTATTATTATTATTATTATTATTATTATTATTATTATTATTATTATTATGTTTAATTTGTTTATATAATTAGGAAGGATGAATCAATATTTTCTTTAGACACGGTCTCCGTATTACAAGAATGATAATGTGGTTTCATATGTTTACGGTATCCATTAATACTATTTTTAATTTATTTGTAAGGCTATATATATATATATATATATATATATATATATATATATATATATATATATATATATATATATATATATATATATATATCCAAACTCTTTTATTTTCAATATATCAAGGTATTCTTTCTCAAAACAAATATAGTTGTTATTGGTTTTAACAATCCCACCAATTAGAATGTTCCTTGCTTAACCGTTGATTGTTGTGCTTCCAATGTGAATATATTGTGTTTTGATAGGACTCATTTTAAATATTTTGAAAGATAAAATGAATATTTAAAGAATATAGTTGATTTGTTTAAAAAATTAAAATACCTACAATAATATAAAAATGATATATATAAATACTCTAAGGACATAATTATAAATAAAGGGTTCTAGTGCGAGCACTAATAACCATAAAGAGTCGTATTGTCATATTGAAATCTATTGAGTCACTTTAGACCAAATAATTTATTACCAGTAAAACATTCATTTTATAATATGTCATCTAATAATAATATATGACTTTATCATATCATATAATTTATTTAAAATTTTTAATATGATTTGGCAGAACAAATTTACATTATCAATATATATATATATATATATATATATATATATATATATATATATATATATATATATATATATATATATATATATATATATATATATATATATATATATATATATATATATATATATATATATATATATATATATATATATAAATATAAAAGTGTCAATTATTTATTTTAAATGTGGATATATTAGAAAACAGGAGGGAAAATTGAGTATTATGAAATTAAAGTTGGAGCAGTTGGGCAATTATTTATTTCTTAAAAATGCATATTATTTAAATATAACATTTTTTTTTTAAAGGATGGAGTAAATTGTATTTGCAACTAGATCATTCTCCTTAGGAGACAACCACCAAAAATGGCACATTCTTTAGTACTTGTTTTTTTATGAGTAATATGAATGTTAGTTTTCACTCCAATAGAGAAAAATGATGAGTGATTGCACACCCTAAATTTGAGTAGGGAAATAATTGAATGATATTGGTGGGACTAATTTTTTGTCATTTAAAGTTGTCAAATCTGATAGACAAACATCGGGAGTTGGTCTCGTGGCTACTTTGTGGCGTTTAATTTGTGTCATGTAATGGCAATTCCAATAAATAAAAAGTAACATATCATTTCATCCATCCCATCATTAACGGCATGAAGCCAAATTTAGAATGTGCCCACAACTTTTCTGGTTAAAATGTCTCTGTGATATCTTTCTTTCCTAATAAAGTGAAGCTAATAATCAATCCACACCATTTCGCCATTACCCATACCTTATATAGTCAGCCACTCAAGTTTTCTTTTATCTTAATGTTGAAAGATATATAAATGAGATCATGTATTTAATATTTGAAGGTTTTTAGTTTATTTAATATGCATTTTCTAAACTACTATGTCTAGTTGCTCTAAATCTAATGTGTCCATATAACTCATTATTTAATGCTCTCTAAATTACTCGATTCTATTTAAAATAAATCTCATATTATCACTTTCACACAAATAAAAATATATAATATCTCCATTTTAAATGAACTTTCGTTTTAAAGAAATTTTTTTATTTTAAAATAAATGTAATTTTCATTTTTTAATATAATAATAATTGTTTATTTTTTTAATTGTGTCATTTAATTATTACTTTGAAAATTATTTTTAACACATTAATAAAATTAATTTAATAAAAGTATAATTCAATATTTTAGTATATGATAGTATTATTATATTTTTTAATCTGTGTGCGAAAATCTTAAATAACTGTTATTTTAAACCGGAAAATAAATGAATTCTAAATTATTTTTCCTAAACAATTTTTATTAATTATTGATGATAGATAACTATAATTAGTATAAAATAATTAAGAGTATTAATTTGAAGATAGAATTAGAATATAAAATCTTAACTTATACTTATTTTGAGATAAATTAGAACACGTGGATGTTAAAAACTAAAGTTAAGGAAACATATTCAAATTCATTATCATAAACTTCAAATAAAGTTCATGTGGATAGAGTAGTCATTGTGATCTTTATAAAGAGTAGTCTCTTTTTATAAATAAAAAAACTTAACTGTAGTTTTGATTTTACTATTTTACAGTATTTACAAAATTAACCTCTTATTTTAAGTTTATTTATTTTTTAAATATTTTTTACATTTAAAATTGATGACGCAATCATTTTTAATGACATGAAAAATTATTATATATAAAATTTTGTAGAATTTTAAAGAGAAAAAAGTATAAATTAGACATTATTAAGAAATAAATATGTCAATAGTTTTAAATGAAAAAAATGTGAGAAGAGGGTCATCATATATTAAATATCTCTAGAATTATTTGACCATCTGAATTATTGTTACGAGAGAGTCTATAAAATTGATGACTTGGGTTTTGCTCCATTAGATGTCTATGTGACAGCTACTTCCCACTTTTATTTCCATACATAGTGACATATTTGTCTTTTGCTTTGTTTTATTCAAGTTCTCTCACTTCTAAAAAATATATTCAAAATATTGTCAAAATTAAGTTTAGTTGAATAGTCTTGTTTGAAAAAAAGTCATATTTATTTTTATTTATAATATTGTACAAACTAAAAATAAATCTGATTTATTTGTAATTAACTTAGATATACCTAATTCTAACGAATTTTGACTTATTCTTAATAGTCTTTAATTACGCCTGTTACAAATTTAATGAAGTGTTTGTTTTAATGATTTACAAATAATTCTTAGGAATAAGTTATTTGAGAATGAAAATACGAAGATTTAATTCTCGAGTACGTTTTTTAAAAAATGTATTTGGAATATAATCGATATATCTAAAAAAAAATGGATTATTATATATATATTTTTTTTAAATTGTGTGAAATTTCATGGGAATAAATATTCTCACCTTTTTCTCATGCGAATAAAATCATGAGAATTATGGAAGTTATGAAATTTATTTCCTTCCAAGGAACCTTTATTTTTGAGAAATGTTTTCTTCAACTTTGTAACAAACACGAGGATAACTATTTTCTTTCAACGTATTATCGAAAATGTATACCAACATGATATGCAATTGAAGAACATGGCTCTAGATGTAAGTTTGGTTAGGAAATTAGTTATTTGATCAATTCTAGAAATGTGTTAACAATTAACTCATTGTTTTGAATATTTTCAATGATTGACTCTCAAATTCAAAGTGTTTTCTTCAAGAGTGTAAAATTGAGTTAGATGGAAGCATGACATACAACGAGATTATCACAATATTATGAGAGGTGATGTTATTTGACTATAAAATCCATGTAGCAAAGATTTGAGCTAAAGAAGTTATGAGGTCATTGATGTTAGACTTCTGTATTCAACTTTAGTGTTGTATCTAGAGACTATTAATTGTTTATTTTTGGATGACTAAGACACTCAATTATTTCCTAATTAAACACAATAGCTAGTTGTGTATCCTCTATCATTAATATTAAATCTCCAATCAACATCAAAAAGAGCATTTAATCTTTAGAGCAATAAGCTTGCTAAGAGTGAGATCAAGGTTTGTAGTTCTTTGAAGGTGTCAAATATTCATCCACTTATGAACAACAACTTGAGAGGTTTTTATTCTGGACTAGGCCAAGACCTGCCTCACAATCGGGCAGGCCCAATCCAATACAGCGTTGAGAAGGTCCAACAAGGTCCAGTCCTCCCATGTCGGGCACGCGTCTCAGCAAGGCTCCTCAATCGGGCAGACCACCACCTAGCACGGAGAGGGCTCACGCATCTCCCTTACGTTCTCCACGTGTTCCCCACGCGGGGACATGTCATCAGACAACTACCCACTTCCGAAAGAGCTGGTCAGACTACCTTCTGAAGATCACAGGACAGTTGATCCAGGATGAAGACCACATGTTGGTCTTCCTTACGTCACGTAAGCCCTAACAGTTACTCTATTGGGCATTGCAATCCAGCCAAATGCCAAGTAATCGTTGGTTCTGCGTTGGGGCACATTATAAATATCATCTTTTACTAGAGATTCAGGTATTCTATTCTCTACACTTATTCTCTTTGTACTTGCGCTTTCTAACTCCGTTGCTCACTTAAGCATCGAAGTACCTTGCAGGTACACCCCCTCCTCCTCCACAACACCAGTAATCACAGGAGCTCACGACGCGTGGCAGACTGCTGATTCCTTTCTGATCAGATAAGATTAATTTTGTTTTGGGGTTTCCATATGAGAGAGAAGAGTGAGAGAATTGTTAGGGTTTTGTTTTGAGAGAGACGAGTGAAAGAGTTGTTAGAGTTTTGTTTTGAGAGAGACGACTTTAGTGTACTGAATCGATAAATAACTCCACTTATATATAAATAAAGTATCACCTTTCTTCACGGTTGTTAATAAAAAATGTGGTGATATACAAGGTAAATAACATTTTTATCACGATAAACGGCTAATTGTAGGTGCTGGGATTAAAACCATTTCACCCAGTGTACCTTTTCATCACAGTTGCTTCATTTGACCGTTGTGACATGTCCTCTGATAATCACCAAAAAAGCGCCTAAAAATAAAGTATTACCATAGTTAACTCTATGGTCATTGTACAATTGGTATTACAAAAGATATATTTTGCAGTAGTGCATATAAGGAGAAGAGACATCAATATTAAAATGATTTATGAAAACCCTTTTAAATTTTTAGAGGAAATTCGTGTGAAGAAATTTGATTAGGAAATTTGTAACTTGTAATGAGTTTTATAGTGGGAGGGGAGCAGTTAAGACCACATCAAGGAGGTGAACGCCATAAGTCATGGAAGCTCTTATAAATACATTATCCCTTAATGGGATAATGGACAGACGTTAAGTTATACACACTCTCAGTGACTCAAAGAGTATTACGATCACAGTATCTGTAACACACTATCAACCTAACTGCCCACCTGCAACCCAATAACAACGACCACCAATACGGCCTCTCATCTCACGTGAGTTGGTCCCTTAAACAACCTTAAAAACAAATCCACATGGCTTCTTGCTTCTGTGAGCAAGCTCTCACTACCTAAATCGTTATATACCTATTAAGGCATTTGAGTCTTTATGCCCTTGTAGAGAGAATACACACACCTTGTACATTTTGACAAGTATAGTGGTGCCTTAGTAAAACTAACTTGGGCCAAACATCTTTTAATCACGATAACCATTCTTGGCATACCATTAACTCTAACATCTAGCTATTATCGGTCATGGTGAACAGAAGAACCCCATCTCCTACGCCCGAGGGTACTAGTGGTACAGGAAGTGTCGATGACATGGTGGAAATGTATGCCATCGTGGATAAATTACGATGCAATAATTGGACGTTGGAAGATGACATCCACAACATCAGACAACGCCAACAAGAGGTCAATCCTCAGGAAGAGGTAGAGCTATTGGATCCCTAGCCACTCTCTAACGAAATATGGGGAGCCCTTTGTCCCTTAAGGTTTCAAGCCTCCCTCCTTGGCCAAGTTTGATGGACGCAATAATCCTTACGATCATGTGGCCTCCATCAACATGCTGATGGCCATTATAGGAGAAAGAGATTATCTAAAATGTAAATTGTTGTTGGGAACCCTCAGGGATTCCACCCTCAGATGGTATATGGGTCTACCCGTGCCTCTATTAAAAGATATCAAGAGTTGGTGAGAAAGATGGTACACCAACGCCACAAGAAGATGTCCATCACTGGCCTGCTCAGCATTCGCCAAGGTCTTTCAGAATCGATGAGAGACTACCTCGTCTTCTTCAACGAAGCTACCATCAAGTTCATCCCTCTAACACCTTAAATCCCCAACTTTTTATTTATATATTAATTCAATTAATTTTCTCAAATAGAAAACTACACATTCTTCACTAAACATTTTACTCAACAAGACATTTATTAAAGCAGCGCAATAAAAACATCATTTAATATAAAAAAGTCTCAACACCAAAAAGATAATGAGATAATTCAAAAAGTCTTCAAGATAACATAAAAGGTACAAACAGTCCATCCTTCGTGTTACATATCAGAGCGACGCCAATCTATAAGACTCAAAAAACAATAATGTAATTAAAGAGGCCTCAATGTCATCCTCTATCTCAAACAATTGCTACTCTTCTACCTGATTATCTGTACGTTGAAAGAGTACAGAACACCACAAATAAAACAACAGGGGGTGAGAATACGTTCAAACATTTTAGTGATGTATAAAGTAATAAAAGATAATGCACACGAACATCAATGTATTCATGTCATTCACAACCATCACCAATCATAAATATATTTATATATCATTCTCAATCATCACCAATTATAAGTGCAGACATATATGCAATGCACTCATCCCCTCATCGCCAAGTGCATGTGGTACCAATCTACTCACCAATTTGGATGTCAGAGTTATGTTACTGATTAATTTTATCACCAATATTTATACATCAAAATTATGTTATTGACTTAATCCCATCACCAATCTCTATCTTCGATATACATGATGCATGAAAATGCCACAACAATAATATAAAAATCATCACCAATAGTTCTTATTCGAACCACGTACCTTACCATAATGCATCACACCATATAATGATAACTCACCATAATTTAGCACACCATGCAATTATAACTCAACATAACATACATAATTATATCTTTATTCACATAAGGCTAGTTAATAGATAAAATTTCACATCAAAACTTAACAAAGTCAGCTCATGACTATTTCGCTTTTATTCAGGAATTTTAGATTTACCAATTGTACTCTAAATCTCTACCCGATTACTTCCGACTCAACTCTGAACATATCAGATAACTTAATAAATCACTCATTTGTTCACCAAACTCACCAAAATAGCAACAAATGGTAGTAAACAATCACCGCCATTGGAATTTGCTCAAAAAATCGAGTCAAATTCTCAAAACCGATCAACTTCAAGGACTAACGGTTAACCCGTCACCCCTCTCACAAGCTTGTCACTCCATTGACGCTTGGAAAAAACTCATTTCAGACCATGAAGGTCGCCCCGCCACCATGCTGACTCCCGCCAGCTTTCCCAAATATGTGATGTTTGTCTCGTCACATTGGTGATGCCCTTCACCGCTATATAGATTGTAGGATTTGTGAACCCGACATTGGATCACTTCTAAAGCTCCGATTTCTACCCTCAACCATCCAAATCGAGTAGAAACATATCACCTATGTTATAATAAACAAAAACCACACCAAATCAGCACCAATTACACATCCACACCAATTTATCACACAAATTTAACTATACATTCATCATCACCAAAGCATAAAACATAAACAACACTAATCCAATTTTTCTCATACAATTGCATTCAAATTTCAACAAGTAATCACAACATAAAAAAAATAAAAGCATGATAGTCCAGAGAGATATACGCAACCATCCCATGAATTCAAAATTTTCAACAATGGAAAAAGAGGGTTGGGATCCCTCCCTATATTTTAAGAAAAATACACCCATTGAATAATAATCTCCTCTACCTATATAATGCAGAAAAATTCTGAATCTTATCTTTGGAATCCTAAGTTTGCACTTGCATCTCCAAAATCCTACTTTCATACCTTTCACGTTCTCCTCCAAAAACTCCATTCCTTCTCCCTATTTTTTTAATTAAAAATAAAACCTAATTTATCTTTTATTAATTCTAAATCTCCCTTCATCTTTTGGTTTCTCTCATCTTATCCAACCACTTATCTCATTATACCATTTTCTACCTCATAACTCATATTTCTTATTTTTCTCTATATTCTTCTATTATGTTCTATATTATTTTAATTAACCAAAAATAGTAAATAATAGTATAATTTATATCCCACCTCAAATATTCCCACAAAAATACACATAACACACCAATTATGTAAGTATATATTGTCTCAATAAAATAAAATAAAATAAATTCAAAAAATAGGGTGTTACAACTCTCCCCATTTACAGAATTTTCACCCTTGAAAATTACATGAAGGAAACAACTCCACATTCGACTCTCACATCTGAATCTCCATTTCCCATGTCACGCTCCCTCCAGCAGTTCCTCCCCACACTACTTTCGTTGAAGCGGTCTCTTTACCTCTCAAGAGCTCCAGTTCTTGATTCTCAATCCGCAAAGGTGATGCGTCAACAGTCAAGTTATCTCTCACTTACACATCATCCAATTGGATCACATAAGACAAATCAAGAATATACTTCTGAAGCTGCGACACATGAAAAACATCAGGAAGATTCAAAAGAGACGGTGGTAAGGCAAACCTGTAGGCCTCTTCTCCTACTCTCAGAATGATCTGATATGACCAATAAAATAAGGCGTGATCTTTCGATACTCTAATGCATGACAAACATCAATCACCGAAGTAACTCTCAAGAATACATGACCCTCCTCTTGGAACTCAACTTTTTTCTTCACTAATCATGAAAACTCTTCTGTCTACTCTGTAAAGCCTTCATAATCTCTTAGATCATCTTGATTTTCTTAGTAGTATATTGAACAATCTCTGGTCTAAACACAACACTCTTACCTGATTCATACCAACACAATAGAGTCATGCACCTTCTTCCATATAAAGCTTCAAAAGGTACCATTTTAATACTAGAATGGTAACTATTGTTATAAGTGAACTCAATAAAATGAGAGTAATCATCCCAATTACCTACTTGTTCCAAAACACAAGCTCTCGACAAATCTTCCAAAGATTGGATAATATGTTTTGTCTCACTGTCAGTCTGTAGGTGTCAGCTTACTAGTTTTGGAATAGGTAACTGGTCTTTATCGGAATAAAATAAGCCAACTTACTCATTCTATTCACCACAACCCAAATCTAATCACTTCCCTTTGATGTCTTTGGCAAACCCACCATAAAATCCATAGAAATGTTATCCCATTTCCACTAAGGAATACTCAAAGGTTGCATAACCCAGACAGTTTCGAATGCTCGATCTTCGACTCATGAAAAGTGAAACGGGAATACATAAACTTAGCCACATCCTTCTTCATACTTGACCACCAAAAAATATTCTTAAGATCATGATACATATTCGTAATACCGAGATGAATACTCAAACCTCTTCTGTGAGATTCCTCGAGAATTATTTTCTTAAGCTTCAGCAACTCCGACATGCAAACTCTACCTCTGAATCTCATAACTACTTTCTCATCAACTCTGAAATCTATTTCTTTACTTTGATTTATCAACACCATTCATTCAATCAATCCCAATTTCAATTTATGACCTTCTCTAATCTCTTCTAAAAAACTGCTAGTTAACTTTAGCATACTGAACATCACACACTGCGGCGTCATCTCACACACCAAGCTAAGATCTATGAACTGCTCAATCAAATTTGTCTCTCTAACCATCAATGTCGACATATACAAAGACTTTTTACTTAAAGCATCTACTATCACATTAGATTTACCAGGACGGTAAATCAACTCAAAGTCGTAGTCCTTCAAAAATTCTAGCCACTTCCTCTGCCTCATATTCTTCTATTTCTGATCAAACAGATGCTTCAAACTCTTATGATCGCTGAAAACTTCAAACCTCGAACCATGAAAATAGTGCTTCCAAACCTTAAACACAAATATAACTTCTGCCAACTATAAATCATGGGTAGGATAATTCCTCTCATGAACATTCATCTGTCTCTAAGCATACACTACAATATGGTGATTTTACATAAGGACGCCACCTAAGCCTATATTAGAAGCACCACAACACACTATAAAAATTCCTTTGTATATGGAAAAATCAAGACTGGCGTCAACGTCAACCTCTTCTTCAACTCTTGGAAAATTTCTTCACACTGAGCATCCCACACATAAGCTTTTCATTTTCAAGTCAACTGAGCCAAAGGCAGAGCCAAATTTGAAAAGCCTTCTATGAACTTTCTATAGTAACTAGTCAAACAAAGAAAACTTTTGATCTCTGTAACAAACTTAGGAGTCTTCTACTGTAACACTGCGTCTACCTTTGACAGATCAACTACTATACCACCACTAGAAATCACATGATCAAGGAAAATCGCTTTTCACAATCAAAATTTACACTTGGACAACTTAATATACAACTTATTCTCTTGTAAAGTTTGCAACACAACGCACAGATGTCTCGCATGTTCTTCAATTGACTTAGAACACACCAAAATGTCTTATATGAAAACCACAATGAACTGATCCAAGTACAAATGAAAAGTTCTATTCATATATTACATGAACACACCTAGCGCATTAGACACGCTGAACGAAATCATTGAGTATTCATAGTAATTGTATCGAGTTATAAACTTGTTTTCGTAATATCTTATGACTTTACTTGAATCTGATGATAACTCGATCTCAAATCAATCTTGTTGCACGCACAAGCACCAACCAATTGATCCATAAGTTCATCGATCCTAGGAAGAGGATACTTATTCTTAATCGTAACTTTATTCATCTGTCGATAATCATCACATAACCTCATGTTACCATCTTTATTCTTAACCAACAACATCAACGCTCCCCATGGTGACACACTAGATCTGACAAAAAATTTCCCTAATAGCTCTTCTAACTGATTCTTCAGCTCACCCATTCTGAAGCATACATCCTATACGGTGCCATCAACACAAGTATAATACCCGGTACTAAGTCTACGGTGAACTCAACTTCTCGCTCTTGTGGAAAGTCACAAATATCCTCAGGAAAAACATTAGGAAACCAACACACCATAAAATATCACTAGCCAAAACATAACTCTCCAATCTCAAAGAAGCGAACATCAAGAACACCTGATCATCCTCTATTAAGGACATCACAACCTGACCAGCGAACATAAATCTTGAATTCTTACTCTCTTTGGGTTCAAGAAACAACACATACTTGTCAAAATAGTTGATATAAACACGGATGAACTCTAGCCAGTCCATCCCCAAAATCACATCGAGTTAACTCAAAGGAAAACAAATCAAGTCAACTCCAAAATCTTTACCATAAATGGTCAAAATAAAATTCAAACACACCAATGAAGTATTTACCGAACCATTAACCGGGGTATAAATGACCATACTTCCTATCATATAAGACACTTCAAGATTCAACTTTTTGACACAATTAAGAGATACAAACGAATATGTCACACCAGTATCAATCATAGCAATTAGAGAGACACCTTTAATAAAACACGTACCTAAAATCAAATTATATAATCCTAAGACATCCATAACACTAAAAGTAAACACTCTACTGTCATACCCTAAATTTGTCCTACCCTCTTAAATTTTCATTTACCAAGCCATGATCATCTAAATTAGGTCATTATGAATGGGTGGACGTGTATGGGTGATTATAAGCTCTTGCCAACATATTGAACTTCAAATAGAGATAAAGCGAGGATATGCTTTCATTCTCGTGATCAGATTTTTAAACAAAGATTAACTACTTAATCCATAGGATCAAGTTTACTTCTCAGCATGGATAGGAGATCAGGGTTAGCAGGAACAATAGCATAACTTTAAGTCAAATATGGTTATTCATGACCCAGATCAGATGAAAGTTTGACTTTATCGAGTATGTTTCAGTATGTGTCACTGGATTATTTTTAAGGCAATGTGTATCAGAAGCCCAATTGTCTTGTGAGGGAATCATCAAATTATCAAGCAGTGATTTATGATAAGTTTGGTTCAAGCTATCATGTTCAAGTGCCCATAAGTTCATTATTGGTTCATTTAAGGATTTAATTTACTCACCATTGGTTCAAATGGATATTGCTTCAGTTGCAGATTTTCAATGGGTCAGGAGTAGTTTCTTTCATTTTAATCAAATGGTTTGTGGAAAAGGTTCAAGTTGGTTTTGGATCAAAAGCAGTATGTCATTATCATCATTCAATTTTTAATCCAATTACCCATTCTTAATTTTCCATCTTAATTTTCATCCCTTCATAATAAACTACATCAAAATCCATATTAAAAAAACCATTTCGATATCCTTTTATTTCAATTCAATCACTATCCCAATTTATCCATTTTGTTTTTAAATCACTTTTCAACCCATATTCAATTTCATTTTATTCAATCCCTTATCCAAGTCAAAATCCAAAACACTAAACCAATTATCCGTTGTTTTGATCACCACTTAACCATTTTAAACCCATTTATCCTATACCCATTACCTTAACCCAAGTACTTGTTAAATGCCAAATTTTGCTTATTTGATCTATCAAATGTTGGCATCTTTCACTCATTTTTGTCAAAAAAGTGTTGAAAATCACTCTTGCTTTGGTTGGTTTGCAATATTATGAGAAAATCTCTTGGTACCTTTGATTTGTGTGTTATTGTGCAGGAATTAGGCACAAAACAAGTGAAAAGTAAGACACAAGAAATGGGCAAGGAAACCAAGACAACATGCAAACAACAGAAAGTTCGCTAGTCGAACTTGCTAGCGAAGCTCCCTCCAGAACATCATGAAGTTCGCTAGGCGAACTAGGAAGCGAAGGACTCGTTAGGTGAAGTGGTAGTGAAGCTCTAGCGAACACTCCCAGACTTGAGGCAGGGGCGAAAGGACCATAAACTCGCTAGGCGAAGCTCGCAACGAAGGCTTCGCTAGGAGACGAATTGCTCACCTAGCGAATATTTGGAAATATCTCAGGGGCGGTTTGACTATTCAGAGGCGCCTCATGTGCCTAACTTACTATTCGCTAGGCAAACATGACAGATCCT
This sequence comes from Lathyrus sativus, assembly GCA_963859935.3. Classification (NCBI taxonomy): domain Eukaryota; kingdom Viridiplantae; phylum Streptophyta; class Magnoliopsida; order Fabales; family Fabaceae; genus Lathyrus; species Lathyrus sativus. Next base: position 514,347,625 of record OZ012736.1, read on the forward strand.
GAATGTTCTATTTAAGTATTTTTATTGCTTTTTAGGTTAAAATTCTATTATGTAACATTTTGTACATCAGATCTTATCTCTCTTCATTTATTTTGGAGATGAGAAACACAAAACCCTAAGAGGGAGGAGGTAAGATCTTTGATCTCTTGTTGGGGTTTGGATGTAATCTTTTGATACCTTATGTATTTCATCTAATTTATGTTTGTGAACTCGTTTGGATTCTCTATTGATTGATTATCTTTGATTAAGTATTTGTGGGTCTTGACAAAACCATTTCACATCTTTGATCTCATATTTTCTTCTATCAACGAACAAACTTTTGATATGGTTTTGTAGTTGATATTCATTGTATCCTCTTTGGAATTGTGTTGATTAAGTAGCATGGGTAGCATGAGTAGGATCAATATGATATTATGCGGGTGCATGATAATAGTGATGAAGAACGATGTTCACAACCATTTGCTAGATTAGGTGAATACATGTAAAACGGGTTAAGCGTGTGTATGTATTCTGATCATTGTGTTTTATGCAAAACAATTGTTTATCCAATATGGGTGTCGTCTTTGTTTACCTGTTTATCTTTGATTTGAATCGTGATAGAGATATACTTTTTAGATCTGGATCTAGGATGATTACCTATTAGGTCCTAAATTCTAGAGATAGGTTTAGGCTTAGCATTTGCATGAGTATCAGTTCGTAATGTTTTGTGTTGTGTTTTTGTTGGATGAGAGATCACCAATGAGACAACATGGTTGTTCTCTCGATGCTGCATTAGAGATAAGCTTTGTCGTGGGTGATACGTAAGGGTATTAGACGAATGATTATGCTGTGTTTAATTTGATCAGAAGAATGCATATGTTATCAATTGATGAAATCCAATCCCAACAAGGCTCCGTTTATATTTCAGTATTTATTTTATATTTTATGTTTCTATATATGGTTCCTTGAACCCTTTTAAACCTAAACTTTTGAACAGTAAGCTTAGAAATGTAGAGGCCGTTGAACGACATTCATATCGCACTAATCCCTGTGGAGACGATAAAACTGGGTACTTAATATTTTTTGCTTGCTGCTTTACCGCATCAACAAAATGGCGCCATTGCCGGGGATTGGTGTTGAGATATTGAAGTGCATTGCAACGGTTCTATGTTTTTAAGCTTTGTATATTTTGTATATATTTGTTTCTTTTTATGTTTTTTTTAGTGTGCACAGGAATGACGAAAACTCCTTCTAGAGTGGTTGCTATTGGTATAAAAGCATTCAACGAGGATTCGACCGAGTTTGGATGGCGATGATAGTATGAAGCAAGTGAATGTTGTCAAAGTACATGGTTTACGTTGTTTAGAATTTTAGAATGCTTAAGAACTTAAGTCTTTGTGCAAATGAAATTTGTTCTTTTGGCAACTTGTTTGAATGATTGTTTCACTTAGGACCAAAAATCACAATTTGTGAGAAAGCTTCCATTGTTTACTAAATGCTGGATTTCTGATAAACTTTGTGGATTAGTGTGATTCATGCTTTATCTTGTTATCATTGTGAATTTTTGGAAACATTAGAAATGATCAAGGCACTTGTTTTTATTGAGCACAACCAGTTCCAAATGCAACTTACCCGTGAGTAGAGAGAATTCGTTAACCTCTTTGAGCCTAAACAATGTGGATCTCATTCTTAATTTTGTGGGATTCTAAAATTTTTTCTTGAACCCTTGAATTTTGTTTTAATTGTCCTCTTTTCCATAAAAAGTCAAGAGCATTCACTTGAGGGTTGAGTAAAAGTTAAGTTGGGGAGAATGAAAAAGAAAGATGGTAGGTTGCTACAACTTTTGAAAAATTCAAGCAAGCACAAAAAACAAATTGTGTGAATATGAAAAGAGAAAAGAAAAAAAAATGAGAAAAAGAATGCTTGCTTGGAAAAGAAAAATAGTGAGAGAGTAAGTTGTGAAATAAGGTTTGTGAAAGTTTGCAACTAAGAAACAAATGGAATGAAGTTGAGGTGTGTAAATAACGTGTTCGATGAATGTCTCTTTTGCATCGACAATTTCATTTCAATGGCCTTAGAAATGTCCCTTGTTTGTAAACCCAACTAAGATACAACCTTAAAGACCTTAGTGATATTCTTGCTTCCATATTTTCACTTTTGACTTGTAGATATTGTATGAGTTGAATTGATATTGGCATTGTTTGTTAGGTGAGTGAAATTGTCCCCGCGGTTGCAAACGCGTAATTTCTTCAATCCTTATTCGAAGAGGAGAGATAAAGTTATTCATTCATGAAAAACATAGTTGTTGATTGATACATGGCTTAATATTTGTTTTAAGAATTTAGTTCTTGTGCATTGTTTGGTTCTAAACATTTGAAACCATTGCTTGTTACATCATTTTTGTTTGAACCAATTTTATCCATTCTTGGGTGAATATTAATCTTGAGCAAATCCTCTTGTTGCAAAATGAGAGGCATACTTTGCTTGAGGACAAGCAAAAATCTAGTTGGGGAGAGTTGTTAGATGTCAAATTTCGCTTATTTGATCTATCAAATGTTGGCATCTTTCACTCATTTTTATCAAGAAAGTGTTGAAAACCACTCTTGCTTTGGTTGGTTTGCAATATTATGAGAAAATCTCTTGGTACCTTTGATTTGTGCGTTATTGTATAGGAATTAGGCACAAAACAAGTGAAAAGTAAGACACAAGAAATGGGCAAGGAAACCAATACAACATGCAAACAACAGCAAGTTTGCTAGACGAACTTGCTAGCGAAGCTCCCTCCAGAACATCATGAAGTTCGCTAGGCAAACTAGGAAGCGAAGGACTAGCTAGGCGAAGTGGTAGCGAAGCTCTAGAGAACACTCCCAGACTTGAGGCAGGGGCGAAAGGACCATAAACTTGCTAGGTGAAGCTCGCAGCGAAGGCTTTGCTAGGCGAGGAATTGCTTGCCTAACGAATATTTGGAAATATCTCAGGGGCAGTTTGACTGTTTAGAGGCACCTCACGTGCCTAACTTACTGTTCGCTAGGCAAATGATATGTTCGCTAGGAGAACATGACAGTTCCTGAATGTTCTATTTAAGTATTTTTATTGCTTGTTAGGTTAAATTCTATTATGTAACATTTTGTACATCAGATCTTATCTCTCTTCATTTATTTTGGAGATGAGAAACACAAAACCCTAAGAGGGAGGAGGTAAGATCTTTGATCTCTTGTTGGGGTTTGGATGTAATCTTTTGATACCTTATGTATTTCATCTAATTTATGTTTGTGAACTCGTTTGGATTCTCTATTGATTGATTATCTTTGATTAAGTATTTGTGGGTCTTGACAAAACCATTTCACATCTTTGATCTCATATTTTCTTCTATCAACGAACAAACTTTTGATATGGTTTTGTAGTTGATATTCATTGTATCCTCTTTGGAATTGTGTTGATTAAGTAGCATGGGTAGCATGAGTAGGATCAATATGATATTATGCGGGTGCATGATAATAGTGATGAAGAACGATGTTCACAACCATTTGCTAGATTAGGTGAATACATGTAAAACGGGTTAAGCGTGTGTATGTATTCTGATCATTGTGTTTTATGCAAAACAATTGTTTATCCAATATGGGTGTCGTCTTTGTTTACCTGTTTATCTTTGATTTGAATCGTGATAGAGATATACTTTTTAGATCTGGATCTAGGATGATTACCTATTAGGTCCTAAATTCTAGAGATAGGTTTAGGCTTAGCATTTGCGTGAGTATCAGTTCGTAATGTTTTGTGTTGTGTTTTTGTTGGATGAGAGATCACCAATGAGACAACATGGTTGTTCTCTCGATGCTGCATTAGAGATAAGCTTTGTCGTGGGTGATACGTAAGGGTATTAGACGAATGATTATGTTGTGTTTAATTTGATCAGAAGAATGCATATGTTATCAATTGATGAAATCCAATCCCAACAAGGCTCCGTTTATATTTCAGTATTTATTTTATATTTTATGTTTCTATATATGGTTCCTTGAACCCTTTTAAACCTAAACTTTTGAACAGTAAGCTTAGAAATGTAGAGGCCGTTGAACGACATTCATATCGCACTAATCCCTGTGGAGACGATAAAACTGGGTACTTAATATTTTTTGCTTGCTGCTTTACCGCATCAACAAAATGGCGCCATTGCCGGGGATTGGTGTTGAGATATTGAAGTGCATTGCAACAGTTCTATGTTTTTAAGCTTTGTATATTTTGTATATATTTGTTTATTTTTATGTTTTTTTTAGTGTGCACAGGAATGACGAAAACTCCTTCTAGAGTGGTTGCTATTGGTATAAAAGCATTCAACGAGGATTCGACCGAGTTTGGATGGCGATGATAGTATGAAGCAAGTGAATGTTGTCAAAGTACATGGTTTATGTTGTTTAGAATTTTAGAATGCTTAAGAACTTAAGTCTTTGTGCAAATGAGATTTGTTCTTTTGGCAACTTGTTTGAATGATTGTTTCACTTAGGACCAAAAACCACAATTTGTGAGAAAGCTTCCATTGTTTACTAAATGCTGGATTTCTGATAAACTTTGTGGATTAGTGTGATTCATGCTTTATCTTGTTATCATTGTGAATTTTTGGAAACATTAGAAATGATCAAGGCACTTGTTTTTATTGAGCACAACCAGTTCCAAATGCAACTTACCCGTGAGTAGAGAGAATTCGTTAACCTCTTTGAGCCTAAACAATGTGGATCTCATTCTTAATTTTGTGGGATTCTAAAATTTTTTCTTGAACCCTTGAATTTTGTTTTAATTGTCCTCTTTTCCATAAAAAGTCAAGAGCATTCACTTGAGGGTTGAGTAAAAGTTAAGTTGGGGAGAATGAAAAAGAAAGATGGTAGGTTGCTACAACTTTTGAAAAATTCAAGCAAGCACAAAAAACAAATTGTGTGAATATGAAAAGAGAAAAGAAAAAAAAAATGAGAAAAAGAATGCTTGCTTGGAAAAGAAAAATAGTGAGAGAGTAAGTTGTGAAATAAGGTTTGTGAAAGTTTGCAACTAAGAAACAAATGGAATGAAGTTGAGGTGTGTAAATAACGTGTTCGATGAATGTCTCTTTTGCATCGACAATTTCATTTCAATGGCCTTAGAAATGTCCCTTGTTTGTAAACCCAACTAAGATACAACCTTAAAGACCTTAGTGATATTCTTGCTTCCATATTTTCACTTTTGACTTGTAGATATTGTATGAGTTGAATTGATATTGGCATTGTTTGTTAGGTGAGTGAAATTGTCCCCGCGGTTGCAAACGCGTAATTTCTTCAATCCTTATTCGAAGAGGAGAGATAAAGTTATTCATTCATGAAAAACATAGTTGTTGATTGATACATGGCTTAATATTTGTTTTAAGAATTTAGTTCTTGTGCATTGTTTGGTTCTAAACATTTGAAACCATTGCTTGTTACATCATTTTTGTTTGAACCAATTTTATCCATTCTTGGGTGAATATTAATCTTGAGCAAATCCTCTTGTTGCAAAATGAGAGGCATACTTTGCTTGAGGACAAGCAAAAATCTAGTTGGGGAGAGTTGTTAGATGTCAAATTTCGCTTATTTGATCTATCAAATGTTGGCATCTTTCACTCATTTTTATCAAGAAAGTGTTGAAAACCACTCTTGCTTTGGTTGGTTTGCAATATTATGAGAAAATCTCTTGGTACCTTTGATTTGTGCGTTATTGTATAGGAATTAGGCACAAAACAAGTGAAAAGTAAGACACAAGAAATGGGCAAGGAAACCAATACAACATGCAAACAACAGCAAGTTTGCTAGACGAACTTGCTAGCGAAGCTCCCTCCAGAACATCATGAAGTTCGCTAGGCAAACTAGGAAGCGAAGGACTAGCTAGGCGAAGTGGTAGCGAAGCTCTAGAGAACACTCCCAGACTTGAGGCAGGGGCGAAAGGACCATAAACTTGCTAGGTGAAGCTCGCAGCGAAGGCTTTGCTAGGCGAGGAATTGCTTGCCTAACGAATATTTGGAAATATCTCAGGGGCAGTTTGACTGTTTAGAGGCACCTCACGTGCCTAACTTACTGTTCGCTAGGCAAATGATATGTTCGCTAGGAGAACATGACAGTTCCTGAATGTTCTATTTAAGTATTTTTATTGCTTGTTAGGTTAAATTCTATTATGTAACATTTTGTACATCAGATCTTATCTCTCTTCATTTATTTTGGAGATGAGAAACACAAAACCCTAAGAGGGAGGAGGTAAGATCTTTGATCTCTTGTTGGGGTTTGGATGTAATCTTTTGATACCTTATGTATTTCATCTAATTTATGTTTGTGAACTCGTTTGGATTCTCTATTGATTGATTATCTTTGATTAAGTATTTGTGGGTCTTGACAAAACCATTTCACATCTTTGATCTCATATTTTCTTCTATCAACGAACAAACTTTTGATATGGTTTTGTAGTTGATATTCATTGTATCCTCTTTGGAATTGTGTTGATTAAGTAGCATGGGTAGCATGAGTAGGATCAATATGATATTATGCGGGTGCATGATAATAGTGATGAAGAACGATGTTCACAACCATTTGCTAGATTAGGTGAATACATGTAAAACGGGTTAAGCGTGTGTATGTATTCTGATCATTGTGTTTTATGCAAAACAATTGTTTATCCAATATGGGTGTCGTCTTTGTTTACCTGTTTATCTTTGATTTGAATCGTGATAGAGATATACTTTTTAGATCTGGATCTAGGATGATTACCTATTAGGTCCTAAATTCTAGAGATAGGTTTAGGCTTAGCATTTGCGTGAGTATCAGTTCGTAATGTTTTGTGTTGTGTTTTTGTTGGATGAGAGATCACCAATGAGACAACATGGTTGTTCTCTCGATGCTGCATTAGAGATAAGCTTTGTCGTGGGTGATACGTAAGGGTATTAGACGAATGATTATGTTGTGTTTAATTTGATCAGAAGAATGCATATGTTATCAATTGATGAAATCCAATCCCAACAAGGCTCCGTTTATATTTCAGTATTTATTTTATATTTTATGTTTCTATATATGGTTCCTTGAACCCTTTTAAACCTAAACTTTTGAACAGTAAGCTTAGAAATGTAGAGGCCGTTGAACGACATTCATATCGCACTAATCCCTGTGGAGACGATAAAACTGGGTACTTAATATTTTTTGCTTGCTGCTTTACCGCATCAACAAAATGGCGCCATTGCCGGGGATTGGTGTTGAGATATTGAAGTGCATTGCAACAGTTCTATGTTTTTAAGCTTTGTATATTTTGTATATATTTGTTTATTTTTATGTTTTTTTTAGTGTGCACAGGAATGACGAAAACTCCTTCTAGAGTGGTTGCTATTGGTATAAAAGCATTCAACGAGGATTCGACCGAGTTTGGATGGCGATGATAGTATGAAGCAAGTGAATGTTGTCAAAGTACATGGTTTATGTTGTTTAGAATTTTAGAATGCTTAAGAACTTAAGTCTTTGTGCAAATGAGATTTGTTCTTTTGGCAACTTGTTTGAATGATTGTTTCACTTAGGACCAAAAACCACAATTTGTGAGAAAGCTTCCATTGTTTACTAAATGCTGGATTTCTGATAAACTTTGTGGATTAGTGTGATTCATGCTTTATCTTGTTATCATTGTGAATTTTTGGAAACATTAGAAATGATCAAGGCACTTGTTTTTATTGAGCACAACCAGTTCCAAATGCAACTTACCCGTGAGTAGAGAGAATTCGTTAACCTCTTTGAGCCTAAACAATGTGGATCTCATTCTTAATTTTGTGGGATTCTAAAATTTTTTCTTGAACCCTTGAATTTTGTTTTAATTGTCCTCTTTTCCATAAAAAGTCAAGAGCATTCACTTGAGGGTTGAGTAAAAGTTAAGTTGGGGAGAATGAAAAAGAAAGATGGTAGGTTGCTACAACTTTTGAAAAATTCAAGCAAGCACAAAAAACAAATTGTGTGAATATGAAAAGAGAAAAGAAAAAAAAAATGAGAAAAAGAATGCTTGCTTGGAAAAGAAAAATAGTGAGAGAGTAAGTTGTGAAATAAGGTTTGTGAAAGTTTGCAACTAAGAAACAAATGGAATGAAGTTGAGGTGTGTAAATAACGTGTTCGATGAATGTCTCTTTTGCATCGACAATTTCATTTCAATGGCCTTAGAAATGTCCCTTGTTTGTAAACCCAACTAAGATACAACCTTAAAGACCTTAGTGATATTCTTGCTTCCATATTTTCACTTTTGACTTGTAGATATTGTATGAGTTGAATTGATATTGGCATTGTTTGTTAGGTGAGTGAAATTGTCCCCGCGGTTGCAAACGCGTAATTTCTTCAATCCTTATTCGAAGAGGAGAGATAAAGTTATTCATTCATGAAAAACATAGTTGTTGATTGATACATGGCTTAATATTTGTTTTAAGAATTTAGTTCTTGTGCATTGTTTGGTTCTAAACATTTGAAACCATTGCTTGTTACATCATTTTTGTTTGAACCAATTTTATCCATTCTTGGGTGAATATTAATCTTGAGCAAATCCTCTTGTTGCAAAATGAGAGGCATACTTTGCTTGAGGACAAGCAAAAATCTAGTTGGGGAGAGTTGTTAGATGTCAAATTTCGCTTATTTGATCTATCAAATGTTGGCATCTTTCACTCATTTTTATCAAGAAAGTGTTGAAAACCACTCTTGCTTTGGTTGGTTTGCAATATTATGAGAAAATCTCTTGGTACCTTTGATTTGTGCGTTATTGTATAGGAATTAGGCACAAAACAAGTGAAAAGTAAGACACAAGAAATGGGCAAGGAAACCAACACAGCATGCAAACAACAGCAAGTTCGCTAGACGAACTTGCTAGCGAAGCTCCCTCAAGAACATCATGAATTTTGCTAGGAGAACTAGGAAGCGAAGGACTCGCTAGGCGAAGTGGTAGCGAAGCTCTAGCGAACACTCCCAGACTTGAGGCAGGGGCGAAAGGACCATAAACTCTCTAGGCGAAGAATTGCTCGCCTAACGGATATTTGAAGATATCTCAGGGGCGGTTTGACTGTTCAGAGGCACCTCACATGCCTAACTTACTGTTCGCTAGGAGAAGGATCTGTTCGCGAGGCGAACATGACAACATGCTTCATTTTTCGACACCAAGCCACTCAGGTACTACATCACAGCTGAAATTTTGTCCTTCTCAATAACATCTCATGACCTGCATAAAATCAGGCAGAAGCATGACTAAGGGACAAGTTATTGTGATTTGTATTAAGAGAATACAAATAAAACCATTACAATCACAGCAATTGAGGGGACTGGCGATTCACAATAACTCACCTCGAAATTCCTTTTTTTTCTCCTTCAACCAAAAGCCAAAAACTTATTTTGATTCACAGCCGCCTCAACAACCTTTCAGCCTAAAATTTCCCTCTTCTTCAAATCGAATTTTCAACCATTAACAAGCCAAAACCTTCAAGCAGTCACTCTCCATTTTCACCATTAAAAAACCCAACTATCATGCCCTTTAATCCTCAGACTCCCACAAACTTTCAGATTAAACCCTTTTCAAACAAACCCAGAAGTGGAAATGAACGAGAAATAAAGAAGAGAGAATGAGAGAAGGTTAGATCCGAACCTTAAAGTTTAGTTTTCTCCTTCATCGACATTCTTCATTTTTCTTCAAACTCAATAAACCAGAAACTACCAAAATCTCCTCGCCTCAACCGTGCTTCCATGTTCTTCTTCTAGTTTCATCAGCAACTCATCCAAGTTAACAAAAGAACCACAACCCTAAAATCTTTACCAAATACCCTTTTCTAAGATGAACCAAGACACAAGCAGTTTTTAGAAATAGAGATGAAGAAAGAATTCCGGATCTAGACATGAAATGAGAAACTCAAAATCGTAGCAACCCCCTAAATTCTTCAAACTCGTCTGTTAGAACCAATTGGAGAAAGGAGTAAAGTTGAAAGGTTTTAAAAACGAAACAGTGAGAGAGTGAGGCGATAAACAGAAGGAGAGATTTCCGACCATTGGTAAAGAACCGCGAGCGCTTGAGAATGGTGGGATACCCTTTTGACTCATGTACTTTGTTCATGACCATTCTGATGATGTTGGCTTCGATGTCTATGTTCATGTTTTTTTGATTTTGGATTCCTGAGTTTTACACAGCTAATGGGCCTTATGGCCCACAATTTTTTTTTGATCCACACATCCCCTACAACATCACACGCCTCCCTCTTTTTCTATAAAATTTCTTTTAAAAAGGTTTTAACATAAAGTTTTAAATGATTTTTCTTGAAATTTTTTTAACAACTTCTATTAAGATTTCATTTTTGTACATATTTCTTTTGTTAATATTTTCAATTATTATTGAATATACTTTCAATTATATTTTCTTTTTATTTTAGTCTTTTATCGGTCGATGACGAGACCTCAAAGTTGTTTTTCTGTCAAATTATCAATGAAAAATAACAAATCCGAGACCAACTTCTTTTTAACTTCTCATTCTCTATTTTTATCTATTTTTATTCATTTTATTTGATTCTTACTCATTTTGGTCAATGACGATTTTTAAGGATTATTATCGGTCAAACTGTTGATAGATGATAATTTATTCGAGACTATTTCATTTTTTATTTCGTCTTCATTTTCATTTTCGATTTTTATTTCCGATCGATGATGTCTTCCAATTCGTAAGTGTCGTGTATCGAAGTCGATAACCTTTTCGATTTCAAATCTATGGAAAATGACCATTTGGGTCATTTTCTCTACTTTGGGATCGTGATAGGCTACCTTCGATTAATCGACATTTTGTTTGCGATTAAGATGAGATCTCACTCTTTTTGTCTGTGTGACACGATTAAATTGGTGAATGATTCTCAATATCATTTCTCCATCTTGTTTTTTTAGCACGAAAATGAACTCACGCGGCCTCCTATAGTTTGACTTCCATCATAAGTCGAGCTACGATGGTTTGGTGTTACATTTGTCCTGATTTAATTCCTAACCGAACTAACTACTAACTTTAACTTCCGTCAAATATTAATTTCTTTATTTTCATGACAAATATTATTGTGGATATTATTGTATATTATTCATATTATCATATCATATTCATCATTCTTATTCACATATAATCGAAAACACATAATAAACTATCGAAATCCTAAAAGCCAATTTGGTGGACTATTGGATCTTTGGTCATTTACAGGAACCGTAATATCGAAGCTTGTTCCCGACTTTGCTCAAGGCGTAGTTTAGAACACATTGCACACACACGGCTTTCTCTTGGGATACCTGACAATGAGACCCCTTTATTTCGTGCAATCCCGTGTAACTTACATGTACCCCTCTCCCATTCTAATGTATGTTTCGTATTTCTTTGATTGTAGTTTATCTTCTAGGAGCACCCATAGGGACTAGCGTAGATCAAACTATTTTCAAACTAATTCTCGATTCGTCATCGAGCCATTTTCAAACACCCTCGTAAGTTGAGTGCTCATACGCATTCGCCATCAACCTATTACACACACTTCACAGTGGATTCGATATTAGGGGCACCCTCAGGGACTAGTATTGTTTCTCACACTCGACCCTTGATGTGTAAATCAAGTCGGTTCCGTTTCTCAAACCATTTCCACCGCACGTTTTGCACGCGATAACAAGTCAAACCCTTGATCTAACGTCAAGCGGATTTTAGTAACAAATTAGCAATCAACTAACAACTATTTAAATTCTTTTCAAGGTGTAAAGAGTGGGTTCAAGTCTTTGATCTTGCTTTCAGTTGTTTGAATGCGAGTTATCTTATTCGTGTGTGAGCAATTGACACCTTTAAATAACATTAACAAACCCAATATCATTCAATCATCCTTCAACTATTCATCATTCCAAGCATCATTTCAAATTCAAATAACCTTCTTCCGCGATGAAAAAGAGAGAGTTCCAAGTCTTTGGTTTGCTCTCCCGATTACTTGGGTGCGAGAAGTCTTTCTTAAGCTTCAAGTAATTGTCATCCGATTCCCATCACTTATTTCAAACACCATTCAAACACAAGTCCTTTCACGATGAAAAAGAGAGAGTTCCAAGTCTTTGGTTCGCTCTCCCGATTACTTGGGTCTGAGAAGTCTTTCTTAAGCTTCAAATAATCGTCATCAATTCAAGTTCACCATTTCAAGTACAACCTTATCTTTAATATGAAAAAGAGAGAGTTCCAAGTATTTGGTTCACTCTCCCGATTACTTGGGTCCAAGAAGTCTTTTTTAAGCTTCGAGTAATCGTCATCCGTACCCACCTTCAAACTCACTTCAAACTCGTTTCTCTTCGTGGTCGTTACCACGAACTATGGACGCTCTAATTCTTCATTCATTCTTGAATGTAAGATACGTATGCACAAGATTGCAATGATCTTGGCGAGCACACTTCTATCTTCCTTCGTTATTCTATCACAATCCCCTCCATCTTCCGTTTCCACATCCTCTCCCGTAGTCGAACTACGACGCTCTGATTTTTCATTCTCGTCCAAATGAGCATACGTAGGCACAAGGGCCCCAATCCTTGGCGAGCATCCTATCCTCTAACCATCCCCTTTTGCCTCGTGTCTATCCCTTTATAGTATCGTTTTAGTATTTTAGTATTGAGAAGAGAAGAACTAAGCTTAGCCAACATTCATCATAACTCGAATTAAGAGGTTCCCGTTGAGTACAACAGACGTGAGAGGTGCTAATACCTTCCTCTTGCGTAACCGACTCCTGAACCCATGAACATCAAGTTGCGACGATCGTGTTTCTTCCGCTTTTAAGAGGTTTTCTCGATATATTCCTCTCCCGTTTATTCGGGATAAATAAAGTTCGGAGGTGACTCTGTTGACTCGCAATTTCGCGCCTTTCGCACGAGGGTCATGTTTTCGAATGTGATTTTTCAAGGTGTGACATCTACCACTAGCTTGCGTGAAAGCTGACGCCTTCCTATGCTTCTGACAATGGGTACTGATGTGACCTGGTTCACCATAGTTGTAACTAGTTGTAACATTACTCTTGCACTCAGCAATATGATGTCTTTTTTTCCCACACTTGAAACACTTTTGGCTTGTGCTCTTACACTCAACGACATGATAACCAGACTCTCTACACCTAAAACGTATCAAAGAAGAAAGAGTGCCTCCCTTATTAGATAGAGACATCACGCGATCACTCCAGTAATCCATTTCTCTATGCAAGAACAGTTAAGCCAATTGTAAATAATATAGAAAATAATTGTAAAACATCGACAGTGTTCACACACAAGGGTACAAATTAGTCACAACCTAGGCCGAATGGACTAACCAGGCTCTGATACCAACTATGTAACACCCTAAAACCTTACCTCTTTATTTATAAAATAATTTAATTAAATTATCTCAAATAGGGCATTACACATTCTTCACCAAATTTTTTACTTAATGAAACATTTAATAAAGCATCATTCAACATAAAAAGTATCAATTCCAAAAAGATAATGAAATAATTCAAAACATCTCTGAGAAAACATAACATGTAATAAAAAGTTTGTCCCTAGTGTTACATATCAGAAGAAAGTCAAACTATAAAACTTAAAAAACAATAAACTAACTGAAAAGACTTCAACGCTATCCTCTAGCTCAAACAACAACTACTCATCTACCCGATTATTTGTACCTTAAAAGAGTATAAAACACCACAAACAAAATAATAGGAGGTGAGAATACATTCAAACAATTTAGTGGTGTATAAATCAATAAAGGATAATGCATAAACATCAACGTATTAATAACATTCACAACCATCACCAATCATAAATATATTTATATATCATTATTAATCATCACTAATTATAAATGTAGACGTTTATGCAATGCATTCATCACATCATCACCAAATGCCTGTGGTACCAATCTACTCACTAACTTGATGTCAGAGTTAGGTTACTGGTCAATCACATCACCAATATTAAGACATCATAATTATGTTAGTAACTTAGTCTCAAAACCAATAATCATGAGTCCCTATCTTCGATATACATTATGCATGAAAATGACACAACAATATAATATAAAAATTATCACCAATAGTTCTTATATAAACCACATACCTCACCATGATGCATCACACAATATATTTGTTAGTTCCTGATTGGCAAGCATTTTGGTAAAACTTTGTGTAATCACAAGATGTCCTACAGGATGTCGTGACATATGGTTTTAAGGTTCTGCAGGTAGCTTTGTCTGGTGTAGCAAAACTTAGGTCATGATGTCAAGCATGATGTCCTGACTCTTATGAACAAAACATTATGTGAGAATGTGTTTGTTTGTTTCTTTTATGCAATCTCTTTGTACTGGTGTAGTGTTTATTTGCATGGTTTCTATCATTAGCCAAAGGCGTTTTTGATTCACAAATCGTGGATCATTTATGATTTCAAGTGAAGTTATTTTCTTAAGATTATCTTGGATATTTGAAGAGTGATTTGATTGGATCTGACTAGATCAAATCAAATCTGTTTCATTGATGAGAATTATGAAGATTGATCTCTTCACAATCTGCTGTTATTTTGACACAGCCCAAGCCCGTCCAAGTGGTTCTATTTAAGGATTCACAACCCTAGCTTTCAGATCATAGAAGTTAGGTTTAAGTAGTGTGCATTGCATAAGGATTAGTGTTCTAAGCTTTCATGTGTTTTGTGTTAGTTTGTGAGCCATTCACTCATTGCTTTAATGTGTGAGTTGGATTAAGTTTTGTGTTGTAATTTGTTCACTCAAAGATTGTAAGCAAGAGTGCATTGTACTTGATTGAAGCTTTTAAGCAAGATCAAATTGTGTCTTTGAAGAGTGTCTTCTAAAGTCTTAATTTGTTGATTATCATCACTACTATGATTGAGAGAGAGTGAGAGATGTCTCTTATCTAGGTGTGTCCTAGGTCGAAATTGCAAGGGTAGAGATTAGGTGAGAAGATGGTAAACTAGAGAGAGTCTACTGTATATCTTTAAACTAGTTCTACTTAGTGGATTTCCTTCCTGACTTGGTTGCCCCCAAACGTAGGTGCGTTTTCACCGAACTGGGTTAACAATTGCTTGTGTCTTTTTACGTTTGTTATATGTTTGTCTTTGTTCTTATTGACGATTGAACATATATTAGTGTCGTAACATCGCCTTCGACATCTGATATCTGATACGAGAATTTCAATTGGTATCAGAGCTGGCATCCTACTCTGGTTTTGGGTGAGATCTAAGGATGATATTTTCTGGTACTATGGACAAATAAGGAGGATTTGTGAACAGACCACTTGTTATGGACGAGAGTAATTATGACTACTAGAAACCACATATGGTTGCTTTCTTAAAATCTTTGGACAATAAGGCCTGGAAAGCTGTTATAAAAGGATGGGAACATCCTGTGATTATTGATAAAGATGGAAAGGCCACATCTGATTAAAACCTGAGGAAGAATGGACAAAGGAAGAGGATGAACTGACTCTTGGTAACTCCAAAGCCTTGAATGCTCTATTCAATGGAATTGACAGGAACATATTCAAATTAGTGAACAACTATGAGGTAGCTAAAGATGCTTGGGAGATACTCATGACTAATCATGAAGGTACATCCAAGGTAAATATGTCTAGACTTCAACTGCTAACTACAAAGTTTGAAAACCTAAGGATGAAAGATGATGAAAGCGTACATGACTTTCATATGAATATTATTGAAATAGCCAATGCTTCGAGTGCCCTAGGTGAAAATATGTCTGAAGAAAAGCTGGTAAGAAAAATTCTCAGATCTCTTCCCAAGAGATTTGACATGAAGGTAACTGCTATAGAGGAAGCACAAGACATCTGCAAAATGAGAGTTGATGAACTCGCTGGGTTTCTTTTAACCTTTGAAGTAGGAATGAGTGACAAAGATGATAAGAAAAAGAGCATAGCTTTTGTGTCAAATACTGAAAATAGAGAAGATGAATCAGATGAGGATACTAATGAAAGTTTATCAAATGCCATAGTGCTTCTTGGAGATAGTTCAACAAAGTGATGAAAAGAATGGATATGAAGTCAAGACCAAATGTTAAGAACATCTCTCATGACATCAGTAGGTCCAATGATGCAGGAAGAAGAACCAGGACTGAAGAAAAACCCACAAATAGCAAAAGGATACAATGCCATGGGTGTGAAGGTTTTGGTTACATCAAAGCTGAATGCACAACCTATCTCAAGAAACAAAAGAAAGGTCTAGTTGTCTCTTGGACTGATGAGGATTCTGACAGTGAACTTGACGAAGAGTCTGCCAAACATGTAACTGTCTTAACTGAAAGATACTATTTTGATGAAGACTCCGGTGAAGATGAATTAACTTTTGAAGAACTTGCAGCTTTCTACAAAGAGTTGTGCCTTAGAAGCGAATAGGTTTTCCATCAAGGTGAAAAACAGAAGAAACTCATCATCAAACTGAAGACTGAAAAAGAGGAACACCTTACAACTATCAAGGAGTTAAATAATGAAGTTGTTGAACATCTTAAAACCATCACTAAGTTGAATGATGATATTACTCAACTAACTTCCCAACTTAATCAAATGGAGAAGTCTATGAGAATGATGAATAGTGGTACCAAAACCTTGGATATGATTCTTCAATCTGGAAGAAGTACAAGAGACAAGACAGGGTTAGGATTTGATGAAGAAAAGAAAGCTCATGCAGACAATAATCCTGCCTCACACCATAAGCCTTCTGGATCCAAGAAAAAGATGTTCCATCCAATGTCTCAACATCACGACAGAAATCAACCCAGCCAACCAAGAAGATTCCAGAGATGGAGATGTCGTGGTTGCTTTGGTCATATAAAACCTTTCTGTTTCAGACTGCATGGATATCCTAAATCTATGCCTCAAGCAAGACCTGATCACAACATTCACTCCTCTAGTAAGCAATGAGTTCCCAAGGATCCTGCTACAAAGCAATGGGTTCCAAAAACTGCCACCACTTGCTTAATAGCTCATATGTCCCTAAAAGTCTCTACTAAGGAAGATTGGTACTTTGATAGTGGGTGCTCGAGACACATGACAGGGATCAAAAATCTGTTAGTTGACATCAAACCTTACTCTACCAACTATGTGACTTTTAGAGATGATGCCAAAGGTAAAATTAAGGGAGTTGGAAAACTGAACTGCTCAGGAACTCCTGATCTTGACAATGTTCTTCTAGCCAAAGGATTAACTGCTAACTTGATTAGCATCAGTCAACTGTGTGATTAGGGTCTCAATGTCAACTTCACTAAACTTGAATGTTTGGTGACTAATGAAAAGGGAGAGTTAATCATGAAGGGAGTCAGATCCAAGGACAATTGCTACCTAAGGGCCTCTTAGGACCCCAAATATGCTCTTGGCAAAGAAGATGAAGTGAAACTATGGCACCAGAAACTTGGTCATCTGCATCTGAAAGGAATGAAGAAAATCATATCTATGGAAGCTGTCAGAGGAATTCCTAAGTTGAAGATTGAAGAAGGAAAAATTTGTGGCGAATGCCAAATAGGAAAGCAGACAAGGATGTCACACCAGAAGATCCAACATCTCACTACTTCTAAAGTGTTGGAACTCCTTCACATGGACTTAATGGGACCTATGCAGGTGGAGAGTCTTGGTGGAAAGAAGTATGCTTATGTTGTGGTGGATGATTTTTCAAGGTAAACTTGGGTGAATTTTATAAGAGAAAAATCTGAAGTGTTTGATGTGTTTCAAGATCTGTATTAGAAGATTCAAAGATAAAAGGAAAGTAGGGTGGTCAGAATCAGAAGTGATCATGGGAAGGAATTTGAAAATTAAAAGTTTGTTGAATTCTGTTCTTTGAGGGAATTAGTCAGGAATTCTCTTTTCCTATTACTCCTCAGCAAAATGGAGTTGTAGAAATAAAGAATAAAACTATCCAAGAATCTTCCAGAGCAATGATTCATGCTAAGAAGCTACCTTACCATTTCTGGGCTGAAGCCATAAACACTGCCTGCTATGTTCATAACAGAGTAACCTTGAGAACAGGAATAATGACCATACTGTATGAAATTTGGAAAGGAAGAAAGCCTACTGTTAAATATTTCCATGTGTTTGGAAGCAAATGCTATATACTCACAGATCGTGATCATAAAAGAAAGATGGACCCTAAGAGTGATGAAGGTATATTCTTGGGCTACTCTACCAACAACAGAGCTTATGGGGTGTTTAACTCCAGAACTAAGACCATGATGTAGCCTACCAATGTTGTTATAGATGATGTGCATAAGGAGATTGATGTCCCAGAAGATGCTGGAACATCCTTTGATATCTCAGCTGAGTCTGAAAATAGAAACAATGATCTTAATTCTGTCATCATTGAATCTGAACCAGTTAACAAAGGACCTTCCACTAGAATCCAGAAAGACCATCCTATGGATCTCATCATAGGTGATCCAAATAAAGGGGTAACCACTAAATCCATAGAAGTTGTTTCAAGTTCCCACTTTGTGTCCAAGATTGAGCCTAAAAACATCAAGGAAGCCTTAACTGATGAATTCTGAATAAATGGCATGCAAGAGGAGTTGGGTGAATTTAAGAGAAATGAAGTTTGGGGCCTTGTGCTAAGGCCTGAAGGAATAAATGTGATTGGAACCAAATTGGTTTACAAGAATAAGTCTGATGAAAAGGGAGTGGTCACTAGGAACAAAGTCAGGTTGGTTGCTCAAGGATACACCCATATTTAAGGGGTTGATTTTGATGAAACTTTTGCTCCTGTAGCTCGATTTGAATCTATCAGACTTCTTCTGGGAGTTGCTTGCATTATGAAAATCAAGCTGCTTCAAATGGATGTTAAAAGTGCCTTTTTAAATGGCTACCTAGATGAAGAAGTTTATGTGGAACAACCTAAGGATTTTATTGATCCAACCTTTCGTAATCATGTATTTAAGTTGAAGAAAGCTTTTTATGGTCTGAAGTAAGCTCCTAGAGCATGGTATGAAAGACTAACAGAGTTTTTTTGTTGATAATGGATATAGAAAAGGTGGAATAGATAAGGAAGAGGGAAAACTCATAATTGCTCAAATCTATGTTGATGATATTATCTTTGGTGGGATGTCATATGAGATGGTTCAACATTTTGTGCAGCAAATGCAATCTAAATTTGAAATGAGCCTTGTTGGGAAATTAACTTACTTTCTTGGGTTGCAAGTCAAACAGATGGAAGAATCCATATTTCTATCTCAAAGTAAGTATGCTAAGAACATTGTTAAAAAGTATGGAATGGAAAATGCCAGCCATAAAAGAACACCTGCACCTACCCATCTGAAGTTGTCAAAAGATGAAAAAGGAGTTAATGTGGATAAAAGTCTTTACAGAAGCATGATAGGAAGCTTGTTATATCTTACAACAAGCAGATCTGACATTGCTTTTGCAGTGGGTGTTTGTGCCAGATATCAAGCTGAACCCAAGATTAGTCATATTAATCAAGTCAAGAGAATTTTAAAGTATATCAATGGGACAAGTGAATATGGGATGTTGTACACTCATGGTTCTGGTTGTGTGCTATTTGGATATTGTGATGCTGATTGGGCTGGAAGTGCTGATGACAGAAAAAGCACATCAGGAGGATGCTTATTTTTGGGAAACAACCTCATCTCGTGGTTTAGCAAGAAACAAAACTGTGTATCCCTGTCTACTGCAGAAGCCGAATATATAGCTGTTGGGAGTAGCTGCTCTCACCTTGTATGGATGAAGCAAATGCTTACAGAGTATAATGTCATACAAGGTGTCATGACATTATATTGTGATAATCTGAATGCTATAAATATCTCCAAAAATCCTATTCAACATAGCAAAACTAAGCACATTGATATTCGCCATCATTTTATAAGGAAGCTTGTTGAAAGAAAAATCATTACCCTAGAGCATGTCACTACAGAAAAACAGTTGGCTGATATTTTTACTAAAGCCTTGGATGCAAATCAGTTTGAAATTTTGAGAGGAAAATTAGGGATTTGTATTTATGAAGATTTATAGAAATTACTACTGAGAGGGATTATTACTCATAAAAGATGCTTTTTTTCTTAAAATAGAGATGTTCCCACATCTCTCTTTATTACATAGCACACTCAAAGCTACTCACACACGCTACCCCTATCAAATATTTCCCTCCAATTGCCCCTTCAAACTCCCTTACCTCTACTAAGTTTCTCATTGCCTCCCACTCTCTGTGTATCCCTCCCATTACAACCTATTTTCATTCTCCACTAAATTTTTCTTCTCTCAAGAAACTCAAAATGTCCCCCAAACATGCTGCAACCTCCTCAAAAGCTTCACAGTCTGATGCTCTCCCCATGAACATTTCTTTTAAATATGTCCTTGACGCGACTCCTCTCTCCATGATTCCCAGTCACGATAAGGAAACCCCCAAGACCACTCCAACACATGCAAAGCAAACTTCTAAAGGTAAAACGTCTGGAACCCCTGCTAATAATATCACTAGGATGAAGAACAAATAAGGCACTACTTATGTTGATAGATCTATTAGAGAACTGGTAACTAAGGTTCTCCATGGTGGACACAATCTGCCTGGTATTTCCACCCCTAATCTCGTATGGATCTCACTCCTAGTTCTGATGCTAACCTAGGAAAAGATGCTAAAAAACCCTCTACTAATGAGAACCCTAATACTGAAAACTTGCACAAGCTTGCTAGCTCTGTGCTTCATGATGTGAGAGAAGAAGATGTTGCTGATAAGAATGATGGTATAGAAGACTCCACAAACTGCTCTGCTCCAAACAAAGAGAAGATCAACACCTCTGAAAATGTGGTGGATGTTGAAGATGTGCCTTCTGATGATGAACTGATCAAGAATGTTGCCCTGGGCATTGCTAAAAGAGTTGAAGGAAACATGTAGGGGACTAGGTGATATGATTAATGCTGCTACTACTTGAAAAATTAAATTGGAATCCTTAATTCAATGCCTTGAAAGTGAAGATAATGTTATGCCTGATGATGATACTCATGAAGATGATGGTGAGGATGTGTATGAAAAGGAGTCTGAGGATGGTGTTCATTTTGCGCCTACTGATACTGATGTTGATGCTGGAAGTTCTAATTCTTAGGATGAAGATTAAGTTTTTTGATTTGCTCTATGGTTGTTTTTGGTTTCTTTAATTTGTCTACTTTGGCAGAATGCACTTTTATTTTGCACTTCAAGTGCTTTTGGTTTGTAATGTATTTGGGTCTCTATACCCTTAACTCATCTTGGTTTTGACAATATGAAGTTTATTGCCTTCCCTTAGCTTATATTCTAAATTTATGGCTAAAAAGGGGGAGAAGCTTGGCTTGGTGTGTGTACATATGAGGTATGTATGTAGCTGGTTGTTGCTCTGCTTGCTGAGGTTGATGTTGTTGTTGCTTGCTCTGTTTGCTCTGTTGATCTTGCAGGATGTTGATCCTGCTGGATGTTGTGGTTTTGTTGTTTGGGTTGTTTTTGTGATTTTGTGACTTACAAGTTGCTAAATGTTGAAGTGAGTTTGGGCTGGTTGGTTTGTGTGTTTGGGCTGATTTTTGTGTTGAGTTTGCATTTGTTGAGGGGGAGTTTGCATTTACTCCTACTTTATTTCTTTGTTGTTTCTGTTGTGATGTGCTCTTTGTTGTTTTTGAAGCTCTTGTGATCTTTTTTTTTTGTTTTAGCCAAAATTTGCCAAATGGGGAGTTTGTTAGTTCCTGATTGGCAGGCATTTTGGTAAAACTTGGTGTAATCACAAGATGTCCTACAGGATGTCGTGACACATGGTTTTAAGGTTCTGCAGGTAGCTTTGTCTGGTGTAGCAGAACTTAGGTCATGATGTCAAGCATGATGTCCTGACTTTTATGAACAAAACATTCTGCAAGAATGTGTTTATTTGTTTCTTTTGTGCAATCTCTTTGTACTGATTTAGTGTTTATCTGTGTGGTTTCTGTCATTAGCCAAAGGCGTTTTTGATTCACGAATCGTGGATCATTTATGATTTCAAGTCAAGCTATTTTCTGGAGATTATCTTGGATATTTGAAGAGTGATTTGATTGGATCTAATTGGATCAAATCAAATCTGTTTCATTGATGAGAATTATGAAGATTGATCTCTTCACAATCTGTTGTTACTTTTGACGCAGCCCAAGCCAGTCCAAGTGGTGCTATTTAAGGATTCGCAACTCTAGCTTTCAGATCAGAGAAGCTAGGATTAAGTAGTGTACAATTGCATAAGGATTAGTGTTCTAAGATTTCGTGTGTTTTGTGTTAGTTTGTGAGTCATTCACCGAACTGGGTTAACAATTGCTTATGTCTTTTTACGTTTGTTATATGTTAGTCTTTGTTCTTATTGATGATTGAACATATATTAGTGTCGTAACATCGCCTTAGACATCTGATATCTGATACCAGAATTTCAATAATGATAACTCAACATGATTCAACATACCATGTAATTATAACTCAACATAACACACGTAGTTATATCTTTATTCACATATGACACACTGATAGATAATATTTCACACCATAACTCAACAGAGTCAGCTTATAACTCTTTCACTTTTATTCAAAAATTTTAGTTATTAGGCGTACTCTAAATCTCAACTCGATTAATTTCGACTCATCTCTGAGCATGTCAGATAGCTCAATACATCAATCAATTATTCACCAAAACAACGACAAACAACAGTAAATAGCCACTACCATCAGAATTTACTCGAACAATTGAGTCAACCACTAAGAAATGGTTAACCCCATGGGACTGACTGTCACCTCATCACCACCACCCTTTTCATAAACTTGTCACTCCATTGACGCATGATCGGGGACCATGATCATCCCTCTGTCATCATGCTTATGCCTTTCAGCTTTCCCAGATGTGTCACGGTCGGTCCGTCAAACTGGTGACGCCTGTCACCACTATGCAGATTGCATAATCTATCATGTCGTCATTGGAACACTTCCAAAGCTTCAATTTCAACCTCCAACCACCCTAATCGAATAAAAAAGCATCACCTATGTTATATTAAACAAAAACCATGCCAAATCAACACCAGTTATCATGTAAACTTAACTATATATTCATCATCACCAAAGCATAAAACATAAACAACACTAATCAGATTTTTCTCATACAATTGCATACAAATTTCAAAACGTAATCACAATATAAAACATAATCAAAGCATGATAATCCATAGAGGTATGCGCAACCATCCCATGGATTCGAAATCCTCAACAATAGAGGAAGAGGGTTAGAATACCTCCCAATCCTATAAGAAAAGTATACCCATTGGATAATAATCCTTTCTTACCTTAATATTGTAGAAAAATTATGAATCTTTTCTTTGGAATCATAGGTTTGCACTTACCTCTCTAAAATCCTACTTTCACAACTTTCACGTTCTCCTCCAAAAACTCCTCTCCTTCTCCTTATTTTTCTATTAAAAATAAAACTTAATTTATCTTTTATTGATTCTAAGTCTCCTCTCAACTTTTGGTTTCTCTCACCTTGTCCCGCCATTTATCTCATTATACCACTTTTTATCCCATAACTCATATTTCTTATTTTTCTCTATATTTTTCTATTATGTTCTATATTATTTTAATTAACCAAAAATAGTGAGTAATAGTATAATTTCTATCACACCTTAAATAATCTCACAAAAATACACACAACACACCAATAAATCATATAAGTATATATTGGCTCAATAAAATAAAATAAATTCAAAAAAGGCATGTTACAATCCCTCTAAACAAAGAAATGTTTGTGGGGGCATTTCAAAACATGCTTAAAGAGGGACATTTCAATGACTCCCTGGTCCAAAAGTCGACACTGACACTGGTCGAGGTAGTTGCCAGGGCTGAGTGTTACATCAAAGGCGAGGAAAGTAATGTTGAAAAGAAGGCTCGTAACCTCAAGGAACGTGTCCCCGATGCCGAGAGGTTTCATCCCTCGAGGAAAAACAATTACACCTCGCTCATGATTGAAAATTCCATGTTCAAAAGAGTGGGGAAGGAAACAGAAAGTTGCACGCCTTTGAACACATGCTGAGAATAAATATGACAGATGTACTTTACTTGTACAACATTCCAAAACACTGCCTACCCCCAAGGTCGAGGTGACAGGATCTGAACCTGGAAGGTGGTGTAAGTTCTATAGGGTCAATAGACATCATACCGATGATTCCTACCAGCTTAAGAGGGAAATAAAGAAACTGATACAGGAGGAACACCTCATGAAATATGTGAAGGGTGATTCTTCTAACCCATCAAAGAGACATAACCCACGCGGGGGAGGGGGGGGGGGGTACCAAAATCCCTGGGCCAAACAAAGATAAAGAAGCATCCCAGGGTGAGGGTAGTAAGGAGGCATATCACGCACTTAACACCATAGTAGAAAAATTTGTTGGGACAGTGAGACCAACTCTGGCTGTAAAAGATATGCCTGCCAAATCTTGAGTTAAAAAACCTCCCTTAGGTTAAAAGTATGGAAGCACCAGAAGTCGTGATTTTCTTCACGGAAGAAGATGAATTTGGCGTTCATCCTCACCACGATGATCATATGGTCATCTCCATCAGATGTGAATAATGGAAGATCAAAAGAGTTCTAGTTGATTAGGGAAGCTCTACCGACATGCTGTATTGGGACGCCTTCGAGAAACTGTATCTCGATCCCGAAGACTTAAAGCATATCAAGGGATCGTTGGTAGGATTTTTAGGAAAACAAGTGTAGGTGAAAGTGTACCTCATCCTATGGATCATGTTCAGAGAGCAGGATCATGCCAAAGAAATAAAGGTTAAGTATCTAGTTGAAATTGTCGGATTGGATGCTTATTAGACTTCATTGAAGGCATAACTACTAGAAATTTCACAATGGATTAAAGGAGATGTGAGATTAATTTTTCTTCATAAGAGGTAGAATGACTTCATCACATTAGTACATGAGCTATAATATTGTTATGTTTATGGAACAACTCAGTAAAATAATCAATTGTAACATTACATGAATCAGGAGCTTCAGTGTGTTATGCACCATTATCATCTACAAGAGTGTTAAGCAGACTAAATTTCCTTCCAGAAGTAGCTACGTCATAGAAAAATTAAGTATTAAGAGCATCTCCAACCGTGAACTCATTTTTGAGTTCTTTATGGGACCTATTAAGCCACGTCAGCTTGAAGCAACTCAACTAATTTTTCACTCCAATGGTGCAACTCCAAAGAACTCATATTGGGTTCTACACCCAACACAACCAATATAAAACTATTAGTAAGCCATGAAGTCCCGTCTATTTTTCCTTTTTTCTCATTGGTTGGTAGAATATTATAATGTTGGAGACTAAGTTTGTTATGAAGAGATATGTATTAATCATGATGTTAAAAGAAACAAATGCGGTTGTGAATTTTATAAAAGGTTAATATATTTCGAATAAGACAAATTAAAAGAATACTACACTAAATCCATTAATATTCAATCTTTGTCATTGCATGATATATTTGGGTTAAGATTATCTCCATTTCTATTTCTCTCCTTTGTAAAAATAACACACACTAAAGATATATGATACATATTTAATATTTATTTGACTTTATATACATAAAATTATACTAGATATAAAACTATTCCTTTATTTTAGAAAATAAAAATATCTAATCTATTTTTTTTGTCTCTTAATTTAATTTTATATTTCATTTTTGTTCTGTATTTATTAAATGTTCATTTTAAGACCCTAAAATCACATTTTGTTTGTCATATTGGTCCTTTCTGTTAAATTTTTGTCAAAATCTATTAAATTGGGTAGACGTGGCACTCCAGTTGGTATTAGTTTGGTTGAGATGGAATTATTTTATTTAACATGTAATATTTTGTTTTTTTTTATAGTTTGTACTTGTTAATAAACACATGTGTGCATGTTCCTTCTACAAGGGCATGAAGACTTAGAGACATTAATAGGCTTATAATATGATATGATGGTTAGAGCTTGTCCATGTCGGCAAGGAGCCTTATACTCTAGTGATTTAATGTAGTTTACGAGACCTGCTCACATGAGGTGAGAGCCCTTGATGATGACTAGTGATGCTTGGTAGCAAGCATATAATGGACGACAGTCATGCGTTAAGACTGTAATGAGCGTTGTGTTCTTTAGGGTATATTGATTAGGATCATCCTTTTCTCCCCTTGAGGAAATGTGTATTTAGAGAGGCCTCTAGGTTTTGTTAAAAAGGGTCACGACCACCTTGATCAATCTTGGACGGTTGAATTTATATTTCCAAAGGATCCTGAGTCATTTAATGACTTTGACTTTCTCCTTGCCTAAAAAAGGTCTTGTCACATGTTTCCCACATAGGGATAATGGGATACTATGAGGCGAGGCAATACCTCCCTTTGAGCGACACTCTATTGGCGCCTCTTATAAGGCAGTCTAAGGGCATCACCCTAGACAGGGCCTTTTACAATTACAACATCACATAATTTATTAATCATTATTTTGTCTACGTTTTATTCTTATATCATCACTTTTTTTCTAAGAAACCTTATTTTCTCTTCTTTAAAATCCTAGTTGTCACCTCTCTCTCTCTCTCTCTCTCTCTCTCTCTCTATCTATCTCTCTATCTCTCTCTCTCTCTCTCTCTCTCTCTCTCTCTCTCTCTCTCTCTCTCTCTCTCTCTCTCTCTCTCTCTCTCTCTCTCTCTCTCTCCTCCTTATTCCACCACCATAACCCTTCATTTCCTCAAATATTAAAAATCTTAAGTTATCTCTATAATCTCCCTTGAATCAACACATCCAATATCTCCTTAATTCGATTCACATCAACTTCTCTTTTTGTTATCGATGGTTCTTCTTTGTTGTCCATATGACAAAATCGAATTTCTTCACCGCCAT
This sequence comes from Lathyrus sativus, assembly GCA_963859935.3. NCBI lineage: Eukaryota > Viridiplantae > Streptophyta > Magnoliopsida > Fabales > Fabaceae > Lathyrus > Lathyrus sativus. The sequence continues at coordinate 514,374,487 of OZ012736.1, forward strand.
AATTAGCTACAATTTTCATTATAATAGTTGAAGTCGAGGAGGACCAATGACCTTGCACGCTCTATTTTTTATTATAATTTTTTTATATTTTCTTTCTTTCATCTCACGGTCATAGTTGTAAACTTTTATCCATGTTTTCTGTTAGTCTCTTTCTCTAAACTAGTTTTTTAATAGGATTTACAATGAAACTGGATAGATTCTAAACTTAAACCCTCAGTCACAACTATGTTCCACCTATTTTGTTGTATTTTTTAAATAATTATCACAATATTTGATTTCTCGTGGTTGTTGTTTTCTTTTTGATGGTTTTATAATTTAGATGGTCTAAAAAAATATTTTTTGGATTTATGATGGATTTACAATTTGGGTATGTTGTTTCAGATGTATTCAATGAGGGTTCTGTACAACCCGTCAAAGAACTTGGTCCTGGTTCAATCACGAAAGTAAAATAGGAAGTTATCAGTGAGGTTTTGGGACTTTTGGTTTCATTCTACATTTTAAGACAATTGCTTTTCTTATGTAATGATTATGTATATTTTGGAGAATTATGGTTATTATTTCTAATAAACTTGCTTATATGTTTCTCGTCTTTCTAGACGTAAAAGCTCAAGTCGATGATATGTGGGAACAAATGAATAAAGGAGTATCTAATAAACTTATTAGCAGTATTACAAGTAAGCCTAAATCTACCTCAAAAAGCGATCCAAATAAGAGATCTTTTGTGATACTTTGTTATTTTTTTGTTTTTGTATGGCTACTGTTATTTTAACAATTACGATCTTGATTTTAATTTCTTTCATGTCTTCTTCAAATGATTTGAGTAGTAGGTCGACAAAGGATTTTCCACTGGAATCCCTCACGCTGTTGTTGTAGAAGTTGGAATGATATGTACAATATGAAAGCAAATTATTATATGTATTATTACACATCATTAACCATTTGCGGGGGGTTTTAGCCTCCAAAAACAAAACCCTTCCAATTTAAACAGGATACCCATTTTTTAATACGTATGCTGACTCAATTTTTTCACCATTATCTTGTTGTCATGCCATGTATAGAGAAGTAAACATTTTTGACAAAATTAAACTAAAAGAACTAGGGCAAAATACCCTTTTGGTCCCTTAATTATACTCTTGGGTTCAAATTGGTCCCTTAATTATTTTTTGTGTCATATTGGTCCCTTAACTCTTTAAAACGTGTCATGTTAGTCCTTTTCTTCTAATTAGCGACGAAAAAAATTCAAAAATTGGTCGCTAATTAGACAAAAAGGACCAACGTGTCACGCTTTAAAGAGTTAAGGAACAATCTGGCACAAAAAATAATTAAGGGACCAATTTGAAGCCAAAGGTATAGTTAAAGGACCAAAAATGGTATTTTCCTAAGAACTAACTAGAGTTAATGAACTTGAGTTCTCCCTACCCAATAGGAGTCTTATCCTATATTTCCCACGTAGTGGCAATGAGAAACCATGGGGCAGGCGATACCTCCCTTTGGGAGACACTCTATAATCGCCTCCTCTAAGGCGATATAAAGACATCGCCCTTGGCGAGACCTTTTACAAATATAACATTATATAGCCCCTCAAGCACGAAGCCTTTGGTAGAAGACAAAGTGTTTTTCATTCATGGCTTATGGGAGTACCCCGGGGACCAATGCTTCCTCTCATGAGGTCCTTATATATCTTGGGGTATCATAATAACTATGTGTAATCCGGTTGAGGAGACACCAATTACCTCAGGCGAGAGTATAATTATTTAAGGAATCTAAGTATCCCATGTAGAATTATGTATAGCTTAGTCGATGAGACTAAAAGTCTCTCGTGAGAGACGTTCGGCCTACTTGGGTTAGACTTCCATTGAGCCCTCGGTCAAGACTTGTTATCAAGTCTCTCATACTAGATGTTTGTCGTACCTCTTGGGCATGATTCTTGAGTACTTGTCCCGCTGTTGTACCCCAAAATTTGACCAACATTTTCTTTCTAACTTGGCTTATGTTTCATTTCATTTAGCATTTGCATTTGCATAATATTGGTTCTAGACAGGGGATCAAGAGTTTTTGTTTTTCCATTCAAAGGAGTGATTAATGTTCAAGCTTGTCGCTACTGCGAAAATCGGCGCCGGCTTGACAGGAGAGTCGCCACCGTGCGTTATTTATCCCTCTCAATCCATGCCTCAAACAAAATTAAACCCTAACCAAAGCTAAATCTCAACGAATCAACACAAACTGAAGTTGCATCATCAAATAGAAGAAACATGCAACGAGATTGAAGTGATGTGTACCTGGCCGGAGCAAGAACTAGCGAAGAGTTCTTGAAGCTCGTTGGAGAAAAAGGTTCTCAGAATCTCTCAAACGAACCTCCAAACAACTCTCAACCAAACTCTCTTCTCAAATCTCTGGGCGAAGCAAGAACAGGATGAGGGATTCTTGAAGTTCGTTGAAATATCTTGAAGCGCGAAGTTTCTTGAAAGCTGATGAAGATCTACAAGTTTTCTGAGAAAAACTGAAGTGTTCTTGGATAACGAAGCAAGACGATTGAAGATCTTGGCGCTTTTCTGGGAATCTTGATGAAGATCCTAGGAGTCACGATGAAGATCCTACGCTGGAAAATCGTTCTTGGTGAGATGACGAAGATGAAGGTTTGAATGCGTTCTGGAATTCTTTGAAGTTTCCGGCGTGCATATGAATTTTCCGGCGAGGTACCGATGAAGGTGGAAGGGAGGAGATCGGAGACGATCGGAGTGAAGAAATGGGTTTCTGGGGATTTTTGGGTGTTTGGGGATTCCGGCGAGAAAGACGGTGGCCGGAGGTAGTTGACGGTGGCCGGATCTGGTTAGGCGCGGCGGTCACCGGATTTGCATGTAGTCCGGTGACAGTTCCCGGTGAGATGAGGCTGTGACAGGTGTTACGGAGTTGGTGTGAGTGGCGGGTTGCATGTGCGCCGCGTGTCCTCGGAGAGAGAGTGAGAGGGAACGCGTGTGGGGTCTGAGTGGGTGTAACGTGGGCTAGCCCTCTTTCCTACACGTGGCCACGAAGCTTTTAAAGCTCTGAGACTGGCTGGGAGCTTCTAGAATGCGCTGGAAGTTACTGGGAGATGCTGGACTTTTTTTTTTGGACTTCTGAATTGCAACCTGGACAAAAAACCCAGACTGGGCCTTGCATGACCTTGGGCCCAACACGAAAAATGGCCAAAAAACTGTAGAAAAAAACTGAATTAAAACTAAACCTGATTAATAACAATATTAAGCCTAATTATCTACTTTAAGACTAATCCTAAAACAGAATTAACACCTAATTAAACTAATTTCCTAATCAACTCTAAAAAATGATTAAAGCTCTAATTAATTCTATATTATCCTAATTAAACCTACAAAATATCAATTAACCTAATTAAACTCTAAAAAGTGATTAAAAGTCTAATTAATTCTATATTATCCTAATTTCTTATTAAAGTTCTACCATTATTTAATATCTATTAAAATCTATTATTAATAAAAGAAAAACTATATTATTTTCTATATTATCTAAAACAATTAAAACTATATTCTAAAAAATCTATTTTAAAAATCATATAAAATTCTAAACTATTATTAAAAGAAAAACTATATTATTCTAAAAAAAAGATAAAACTATTTAAAATCTTATTTATATTCTAAAAATCTATTTTAAAAAATCTATAAAATTCTAAAAAGAGATTTAAACTATTAAAAAATACAAAAACCCTATTTAAATTCCAGAAAAATCTATAAAGCCTATTGAAAATTCACAAAAGTCTATTAAAATCCTAAAAATGCAGATGAATACAAATGACCCCCATAAAAGAGCGCACGAGACCAGATCGAATCGAACAGAGATCCCCGGGCATCAGAATATCCTCAAAATCACTGTGCAAGCTAAAAATCACCGAGGAGCGCACAATTTCCCGAAAATAAAATCCTGGTGATCTGGACTGGATCTGCCATATCTGATAGATGATACTCAGGCTGTAAACTCTGATATCCCCTGCTTGTGCACAAATATCATGCGTCTGATTCGCGAATATGAAATTAAACCACGAGTCAGATAGGAGAACCGGTTGGTCAAATTTTAGGGTGCAACAGCTGCCCCTATTCAAGCGACTTGGACCTGAAGGGTTTGAAGAGCGCTCAGCCTTCAGACATTCAGAGGTACGAGACGGTTGAATACAAATAAAACCCGGAAATTTGCCAACCGCGAGAATATACTGTAAACTGCTTGGGGAATAAACTCCAGAGAACCGAGTCCAGTCATTACGGCACCAAACTGATCGATCATCTGATGAAGAACTCCTGATTTGAATACCCACTACTTGTGATACCCCGTATAACAAACCCTGAGGGTTGCAACAAAATACCTGATCCTCTCACGTTGCCTACTGATAGGCAGGAAGAGAAATATACTCACATCGCCCAAAGATGGACGGGAAGACACCCTGATTGAATACTCACCTCGTCTAATGATAGACGGAAAAACAACATTAATCTCCCAATTCACATCGTCTAAGGATAGACGGCATCATCCTGATCGATGAACCAATCAATATTCACATCGTCTAAGGGTAGACGGCATCATCCTGATTGATGAAACAAATCAATATTCTCATCGTCTAAGGATAGACGGGAACAAAGCCTGATCGCATACTCACATCGTCTAAAGATAGACGGGAAGAAATAATCTCCGTACTTGCATCGTCTAAGGGTAGACGGAAAGAAATTCTTAATCTCCATACACACATCGTCTAAGGGTAGACGGGATCATCCTGATTGATGTACAATCAATTCACATCGTCTGAGAGTAGACGGAAAGAAATTCTTAATCTCCATACACACATCGTCTAAGGGTAGACGGAATCATCCTGATTGATGTACAATCAATTCACATCGTCTGAGAGTAGACGGAAAGAAATTCTTAATCTCCATACACACATCGTCTAAGGGTAGACGGAAAGACACCATTGCGCAATTCAACATCATCCCTCGACTTTCAGAATCCTTCTGTCTACGGGAATTGATGGAAAGATCAATATCCTTGAAGGGGCCACATCGTCAGTATGGACTGACGGGAAGAAAACCACCTTTTAAGGAACCATGTCGTCAATAAGAATCGACAATCACGAAAACTGAACATTCTTCGAAGAGCCTCGACATCAATAAGGATTGATGGTCAGAAAAGTACCTCTTGAAACGTCATCTCATCCAATAAACAGAAAGAAAACCCCTATCCGAAATATCGTTTTGAAACCCCTCAACAACCAAAGATAGCCGGAGAAGACTCGCTGGGGAAACACCTCATCGTACATATGATCTGGCAATAAGAAACCCGCTGAACAATAACTCGAAACTTCACCTCGTCTACTGATAGACGGAAAGAAAAGCCACTTGCTGGAGAAACCCTATTTTGAACCTTATTGAAAATCAACCAAAACTTCACATTGTCTACTGATAGACGGGAAGGAAAGCATATCCTGGGGAAACCCCTTCTTGAAACCTTACTGCGACCACCCGCAACTTCACATCGTCTATGGATAGACGGAAAGAAAACCACATTCGTACTCAAGACGTCTAACGATAGACGGAGAAGTCCATTCATCGAAGGAACACATCGTCAATATGAACTGACGGGAAGAAAAGCCTGTCGATATCAGATGACTGCTTGATCAAAGCACAACTATCGTAAGATCTGATACAAATAATCCGCTGAATCGTCTGAATACTGCTGCTGGATAAATGCCCCTGAACTGATCACAGAGTAACTCACGCGCCATATGAGGCTGATAGAAAATCTGACTTATGCTTCGTATGCACATGCATATGCTTTAATCTTTCTATGGCGTAATGCTCCATTCTAGATGGAAATGCTACGCATTTTGACGATGATATGCAAGTATGATGCAAATATGATAAAGCATGCAATATGCTAGTGCAGGCTCAAGCCGCCGGAGAGAGCTAGGTACAGAACCACTTCATCAAAATAAATGCTGAAGGCGAGGCCTACTCTGCTAGGGATAAACTGGATATCACTGAATTATCCCAGCAAAATAAATGCTGGGAGAGTGAAATCAACTCCGCTGGGGATATTGGGAACTTAACCGAACACCTCGACGAAGTAATACCCTGCTGGGGAATATAACTCCGCTGTGAAATAGCATACGTGCTGAATATGATTAGACTCCTCTAGGGATAGCTTATCCATGCCAATGACAAATTGGACTTTGCTGGAGACAATGGAGGGAGTCCTCCTGCGTACTGATGAAGCTCGGATCTGGAAATTGATGCGCCAACACGGATGGGCTTCACAGTAATTGCCAACATGGATTTGAACTCTTAGGCTATCCGTGATGGGTCAGGTACAACTGACGCTGGAAAACATTCTGCCTAAATACACAGTCTTTTAATGGAAGAGTCAAAGGATAGTGACACGACTTCCCGAATTCGTCTCGCTCTCGAAAATCGACTGCATCTGCTCGAATAACTCCAAATGACCCTGTAGGTACGGAGAACAACAATCCTTTCGCTTCTGATATGCCCCAGCCTACAGGACATCTGTGGGGATAGTCCTTGAAAGGAAATCTGCAAATCTGAGCCTCGATGGTCTGATATAACATGCCTCAGCGTTCTGAACTTCTGAGAGATACTTCACCTCACCTGCTTCTCGCACAACCTTTGCGCGCTTAAGATGGTCTGCCCCTGACTACAATGACCTAGCCCCGATTATCTGATTCAGAGTAGTACCTCCTGACTACGACGTATTCACCGAACCTCAACCTGATTGCCCCAGAATAACTGACTTCGAAAAGCTGACCTGACTGGGGATCACAATAAAGCTTGCCCCTGCTCTTGGAACATTCGGGCGTTCTGCATTCTATCTTGACCATACTTTCCATTGTAGGAAGCTTTTCTGCTGTCAAGCGCTTACTCGCAAGTAAAACAAGTTGTTCTGCATAAAAGATGTATTAATGCAACACATATAACAGCTTTGACATCCAATCTGTTCACTGGGAAAAGGAAAAACAGTTTATGGCATATAATGCACAAAACATTTATCAACATCAGTACCAACATGGTAAGAGGAACCCTTTTAAGAGTCAGAATCGACGCGACCTTTACCGGAGTATGCTTTCGAAACAACCTGCTTCAATTAGGACTTTTGAAGGTTGTAATGTGGTCAGGTTCATGGTTTTGAAAGAAAGGGTAAAGGCTCAAAGTTTATTTTAACCCACCCATTCTCCTTGATGTTCTCCCATCCTACGTTCAGCTAATTTGACCTTAGCGCTCACCTCTCAGAGGTTGAAAGATAGGAATGATAGTTCGAGAAATCATGATCGTTGGGAGTGACAGCCACTCACCTTTCGTCTTTGACACTTGAGGTCACACGACTCGTATTTCCATCGAGGATTTTTCTTTTGATCCTTTTCATCTTTTTCTTTTCATATCCCTAACTTTTGCCTGGACTGACTCCTTTTGAGTTTCTTTTGATTTTTTTAAGTCCAGCGGGATGCCTTCATTTTTGCCTAAGTCATTTGTTTTGAAGTTTTCTTGACTTAGCGGGCTTTTGATTCTTTTTCATTCTTCTTTTTTCGAACAAGTCGTGTGACATTGGTTGTCTGACTCTTTGGGAAACAATGTGGCCGTCACACTCTTGATTGAACCACTGTGGTCTTTTAGGCACGACCTCTAGGGGTGTGATTGATTCTCGAACGGACACTCCTTTTGCAATTTGGATGCTCGGTCAAATTAGATAACACCTACCCTGTCCCAGGTTAAAGATCGAGGGTTTTTCATTCACAGAAAGAAACTCCTACTACAAGGCTCAAAGGGGTTGACAAGGGATTATCTTCCTTATGTCTCCGGTGTTTAGGGATTTGAAACAATGCCTGTACATCATCAACAGGTTTTATTTCAAAAGCATACAATATGGGTAGTTGCATGTCGGTCATTTTCGTCATCCTCCCCAAATTCTTCTTAACCAAGTGTTGGACATTTGTAAAAACAGTTAGTGAACATGAATGGATTTAATCAAAACATGCATATTTATTTCATTATCATCAATTGAATGAAAACAACAAGTTTTACAAACAAGATTACAAATTCAAACAGGAAAGCAACTACAAATGACAAGCTAAACAAAAAAATGCTAGCTTCCGAGAACCGGGCTTTCACATCTGCCCTGCTGCTGAACCAGCTATCTTTACCAGAGACACTTCGGTGCTGCCTTGATCTGCTTTCAACGACTTAACCAAATTATAGAGCCCCTCCTCCTTTATTCAGATGATTCTAGGACCTCCCGACCCGAAGTTGATTGCTGCACTATCAAGCAGATCCTGCACTTTGTGCTTAAAAGCATGACAACCTTCTATATCGTGACCCGGGGCTCCGGAATGAAACTCGCAGTGTCTGTTTGCATCGTAGCCGAACGGGGGAGCTCCCGTTATTGGTGCCAGAGTTCTTTTCTCTACCAGATTCAATCCCAACAATGTCTGCAACAAATCGGCATATGTTGAGGGAGGCTTCTCAAACACTCTTCTCGGTTTACTACCCTGGAATCTTCGTTGAACCTGCTGTGCCCCCTACTGAGGCTGCTGCTGCTGGTATCGGGTTGACCCTTGAACACCCTTCGTAGCAAATGCAACATCGGTTTCTTGATTTTCACTGTACTGATTAACGCCCTCCTTATGCTTAGCCATTTTCTTTCTTAGATCTGCCCCAGGAATAGGCAACAGTTGTGGGCCTGGAGATTCTGACACCATGGAGTCCAGGATACGCTTCTGACCCACTGCAGCTTTAGAAACATCTGTCATCTTAGCATCGACTGAGACAGGAGCAATATGCACAGCTACGCCGCCCGGCGTGAATTCAATATCGTGCGAGTCAATCAGGTCTTGAACATTGTGCTTAAAAGCATGACAACCCTCGATGTCGTGTCCGAATGCCCCGGAATGAAATTCACATTGCTTATTGGCATCGTACCCATGAGGAAACACTCTCGTTGGTGGTGTCAACGTTCTCTTCTCAACCAGATTAAACCTCAATAAGGTCTGCAAGAGCTCAGCATAGGTCATAGGTGGTGCCTCAAACATTCTCTTTGGTTTCCCTTCCTGGACCCTCCGTTGAGCCAGATGCATCTTCTGTTGCTGCTGCTCAGGTTCCACATGCACAGGTGGCGCGAGCTTCTTCATTGCGGCTTCAAATAGTTGATCGTCCTCTTTTCTAAGCACATTCTTGACTACCTCCATGATCAAGCTCATTTGGGTCTTCAGCTGACTGTTCTCCTCTTTGAGAATCTTCTGCTCCAGACGCATCTCTTGCATGTCTCTCATCATCTGCCCCAGCTGGCTTTGGACTTCAACCAATTCAAACTGATTCTGTTCCATATCTCTGAAGGAGTTCCTGCAACAAACTGGATGATGAGGAAATAAGGCCCACGGTTCTGATATACCTGCTAAATGATAATGCAGCGTAGCAAACAAACACATATTCATAACGAGACCAAGAAAAACTCAAGCTGTAAGCATACAGACAAACATCTCCCACATATGTACAACCAACAAAATCAGCAGGTAAGCACAAATGAGTATGAATATAATGACCCCAGCCAACAATCCTGGTGGTGGTCGGCAGACACTAGTGCACAAAAAGCTAAACGGATTAAGCAGAGAAAACAGATGCGACATCCGGCGCAAAAACCTCTAGAAGCTTCTCCCACACAACTGAACTCTCTGATTGCCAATCTTCAGAGCACACACTTCCTGCGGAGTCTTCCATGACATTAACTGACGAACCCACACAACTGGAGGATGGAAAATCATTAATCTGAACAAAACCCTGCGGAGTGATGCAAATACGGCTAGAGTCTAACAGATCTTGAACCTGACTTCTAAGCACCTTACAATCATTTGTTGAATGCCCCTGTGCCCCAACATGGTACTCACAACGGGCGCTGGCATCAAAACCTGGAGGATACGGTGGAATCACCGGCTTAGTCTCTTTCGGCACTATCAATCCACTTCTGACCAGATCTGGCAACAATTGACTGTACGACACCAGTAGCTGAGTAAACTGCCTTTCAGGTTTCCTTGGTCTTCGTGGAGCATGCTGACGCGATCGGCGATAGGATGATCGTTGACTTGAAGTGTCTGAAAACTGATCCTGAGATGCTAGAGATTCTGAGACGACGTCAGTTCCTACTTCCCCCTCTTCTTGAGAACTGACAACTGACTCAATCTTATTAACTGGGACGTAAGGAACACCTCGAAACTTTCCATTCTTGAGTCCTCTCTCAACAATCTCTCCCAGTCTCATCAGGCCCACAAAGTTTGTGCAACTGAACAATTTGTCAAAATAATGGCCTTTCAGAGTACCCAAGAAGATGTCAACCAGTTCTCTTTCCGGAAGCGGTGGTCGAACACTAGCAGCCAATTCCTTCCATCTTCGCAAATACGCTCTGAATGATTCATTCTCCGCTGGAGACAATTCTTGCAGATCTACGAGACTAGGAGTCAAATCCAGGTTGTAATCGTACTGCTTCATGAAAGCTCTGGCTAAATCCACCCACGATCGAATCTGATTACTCTCTAATTGCACATACCATCTCAGGGATGCCCCAGTCAGGCTATACTGGAAGCAATGGATCATCAATTTGTCATTTCGCACAAACGAAGTCATCCTTCGACAGAACATCATCAAATGCAGCTTTGGACAGCTATCTCCCGTGTATTTTTCAAATTCCGGCACTTTGAACTTGTACGGCAACACCAGGTCAGGAACCAAACACATGGCTACAGCATCCAGGTTAACAACATCTTTCGCTTCCAAGGCTTTCATTTGCTCTTCCAACACTCGGAGTCTTCTACCATCGTCAAGAGCTCTTGGATCTACTAACCCGGTCACTGGAATATCTCTTCGGTAATTCATCGCAGGGAAAGCGACACTTTGATTGTTAACAGGAGGATAACGTTCATTTCGGGCAACGAACTGCTCATGTCGATCTCGGTTCTCAACAGTTGGCTGTACAACTTGGTCTGCAGTAAGATTGTTCGCTTGCGGGAAGCCTTCCATAGAATCATACTGATGGTTGGACGCCATAGTAAACCTTGTCAAAGTGTTAGGAGCCTGGAAATTGCCTTCAGCCATAGCTGCCAATTACCTGTAACGGACTACACTGCTCGATTCTGCTTAACTCTGCTTTAGCCCCTTGGTCGTCTTCAACACTCCACTCTTGCCTCAAACAATTCCCCGAGAATCACTGTCTGGTGAAAACAAAGGCTGGATAAGTGCTCTGACCTGCTAGAGAAATGCTATGCAGTATGATTTATGCAAACAGAAATACAAAAATGCTAACGTGCATGTGTGCATTGGAGATATTTTCCCTCCAATTCCAGTGTCAGTGGTAGCAAGACGAGATAAGCCATAAAGACAATATTTAGAAAAACCCTCATATATTCATTAGAATAACAATCTTGTCAAGAGGTTACATAACTATGCTCCATACAGCTGATATGATAAGGAGGATCCCAGCCAACATGCCTGGTGGTGATCTCAACATACAGAATACAAGAGAAAAATCAAGTACGGGTACGGTTGCGGAAGTCCTCGACCATCTTCTTTGTCTCTGCGTGATCTGGTTGATAAATCAAACCTTCTATCAGCCGATCCCTCTTCCTGACCGTCCCCTGGATGTCTCTGACAAAGTCTTCCCAAGCCTTATCATTGGCACCGTCCCCAGGTTTGGGTCTCTTGGCATCTGCTCTATGCTGGAAATCTTCCAAATTCTTCATGGCATCTGTCAGCTTGCGCTCGGCCTCGTATCGGCGACAGGCTTCTTCTTCAAGCTCCTCAGTCTTCACTTTGACCTGTTCTTCTAACTGAGCTACCTGTGTCTTCGGCTCTTCTTCTCGCTCCTTGCGCTTGGTCATAGTGAGATCCCAGTGTTCTCTGAACTTGGCTAGCTTTGTGTAGGCCCTTTCCAGCTCTTGCTTCTTGGTGGCCAACACACTACTAACTGAGTCTACATCTAACTCTAGACGCTTCTTGGTTTCAGTCAATTCCAATAGCGTAGTCTTCAGATGTTTCAGAGTTTCAGCCTGTTGCTTAGAAACATATCCTGTTTCAATCTTTTCATGCCGAAGCCGGGCATTCTCCTGCTCTAAAGCCTCTTTAGCCCTTGCTAGCTCTTCTTTCTCCGCCATCAGCTGCTTGTAGACCTGCATGTCCACAGTGGTAGGCTCCTCTACCGGAGAAGGATGCAATGGCTGAACCGCTGGATACGGCATAAGGAACTTCACAGCTCGCTCACGAATCCACTCCACATATGGGCTAGGAACTCGAGTATCCCCTCTGCTACCTGAAAGCTTCCCTCTCTTGTGCAAGTTTTTCCAGGCTTTCTCAAGTTTGGTCAGCATTTCTTTCCCTATTGCCCCGGTGAGATACAGAGATTCCTGTATCTCCTCGGGCTTTGGCGCTCCTTGAGGTATGTACCCAAATTGCTTGATCAATAAGGAAGGGTTATAGTTGACACAACCTTTCCTTCCTATTAACGGAACATTCGGGAATCCTTCGCCTTTGAGTATGACTTCAGCTCCAAATACCTCTTTATTGACCCATACCACGTTCTCAGCAGTCAATCCCATTAAGCGCTCGGGCCATCCTAGAGAATTGATAGATGTGACAAAAGGGCCTGACTTAGGCATATGACTGGTGAACCACCTGCATAGGAGAGGTACACAGCAAGACACATTCCTTCCTCGTCGCTTTTCATTCTGGTAGTGCGTTGAATGATGGATATCTCCTAGCAAAGTAGGAACTGGGTTCTTCGCCGCCAAAATATAGAAGGCATCAGAATCAACAAAATCAGGAATGTTCGGGAACAACACGATGCCATAAACACATACAGCAAGGATGACGTCAAAAACACCCCAGCTACCCTTCTGGGCATACTCTCGAGCCTTCTCCACTAAGACATCCAACGGAAATCCCCATAAGTCTCCTCTTCTGATCATCTTCCCGGACAGCTCAAACTCCTTCAAGCACAGGATGGCAGAAAGCTCAGCCAGCTTAGGCTCAGCGTCCGTACGATAGAAAGGCATCTGCTCACGGATCGGTATATCCAGAAGTGCAGAGTACTCCTCCAGGGTAGGAGCCAAAATGAAGTCGGGAAATACAAAACACCTGAGCTCTGCGTCGTAGAACTGTAACAGAGTGTAGATGCCGCTGGTCTCGTAGGCAGATGGCTGATAAACGTAGGTCAGAATCCTCCCATATCTCTTTCTGAAGTCACCCATTCCCCTCTTCTTAGCAATAGCAATCAACTCTAACAATAGACTGATATCCGGCGACGGAAACTTATAGGGCAATACTCTCTTCAGGTTTTCCATGTCTTGCTAGGAACAAACACCAGAACTGGAAGGGAAAATATGTACCTGCAATACACACACGTTAGTTGAATGCAGATGGTAATGATGCAATATGATAAATAATGCAATCTGTGAACACAGGGGCTATGCTGTAGCCTGAAGAGGAATATCTCTGTGATCAAGAACAGAAAACCAACACGGTCACCAGAATCTCATGCCACTAACTACCATCTGATACTCAAAATATCAATCCCCTGGTAAGAAAACCATCTGAACCTCTGTATCTGACGAGAATACCATCTGATAATAGCCTCAACCTCAGATAAGAAACCCATCTGACCCAGACAACACACCTGGAGATGAATCAAGAACACCATCTGACAAAGGTACTGAATCATGGTTTCTGAAGGCCAGTTTTCCTGCAATAACCCAGTCCCTCTCACAGGTAGGATAGACCTAATCCACGGACAAAGGTACGACATCCTATGCGGTCATCAGCGTCACAGACTTTCATGAATGACGATACGATTCCCAGAAGGAGTGGCATCATCAAGTCATGAAGAGGCCTCACTTAGCTGACTTCCAAATGATCGGTCCCCAGAGTCGACAACCCTCACGTCTGGACTCCCCTCAGATCCTCAGGACCGGAAAGGAGCACCTCTGCAAGAATCTCGTCTGAGCGCAGATTTTCGTAGGGAACTGTGCCTGCTCAGCAGACAGGTTCGTCTACTACTTCTCCGCAACTATATCTAGGTGTGTACTCAAGCCCAGGTCCGGCTTTTCACTCACAGTAACCTCCCTTTGCCCACAGCAATAATCATAATAATATAATGCTGGAAAATAAATGCGGAAAGGTAAAGGCACAAAAAAGTAAAGTGCAGAAAAGTAAAACACAATATGCACAACACCCAACAAATAAACACCCAAGCGCTAGGATTGACTCGCGTAGGGGATGGGAAACGGTCCCAGCATAAGAGATGGGAAAAGTCCCTAGATGCTATAGGTCCCCAGCAGAGTCGCCAGCTGTCGCTACTGCGAAAATCGGCGCCGGCTTGACAGGAGAGTCGCCACCGTGCGTTATTTATCCCTCTCAATCCATGCCTCAAACAAAATTAAACCCTAACCAAAGCTAAATCTCAACGAATCAACACAAACTGAAGTTGCATCATCAAATAGAAGAAACATGCAACGAGATTGAAGTGATGTGTACCTGGCCGGAGCAAGAACTAGCGAAGAGTTCTTGAAGCTCGTTGGAGAAAAAGGTTCTCAGAATCTCTCAAACGAACCTCCAAACAACTCTCAACCAAACTCTCTTCTCAAATCTCTGGGCGAAGCAAGAACAGGATGAGGGATTCTTGAAGTTCGTTGAAATATCTTGAAGCGCGAAGTTTCTTGAAAGCTGATGAAGATCTACAAGTTTTCTGAGAAAAACTGAAGTGTTCTTGGATAACGAAGCAAGACGATTGAAGATCTTGGCGCTTTTCTGGGAATCTTGATGAAGATCCTAGGAGTCACGATGAAGATCCTACGCTGGAAAATCGTTCTTGGTGAGATGACGAAGATGAAGGTTTGAATGCGTTCTGGAATTCTTTGAAGTTTCCGGCGTGCATATGAATTTTCCGGCGAGGTACCGATGAAGGTGGAAGGGAGGAGATCGGAGACGATCGGAGTGAAGAAATGGGTTTCTGGGGATTTTTGGGTGTTTGGGGATTCCGGCGAGAAAGACGGTGGCCGGAGGTAGTTGACGGTGGCCGGATCTGGTTAGGCGCGGCGGTCACCGGATTTGCATGTAGTCCGGTGACAGTTCCCGGTGAGATGAGGCTGTGACAGGTGTTACGGAGTTGGTGTGAGTGGCGGGTTGCATGTGCGCCGCGTGTCCTCGGAGAGAGAGTGAGAGGGAACGCGTGTGGGGTCTGAGTGGGTGTAACGTGGGCTAGCCCTCTTTCCTACACGTGGCCACGAAGCTTTTAAAGCTCTGAGACTGGCTGGGAGCTTCTAGAATGCGCTGGAAGTTACTGGGAGATGCTGGACTTTTTTTTTTTGGACTTCTGAATTGCAACCTGGACAAAAAACCCAGACTGGGCCTTGCATGACCTTGGGCCCAACACGAAAAATGGCCAAAAAACTGTAGAAAAAAACTGAATTAAAACTAAACCTGATTAATAACAATATTAAGCCTAATTATCTACTTTAAGACTAATCCTAAAACAGAATTAACACCTAATTAAACTAATTTCCTAATCAACTCTAAAAAATGATTAAAGCTCTAATTAATTCTATATTATCCTAATTAAACCTACAAAATATCAATTAACCTAATTAAACTCTAAAAAGTGATTAAAAGTCTAATTAATTCTATATTATCCTAATTTCTTATTAAAGTTCTACCATTATTTAATATCTATTAAAATCTATTATTAATAAAAGAAAAACTATATTATTTTCTATATTATCTAAAACAATTAAAACTATATTCTAAAAAATCTATTTTAAAAATCATATAAAATTCTAAACTATTATTAAAAGAAAAACTATATTATTCTAAAAAAAAGATAAAACTATTTAAAATCTTATTTATATTCTAAAAATCTATTTTAAAAAATCTATAAAATTCTAAAAAGAGATTTAAACTATTAAAAAATACAAAAACCCTATTTAAATTCCAGAAAAATCTATAAAGCCTATTGAAAATTCACAAAAGTCTATTAAAATCCTAAAAATGCAGATGAATACAAATGACCCCCATAAAAGAGCGCACGAGACCAGATCGAATCGAACAGAGATCCCCGGGCATCAGAATATCCTCAAAATCACTGTGCAAGCTAAAAATCACCGAGGAGCGCACAATTTCCCGAAAATAAAATCCTGGTGATCTGGACTGGATCTGCCATATCTGATAGATGATACTCAGGCTGTAAACTCTGATATCCCCTGCTTGTGCACAAATATCATGCGTCTGATTCGCGAATATGAAATTAAACCACGAGTCAGATAGGAGAACCGGTTGGTCAAATTTTAGGGTGCAACAAAGCTCAATCAAGGGTATCATATGTAAGTTATCAAGAGTTTATCATCATCAGAGTTGGGTCTCAAAGCTCCTTGAGGGGGAAAAGTTTGTGTTAGAGTGTCACCTCCTATCTTGAGGGTCATCAGAGGGTCATGAGGTTACTTATTTGGGTGAAGCATGGTTCAAGGGTTTAATAGACATCTTTAGGGTTTTCTATGGAGTTTATTTGATCACTCAAGTCATGTGCAAGAGCCTCAGTCAATGGATATGGTGTTAGGGTTTCATTTGGTCAACCAAAGTCAACTGTGAACTTGTGAGGACTCAAGACTTGTTCCTTGACCATTGAAGACATGAGAAGCCATTTTGAAACATCTAGGATGTCATGTTGAAATCAAATCAAGGATATTCAAGAGTTCAAGGAGTTACTAAATTAGGTTTTCAGTTGATTCCAGTGTAAAATTCCCTTCTTTGGTGCTTAACTTCAAGGACAATTTTCATTATGATGCAAGTTCAATCTCATTTTCCAACAAACATGGGACTTGTTCATCATATTTCAAGCTTTATTTTAAGTACAATAACTCATACATTTATTTTGTACATCTCAAGTTATGGTCTTCACAAGGCAAGGGTATTTTTGGAAATATCATTATAAGTCATCCACTTCAATGACCCTTTTCATGAACTTCAAGGCTCCAAATCCAATTTTGTACCACATGAAAGTTGTGCCATATTGCCTTAGCTTCACAATGGACTCAATTTCCATGGCATTTGATGAATTGGTTGATCATTTAGGCCATGATGAACTTGGAAATTTGGTTTTTTGACATGTTAGGAGTTACTTTCATTACAAGTCATCTAATGTTCTTGTTTTTGAAACTTTGAAGACTTAACATCATCAAATATTGGTCATGATATATTTTACCTCATTTGGACAAACATCAATACATATTACATGCCACTTTTTCACAATTCCATACCTTTAAAAGTCATGATATAAAACCTTACACAAACTCATTCTAAATGACTCAAACTAACATGATTCATTCCTACACCCCAATGGTTCATTTTGCTGACCCCAAAAGGAGAGTGTGAAGCCATAACCCGTGTGTGCATGAAGTGAACATTTTTTGGTCAAAACTTGAATTCACACAATACAGCCAACATGGGCCTGCATGGAGTGTGAAAACCCATCATATTTAAGTTTAAAACTTGCCCTAATTGATCAGAAGAGGCTTGCTGTGTGAAAAAGAGAGGATTCACTTCAAAATTCATCAAAGTTTCTTCTCTTTGAATCAGCCATTTCCTGGAGATTTGCTTCAAGATTTTGCTCCAATCATCATCACTAAAGATCAAGGAAGGGTTTGGAAGCTTGAAACAGAAGTTTGCTTAAGGTTTTAAGGGTCAACGAAACCACTCTGTTTGGTAACTTTCTCAACTTGGAACTCTCATTCTAGGCACATTTTTAGGGTAATTTTTGATGCATCTGAAGCCCTACACCTTGTAGGCCATGTTTGAATTATTTGTATGCCTGTTCATGATGATTTTAGTTTATGCATTCAAAAATCATGGCATGTTTTCTCTTTGATTCATGAACCTTTTGGAAAAATGAATAGTGGATTCATGTTCCACGTGAGTAAAGCTTTCGAATGGTACCAGAATTTGGGATTTTTATTGAGATTTCATGTTTGAGCTCTGGCGAGCTGGCCGGAGAAGACGACCAGAGCCCTAGCTTCAGCGTCTGGTTCATTTTCTAGTGAGAGCTGAGTTGGCTAGGTTGGACCATTTGACTTGTGATGTGTCATGCGCATATTGGGTTGATCGTGCCAACGTGTTGGTTTGATTTCCAGTTGGATTAATGAAACACTGCGTTTCATTTTTGCAGCTATGTTCATTTGCTTTGGTCCTAGTCCATTTCTTTTTACACCCCCTTGTTGGGAGGCCCAGATGCGCTGCAAAGGGTTTTGGTTCATTCCTGATTGCTGTTCATACCCCCTTCATGCTTGTTATTTTTATTGTATTTCTTTTTGTTTACTATTTCATTTAATTATTTTAAAATAGTTCCCTATTTCACAAAAATCCCCAAAAATCATTTTCTGACATTTCAATGTGTTGACTTAATTTTTAAGATTTTTATTTTATTTTCCATTTAATTTTATTATTTTTAATTGATTTTAAGATTAAATGTGTTTCATAGTTCATACCTAGTTTTGAATTGATCATTTGAACCTCAATTGAATAACCCCTATGACCAATACTTCTCCCTCATTTAGGTGATGGATTGAGGCATTTCTGAGGGTTGATTTGAGTTGTCAATGATCATTTTTCAATAGTTTTCTTTTGACTTTTTATTGACCCTCAACACACAGTCGATAAAGTGGAACACCTTTCCTTCTTGGACTATTTGGTGGTGCTTTGAGTTGAATTTGATCACGAGGTTTTGCATTCTGTTTGGAACTTGATTCATCTTGACTTGAATATTTTATTTGAGATTTATTGAGGTCTCCTTATGTTTTTAATGGATATTGCAAATTCAAGTCATTTCAAGGTTGTTTACACATGCTAGTCTTGACCTAACCTTTGGGATATGATCATGAGTGACCCCTTGAGCACCTCTTAAGCCTTTTTTATCTCATGGTAACATGCTTGAGGTTCTGCCTTGCTTGTTAAGGGTCAATGGTATGTGTAACTTGTGTTACAAGTTATCTTTGAATCATGTCTTTAACTTGTTTAAGTCATCTCTTGTGTTTGAACTTTGGTTCTTCATTTGAACATGATCATTCTTGTGCATGCCTTTTGTTTTGACTTTGAATTTGGATCATTTAATTTATGATTCACTTCTGACCTGGTTGGTTTGACACTTGTTCATGATGATTTGGTGTTGATGTTTATACTTTGAGTTTGTCATGAACATTGGTGATCCTTTTGCACGGTTTTGTTGCATTTGTTTTACTTGATCTCTTGCAAGTGTTTGGTTGAGTTGAACATGTCTTGGTGGCTCCCCACACTCTTTCCTCCATCATTTATTGGTTTGTGCCTTGTGTAGAACTTATTCCTCTCTTGATGATTGAGGGTAATTGGTTGTAGGAGCTTGCTTCTCCCATTTCATCTCATTTTTTGTTGGCTTGTTTAAGTTGACTTGTGCTTGTGTTTGAGTCTCTTTTGGTTTTGAGTCTTGTTTCATCATTTCATACTTGCATTTGTGTTTACATTCCATGTTTGCATTCTATCTTGCATAGACTTGTTTAAGTCTCTCACCTCTTTTCATCTGTGATTGAATTGCTATGTGTTTACTTGTGCTCTTTTGCCATGACCCCTTAGGGTTCCTAGTCCCTCTGTTTAAGATGGGAGTAGGAGAGACATTAGGCTTTCAATCCTTTTGCATGATAACATTAGGTAGTTCCCTTTTTAATCCCAACTTTAGGAGCACATTGCATGATAACATTAGGGTTGATCAGTTCCCCTCAAAGTCATGTGTCTTCTCATCTCATCTCATAACTTCTTAAAACACTTAATAAAGATTAACAATTGTTGTACGCTACGAGCCTTAAGTACATGAGCAATGATGAGTGGGGGCCCCCTCTCACATTGTCTAGAGTGTTTAGCGTATGCCCTTTGGGCGATATGCGACGCATTCTCTCTCAAGTCATAGTCTTTAGTGCAACATGAGTTTCAAATCTAACTCAATTCACTTCTTCTCTAAAAAACACAAAACAAAATCAAACCTTTTTAACCTTCGGGATTGTTTGCAAATTCATTTTCAGAAAGAGTGTGTTAAGTCTTTATTCTACCGCAAATAGGCATTGTCCCTAACTGCTAGAACGGAGATTTAACGCTACTCGTTAAAACATTTGAACCAACCAGTGGTCATGTCAGTCCGAACTACGTTTGCTCTGATTTCTCATACTAGATGAGGATACATAGGCACAAGACGATGATGTATTGGCGAGCAACCTTCCCCCCTTCACCCGTAGTTTCCCGAACTACGTTGACTCTGACTTTCCCATTGCACGAGAGAATACGTAGGCATAGGGCGACAATGTCCTATCGAGTTTGTTATTTCCGTTCACCCTCGTGTACCAGCCTTTAGATAGTTTTCACTCATAAATTAGACAACAAGCGTGGATCCCATTGAGTACAATGGACGTGAGGGGTTCTCATACCTTCCCCTTTCGTAATCGAATCCCGAACCCAAGATTTGGTTGCGACGACCTTGTCTTTCCCTTTTCGTTAGTTTTTCTTCGATCGTTTCTTTTCCCTCTTTTTGGGATAAATAACGATCGGTGGCGACTCTTCTATCTAGTTTGCCGGCCATTTTTCGCATTATACGACACCCGCCCGAAAAGATACTAAGTCCCCCAAGAGAGAACATAATTATCCCGGGGAATCTAAATCCCTCATGCAAAATTATATATAGCCTAACTGATGAGACTAAAAGTCTCTCAGGCGAGGTGTTTGACCTAATTGGACAAGACTTCCATCAAGTTCTCAGGAAAGACTTTTTTTATTAATTTTCTCAAACTAGAGGTCTATCACGCCTCTTAGGCGTGATTCTTGAGTACTTGTACTACCCAAGAAGATACTAAGTCCCCTAGGTGAGAACATAACTATCATGGAGAATCTAAGTACCTTTGGTAGAGTTGTGTATAGCACCACTCATGAGAATAAAAGTATCTCAGGCGAGAAGTTCGACCTACTTGGGCGGGACTTCCATCAAGCTCCCAGGCAAGACTCGTTATCAATTCTCTCAGTCTGGATGTTTGTAACGCCTCTTGGGAATGATTTTTAAGTAGTTGTCCCACCTGAGAGGACATTAAGTTCCCCAGAAAAGAACATAATTATCCTGGGGAGTCTAAGTCCCTCAGGTAAAAGTGCATAGATCCCTGCTGATGAAACTAAAAGTTACTCAGGTGAGGTATTCAACCTACTTGTCTGGGACTTCCATCGAGCCCTTGGGAAAGATTTATTATCAAGTCTCTAAGACTAGATGTCTGTCACACATATTGGGTGTGATTCTTGAGTGCTTGTCCCGCCCGAGAGGAACATTAAGTCCCCCAGAAGAGAACATCATTATCATGGGGAATTTAAGTCCCTTAAGGAGAATTGTATATATCCCTACTGATGAAATTAAAAGTGTTTCAGGATAGGCGTTTAACCTACTTGATTGGGACTCCCGTCGAGCCCTCAGGAAAAACTTGTTATTAATGTTCTCACACTAGATATTTTATGTACCTCTTGGGCGTGATTCTTGAGTGTTTGTCCCCATCCCTCTGAAAAAGACATTAAGTCCCCCTGGAGAGAAGCCAAATATCCCATTCGTATTTCCCTATAGGCGACAAGGATCTCCGCTATAAAGTCCAACAAGGAAATGTTTCCCTAATGGTGGCAAGAAGATTTACTATGAAGTCCAACAATGAGATGTTTCCAAGAGGACGCTAAGGAGATCCGCTATGAAGTTCAACAAGGAGAAGTTGCCCTAATGGGCAGCAAGGCATTCACTATGAAGTCCAGCAAAGAGATGTTTCCTTTAGGGGCATCAAGGAGATTTTATATGAAGTCCAACAAGAAGATATTTCCCTGAAGGGAGGAAAAGAGCTTCTATATTAAGTCCTTCGGGAATAATTGTATGTAGCTCAACTGGTGAGACTAAAAGTCTCTCAGGAAAGGCATTCAACCTACTTTATTGGAACTTCTATTGCACCCTCAGGAAAAACTTATTATCAAGTATCTCACAATGGATGTTTTTCATGGCTCTTTGGTGTGATTCTTGAGTGTTTGTCCCACCTAAAAAAGACATTAAGTCCCCCTAGAGAGAAGCCAGATAAGCCCATTCGTATTGCATTATGAACGATAAGGATTTCCACTCTGAAGTTTAACAAGGAAATGTTTCCCAGAGGGGTGGCAAGGAGATTTTCTATGAAGTCCAACAAGGAGAAGTAGCCCTGAGGGGAGGCAATATATTCGCTATGAAGTCCAACAAGGAGAAGTTTCCCTAAAGGGCAGAAAAGAGATTTGATATGAAGTCTAACAAGGAGATGTTTCCCTGAGGGGAGGAAAGGAGCTTCGCTATTAAGTACAACAAGAATATGTTACCCTGAGGAGCGGCAAAGAGCTTTGCTATGAATTCCAGCAAGAAGATATTTCCATTTGGGGTGGTAAGGAGCTTCGCTATGAAGTCCAACAAGGAGATGTTGCACTGAGAGGCGACAAGGAGTTTCTCTATGAAGTCTAATATACAACATTTTTTGGAAGGGACAACCCAAGAACATACCAAACATCCTTGATCAGAATAGTTTTACCATTCTTCATCTTGACTTTGACATTTCCCATACCTTCAGTGTTGATTTATTTATCACCAACACATTTGATCT
Organism: Lathyrus sativus; assembly: GCA_963859935.3. Classification (NCBI taxonomy): domain Eukaryota; kingdom Viridiplantae; phylum Streptophyta; class Magnoliopsida; order Fabales; family Fabaceae; genus Lathyrus; species Lathyrus sativus. Next base: position 514,397,225 of record OZ012736.1, read on the forward strand.
TTGTCCTCTTTCTAGAGTCAAAATAAACTAGCCATTGTTTGTTTCCAATTAGGTGATTTGAGAAACCAGTGTCCATATACCACTAGTTTACCAAATATGCATCATCAGATTTAGAAGCCATCAATAGCACATGTTCATCATCAGAATCTCCTCTGACTATGTTTTCTTCTTCTAATTTCCTTTTCTTGTTTGACCAATAGTCAACAACAAAGTGGCCAAACTTCTTATAAAGTAGCATTGAACCTTCTTCTTGTCAAACTTTTCATTTCCCTTATGATATTTCTTCTCATTAAAATTTGAGTCTTATAACTTTTGAAAACCCCCCACCATGTCTCTTCTTGGCTTCTGGCCAACACTGCTTTTGACTTTTCTTTCTAGAATAAGCCTGCTCAACCTCTCTTCTAGAGGTTCTCTCAGTCAGACACAACTCTTGTACCTCTAAACTGCTCTGTAGCTCTTCAATTCGCATGGTGCTGAGGTCTTTAGAATGTTCAATTGCTACAACAATGTAATCAAGTTAAGGAGTAAGAGATCTCAGTACCTTTTCAATGATTACTTGTTCTGACAAAAATTTTCCACAAGATTTCATCTCATTGGTGATCAAAATCACTATAGATTTGTAATAAGGTATCTTCTCATTATCCTTCATGTTGAGATTCTCATACTATTTGCATAGAGACTGAAGTTTCACTTTCTTCACTGACGCATCACCGCCATAGAACCGTACTAGTATGTCCTACGCAACCTTGTCGTTGTCGAATCAGCGATCTTCTCAAACATGTTCGCATTCATACACTGATGGATGTAGAATAATGCCTTCTGATCCTTCTTCCTCATATTACGTTGATAATTCCTCTGTGTATCTATTGCATTTTTCGAAAGTACAACCGGAACGTAATCGTCATTGACGATATTAAGAACATTTTGAGCGCCAAACAAAAAACACATATGAATCATCCACTGATTCTAGTTCTTTCGATCGAACACTGGAAGATTAATACTCAAATTACCGTTTCCTTTCCTCTTCAACCTTGTGCAATTTACTCAGATCTCACCAAACACTAGTGTTTCCCAATCCCGCATAATCAAGAAATATGGTTTTGTTTCGATTCCGATAAAAAAATTCAACACGAATTTAAGAAACAAAATCAATCACACAACGCCTTACCGTTCACTCGTGTTTCCCTATGGATATGAATCAGAGCTATATATATCAATTGTTGATGCACGAGGTTGAAGATGAAGATTAAGATGGAAGAAGAGAGAAAATGGATCTAACTATCTTTTGGAGAAAGAAACTTGATTGATTGCATTATGAAATTTTGTTACACGTTTTGTTTATATACACAAACAATAATGCCATGTAGGCAAAAATGCTAACCTACACTATCTAGGCTAAACTTAATAGAACTAATGCTACTACTGAATATGAATTACTTCTAACATCAATCAAAGAACTTGTTCCTAGTGCAGTCACGAAAGCAAATCAAAAAGTTACTAGTTAGGTTTCAGTACTTTTGGATTCATTCTGCATTTTAAGACAACTATTTTTCTTCTGTAATGATTATGTATATTTTGGAGACTTATGGTTATTGTTGGTAATAAACTTGCTCATATGTTTCTTGTCTTGCTAGACGTAAAATCTCAACTCGATGATATGTGGGAATAAATAAATAAAGGAGTGTCTAATAAAATTATTAACAGTTTTACAAGTAAGTCTAAATCTACCTCAAAAAACAATCCAAAGAAGAGATTGCCTGTAATACTTTATTGTTGTTTTGTTTTTTTTCTTGTATAGCTACTCTTATTTTAACAATTATTAGCTTGATATTATTTTCTTTCATGTTTTCTTCAGATGATTTGAGTGGTAAGTTGACAAAAGATTTTTCACTGGAATCCCTCGTGTTGTTCTTGTAGAAGTTGGAATGATATGTACTATATGAAAACAAATTGTTATATTTTTTACACATTATTAACCATTTTTGAAGGTTTTTAACCTGCGAAAACGAAACCCTTCCAATTTAAACAGGATACCTATTTTTTTAATACATATGTTGACTCAGTTTTTTCACCATTTTCTTGTTGTCATACCACATATGTAGAAGTTAACGTTTTTTTATTGCTGAAAAAATTTAACAAAAAGAACCAAATAGGTTAACAAAACAGTTTTTAAGAGACTAATATGTAACATTTATTAGATAAGGAGACTAAAGTAAAATCTAACATTAAGTTAAAAGACTTCATCACTAATTAACTAATATGTAGTTTTCATTGTCAAATGAGTGAAATATAGTTTGACTATGAAAATAAAAACGTGAATTTGGATTACTATAGAAATCTTAAAGGCCCCGTTGGTGGAGCATGTGTTAGAAGACGATCTTGTTTGGCAAGAGGAGCAAAATGGAGTGTATAGTGTCAAGTTTGGGTATAGACTATGGAGGAATGTCCAAGTGAATAATTGTAATAGAAGGATGGATGGGAATTGGGAAAACCTCTGGAATATTATCGTCCCTCCTAGAGCTAAACACTTATTATGGAGGATTTGTAGGGGTTGGGTTGCCTACCATCTCGTTTTAGGCTCCATCATCATTTTGTCCAATGTCCTTCTATCTGCCAGCTTTGCGAGATTGAAGATAAGGATGATTGACATGTGATTTTTGGTTGCACTACTATAATCCAGTGTTAGCAGGCAACAAGTTTGTCATCTATAATTGATTCCCCAATTCATACTTTTACTGATGCTAAGTCCTTTATTCTTAACATTTGTAATAAAGAGGATATGATGGGTGCTGGTAGATTTGTTGTGATGATTGAGGTGCTTTGGAAGAATAAGACTAACGTTGTTTAGAATAATGTTGAGACGAGGTTTCGAGAATTGGATTGCATACATATTTCAATTGGCAAGATTGATTTTCAGTTCATAAAGAAAATGATTTAAATAATACCTCTCATCACCCAACAATTTGGAGCCCTTCTGGAGAAGGGAGATTGAAGTGTAATGTTGACGCAAGATTTAATTGTCAAAGAGGCACAACTAATAGAGGGTGATGTGTAAGAGATAACCTGGGTAGATTCATTATTGCAGGTGTGATTTGGGACGTTGACCTCCTCTCCACCATTGTAGCTAAAGCCATGACTTTGAAAGAGGTTTTACAAAGTGTTATATCGGTTGAGTTGAATAATGTGACTTTCGAGAGTGATTCCCAACTGGTTGTTGGGCTATTCACTCTGAGGCGACCAATGTTTGGTCTAGACGTAATATTATTAATATAATAATACCTCCTTATATAAAATATTTGTTAAAAGAATAAAAGTCATTAAGTTTGTTCAGGAAAAAAAAATACTACAATAAGTATAGTGTTATTATATGTTTAACTTATAATTAATTATTTGTTGGATTTTTTAACCTTCAAAAATCAAACATTAAATATATATATATATATATATATATATATATATATATATATATATATATATATATATATATATATATATATATATATATATATATATATATATATATATATATATATATATATATATATATATATATATATATATATATATTCAGATTTTTTATCATTACCTTAATGCCATGGTACGTATGCAAAAATTAATATAATTTTCTTTTACAAAATTTAATGAAATGTACCAACTAAACTGATAGGACAGTTTATAAAAGACTAATATATAATGTTTAATAGATAAAGAATTAAAGTAAAATTTAAAATTAAATTAAAATATTTCATCATTAAGGTAAATAAAAAATATCTCTCGACATGTTTATGTGGAGTTTTTATTGTCAAATGAGTGAAGTATAGTTTGCCTATGAAAATAAAAACGTTTCACTCATTAATGGACCATATTTAGTCGGTCATCATTAATATATTCTCTCTCCCTTCGTCTAGAATTTTTTTTATCATAGTTAATTATTTTACATTAATTAAAAAAATAATAAATAAAAAGAGAATAATATTTTTATAAAATTATTATTGTTTATTATTAATATATTCGAATCATCATAAATATAAAATGAAAGAATAATAAATCAAAAATATTAATTAAATTAAAAGATAAATTTTAGAATTGTATTAAAAATTAAAATACAACATTTATTTTCTAACGAATAATTTTATAAGATTCAACAATTATTTTGGAAAAGGAATATAATATACCTTTTGTAGTTTAACAAAATATTATTTTTTAAATATTAATAAAATATTTATTATGATATTTAATATTTATTTATTTATTTATAAATAATAATAATATATTAAATAATATGAATTTTAATATTATAATTAATATATTTAATTACTTTTAAAAATTAAAAACAATTTAAATAAAACATTTTTGATAAGATTGATGAAGTATAATTCTCGGTAAACATGTTGAACTAAAACATACACCATAATGACTTATTTTAGGCACATTTAATGTTAATATTCTAATCACATCTTTACATTAATTCGATAATATTGTTGGGAGATAACCAATATTAATGGGGTAGGCCAACAATATAATTTTTATATAAAATTAAACAATGTAAATGCATCTGAACATCATTTTGTAAATGTATAAAAATAGTTATTTATTATTTTGCATATGAATGCAAATATAGTTCGGAGGAATATACCAAAACCCATAAAAAGCATCACAACACACACAACATTTTTTAATGAACACTCTAAAAATATAGAAAATGATTTACTATTTAAAAAATATTTTGAAATTAATAATAGATTGGATACTGTTTTTTTATTGAAATATATTGGATTAATTATGTGAGTATTATAGAACAGAGAGAGTATTCTATTAATTTTTTTACTCGTTGTAAAATGAATGAAGTATTATATTGATTTATTTTTATTAATAACACTCTGGTTAATTATTTTTTGTAAAAAAGTTGATAACAATATTAGCATCACAGAATAATTTAAAAAATATATTTTATTATTATTTTAATATACATGGTAAAATTATAACATCAGTAAATAACTTAACCTTAAACAAAATTAGTATGACTCCCATGGGAAAGGCTCATCCAGCCTAAAGCCCGAGCTTGCATGTTCAGCTCCAGCCGCGAGCCATGGCTCAGACATAGAAGAGTAATGAAGCTCATTTGAATTTTTATTTGAATCGAGTAACAAATCAGGGAGGTCATAAAACATGTCATCTTCCTCAGTTAAAAATCCTTTTATGTCTTGGGCCTGGGCCTGGGCTTCATGAAGATAGCTCATAGAAGCTGCTTTAGCGGCGGCGGCCTGAATATCCTTGGGAGAATTAGTAGCCGGACGTGGAAGTTGGTCAGCTAATTCAGGGAAGTTAAGGTAAGCCGAACTACCTTTGATGGCTTGGGCCGCAACGTCGTGGGCTCGGGCCGCCATTTCTGGTGTGGGAAAAGTACCGAGCCAGATTCTGGATTTTTTCTTGGGCTCTCGAATTTCCGAAACCCATTTACCCCAATGACGCATTCGAACTCCACGATATAATGGGTGTTTTCCATCACCTTTGGCTTTGGTTTTGTTGTTATCTTCAATGGAAGAAGAAATGGAAGCGGTGAGTTGAATTTCGTTTTCTAAAGGGACATGAACTTGTTCCATGTTTTTCGGAGATGACAAGAGGAGGTGGGGAGATATAGTGTGGAGTGAAGTGAATGATAAATGTGGTGGGTACTATAGAGCTTCAAATAGTTTTGGTTTTAGCTATGATATGGTTTTTGTGTGATTGTGATTGTAAACAACTTGGAATTTTACACGTATGTATATGTATATAATATATAATAAAAGGGAATGAGACCTATTCAATATAAGGGAAATGTTTGATCATACTATTTATGTCACAAAATTAATTGCTATAATACAAACATTTAAAAAAAGATGGTATAAAATGTTACTTTATATATCCTATCAAGGCTCATTCTCCACAATTTGGATAAAAAACAGTTTTTTATTTTATTTTATTTTTATTTTTTTATACTGGTATATTAATTATTTTGGACTGGGTCAAGACATTCCTCTCAGTCGGACAGGTCCACCCCAGTACTACGTTGAAAAGACTCAATAAGACTCAATCCTTCCATGTCGGACACGTGTCTCGACAAGACCCTTTAGTCAAGCAGACCACTACCTAGAACTGAGAGAACTCACGACGTCTCCCCATGTTCTTCACACATCCCCCACGCGGGAACGCGTTATCAGACGACTACCCATTTCTGAAAGAGTTGGTCAGCCCACCTTTCAAAGATTACGGGACAGTTGATCCAAGGCGAAGACTGTGTGCTGGTCTTCCCTACAGTTACTTGTGTTGGGCTTGACAATTTGCCCCCAACGCAATGTAACAGTTGGCCATGCGCTGGTGACACATTATAAATATCCTCTTTCACTAGAGGGTCAGATATTCTATTCTCTACACCTATTGTCTCTGTACTTGCGCTTTCTAACTCCGTTACTCACTTAAGTATCGGAGTACCTTGCAAGTACACACCCTTATCCTCTACAATATTGGTGAACACAAGAGCTCACGACGCGTGGCAGACTGCTGATTCTTTTCTGGTCAAGTGAGATCACTAATTATCTTAGATTATATATTAAATTGAATAATTATTATTTATATATTTATTTTTAATTTATAATTTATAAAATATAATTTTGAGACCCTTATTTTTTTTGGAAACTCTGAAATGTAGATTTGATTGCCCTACCCCAAGGCCAAACATGTCTCCTATAATAATTAATTTATTTTATTATTTCATATATAAAGAAAAACATACCCAAAAAAAGAGAATATTATGTTTGTAGATTGTGGACGGATATAGGTAGGTTTATATGTTTGTAAGTTTTGTCGACTATGATATAAATTGAATTCCCTCGACAAAAAAAACTTCTCTTCACGTTGCAATTTGTCATTCTAACCAATATGGTTGTTGGGCCGTCTTGACGTTTTTCTATTCCATTGTAATTCGCTTACGAGAATTTGATTTCTAGGAAGACATTTGCAATTTATGTCACAGTGCATATTGACTTTGCATATCATTGATATAATTTTCTAGTAATGGTAGAAGTTCCTCTTTAAGAGAATCCTCATAATATAAGGTCTATCTCTCTAATATGAGGCTTTGACTTCCTACCTCTTTTATCATCTCTATTGCATATTCTTTCAGGACTCTTTGACTTTCTTCGAGGTTGGGGAGATATATAACATTTTCTCTGAGATCAAGAAAATAAATTTTCTCGTATCAACTTCTCAAATTCAGATTATTAATCATTGGTAGTCCTTTGTAGAGTGTAATATTGTGATTGCATGTCTCTTATATCTAGGTTTAGGTCATATGGTACAATTTTGAGTGAAGTCTCTAGTTACAAAGGTATTTTTTTTTGTTAATAAAATATTTTGCCATGTCATATTAGTGAGTTCTTTTTGAAAATTCCATTGTGTCAGACCTTCATGTCATCAAATTCGTACATTTTGCTTAGGTGGTGGCGCGCTTATTGGATATTTTTAAATTTTTTTAATGCCACATGTGTTTTTTATATGTTATTTAGTAGTGTTATTGATAGGTCATTACTCGTGTATTTTTATAAACTTAAATTAATCAACTGTATTTCATATCTCATGTCACCTTCTTCCTTTAGTTTAATCAAAATCTTCAAAATTTATTCTTCCTTTATGTTTTTATCTTTCTTTGTTTCCCCTTACAAATATTGTCCATACTCACCCTTTTTTTTGAAGTTAGGGTTTCCAATTGGGTGGAAGCAAAACATCATCAATTGGAAATTCAAGTGGAAGAAATCTATCAAAATGAATTTGTGATTAGGTTATGAAGATTTGGATTTCAAATACACTTGAAAATCCAAAGAATAGAACTTGGAGATGTAAAAAAATATAGATTGATCAATATTATGTAATTTTTTATTTATAATTTCATTTCCTTCCTCACTGTAGTATTGTTATACTTAATTGTAGATTGTGAGTAGTTCTGACCTTTTTATTTGGGATGATGACCTTGGTAAATCTCAAATTGAAAAGTGCTAACAAGTTCAAATTTTGATTGCTAAAACTACTAGGTTATAATGGCTCATTTGAGAGAACATTAAAAGGACGTTGGGAATAAATTGGAAACAGAAAATTATAAATAATCAAACTCAAAGAATCGTGAGAAAAAAACAAAGAAGAAGTTTCAATTTGAAAAGAACAAAAGTTATGCGCTAATGGTTGCACTCATTATTTCTAGGACTTTTTTCCTGGTTTTTTTTACAAGTTGATATTTAATAAGCAGTAGGTTATGAAATTTGATTTCAATGTAAAATGGATTATGTATCGATGTGAATTTGGTATTATTAATTATTGAAATTGTATTTGGTATTTTCATATCATATCGTTATGTCCTTGATGTTGTTATATTTTTGTCTGAAATTGGTTTTGACTAACCAATGTTGTTATCTCTTTAACTTTGGGGAAAAAATACACATATTAATTCATAATAATTAGGTCACACGAGGGAAAACAAAATTCGTTCAAATGCAGAAGCAAACCAGTCATTTAAAAGAGCACTAAAGTCAGTGTTTTAAAAATCGGTCCGAACCAGTCGGTCGGACCTGTCGAATCGAGAATCGGAGGGGCTACCAGTCTGGTCTGATTGTTGAATCAGATATGCTATTGAACCAGTGAGAACCGGTCAAAACCGGTCAAAATCGCTAAAGCGGTGAACTGGCGGTTTAAATGCATGTCTTTTTTTCTTCATAATAACGACGTCGTTTTGATAATTTATCTTTTAAAAATAAAATTAAAATATAAGTAGACTTTATTCAAAACTTATTTTGAACAATTTTTCTTCGTTTGTAATCAGACATTGTTCAAAATTTATTTGGATTTGTATTTTATACTATTTTGTCATGCGTGATGTCTATGTCAAGAGTTTAAATTTAAATAATAAACTTGTGAAATTATGATATTTTGAAATTGTATAGGTGTCATGATATTTTTTAAAGACCAAGTCATCCGGTTCGACCAATTTATTAAATATATAGTTTTTTTATAGAGACCGGCTTATTCAGCTGAGTTACCCGGTTTAATCTGGTTTAGTAATGTGATTCGACTAGTGACCCAGTGGTTCGACCAATAAATCAGCGACCCAGTACCTTCACCAGTTTGATGACCGGTCCGATTTTTAAAATATTAACTAAAGTACATAACTAATTAGATGTCATAACTCAAACATTACACACATAAAAAAATCATGTCATGTGCATAAGCCGTAGAACATAAAGTGGGCAAAAAAAGAGCATAAATGGCATAAGTCATTACACATGTAATACTTTAAAGTGCATTACATAAAATTGGTCATTACATATAAAAAAATATGATAAAAACTCATCGAAAAAACCATCTAGATTTTTCATTCCAATATCTCATAGATCTTATACATGTTCCAAGATTTGGATCAGGTACCATAGTACTAAGTTCTTGTGTCAAACTTCCTTCTTCAAACTTAGGTACCATCATTGGCTGGTCAACACTATCACTTGATCCTTTAATTGATATAGTCTTTATGCTCCTTAAACTTTCACTACTCATATTATTTCTCCTAGATATTATTATTTTTTTGCTTTGGACTCTTCTTCAATAGTAACAACTTATTGGCACTTGGTTGAGCATTTGGTGTCTGGACACCTGAATTTCTTCCAAATACAATGTCAAATACATTTTCTGGAAATGATGAAAACACTTAATCAAGTAAACCATTAAACAAATTAGCAAATTTCTCATTTTAGACAGTATCAACAAATGCATAACTCTTTAATTCATGTTGGTCTCATGCATATGCTAGAGTTTTTTTATAGTTTTTTGTTTCTTCAATCTCTTTACTTTAGGTGAGACAATTTCATTTGGTTTGAACACTTGCCACAATCTTGAAAATTGTTCGTTTTTTCATTTTTTTTCACTTTATGCGGGAAAACTTCATTTGATTCAATATTTGTATTTAGTCCAACATGTTTGACAGGTGAAACATGTACATTACATGTATTTGGTCCAACACTTGAATCGATTTTGTCATTTTGATTCAGTTTAGTTGGTTCACCACTTTCCTCGCTGTTTGGTTTGTTTCTGGAATATTTTCTCTACAACAAATGCTAAAGTATTTAATATATTTATAATATTTAATAAGAAGATAATATTATACTATCAAACATAACTAAAGCTTACATTTCTTTTCAAAACATTTATGTTTTGAATAGTTACACATCTAGTACATTTGTACATGATTGACTTCAAATACAAGAAAATGGGTTCAATTACGATCAAAATATTTTTCAAAATTTTAAACAAAATAACATAACTTTTAAGTTGATTTTAAGAAAATAGTGAAAGAAGAAGAGAAAAGAAAAAAATATAAAGGCAATAATATAAAAGACAATGGATAAGGAAGAATAACATAAGATATATCTTGATTCAAACCAAAACCACGAGGTCTACATCTAGTCCTCAAGAATCACACATTGAGATTTTCCATTATCACATACCTTTTAACACATGATTAGCCAACAACTTATTACACCAAAATATAGATTTGAACAATTCAATTGCAGTTATATTAGATTTTCTACTAAGTAGTGTTGTGAATCAGATACCTTATAACAAAGTATAAACAGTTTCTTAATGATCAAGAAACATACAAGGGTTAGGGTTAATAAAGAAGACAAGGTAAAACAACAAGGAACAACAAGGGTTGATTATAAACTGATATTCTTTTCTTTCTCTTAGAAACAAGATTACAAGTATACAAAAATAACAAAATAGCCTCTCTCTCTTGAAATTAGGATTTTATTTTCCTATTTTTTCTTATCAAAATTTAGAAACTATCATCCTATTTATAAGAAAAATAACACACTAACCTAATGGGCTTTTTAACAATTATTTGTTACAAGCTAACTTAGGGTACAAGCTAACTTAAACACTTGGATTACAAGCAAGGTCCAATCAAATATGCTAACAACCTAGAAATATTGACTAATGTATGCTAGAATAAACTTTGACTACAACACACATTATCTTCGATAGCAGCATGCGAATAGACTTCAACCACATGCTTAATTCCTGTCAAACCAGAAGCTACCCTTCAACTATACTAGAGTTTGATCCAACATCTCACAAATCTCCATATTGGATATAACTCTATAACATCAAGAAACTAGCTTTCTTCATGCAACTTTATCAACTGCATACAATGGAGAAACTTACAACTGGGCAATGTCTTGGTGATCATATCAGCAACATTATAATCTGTCGAAACCTTCAGCACTTGGACTTCTTCACGCTCGATTACCTCTCTGACGAAACGCAATCTCACATCAATGTGCTAGGTTCGCTCATGATAGGCTGAATTCTTCGACAGGTGTATTGCACTTTGACTATCACATTTAATAGTGATAACTCGACCTTAAAGTTTTAGCTCCTTTGCAAAACCTTCAAGCCACAATGTTTCCTTCACAACTTCAGTTAGGGTAATATATTCCGCTTTAGTGGTTGATAAGACAACAACCTTCTGGAGTGTAGCTTTCCAACTAATTGTTATCCCAAACATAGTGAACACATATCCAGAAATAGATTTTTTAGAATCCATACAACCTGCATAATCAGAGTCGACATATCCTTCGACTGCTGCTTGACTATCTTCACCCAAGGCTCCACCATAAATTAGGACTATATTCAGAGACCCATTTATGTACCTTAAAGTCCACTCCAATGCTTGCCAGTAAGCCTTTCCAGGATTCGCCATGTACCTGCTTACAAGACTTACTGCATATGCTATGTCGGGTCTAGTATAGACCATAACATACATCAAAGAACCTACTATATTAGCATATGAAATGCTATTCATATAAGTTCTTTCAACATCAGTGTTGGGACACTGATCTATACTCAGCTTGAATTGAGGGTTTGTCAGAGTCACAAAAGGCTTTGAATTCAACATACCATACTTTTCGAGAATCTTTTGTAGGTATGCCTCTTGAGATAAGCATAATCTCGGCTGCTTTCTATCTCTTCGGATGTCAATCCCAAGAATCCTAGACGTAGCTCTCAGGTCCTACATGTCAAACTCTTTATTAAGTTCAACCTTCACCCTCATTACCTCTTCAACATTGTTGCTTACTATTAGAATATCATCCATATAGAGCAACAAAATAACAAATGAATTACCCGATCAAAATATGAAGTAAACACAGTGGTCGAACTGAATTCTGATGAAACTTATGCGTGCCATGAACTTGTCGAATCTCCTATTCCACTGTCGAAGAGATTGTTTCATTCCATATAAGGATCTATTCAGCTTGCACACATAATCTTCCTTTCCTTTTTCGACATACCCTTTAGGTTGCCTTATCAGGATTGTTTCATCTAAATCACCATACAAGAATGCATTCTTCACATCCATCTGTTCCAGTTCAAGATCGAACTGTGACATTGTGGCAAGCAACATTCAAATGGATATGTGCTTCACAACAGGAGAGAACACATCATCAAAGTCGATACCTTCTTTCTGAGTGAATCCCCTAGCAACCAATCTTGCCTTGTATCTCTTCGACGCCACTCTTTCGATTCCTTCCTTAACTTTGAAAACCCATTTATAGCTAACTAACCTGGCTCCAGCAGGTTTCTTGATCAGTTTCCAGGTATTTTTTTTTCATGAAGAGATTTCATCTCATCATCCATGGCCTTCAGCCATTCAGGCTTCTTACGACTCCTTATAACTTCCTTATATTCTCTAGGTTCTTCGTATAGAACCTCACTTGCAGAGATTAAGGTATAAGCTATAAGATCTGAATACCCAAGTCTCTGAGGTGGCTTGATGTCTCTCATTGAACTGTCTCTTGCTAGCAGATAGTCATTATCAGTCTCCTCATTTTCGACAACATCTTTTGCGTCTTCTTTAACTTCATCTGGGGTACCCAATTCAGCATCAACATGCTCCACCTCAACAGGAATTTCACCCTGTTCTAACTTTTTGTTAGCATCATCAATTTTCTTGAAAGTCATCTCTGCTTCATTAAAAACTATATCTCAACTAGTGACACACCTCCCGTGACCTGGCTCTAGGCACCATAGCCTATAAGCTTTGACTTTTTTAGGGTATCACATGAACATGCATTTCAGAGCTCTAGGTTCGACCTTGTCTTGCCTAATATGAGCATAAGCCACACAGCCAAATACTCTTAAGTCTATCATGACTAGGTGGATGTCTCGACCAAACTTCTTCAGGTGTCTTCACTCCCAAAGAGTCAAGTGACATCTATTTATCAGGTAACCTGTTGTAGAAACAGCTTCAGCCCAAAACACCTTCTTCAATCCAGCACTAACAAACATGCATCTAACCCTTTCAAGGATTGTTCAATTGAATTTATCAGCTAAGCCATTTTGTTGAGGAGTACCTGCTACAGTCTTATGCCTTACAATCCCAGACTCAACACAGTAACTGTCAAATCCTTCGTTGTAGAATTCAAGGCCATTGTCGGTTCTCAACCTCTTAACCTTTCTGCCAATTTGATTTTCAACCAGAATCTTCCAACTTTTGAAATTCTCAAAAGTTTCATCCTTCGTCTTCTGAATGAATATCCATAGCTTTTTGGAATAGTCATCAACGATGGATAGGAAATACCTTGCACCTGAGTGTGAAGGATTCCTTGCAGACCCCCAAAGATCAGCATGAATGTAATTCTGGGATCCATGTGTTCATTGCTTACCTTTGTTAAATTTCTCCCTACAGGATTTACCAAATACACAAGATTCACAAAAATCCAACTTTTCAAATTTGTCACCTCCTAGAAGGTTCTGCTTCTCCAATTCGACCATGCCTCTTTCGCAGACATGACTCAATCTCATGTGACATAATTCTGTCTTCGACACAGGTTTCATGGATACAACATTTGTCGAACCACTTCCAACCTCAGCCTAAAGGGTATACAATCCATGTTTCTTCACGCCTCTCAAGACTTCCTTCGACCCCTTCATGACTCTTAGGATAATTTTCTCTCCGTGAAAAACGTATCCCTTTCTGTCGAATTCACCAAGAGAAATCAAATTTCTCTTCAAGTCAGGTACATACCTGACTTTAGTCAATAACCTTATTGACTCATCATGGAGCTTGAATCTCACAGATCCAGTACCTGCAATTTTGCAAAATTTGTTGTTTCCCAGCAGCGCAGATCCACCATCTTGATCACATAGCTCCTCTAACAATTCTATGTTTGGAGTTATGTGCCAATTGAAACCTGAATCCATAATCCACTCTTTTCTCGAGTCACCCCAGTTGAAACCACAAGAACATCATATGAGTCGAAGTCATCTTGAACAATAGCGGTGTTGCCATTACCTTCATGATCTTTCAGGCGTTCAGGGCACACTTTTCTTGTGTGACCCTCCTTCTTACAGTGATAACATCGAATACCAGATGTTTCTCCACTATAAGATTTCTGTTGACTTTTACCTTTCTTCTTGTTCAACTTACCATCCTTTCGCAAGAATTTTCCTTTAATGGCCAAACCTTCGTCCACCGTCGAAGGTTTATGCTCCTTTCGTTCGTTCAAGTCCTTAGAAAATAAGGCTGATTGAACTTCTTCAAATGTCAAGGAATCCCTTCCATACAAGAGAGTTCTTTGAAGTGAGCATGTCTTATGGGCAAAGCACACAACAATAACAATGATTGATCTTCATCATCGATCTTCACATCAATATTTTCAAGATCAAGAATCAGCTTGTTGAACATATCAAACTGCTCAGACAACACTTTGTCTTCACTCATCTTGAATGAGTACAAAGCTTGGTTCAGGTAGAGTGGATTCACCAGAGATTTGGTCATGTATAAACTTTCAAGTTTCACTCATAAACTCGATGTTATAGTCTCCTTTGATACCCGTCGAAGAACCTTATAACCAAGGTTCAACACTATCATGTTGTGGGCTTTCTCGATCATGCCCGTCTTTTCGTTTGTCGTTAACGCAACGTCCATGGCTGCCTCTCCCTTCAACGCTTCCAGACAACCCTGCTGAACCAGTAGAGCTTTCATCTTCAAGCGCCACAGACCGAAGTCGTTCACTCCAGTGAACTTTTCGATCTCATACTTTGTCGAAGACATCTTCTCCATGCTCACCGCACCAATTTGTTGTGAATTGGATACCTTATAACAAAGTATAAATAGTTTCTTAATGAGCAAGAAACACACAAGGGTTAGAGTTGACAAAGAAGACAAGGTAAAACAACAAGGAACAACAAGGATTGGTTATAAACCGCTATTCTTTTCTTTCTCTTAGAAACAAGATTACAAGTATACAAGAATAACAAAATAACCTCTCTTTCTTGAAATTAGTATTTTATCTTCCTATTTTTCCTTATATTAAAATTGAGAAACTAGCATCCTATTTATAAGAAAAATAGTACACTAACATAATGAGATTTTTAACAATTACCCATTACAGGCTAACTTAGGGTACAAGCTAACTTAAACACTTGGACTTACAAGAAAGACCCAACCCAATATGCTAACAACCTAACAATATTGACTAATGCATGTTAGACCAAACTTCGACTACAACACGCATTATCTTCGGCAGCAGCATGCAAACAGACTTCGACCTCATGCTTAATTCCTATCAAACCAGAAGTTACCCTTCGACCATACTAGAGTTCAATCCAACATCACACAAGTATTTACTCTCACATCACTGAAATTATATATGAAGCATGAGTAAAAATATTTTAAGCAAGGCGAGAGTGGAAGGGAAATAGTTATTCAGAATTCTGATATTTTTTTAAATGAACACAAAACCTCCTTTTGTAAAAGATTCACACAAGATTGGAATTTTTGAAAAACATGATCTAGTCCATAACTGATTATGTTACAACCATAATCGATTATGATCCAACAAATGATTTTTTCTCGAGATCATAAGCATAATTAATTATATGGTCTTCATAATCAATTACTAAGTAAATTTGGTCTCATGAACGACTAAGAACTACCATAATCGATTACTTTCCAAGTTATGTTTCATAATTAATCTGCCAGTTTGAGTTTCAACCAGAATCTTCCAACTTTTGAAATTCTCAAAAGTTTCATCCTTCGTCTTCTGAATGAGTACCCATAGATTTCTGGAATAGTCATCAATGATGGATAGGAAATACCTTGCACCTGAGTGTGAAGGATTCCTTGCAGGCCCCCAAAGATCAGCATGAATATAATCCTGGGATCCATGTGTTATTTGCTTACCTTTTTTAAACTTCTCCCTACAGTATTTACCAAATACACAAGATTCACAAACTCCAACTTTTCAACTTTGTCTCCTCTTAGCAGGTTCTGGTTCTCCAATTCGACCAGGCCTCTTTTGCTGACATGGCTCAATCTCATGTGCCATAATTCTGTCTTCGACACAGGTTTCATGGATGTAACAATTGTCGAACCACTTACAACCTCAACCTCAAGGTTATATAAGCCTTGTTTCTTCACGCTTCTCAAGACTTCCTTCGCCCCCTTCATGACTCTTAGGATACTTTTCTCTCCTTGAAAAATGTATCCCTTTTTGTCGAATTCACCAAGAGAAATCAAATTTCTCTTCAAGTCAGGTACATACTTGACTTTAGTCAATAAATTTATTGACTCATCATGGAGCTTGAATCTCACAGATCCAATACCTATAATTTTGCAAGATTTGTTGTTTCCCAGTAACACAGATCCACCATCTTGATCACATAGCTCCTCAAACAATTCTCTATTTGGAGTCATGTGCCAAGTGCAACCTGAATTCATAATCCACTTTTTCTCGAGTCGCCAGTTGAAACCACAAGAACATCATATGGGTCAAAGTCATCTTGAAAAATGGTTGTGTTATGAATAACTCCATGATCTTTTAGGCGTTCAGGGAACACCTTTCTTGTGTGACCCTCCTTCTTACAGTGATAACATCGAATACCAGATGTTTCGCCACTATAAGATTTATGTTGACTTTTACCTTTCTTCTTGTCGAACTTACCATTCTTTCGCAAGAACTTTCCTTTAACGGCCAAACCTTCGCCCACCGTCGAAGGTTTATGCTCCTTTCGTTCGTTCAAGTTCTTAGAATACAAGGCTGATTGAACTTCTTCAAAGGTCAAGGACTCCCTTCCATACAAGCGAGTTTCTTTGAAGTGAGCATGTGTTATGGGCAAAGCACACAACAACAACAATAGTGATTGATCTTCATCATCGATCTTCACATCAATATTTTCAAGATCAAGAATTAGCTTGTTGAACATATCCAACTGCTCAGCCAATACTTTGTCTTCACTCATCTTGAATGAATATAAATCTTGCTTCAGGTAGAGACGATCCACCAGAGATTTTGTCATCTACAAACTTTCGAGTTTCACCTATAATCCCGATGTTGTAGTCTCCTTTGATACCTATCGAAGAACCTTATTACCAAGGCTCAACAATATTGCATTGTAGACTTTCTCCATTATGCCCGTCTTTTCGTTTGTCGTTAACGCATCGTCCATGGCTTCCTCTCCCTTCAACGCTTCCAAGCAACCCTGCTGCACTAGTAGGGGTTTCATCTTCAAGCGCCACAGATCGAAGTCGTTCACTCCGGTGAAATTTTCGATCTCATACTTTGTTAAATGCATCTTCTCCATGCTCACCGCATCAATTTTTTTATAAATCATATACCTTATAAAAAAGTATAAACGGTTTCTTAATGATCAAGAAACACACAAGGGTTAAGGTTAACAAATAAGACAAGGTAAAACAATAAGGAACAACAAAGATTGGTTATAAACTGTTATTCTTTCCTTTCTCTTAGAAACAAGATTACAAGTATACAAGAATAACAAAATAACCCCTCTCTCTTGAAATTAGGATTTTATCTTCCTATTTTTCCTTATATCAAAATTGAGAAACTAGCATCCTATTTATAAGAAAAATAGTACACTAACCTAATGGGATTTTTAACAATTACCCATTACAGGCTAACTTAGGGTACAAGCTAACTTAAACACTTGGACTTACAAGAAAGGCTCAATACAATATGCTAACAACCTAACAATATTGACTAATGCATGTTAGAACAAACTTCGACTACAACACGCATTATCCTTGGCAGTAGCATGCAAACAGACTTTGACTTCATGCTTAATTCCTATCAAGCCAGAAGCTACCCTTCGATCATACTAGAGTTCAATCCAACATCTCACAAGTATTTACTCTCACATCACTGAAATTATATATGAAGCATGAGTAAAAATATTTTAAGCAAGGCGAGAGTGGAAGGGAAATAGTTATTTAGAATTCTGATATTTTTTTAAATGAACACAAAACCTCCTTTTGTAAAAGATTCACACAAGTTTGGAATTTTTGAAAAACATGATCTAGTCCATAATTGATTATGTTACAACCATAATCGATTATGATCCAACAAATGATTTTTTCCCGAGATCATAAGCATAATTAATTATATGGTCTTCATAATCGATTACTAAGTAAATTTGGTCTCATGATCGACTACAGAACTACCATTATTGATTAGTTTCCAAGTTATGTTTCATAATTAATCTTCCAGTTTGAGTTTCAACCAGAATCTTCCAACTTTTTAAATTCTCAAAAGTTTCATCCTTCGTCTTCTGAATGAATACCCATAGATTTCTGGAATAGTCATCAATGATGGATAGGAAATACCTAGCACCTGAGTGTGAAGGATTCCTTGCAGGCCCCCAAAGATCAGCATGAATGTAATCCTGGGATCCATGTGTTATTTGCTTACCTTTTTTAAACTTCTCCCTATAGTATTTACCAAATACACAAGATTCACAAACTCCAACTTTTCGACTTTGTCTCCTCCTAGCAGGTTCTGGTTCTCCAATTCGACCAAGCCTCTTTTGCTGACATGGCTCAATCTCATGTGCCATAATTCTGTCTTCGACACAGGTTTCATGAATGTAACATTTGTCGAACCACTTACAACCTCAGCTTCAAGGTTATACAATCCATGTTTCTTCACGCCTCTCAAGACTTCCTTCGACCCCTTCATGACTCTTAGGATGATTTTCTCTCCGTGAAAAACGTATCCCTTTCTGTCGAATTCACCAAGAGAAATTAAATTTATCTTCAAGTCAGGTACATACTTGACTTTAGTCAATAACCTTATTGACTCATCATGGAGCTTGAATCTCACAGATCCAATACCTGTAATTTTGCAAGATTTTTTGTTTCCCAGTAACACAGATCCACCATCTTGATCACATAGCTCCTCAAACAATTTTCTGTTTGGAGTCATGTGCCAAGTGCAACCTGAATCCATAATCCACTTTTTCTCGAGTCGCGAGTTGAAACCACAAGAACATCATATGAGTCGAAGTCATCTTAAAAAATGGTTGTGTTGCGACTAACTCCATGATCTTTCAGGCGCTCAGGGCACACCTTTCTTGTGTGACCCTCCTTCTTACAGTGATAACATCGAATACCAAATGTTTCGCCACTATAAGATTTATGTTGACTTTTACCTTTCTTCTTGTCGAACTTACCATTCTTTCGCAAGAATTTTTCTTTAACGGTCAAACCTTCGCCCACCGTCGAAGGTTTATGCTCCTTTCGTTCGTTCAAGTCCTTAGAATACAAGGCTGATTGAACTTCTTCAAAGGTCAAGGACTCCCTTCCATACAAGCGAGTTTCTTTGAAGTGAGCATGTGTTATGGGCAAAGCACACAACAACAATAGTGATTGATCTTCATCATCGATCTTCACATCAATATTTTCAAGATCAAGAATTAGCTTGTTGAACATATCCAACTGCTTAGCCAATACTTTGTCTTCACTCATCTTGAATGAATATAAATCTTTTTTCAGGTAGAAACGATCCACCAGAGATTTGGTCATGTACAAACTTTCGAGTTTCACCCATAATCCCGATGTTGTAGTCTCCTTTGATACCTATCGAAGAACCTTATCACCAAGACTCAACAATATTGCATTGTAGACTTTCTCGATCATGCCTGTCTTTTCGTTTGTCATTAACGCAGCGTCCATGGTTGCCTCTCCCTTCAACGCTTCCAAACAACCCTGCTGCACTAGTAAGGGTTTCATCTTCAAGCGCCACAGACCGAAGTCATTCACTCCGGTGAAATTTTCGATCTCATACTTTGTTGAATGCATCTTCTCCACGCTCACCTCACCAATTTTTTATAAATCGTATACCTTATAAAAAAGTATAAACGATTTCTTAATGATCAAGAAACACACAAGGGTTTGGGTTAACAAAGAAGACAAGGTAAAACAACAAGGAACAACAAAGATTGGTTATAAACTGCTATTCTTTCCTTTCTCTTAGAAATAAGATTACAAGTATACAAGAATAACAAAATAACCTCTCTCTCTTGAAATTAAGATTTTATCTTCCTATTTTTCCTTATATCAAAATTGAGAAACAAACATCCTATTTATAAGAAAAACAGTACACTAACCTAATGGACTTTTTAACAATTATCAATTACAAGCTAACTTAGGGTACAAGCTAACTTAAACACTTGGACTTACAAGCAAGACTCAATCCAATATGCTAACAACCTAGCAATATTGACTAATGCATGTTAGAACAAATTTCGACTACAACACGCATTATCTTCGACAGCAACATGCTAACAGACTTCGGCCTCATGCTTAATTCCTGTCGAACCAGAAGCTACCCTTCGACCATACTAGAGTTTGATCCAACATCTCACAAGTAGTTACTCTCACATCCCTGAAATTATATATGAAGTGTGAGTAAAAATATTTTAAGCGAGGTGAGAGTGGAAGGCAAGTAGTTATTCAGAATTCTGATATTTTTTTTAATGAACACAAAACCTCTTTTTGTAAAAGATTCACACAAGTTTGGAATTTTTGAAAAATATGATCTAGTCCACAATTGATTATGTTACAACCATAATCGATTATGATCCAACAAATAATTTTTTTTCGAGATCATAAGCATAGTTAATTATAAGGTCTTCATAATCAACTACTAAGTAAATTTTGTCTCATGATCGACTACAGAACTACCATAATCGATTACTTTCCAAGTTATGTTTCATAATTGAGTACAAACACTTAATAATCAATTATCTTTGGTTTTAAATTGTTTTGACTAAATCCAAGGTGGTTTTTAGAATAAGTTTTAAAAGAGATGAAGTTTTAAAATATTTTGTAAATGTGTGTATGATCTTAGCGCTGGGAGGGAAACACACTCAAATTACATAATTCGTCATAGTAAAGATAAGAAACTTGATCACATGATCAAATGACGAGCTTTTAGCAGATAAGTTTGTTCCTTGATATTATTCTTTTACATTTGATTCTTTTAAGCCAATTATGATAAATTTCTTGCTCTTTTATTTAAATTGTTCTTTCTTTTTTCTTTGATGATGTTTATTACTTTATTCCCATTTTACATCATAAAAACATATTAAGCACATAAAATCACTCATACCTAATCCCCAAACTTTAGTATTTTAGGTCTATAAAATTCATATTTGTATAAAGGTGGGTGAAGTTTTTCAGTTTCAACATCAGGCCAAATTTCCATTACATTTACAGGAAACATTTCAATTATTACAAATTTAAAATCATATAAGGAATCAAAATCCATACCTAATTTAAAATCACAATCATTGCTTAAGTGTTCTCTCTAATCTTTATTTTTATACTTGAGACCATTTTCTTCATAATTACCATTTGGGTAAGAGATGTCAAATTAATCACTCAAGTATTGTTTCTCTCCTACAATATTGTTTTTAGAACCCTTGATTTTAGAACCCTCGGTGGATAGGTTTTTAATGTGTTAGTTTGAACCACATTCTTTTATTCTACATGACTTATCTTTTATTTGAATCTTTTCTTGATCTATCCAATTCAATCACTTCTATTCTGGTGCAGAATAAAAGATTTATCTGCAGATTTATGAAATATAGATAAGAATTTCTTTTGGAACAAACACGTAGGTCTCTAGTAGGACAAAACTGGGTTTTGCCTGCAAGGTTAACACTTTAATGCTCAAGCCAACGAAGTTAGAGATGTGTAAATTGTCAGGGTGTGTTGAGAAACTAGTGCGAATTGTGTAAGTCTCACATTGCTTGAAAAAAAATGGAGATTGAACACTTTATAAGTGAGAATGCTCATACACCTATTTTCTTAAAGTTTTATGTGAATATGTGGTATCTTTCTCACTTGTTTGGACAATTCTTTAACCTTTAGGTAAGTCTTTGACCCAATAGGGATTTTCCTCTCATGATGACCCAATAGTGGTATTGGAGTCGATGGTTCAATTAAGGGACCAACTTTTTATATTGAAAGTTTTCCTGACATGGTGGTGGTTAGGCGGTGTGTCCTTCCGCTTGAGAGATAACATAATGGATAAATTCACACTTGAAGGAGAGATTGTTCAGAAACAAGTTTGAATTATGTAAGTCTCGCATTTCTTGAAAAAATAGAAAAAACCCGTATTGGATGGGTTGGAGTTATTTTTAGATGGAAAAGAAGTAATCGGCTTGAACAAAGTGTACACCCCACTTTCAATTACTCGAGAATAAAAAAGGTGTGTACCCAATTTTTCTTTTTTAATTCGATTTTTGATTAAAATATTTTTTGTGAATTGATTCAATATTTCTATTATCAGTTTTATATATTTTGTTTCTCTACTTCACAAGTTCCTTTCTCTAGAAATTACTTTTATTTCATCTTTGTTTTACTAATACTAGTTTATACTGCTTGTGTATGTAGGTCGCTGTTGAAAGGTACAAAGCAATGAGAGGTAATGCCCCTGAAAGATTGGTCTCTGGATCTGATAATTTCACAATGTTCTTTTGGGAACCCTTCATCAACAAGCACCCCAAAACTCGCATGACAGGCCATCATCAGGTTTTTACTTTTCCCTACAATTTTAAAATATGCCAATGACAACAAACCGAAGTTATTCTTTCTTCAAATTGCAATGTGACTTAAGTTAGCATCAGTATCATTGATTATTGATTAGAAATTTTGGATTGGAAATAATTATCTAATATATAGCAGTTCTTGATACACATCAAATGGTTAATTATAAGTTCTAGTAAGACCTATTGAGATACTTAAGTATTTGCACATGTCTATCTCTTATTATTTGTTGTTGCGTGGCTGAGGACAATGGTTTGTATTGAAATGATTGAACCAGTGACCATACGGGGAAAAAACTTGTCAGTTTTCTTCATACAACTTTTGAACTAGTGACCTTTGGACATCATAAGTCATCAACCAATACAACTTTTGATTACTTGTCTAACAATCAAAATGAGAGGAACATTTATCATTGGCAAAGTTTCATTATTGTCCAAAAGAACCATGAGCTAACATAAAGTCAAAATCCTAAAAGTAAACACAAAGATTCTATGACAATAGTGAAATCAATAGAGAAGTAGCTATCAACACATTCTTGTGTAAAATGAAATGCCTAGGTGCACTTACTATTGATACTGATAGTGAAGATGATGGATCTTTCCAACACGTGTTATATTAAGACTTAATTTCAACATAATCGAGGACGTAAAAATGATAGAATTTCACCCGTCGAAAATCAATTTTAGAGTGTATTAACTTCTAGCACACAATCAGGTGAGAATAGCTAAACAAAACAATTGTCACGAATGTGGTTTATCATTCTTACTTGGTTCTTTTCTCTATAATTAAGAGTTTTTATGAATAAAAAAATGGTCAGATAGTTAGATTTTTAAATCTACTGCTAATTAGACAGACAAATGGTGATATCATGAATTCTATAACTTCGTATAAGTTTGATTACTCGTTCATAAATCCTATTACTTTCTAACAAAAACAAATCAATTATGATCTTACAAAATCAATTTACAGGTTGATTAGTTTGAATAGTCATTTTTTAATTAGTAAATTTGATTGTTCTAAAAAAACATTACTCAAGTGATTAATGATCACGACCATGGATTATAGATAAATGATGATAATAAGTGACTATAATATGGATTGTAAAAATCAAATATTTCAAGAAACAAGACCAATGTAATGAAGCATGAGGGGTCAAGTATACATAAATAAATAATGATGTTTTAGTTACATTCAAGACACACCGAATTGCTACTTCCTCTCGTGAATATTATTAAACATGGAAATAAACTCATTATCAAATTTCCGCTGCTATGTATTCTTCTACATTTATTTATTCTTCATTCAACGTTATTAAAGAGTAGCTCAATTATAAAATACTCTAGAGTCTGGCATTACGTAGTTGTTGCCTAAGAATTGGTTGAACATACTGATGAAAGCCATCAGGAACAACTGAATCGTTCAAAGGATCTTTCCATGCCTCTTCATACAACTTAGGATACACATTTCCATCATAGCGCCCAAGAGTTGAACCAAGCAAGTGATCAGAGTGATTGAATGCATCAACGAGCGCAATTGCGTTAGGACGAACCTAATTAACCACAAATAAATCATCAGCCTTCTTACAGTATAGTTAATATAAAGCAGAAAATGATACTGACGAGATATTGTTAGGACAAACCTGTGAATACAAGGACCTCAAAAGCTCGTTTGCAAGTGATCCTTGTTTTTGATTGATGCAGCCAGCGGAAAGAAAATCTCCCAAATGCTTATGAAGAAGAAATAAAGCATAAATGCTGCAAAGAGCTTGTAATTGCTGTTTTACTCCTTTTCCAGGTATATCTTGCTGCAACTTCTCTATAAATCTAAAAAACACAAGGTTTTAATCAACTTAAATGTATTAACATTAATATATCTTTCAAATTTACTACTACATTGGGTACTTTTTTTGGACTAATTTCACTATGGTTGTCTCCAAGGGGACTAAATCTAGAGATCATGAAACTCACGAGAATAAAAACCAGCAACACATTAATTACAAGCAAATGACATGTAAATTCAATAGAAACTTACTTGGAAACAACAATTAACTGGCAGTGAGCAGCTGCTGCCTCAACTAAGTCAGCCGAGAGTTCTTGAAAACCTAAGGTCAGAAAAACCATTAGCAAATAACAATAATATCCGGACATTAATAAATCAAGACACGCCTATACCATCTGAAAGTACAAAAAGTTGCAAAACAGGACAGGTCAATATAGCTTGTAATTCAAACAATAATATATGATATATTGAATAATTTACCCTCTTCAGGATTAGTGAACTTGCTGAGATTTTGAGCAACAGCCACATTCATCCTGGCAGCCCTAGCTTCAAATGCTCCAATCACTACATTAGGCTTCAACCAATCCTCAGCTGAAAGGAATAAAAACTAAGTATAAAACCACAAATCAAGGAAACATGTGTGCTTACTGATATTAAACGAAACTATATTTGACTAAGATATCAGAAGACTACAATTTCATTATACCTCTTGTAACATCAGATTGATATTGCAACAATTGTTCTACTCGAGCCAAATAAGCTGTGGTACCAACAGGTTTTTTACCAGAGCCCAACTGAGAAATAGTCTTCACGAGATGCCTTGCCACCTACATGAGATTTTCTAGACGTAATTAAACATCCCAAGATAATTCCTAAAATAACATCCTAAATCAGGCAGCAAGTGAGGCACGGAAAAGTAATAAGGAAACAAATAGGCATATCTTAAACATAAAGATTTCACGTGTCTGCATCGAAGTACGTAGGCAAATCAACAGAGATTATTAAACAATGGAAAATGGAATGATGTATAAGATATTGAAAGAGTAAAGAACCTGTAAAAGTAGCACAGTATTGTCCCCTTCATATGTGCAGGCAGGAACATAAACTGCAAATAACTCAGGTAGACCGCTGCTAGTAAGATAACCATGACCGCCACATAGTTTACGGCATTCCTCAATTCCATCCTACGAATGAAAGTTAATTAATTTTATTTGAACTTCAAAAAAAGTTCACAGCTACAAAATGAAGAACACATATATGACACAGTACAATTAAAGGGAAAAAACACACCGACAGCAACAAAAACATCCTAATAATTTAAACGTGGAGAAGATTACTCATTCAGTCAGTTATCCCACAAATAAACAGATGCCATGAACAAAAAATTAATGGTAAGCAAAATATAATGATCTGCATTTCAGGACAAGTAACCTTTCGAGATGAAAATCCAGACTATTAATATAATTCTTATGTAAAATTGATCTTGCAAAGTATATAAATCAAACATGCTATTGTTTGTAGTGTTAATTTTTAACTTCAACTTTCAAACTGATAACAAGGAGGATGTGGAATTATATGCACAATAAAACCCAGCAATGTTTTCAAAACATTCACATTTCAAATAACAAAATGAACTGTATATGGTGGTAATATAGAAATGAGGAAATGGACTTTAACATAGAAAGATAGATTAAGGGAGGAAACCTGTCGGTAACATTTATGGAATCTCGCAAAAGGAAAACAAAAATCCCACATATAAATCCATCAAAAAACAATGTTTAAATGAAATCTAAAAAAGTTAAAAAAATAATAATTAAATTGAACAATTAAGACCAATCAGCAAAGAAATGAGCATAAGAACTACTGAGTAGTAACATACAGCAGTTGCGGTAGTAGTCAAGGATTTCAACCCAGCAGTGCATGCATGGGCTTCAGGCAATGTTGAAAAATCATTAGCTTGTAATCTTTGAGTCACATCCGTGTAAAGCCATTTCAGCCACTCACTAACAAATCTGAAAGCATATGCAGAAGCTAGCAATGGGAAGAGTCTAGCCTGCTGTGTTTTGTAATCAATCACCTAAATCGAAACAGAGAGCATAAAGTAAGACGCGCATCAAAATTAAAAAGTCTATTCTAACCATTCAATTTTATTGTAGCCAACCAATATCAAATAGTTATTGAAAAGATGAGGAAGAATCTCATCCACCTTCCTGCTACAAAATTTGAAAAAAAAAATTGGTTGTGAAAAGATAACTATCTAAATTTACACAACCAAATTAAAATGAATTGGCATATATTTTAATTGTAATTCATGATTTTTGGTCCAAACTTTTCTTTTCGCTTCCCGCTAATTTACTTATTGAAAAATTTTCCATTAGCAAAATCTCTAATAACTATGAATTCTCTGACAAGCAACATACTTGCATCCACATGTTTTAAACCTTACCTGTGTTTCAAGACCACCATTCTGAGATCCAAACTGTCTTCGAACAGCACTATATCTAGTAGCAATGCAAACTGCTCGTGACAAAGCAGTCGAGGCGTCAGCTACAATTGCCTGCCTCACATATACCATAGTACCATAAATTAATTGTCTTGGAACACTGGATTGTACATATTTTCCTTCTCTGGTGACCTGTGAAACCCTGGTAGATTGGAAAAACAGAGGAATCGTCTGAATTATTATATTGACAATGGTTAGAAAAGGCCAATCTAAAGACATGCTTGCAGTCACATACATTCCCCCCACATATCACAATAGTGATGAGTTCTACACAGGCTGTACACAGCCTTTTGTTCCCGTTTGTTTTTCTTAACCATCATTTCTATCAGGGTTACCTTTGCATTAAAAAAGAAGTAACAAATAATAGTGTTGATGTTTTAATATTTGATTATCAAGACATTTGGTCCTAAGCATTTAACTGCTTGCCTGGTTTAAAAAGTAGGTGCCAGAGAAATGCACTTAATTGATACTCACAATACCATAAATAACCTAGCTATCAATATTTACTGAAGATACTGACTAAAATTATTTTTATTCATGTATTGGTTAATACTATTTGAGTTTGACTCAGACTCCCATCTTGAGGAATCACCCACATAGACATTGCCTAGTGGCTTGGACTGTAGTCACTTTTGCCCCTACAGATCA
This sequence comes from Lathyrus sativus, assembly GCA_963859935.3. Lineage (NCBI taxonomy): Eukaryota > Viridiplantae > Streptophyta > Magnoliopsida > Fabales > Fabaceae > Lathyrus > Lathyrus sativus. The sequence continues at coordinate 514,425,085 of OZ012736.1, forward strand.
CTTATGTTTATGTAGTATAAATTATTAGATTTTTGGTTGGTGAAGCCAGAAAAGGCAAATAAGTAAAATTGAACTACCTCATTAACATTTGATTCCTTGGAATTCGTACGTGGTCAAAACTTAGAACTCCGTTATCCATGCTGTTATATGCTGCATTTCCAAATTTCATTCCAATATCTCCAACAGTTATGCCTGCAAGAGGCAGGTGATCATCCAAGCTCCGCAGCTGGACAATGAAACCTTCAAAAAAGACATACATCATATAGTTAGTAGATTTATGTTAGTGTCTAACACCAGATAATTGGATGATTAAGTCCGGTAATTACCATGCACTCCTTGGTCTTGACCATCAGTAATAAGACGGGCATAAACAATAGCATGTGTGGATATTTTACCCAACCCACCAGGCCACCACTGTTTAAATCAACAATAAAGAGTGAGATATATCCAATACAGACAAACACAGTCCTCCTCGAATGCCAGGCAGAATCTTAGGATATAGAATAATGGCTAGAGTAGTTATTAGTTAATGTAGGTAAGAGGTGTTATAGTTAATGTATGTATAAATAGTATAACACAAAGATTAGCTAGTATCTTTGGAATATTGTACTAGTTTGTGAATAGAGTATACTCTCTAACTAATCCAAATCAACAAGTAATTAACTATAACTATTCTGTATGGACTGCCCCAACACATAAATTGTTAGCAATTAGCAGGATTTGAACCTAAGACCTTGAAAAAAGCCCAATCTCAAAACCCAAGCCCTCACCAACAGGCTAATCCCAGGGGTTTGGCATATAACTATTCTAATTAAATTAACCATTGTTCTATATCCTAAGAGAGAATCGAAAATTCAGAACTGTTTTTCCTGAATGTACTTGCCAAGATACTAAATAATGATGTAAGATTCTAAAATCCCAAACAGAATAATAATTATAAAAGACTAGAACAGACTTCAGGAGATTCTAAAATCCCAAACAGCATAATAATTATAGAAGACTAGAACGGACTCTCAGGAGACATCACCGAATTCACTCACTTTGCTGGAAGTCAACGTGGGGCTGTGAATAACAAACTCGTCTGTTTCTGGATCAAACGTTGCAGTTGTTTCAAGCCCTTGAACATTGGATCCATGACCAAGTTCGGTTTGGGCATAGCAACCAATTATTTGCATCTTATTAGCTAGAGGCAACCACTTCGCCTGCTGCTCATCAGTTCCTTGTCCTTTGAGGGCAGGCACAAACATCCCCTACAAAAGAATATGAATAACTAAAATTTACCACTACAACTTCCATTGCATAAACAAAACAAAAAAGAACATGACATAATTTGAATTATACCCAATGAAGATCCGTAAAAGCAGGCTGATCCACAAAGGTCCTAAGCTTATTAGCTTCCTGTTCCGTAAGACGGAGCTCAATAATCTTTTTCCATGCATAAGCTGCTTTTCTCAAAGTGTTCTTAAATAACTCCTTCCTATCAAGACTAGCTCTATCATCCTTTCGGAATACCTAGAAATGACGAAGAATCAACCAAGCCACACTCATCATCAAGAAAATAAACAGTAGAGTGCAGAAACCATAAAAGCTAGCTACAAAACGAGAAGGATAAAAGAGGAAATTCACCGGATCGTTAGCAACGAGGCGAGAAATCCGATCGGAAAGTTCGAATTCCTCACGAGAACCAGCCCAAACGATCTTCAATTCGTCGACATCGAATTGTGCTTTGTTTCTCTCGAAAGCTAGATAATCAACGCCGGCCATTTTTTCCGATCGAGAATTGAACTTTGACCTGACAGAGTTTTGTGAATTGGGAAGAAGTGTGTTGAAACTTTTCTATATAGTATTGATGACGATAGGAATTAGAGTATCCTAATATTAATTGACGTTGATTTTCAAAGTTGAGTCAAATTTGGATTGATTAGTAAAACGTTGCGGTTCATTGGATTGGTCCATTTTAGATTCAAAGTGGTTTCGTTTCTTATTTCCATTTACTGTTGGCTTTTTTCTGTACACGTGGTTTTACTTTCCTAATGTCGTCACGTTTGGATTTATTCATATTAAACAAATATTCTCTCTGTCTGATTCAGCTGTCATATTTGATTTTGGAACCTTTTAAGATGATTACTACTGAATTTTTTGTTTATTTTAATAACAGTGTCTCATTTATCCAAACATTTTTAATACAAATTAGGTGTCCGTTATGATTTTTAGGATAACAATGTTTGGTTTATCCAAATGTTTTTATATCAAATTAGGTGTTTTTGTTAGTTTCTTCTGATATAAATATAAATCCAATTTTAATCTTTGTTGAGTTACTCTCTACTATAGTTACAGCTCTATTGATCAGATTAATAGTTTGCATCAAATCTGTTTTATTTACCGCCATTAATAATATTCTGCATACTTCTAGACTCTCTGTTTACTGGTAGTCTAACATGGATAATTTTCAGTTGTGGTATCCTCTTTACTTTGCACAATATTTTGTGTGGATATTAAATTAAGATGCTAAAAAAATACTGAAACAGTTTGAAAAAGAGAAGCAAGATGATGCACTGTCGAATTTAAGTGATATTTTGAGAGAGCTTAAAGATATAGTTGTTGACATGGGATCTGAAATTGAGAGATTAGTTAACTGCATTCTATTCATTGTTCTATCTAATTATACAAAATTTGCAACATATTATTTTTTTCTTTTTTTTAGAATCAATCTGTTGTTAAAAATTAACAAGTTTGTAGTGATTTTACTTTTAATTAATTTAATTTTTATATTTTTCTGAGTTAATTATATAAATTAATTAATTTGAGTTAATTTTGATTCTATTTATATTTTTCTGAGTTAGTTATTGGTCATATAATTTTTTTATATTAACTAATTAATAACTTTTATATTTTTTTTAATTTAAAGTTATTTGTTTTTTTTAATTTATATTATTTTTGCTGACTCATTTCATGGTTGACACGCCACCCTACCATTTACCAACGGTCTAACACTTGAAATAACGGAAGGGATCAAATATGTTAACACAAGTAACATTACGGAACCAAATTGAATCAATTTTTTTAGCAAAACGCTTTAGAAAGGCTTAATGAGATGGTTGATTTGGCAAAACGCTTTAGAAAGGCATTTGTCATTTTTAAAGCTGATTTTGAAAAAGTGTATGATTCAATTAGTTGGAACTTTTTGAATTATATGTTCTTCTGATTTGACTTTGATATCAAGTGGAGATCCTAGATTAGAGCATTGTCTTTTCTAGTAACCTGGTTGTCTTTTCTAGGGACCCTTTAACTTCTTTCTTTTTCCTTCTTGTGGCAAAAGTTCTTACTGGGTTAATTAGAAAGGCTATAGAGCTAGGTTTTTTTTTTCTTCTGGGTTTAGAGTTAGTTCTTATGATTTAGAGGTTTCTCATCTTTGGTATGTCGATGATACCTTAATTTTGGTCGATCCTTCAATCGATAATCTATGGGTCATAAAAGCTATTTTTAAGGGGTTCGAGCTAACTTTAGGCACTGAGGTCAATTTTCATAAGAGCAGTTTGATTGGGGTTAATGTGGACCCTTTCTTTTTGAAGTTAGTAAGGGGTTTTCTTCACTGTTGGATTTAGTCTTTATTGTTCTGGTATTTAGGTTTTCCAATGGGAGTCAACCCTCATTTGAAAGCTACATGCGAACCTCTAGTAAACCTGGTGCATAAGAGACTTAATTCTTGAGATCCTGGGTATGTTAGCCTCTGGGGGAAAAGTTATTCTTCTTAACTTTGTTCTTAATGTTATAGATGACTTCTTCTTGTATTTTTAAAAATATTTGTCAAAGTTTGGAAGATCTTACTCCTGATCTAAATGCGGTTCCTTTGTGGAGGTGTGAAAGGAGAGTCCAAGATATCTTAGGGTGAAGTGTTATGTGTTGAGGAAAAATATTTTTGATGTTTTAAAGATAATAAACTTTTGTGTAAATATAATTTAAATTACGATCTTATTTGTTATTTGATGTGTGCTCTTGAGTGAAAATAAATAATACATGTGTGTATAAAGCTTATCATCAATGATATGAGAGAAGTAGCGATTCTCAAGTGTATTATTAAGGTCATTACAAGAAAAAAAAATCATATGTTTGAAAGAAACACAAAATATAAAGTGTGACAAAGAAAATAAGGCACATAATGGTATTTTCGTAATTCTTTCTCATATTAAGGATCAAACTTTACCTTAAAAGTCTAATGAATTGAATTATCATAATTTTGCTTATCATCAAGAGAATAATATTTTTAATCAATGACAGTATCGTAATTATGATAATATCCAAAGGATCAACCTCTTCACTAAAAGATAAGAAATGTCAAATGTCAGTTATGTAATTATATTGAAAAGTGGAGAATCAATATTTTTAATCAATGAAAATATTGAAATTATGCTTCTATTAAGAGCATTATATTCTAAAATCATTTAGAATCAAGAATCAGCATTGACATTAGTATTTTCTTAAAATCACAATTTCTCAATATCCATTTATTTGTGAAGATATAAATCTGATACTCAATTCAAATTTCATCATATCGTTGTATATCATCAAGTTACTTTAAACTTGTACGACAGTATTGTTGCACCCCAAAATTTTCCCTCTCTGTTTCTAACTTTAACTGACTTTTATTTTGCCTTCATCTGCATCTCATTTAGTTTATAACTCATTATCATGTTTTGCATCGGCTTCCTAAGACATAGGGTCAAAACTTTCTTGTAATATTGGTTCTCTATTCAGAGGGGTTTCAGTTGGTTACTTCACCCAAGTAGAGGCAATAGTGTGCATTCAAGAAAGATTAGGGTTCTGATTCGTGGTTGAGCTTGTTGGATTTTCATCAATTGAGGGTCACGAGATTATAGCGTCCCGCTAAGGGGATCTGTGGTTATCAGGACAAAGCATTTTGTGGGTTGATTTGAAGGACATTATGTCATGATCATTTGAGCTTACTATTTGAATTTTTGGAATTTATTGAGGATATGATTTTGGCATGGATTGAGAATTTGACTGAAATTAGACAGGTCAAGGCCAATCGTGTGAGTTGTGGGGAATTCAAGACACGAGTTTATAAAACCGTAACTATATCCATGTTCTTTTTAATCCATCCATGTCATATCCATTGTTTTTTTTTTGTGAAACCAATTATCCATTTTTATAGTTATGTCCATATTAAATCCATTTCAAATTCACATCCATATCACGCCCACATTATTTTCCAATATTCACATTATTTTCCAAATCCATCTTTTTAATCCATTAAACTTTTTTTTTTAAGTTCATAATCCATTTAAATCTATTTATATCCATTTTCAATCCATCATTGTCAATTTCAAATCCAATTAACCACATTTCTTCTCTAAATTCATATTATCCAAACCCAAATCCAAATTTTTGTCCATAAGTCATATTCATCTGTAAAACCATTATCAATCCTTTTTTTAAATTCAAACTTAAACCATTAAAATTCATATCCATTTATTCTTTCCATATATCCATTTCAATCCACTTTCAATTTTAAATCATCAAACAAGACTAAGATTCAATTCATCATTCTAAAACAGTCCAAGACCCAAATCTAATTCTACAAAGGAAAGAGGAAAATTTTACCTCATACCCCATCATTTATTCCCCTACCTCTACATTATATATTTTTTTACCAAAATATCCTCATATAAATAATTGTAAAAATTTTTTGATTTAATTATTTGATCCAGAATTTACTAAATAAATTTATCTTTAAAAACTATTTTATTTATATTCTCATCAAACATGGCAAGTATTATATATATCTATTATATAATCTTATAATATTTCCATCAAAGATTCTCCGCTAAATTGTTTTTATTTAATTAATTAATTAAATATAAATATATTTAGTATTAACTCTATCATTTAAAACATCTGAAAGTCACATTCTTATATTTTAAATAACTATTAATTAACAAATGCAATAAGACACGTCCTGAATTTTTTTAAAAATGCAGTCACCTACCAATAATATATTTACCATAGTAACTACCCAACATAACTTTTCTCTTCATTCTATTAATTAATCTTTTATTATTAATAATTAAATATTATTATTATTAATTAAATAATAATTAAATTAAGGTCACAAATCTCTAATGTGATTCAATGTCACACCTAAGTCACGTGCGAAGTCCAATAAACACTTACAAAAATTCTCATTCCTCAAATTAATCCAAAGAACTAAATATATATATTTTTTTTGTATTTTGATTTTATCTTTTTTTGTTTATTTTTTTAATAATAATAAAGAATTATAATTCCTAAGACCAAAATTAAAATCAATTATAAAATGAAAATCATTAATCATAAAAATCAAAACAACTAATCATAAAAATTTAAAATTTCTAACTATAGACTTTGAAATTAATAAACTAAAAGAAGAAAAACTTTGTTATCACTAAAACTTTTTAAAGTTACTAAAAATACTTAAAAATGCTCTTGAAGTTAAAAAAAAAAAGGCAAAGTTAAGAAAAAATAAGAGTAATCAAAGAAATAGTAAGAAAAATAAAAAACCAAAAATAAAATAAAGATTTGCATTATAACTAGTTTAATCTTTGCCTTTATTTTTTGTTTTAACTTTATATTTATTAATTTATTTGTGTATTAAGTAATTTCAAGATTTGCATTATATGTCTAATTTATATATATATTTTTTAATTTAATATTATTATATGTCTTATTATTGTGGGGTTAGAGAGATATTAATTGTTTGTATGATATAAATATAGAGGGTTGAGTGGAGAGAAAATTGAAAAATAAACATGTTAAATATTTTAATTTAATTATTATTTAATTAATAATAATAATATTTAATTATTAATAATAAAAGATTAATTAATAGAATGAAGAGAAAAATTATGTTGAGTAGTTACTATGGTAAATATATTATTGGTAGGTGACTGCATTTTTAAAAAAATTCAGGACATGTCTTATTGCATTTGTTAATTAATAATTATTTAAAATATAAGAATGTGACTTTCAGATGTTTTAAATGATAGAGTTAATACTAAATATATTTATATTTAATTAATTAATTAAATAAAAAAAAATTAGCGGAGAATCTTTGATGGAAATATTATAAGATTATATAATAGATATAGATAATACTTGTCATGTTTGCTGAGAATATTAATAAAGTAGTTTTTAAAGATAGATTTATTTATTAAATTATGGATCAAATAATTAAATCAAGAAAATTTTACAATTATTTATATGAGGATATTTTGGTAAAAAAATATATAATGTAGGGGTAGGGGAATAAATGATAGGGTATGGGGTAAAATTTCCATGAAAGAGCTCATTTAACATGTTTTAAGTCCATTCTATTTTTACGGCAAGCCCACTTGGATTCATGAAGTAAAAAATTTTGAGATGGCAAGTCTACCAAGCCATCAGCCTCACGCAATTAGCCTCCACACGTTGATACATATTTTTCGCATAAGAGGACAAAACCATACAAGACCTGCTGCAAACCGTACGACACATGAAAATGCAGCAACACACCTACAAACGCACAACCACTGCTACACAAAAACATACAAAATCGCAAGCCACACGAACCTGTCTCGATTCGTACAACAACAATGCAAAACTTGCAGCCACTACAAAACAAAACCTGTACCATAAAAAGAGTCGTTACAGGCTGCTACAAAGAGGCTGGCAATGAGAGAAAGAGGAACAAAAATTTAAAAGGAAGGAAAAAAGCAGAAGCAGTGTTCTGCGGAAGAAAACTCACCAACCCTCACTCCTCCACACGATCTCCATCAACACACTAAAAAGCAACTAACAGCAAACCTGGACCCGCCGGAAACCACCAAAAACCCTATCTCCGTTTATCTGTCTCCGCCATCGTAAGCACCCTCTGTTTTCTTTCATCAACAAATCTTCGTCGCGGTTGCGTTTTTAAACTCACCGTCGAAACACACCTGGGAGTTTGAAGATTCAGAACATCATTCTCAGCTCTCCACTCCATTGTTTCAAGACAAACCAGACCATGACTCTCAAGACACTCAAGAAAAGTACTTATTAGACACACATGCAAACATTGATAATGAAGCGCATGTTCAAGACACTCAAGAAAAGGGGTTACACTTGGATTCTGATTGTTGGCAAAACAGAAGAAATAATGAGAAAAAAAATATACACAGTACTGAGACTAGGAAGGAAAGTCGTGAAAAGAATTTGATGCCTAGTCATGAGAAACAAATAGGGTAATGTTAACTTGTGCCCTTGGGGCACATGTTAAGAACTAAATTAAGAAACATTGTCTTGGAAATTGTGTATAAACTTTAATTAAAGTATAAAATTAATTTTTAAATCATTTTTTCCAATGCAAATTTACTATAAGTGGTTTTCTTAACATGTGCCCCAAGGGCACAAGTTAACATTACCCAAACAAATATCCCCTCGTGATTTCACTTCCCCGCGCGTGAAGAGTTCCGAGACAACTCATCAATGCTCTGACACGAAGCAGTCCAACGGATACCGTGTCAAGCCAGCTGCACCGCATGATCTTATTGGGAGTTCCAAGACAACATTATCACCATTCCGTAATCCGCCTCGTGATGAGAGCCCACCGCCCATTGTTGATTCCTCAATGCCACATGGCCCACATGCACTCTTCCCTTTCCCGAACGTGTCATCAGTTGTCCCACCTTCTAATTCAGCTCTCCGCCCAAATTCAAATTCAACATGGGCCACTTCTTTTCAACCCCCTAACACACATTCTAAGCCCAACCTTGAGGACAAGGTTATTTTCGGGCCGGATAGTATTGTTGGCAGGCCCACACGAATTAAAGTCCAACCAAAATGGATGCAAAATTATGAAATACAGTAGTTTGTTTTATTAATTTTATTTATGTATTTTTTTATCTTTTGGGCCTAGTTGTTAGTAACCCAATTAAAATTCTGGTTGTATTTAAAACCTTGGTTACCCTTAGAGGGAGGACAAAAAAATTATTAAGACAATTGTTATATTTTTTATCTTTCTTCTAATTTTGTGTTGTCTTATGAAAACCCCTAGATCTAGAAATTATAGAAATTATTGATGAAATTTCTCTTCTATCAGAGTATAATTGTAAAAGTATCCTCCTAATACGAGGGTGGCAAGTTAAAGCATCTAAAACTTGCATAGTAATTGTGATGCTGGGCTTAGAAGAAGTATTGGTGTAACTTCAAAACTTGTACAACTAATGTGGTGGTGACAATGGATTATGGTAAAGGAAGTTTAAAATTTTTTTGTATGGGGAGATTAATGTTTAACTTTATTAATTTGATTATGAACACTAAGATGATCATAGAAATTTTAAAAAGAAAAAAGACGGTGTTAGACACACAACCTCTCTAGAGAGAGAGAGAGATGGTTTTGAAAAGAAACGAATGAGTTGTGTGATTCAAGTGATGTATTTTTATATGACAAATAAACCATTAAAAACATACATGAGTATTTAATGCAAGACAATGATTATCATAAATGGTCAAACAAAATACTCTAATGGGTGAACATGCACAATAACTTTAGAGACTATCTCAAGTATCAAAAATATAATTATTACCACAAAGCAAATGAATCAATGCAAAAATAAAAAATAAAATTTTAATTAAATAATAATTCTTTTATAAAGTAAACATTGAAAAATTTTCTTTATAAAACTCATTAGCTAGAGGTTTAATGAGTATGTCTCTCCATTGATGATTTGTGTCAACAAATTTAAGATCCAAAGTCCCTTTTAAAAACAAATTTAAGATCCGAATTTTCTTTTATAAACATAATCTCAAATAAAATGATGTTTAATTTTAATAAATTTATCTCTTGAATGCAAAATTGTATCTTTTCTATAAACAAATTGCATAGGTATTATCACATAAGGTAAAAATATTATCTTGTTTTATCTTATAATTTTATAGAGAAAATGAGTGCTAAAAATTGTTGTTGATATGTACTCTACTTCAATTGTTGATAATGTTATAGTATATTGTCTTTTTCTATAAGAAATTAAATTTTCACCAAAAAATTTACAACTTTCACAAATTCTTTTTCTTTCAATTCCATCTCTAACATAGTTAGTATCACAAAATCCTACTAACTTATAATCTATTGATTTCTTTTATAGCAACCTAAGACTATTAGTCTCCTTCAAATATCTAAAGATTATATTAACAATAGTTATATGAGATTCTCCAGGATCTTGTTGAAATCGAGCACATAAACAAACATTGAATGATATATATATCAGATCTAGAGGTTATAAGAAAAATAAGAGAATGTATCATACCTATGTATTCTATAGTGGAACCAGAGAGTGGTTGAACACCTACAAAACTAGCACTCCAAAATTTAAGTCAATATAAGAGTGAAAATGTTACAAGAATGAGAAAGAATTCGAATACTGACAAATGGCGCATTTTTTTTTTGTATAAATAGGAGAAACCATTGATAACTAAATGTGTGGATCACGGTTAGTCATAATATTGTTTTGGACGAGTAGCAAAGTCTTTGTGTGTAGAATTACCTACTTCGACGAAAAAAGGAGACTATTTGTTTAGGATGTCATTCCTCTTGCTTTGTTATTGGATCTTTATCCTTGGGCCTTGTGGGAGACCCAAAATAGTTTCTCTCCAAACCCTTGTGTATGTTTTGTTGAATGAGGGTTTGTAATATCTATCTTTGCTCGACCACTAGATCGGGGATGTGAAAGACTTTGATGAAACATCATCACTCTTAAGAACAGGTGCATTAACTGTCTTTCTCGTAAAAGGTAATGTTTCGTTGGGAACGAATAACATGTGTCCCTACGTTAGTCAGTGATGATATTTTCTCTTCCTCAAAATACCCAAGTACTTTGAATAGTTTTTCGAGAAAATCTCAACCATTGGTGGTGCGCTATGGATCGTATAATCCTTAATGAGTAAATAGGATATAAAAGGGTTCTGAAACGCCATTTTAGCCTCTCTGTTTTTGTTGTTGCCGTGAATGACCTGCAAAAGGGTATTTCTTACTTCCTTCGTTATTTTCTTCACGAGCTCTTTTGTTCAAGTATTTGATTAAATTTGTACGATCTTGTTTGTTGATATATATCATTCATGTATGATTGCTCCATCTTTTTTAAGACAAAGTTCAACGTTTTTTATTTCGCTTTGCTCCCCTTTTCTAGGGTTTTCAAAATAGTGAGAATTTGGCTTTTAACCTACTTTCTTGAAAGATTTTCTTGACATTGTTTGAACTTCCTTGCTTGTCACATTTTATCTGCATTCATTTTTCCTTCGTGGACTAGGAAAGACCAAGACATACTAAGTGATTAGGAGAATATGAGATATCTCAAGAGATTAAGAGACCAACACATACTAAGTGATTAGGGGACGACTTACCATAAACAATTTATAAACTTAATGAATCGAACTATACATAATTCAAATTTAACTCATTTAATTAACAAAGTTAATTCTTTCCCCCTCATATTCAGCTAATTTGATTCACGAACAAAGTTCAACGATTTAATTATAAAAGAGTTTCGAATTATGTTTAAATTGGTTCAATTTATTCTCAACCCCTTATGCAACAAATATATTTGTTAAAATTACTCTATTAAATTTGTCATTGCCAAACACAATCTAGTAAAACAATTGTATTTAAGGGTTGTTACGTAGTTATTCATCATCCTCGTCATCACCATGAATATAAAGCTAGCAACCTAAAATCTCAGCTCAAAGAAGTGCAAAACAAATTACCAAAAATGTGAACTTAAACTTCCGCGCCATCACAAAATAAGAATATCAATACATACATCCCCTACTCTGGCTTTAAATTTTCTCAACATCATTTTATATATAATAATCCTACAAGAGAAGAAAATATAACTAGGATAAACACTGAACGAAAAGGACATAAAAATGCACCTTCTGATTAATATTTCCCTCATCGAATTTTAGCTTTAATACCGAGACCAGTATAAATGTGCAAGTAAAAGCTCGAATTTCCAAAAGGTAAAGCTCGAATTCTAAAAAAAACTGTTACATGTGCACTTTCTTGTTCCTTCTCATGAAATTTCCAGAATCGTATTACCAAAACAGTTGTGTTTTCATCTCCTGGCAACTCTGCTTCGTCTAATTTTCCTGGATGGAGTTGCATAATGAGCTATATCCATCCCTTGTTCTGCTTCCTCGTCACTAGTTTCATCAGATCTCCATCTTGGTCCACCATTGATGTTTACTTCAGAATTTAATATCTTTTTCGATTGGCTAAAGAAATGAAGTGCACATAAGGATTCAGTCTACACAATATTAAAGCAATATTGTACATGGCAGCTAATATCAAGGAAAGAAAAGAAACGAACAATAAAATTAAAGGGGTAACTAGATTCTTACCTCAGAGAAACATCCATTGGATCATTAGTAGACATGACATTCCAACTATTATCATCTTTATGTGATTGTACATTCGTACTATTATACGTATTTGGGAGGTCATTTGCAAATTCTTTAGGAGAGTTGAGTTTGGATCTAGAAACAGAATTAGCTGTAGCCTTCCAGGAGAACATAGGACTGGTAGTTTGATCATGGCCAAAAAGCAAGTTTCGTTCAACTCCAGGCAATATTTTGTCTCGCACATTTTCCTGGGAACGGCTTGCTGATCTGCTAAATGCTTTCGGTGGTGAGCCATTCATAAGATGTATCCTGTGATTCCTTGGAGTTGGAGTGTTATCATATCTGAGAAATTTGCCAATTTTACCTTGGCGGTTAGAAACCCTCTCATTATTGGTAAGTAACCCCTCGTGAGGATGCGATGGGTTAATGAAATTACTGAGCTCAGGGCCAGTAGTGGGGAAAGGTGTGCCTATTTTAGCCGAAGATGCTAAAGTTGAAGAGCCTAACAATGTGGATGTGTGATCTTTATGCAGCATGAGAGACGGATTCGCAGATGAAGGAATCAATAAACTGGTTGACGTTGAATCGTGAACCTGATGAACGTCAAATTTATCAGGAATTTCAGCTACCCCGTGAGAAGTAGCAGCATCCTCAATCAAGTTTCCGCTTCTCAGTTGTTCCCGCTCAACTTCTGGCAACAACTCCAAACTTCTGTTCTGTTTTATTCAGATGTAAAATTATTTCAAAGCTCCATGTACCAATGACAGTTTTCTAAACATGTGAAATATTTATAGCAAAAGCACAATATATGCTGTGACTGCAAACCAGAAAAAAAAAAAAAAAAACTAAAACATGTTGTGGTTTGAGGATAAGTCTGTCAGAAAATATGTGCTTCAAAAAACTATATTTTAAATTACTTACAACTAAATTAGATCTCCATTGAATAGCCGTTTCTAATCTCGGTAAAAATTCTTGACTGATAGAACCTTTTGAAATGAAGTCTTGCTCCACCTTTTCAAGTTTAGTATGAACTTGATATGCTTCAGAGTATCTGTAGCGCTGAAACACAGTATGAACTTGATAAGCCATAAATTCAGTCTGATTTTTTTGTCAAAATTAAATATCACTGTCAGAAAGCTATGCTAAATTAATCTAACATTTAAGAAGCAAAAGAAAGTTCAAAGCTTATTTATGTCAAGAATTAGAACATAATATGAAAGTTAGGTTAGGTATATAAACTTATAAAGCCCACATCAACACCAAGGTTAATAACAACACATTATAATCCATTGATCATGCTTTAAAAGCGACATATGACATCTATGCAGGAAAGGAATGGAGTAAAGAATGTGCTTTCGCAATAATATCTTCAAATTATAGAAAAAAGGGTCGCATCAAGAAAATCCAGGAAGGCAAAGGCAAGTTCTAATGTCACATCCCTAAGTTGTATATTAAGCATATACAAGAAATAGATTAAATAAGGAAAATACAGACAATTTTGGGTGGCAAAGATCATTTCTCAGGAAAAACCAGAGGGAACTTTATTTGCTATGGGGTGGAGTATAAGTAATTGGTAAGCAAGGGCTTGGTGATAGTACATACTAAAGAAATATGCATAAGAAACTGTTGTTACCAAGAGTATGAAAAGCCAAATAGGTGGATAACAGTGTCATATATATGCGAGATATGGACCAGAATTGAACATGTGAGCAAAATTACATTTACAAGATTCAAAAATTACAACTGCAAAGACCACCACAAGAAAAGCTTACTAACAAGATCAATAAAATTAGTAGCATCAATGTTGTTAGAGGCGCCAGCTGTTGAAGTTGATTACCTGAATATAAAAGACAGCAAGTAGACTTCCAGTTGTCCTTAGGGGGTCTTCGATAGCATATTCCAAAAGACACTTGTGTATATATTTTTCTTCATCCGAATTCCATGGCAATTCTAGCATTCGGTCCGCCAAGTTTCTCCGAATACAAAGGCAACAAATCTCTGTTACCAGGACCTCCACCCACTCAACCACATTACTATTTTGGCCTTTATGCTTCTCCTTGGTATCGCCAGACAATCCTCTATTGAAAGTCTTTTCTTTTGCTTTGGTGCAGAGAACTCTCTGATGCATAAATGCCTCAGTCAGAAGCCCACACTCAATCCTTACCCGCACTGCAGTGACAGCATCTCTAAGTGAATTCATTTGTAGTCCACCATCACGCCCAGACCATCTCAAAACCATGAGAGCAGTATCAGGACTACCCCTTTCTAAAAGTACTTCTGCAATTTTAGGATGGGAAGTTGGGCCAGATATCTCAGGAAGAATGCGACATGCTTCCTAATAGAGTAATAAATCACATTAATACTCTAAAAGGAAAAGAACAGGTCCACTATATTATTACAATATGCAACATGTTTTACCACAACTATTCCAAGTTCAGTTTTTAGCTTCCTTTAAATATTGGGAAGGGGGATTTTATTTTCTAGTTTCTATTATTTAATAATAAACTAGCACGCTTCATATAATGATCAAACATAAGATTTCAATATAATAGATATACATACTGCTAGAGTGCCTAGATTCTTTTCCCTAGATGAATATATTCCTTATCATCAGTTAGTAGTTAAAAGAAATCAGTAAAGCAATCTTGATTCTTTAGTTTTTTACTAAGGTAAACAAGCACTGAAATTCATCAACCATAATTTTATATTGAAGTTACCTGTAAAGCTTCATCTGTATGATCATCAAGAAGGTAAAAAGTCAAAGACTCAAGTAAAGAGTGCCTGCTTATACTAAATGTAGCTGCAAAGTCCTCTAATATGTCTCTCCATTCTTCATCAGGAATGGTCCAGTGGCGATCGTACAAATAATACAGAAACTACAGAAGTTAAGGAAAGAAAGAAATATTGACAATAATAATCATTATCGACAAAAACACCAGAGTTCCAAATCCACAAAAAGTAAGGGTGGTAAAAGGATACAATTGCTTGTTTTGCAATCACCACATCAGAACTTCCATGCAAAAAGAGTAAGTCAGCAGCTGCTCGAAGATTTTTGAAGGGATAGCAACTCAGCACCTGATCAGTATTTGACCTGAAAATTGATGCTCCATCTTCCTGCAAGGCTGCAACTTCTAATCCATCTCCAATTTCAGGCATCATCTCCTCCTCCAAATCAAGATTATTCAATGCATCTTCAATAAATAGAGATCCACCATGTCCTTTTGACTCCGTTGATTCATTTATTGCATCTGGCCAAGCACGTCTAATTGCTTCTGATTTCCGTTTGCGGACAACTGAAGCCCATGATGAAGTATTGGAAAAGCGAGATCTCACATTATCCAAAAATTCATGTCTGGTACACCAAATAACAATCTCCATATGCTGGGTACAACAATCAAAGAAATTAATCAGCCGAATGAGGATTGCACGAGCTATTCTATACTTAAAAGAAATTCATATCTCTGGGACAGTGGGAAACAGAAAGATACAGAAGGTAATCAAAATAGGGTATACAAACAATATAATGAAAAGGTATGGACTAACATCAGCCCCTTCCACTAAAAGCCCCCTAACACAACATATTACATCACTGTGATTTTCTATACAAAGGTCGTGACATCCATACTTTCAAAGATTAGGGTATAAATCATACACAACAAAAACATAACATCATTTAAACTTTAAACACGGATCCTAACGGAAATAGCTAGAAATACTATAAAGAGAGATATCTACTTGTCAAGATGATTTTACACCACATGATCTAAGCAAGAAACATCTCAAATCAATATCAATGCAAATGCAAAAATTGTAAATAGCTATAGGATTCTACTTTGAGCTCAAACTCTTGCAAAACTAAACCTGCTTTGTCTTTAATATGCTCTCTTGAAGATGGTGCAGATCATGAAGTTGTGCTGAAAGAGTACCCTTAAAAGATGACTCCAAAATGTCTAGCACATTCGATATGCCCTTCAAGTATAATGAAAATTTCAGAAGTAAACTTAATCTCTCTTTCATTCCTGAGACGTCAAGATTATCTAGTAAAAATTGTTAGGGAGACAAATATTAATGAGTCTGAAAAATAGGTCATACTACTGATTAGCTTTAGATACCAACAATTAAAAAAGGTTTGAGGATACAAATTCCTTGTAGTTCAGTCATGATATTTTTGAATGTCCTCTTGCACCAATCCTTCACTACCACTTCATCCAACAAAAATGCTATGACAGGATCACTGGAAACAGCTGTTTCATCCATACATACATCTGTAATATCTGTAAAGTTTCTGGTCAAGAAAATGCGAAGTAGAGATGATATGTGACATTACAAGAAAATAAAACCAATATACAAAACATGGAGTGGAGAACTAATACAAACTTTGAGTTTCTCTCCAACAATAAAATTAATATGAACACAATGTTCTAACATACCTTTCCTTAACAAATAATAGGTATTTTTCTTTCTTTTTTTTAAAATTAAAACTTTGCTAAAAAAATGAGTGTCATTGAAAGGATACAGTGGCAAATTAAAGAAACCAGGTTATTCTCAAGTGCGACATCAAATAAAGAATAAAGGCGTTGGACGTCAGCAGTTAATTGTTTCTCCCCATCTTCTATTTCTTGAAATCTCTCGTCACACCTTTTGGAAATAAGGCCAGCTTCCATGCACTCATAATAAAGTCGGTGACGCAGTTTAGTACCACTCTTTGGAATTGGGACTCTACAAATTGGACAGATGTCACACCGTTGACTACACTCTTCACATAATGAAGCATGCCCACATGAATTCAACACATGGTGGACATAACGACCACAGCTTCTCAAATCTCTAGTGGCCCGGCAGCGCTCAACTTTAGCTTCTTTACACAACTCAATCAGATCAATTGAAGCCAAGTGCTCTAATGTTTCCTGAAATAAAACATCAAAGACCATTTTTCCCCATTTCTCAGACAGAATTTTGTTTGATAAATATGAAATGGTTACCTCTATTTACAGTAAAATACAGTTATTTCTTCGGCTAAATAGGCACAATAAGATTTGAACTAAAAGGATTTGAGACATAGGTAAGATTAATGCGCTATCCATATAAATAAATAGTCATGCTAACAGGTGCCTTAAGAACTTAAGGAAGCAACCAGTGAAAGCTTTGCAATGAAAAGTGTATCTTT
Source organism: Lathyrus sativus (assembly GCA_963859935.3). Taxonomy (NCBI): domain Eukaryota; kingdom Viridiplantae; phylum Streptophyta; class Magnoliopsida; order Fabales; family Fabaceae; genus Lathyrus; species Lathyrus sativus. The sequence continues at coordinate 514,442,660 of OZ012736.1, forward strand.
AGGACTTCTGAAGAATTTCACAACACAATTGCAACATGACGGACTGGAGCAGCCAGTGACCACTACTTGAAGTATGTAGCAGAGCAATATGCTATAGTGGCATTAACACCCGCTACAAAGACCGAAATTGCAGATGTTTGCAGTTGTGATAGCCTCTAAATGCTACATAATATAAAAAACCTGTTTTATTCATCATCTTTTTACTTTGAAATTTTACGTTGGGTTACTTTAAGCATTAGATGCTTAAACTAGTTTGTTTTCTTGAGTTTTTTTTTACATAAATGATTTGCTTAAGACCCGCAACATTTAATAGTTACTTCATTTATAAACATTTCATGAATATTGAGTATTATTGAATGTTTTGGCATCAAAATATATAGCATTAGTCATTTAATATGTATACATAAATTCAACATAGCATTCATCCCACTATAGTTTTTTTAAGGTCAGCTTCTACGCACTTCTATCCAAGCTTGATAACTATGACTACCAATAGGTTCCGCAAATGACATGAGCTCACTTTCTTTGATCAATTCTTAGCTTGATACCTCAACCTAGAAAATTTCATGCCACAAAAACGAGATACGTAACCCGGCCCGAACATGTTAGGTACTAAGACGAATAAGCATGAAAATTGTAAAATCACGAATAACTCAATTTCTAAGTAGGTTTTCAAGAACATCACAGAGCTACAAAACAGTTACTACTCTACTGATCTTCATTTGCAATATACTAGTAAAGTATACAGTTCAAACGGTGCGGTACTGGAAGCTAGGGTTTACGAAGAAGCTCAACGACAAAACCACAGAAATTGAAATTAAGAGAGAATTAAGATTACCTGAACTAATCGGCTACTGTAGTTAGGTTGTATCGACGGGGAAAAAGATCTAGCAATTGCGGCGGCGCCACCACTAGAGCTCGATATAATGGCGGTGCCTCCGTTGAGCTTCCTATCCATTATAGTGAACTCCGTCAGATTTTTTTCCGAACACGAAATTGAAGGTGAGATTGGGAAATAGTGGTGATTACAGTTCACGGAAGGAACACATCAATGCTCAAGAGAATAGAAGGAAACTTTGGGAGAGGGAAACCTTTCACAGATTGGAGTTGCAGGGTTTTTGAAACACGTTTTTTTTTTTTTTTGCTTCTGCGATTTTTCGTGTCGAATAATACGGGCCGAAGAGTTACCGCCCAAATGAATTTGGGCCCAGATTTTCTAATTTCATAAAACGGCCCATTTCGACTATTAATTCTTCATATTGAAAACTTTACCATATACCTCTCCTTACATTTACCCCTTAACCCCAGAAATTTTTAAAATATTTTCATTTTATCCTTTTCATATATTAAATAACTTATTATTCAATTTTTACTATTTTATTTAAATTTTTTCAAATTGATGAATTTGCACCTTTAGACTAGTATATCAGATTGCTTTGTTTAAAGAGTTTTATATGTGTTTTTCTTTCACTTAAGTGTTATGGTATGGAGATCTATTTACTAGATAACTTACATCATGCTTATCCGGTATTATAAATTATACTAGATATCTTGATTACCAAATTTTCAATTAAATTCATGTTTGATCGCCAAATAACTTACATCTAGTATGCATATCTTTTTAAATTTTTTATTATGTTTCACATATATGGAAGTTTTTTATCAATAACCGATAAAAATCAAATATGTGTAAATACCACTAATGTACTTACAACCACACATAGTTTTGATACTTGAGAATATGTGCTAATATAGATTAAGGAAGTTGAAATCAGACATAAAGTGAATGTTATCATTGCTCGATTAGGTAACGTTATATGAAAGAGAGGGAGAAACAACAAATTAATGTTTAGTTGTGATAAAGGTGAAAAATACAAGAAAGATGGTAGTGTAACACAAAGTGCTACTACAAAATGTAGTTGTCAATTCAAAATCAAATCAACATCATCTAAAGATGCTTTAGAATGTAATATTTATGTAATATGTAAACTTCACAACTATGGCTTACCTGATAATTTTGAAGATCATGTGTTTGTTGGTCGTCTGAGTGTTGATTTGGCTAAGCATCAAGTTTCACTCAGACACTTATTATTGTCCTTGCAAGAGCAAGATTCAGAGAATTCCACTCGATTATGCAAATATATAAACATAAGAGTAAGTTACAACTAGAGATCAAAGGTCCTAGAAATGAAATACTTTAAGCTGATAGAAAATGCGTATTATGTTTATTGAGCTAGAAGAAAAGGCGATTCATATGCTATGAAAGAATTTGTTGGGTCCACCCAAATTCAATTAATTTATTGAATATTTTCTCTATTGTATTTATTGTGGACAATATGTACAAGACAAAAAAGATATATAGAAAACATTTGCTTAAAATTGTTGGTATGACGCCAACTAAGTTGATATTTATTGTTGTATTTTTATATAAGGAATCTGAGTAGAAAGAGAATTTTTTTGGGTATTGAGTAAACTAAAACAATTGTTTAGTAAGGAAGAGTTACGTCTACAAGTGATTTTTATTGTTAGAGATTTTGCTTTGGTGAAAACAATTGAAGTTGTTTTTCAAAGGACGATTATTTTGCTTTGTAGATTTCACATTATAAAAATTGTTCAAGCAAGATACAAGCAATATGTTGTAACTTGTGAATGATATGCAAGAGGCGATAGAAACATTACGGATGAAACTCGTATGGGCTCGTGATAAGGTGTAGTATCATCAACAGTTGCAACAATTTAAGCAAGCATGTATTGATTATGGTTAAATCATTAGTTATGTGAAAGAAACATGGTTGACTCCTCATAGGCACATATTTGTTTAAGTATGGATTAATTGAATGTTGCATTTAGTAAACATCAAGACTAAATAGATATGTATTTTTAGTAGTTATAGTTTTATTGATTTTATGTATTTTATAGGTTTTAGTATGCTCATTTGATTTATTTTTTTCAATTTTAGGACTGAGTATGTTCATTATAAATTAAAGAAGATGTTGGGAAAAAAAAGTACTGGTGACTTGTGCAAATGTTAAGAGGCTATGAATAACAACTTGAAGTTACAATCGAGTCATATTATAGCTCTTTTTCAAAAGAGTTTATATGAAGTTAAGCACACGACACTCGTCCATTTTATGGGAATATGTGTAGTCGATATTAAGAGATGTTTTGAGATGCATTGTTGAAAAGTTTCTAAGGGTTGATTATGTGGAAACCGACATCCAAATTTGCGGGTGCACTCTTAGAATATCATATGAGTTTCTTTGTGCTCGTGAGTTAGGAAGATACACATTAAGAAATGGATGACATTATCATATACGAGTTATGTGATAACAAATTGGTATAATGTCATTCTTATATGTTTAATGTATCATAGTCTAACTTTATTTCCTATGACGATTTCACATTCACTTGTCGTTTCCATGTATTGCATTGATTTTGCAAACCAAAATCATTGGGTTCAGGTAGTTATAAATTTATGTTTGTTAAATTACTAACATACCTTTGACGTAGATATTAATTTTAACTTTATTTTTATAATTAGCTAAAAATGAAACAAAGATTTTTGTTGCTAGTAATAACATTGAATTGGAAGAAATTTTGTTCTTGGAAAACAACATATTAAAGGTTAGAAGTTTTTGGACAATTAAAATATTGATAATAATATTGATAACATTGTTAACTTAAAATAGTTTTATGTATGTAATATTTTGATCGATTTTATTGACATTATATTATATTGGATGTTATTGATTTAATACAAGTTTAAAAGTAATAATATACAAATCTCAAAATAATGACACATAAGTCTCAAAATAATAATAAACAAGTCTTAAAATAATAATAGACGTGTCTGAAAATAATAATTCATAAGTTAATTAATCTATAGATTGTCCTAAGTTAAGTGTGATGCTCAAAATAAGTCTATAAACTTAAAGTCATTCAGTCTTAACACTTATTTACTAGATAAAACGATGAAGCAAATTTGCAATTGATAATAACCTCTTATCTAACTGACTTACATCATAATTAAAGAACATGCTGCAAATTATTAACAATTAAAAATATTATTTTTTGAATTTGAAGAAAAGTAACATTTCGTGAAGTGTTGTTGCGGAATAAAAATAGTTAATGCTTGGAAACAATGCAATTTTTGGTTAAAATGTGTTGTTTTATCAAGGGTTGCAACCTTGTGAAACAACATATACATGACCTATAAATACCTCATTTCAGAATTCAGAAAATAAATCACAAATCAAATATCCTCTTGTACAAAATTGCAAACACCATTCGCTACATAATCGAGTTTTCGTCGGTCTTGAGCAAACTCGATGTAAGGCTGAATTATCCTGGGTATTCCTGCGTTCCAACTCTAAGACATTTGAGACTGCTTGAAATACTTTTAAGGAAAGTGATTTCGTTCACGATTTCAGCCTCGATCCATTCGATTAATTAAATTTCTAACAATCTTAAAAGTATGTCAAATAATGGCAACCGTGACATCTGTTTCAAGAATCAAATGGAATAATGAAGAAAGGATAATAAAATCTAAATTAAAAACACGAGAAGAATCGACATCATCTATCCGAGTACAATTTATTTATTTATTTTTATAAAAAGTAAAACTATGGTGAAAATTATAATATCAAGATTCAAGTTGAAAATATTCTATCAATTATATCAAGAGTCTGGTTACAAATATTATAATTTTTTTTGGTAATAGTTAATTGATATGAGTTTTTATTAAATTAGAGATAAACAATTAAGATATTAATAATCTTGATTTGAAAATTTTGAATCATATTATTTCTTAAAACAACAGAGATATCATGTATGAGTAATTGGTGTTAATGGAAGAAAAAAATAAAGTTGTTCTGAAAACCTTCCATGCTCATGTTATATAAATAAATATATACTTCACTTTTCATATGAATTTGTATGCTTTTAAAAGGATCTTGAATAGTATATACGTTGTTCCATTTTGATAATGACTCAGTGTCATCGTAACAAAAGTATGGTTTAAAAAATACTCCCTCCATTCCTATTTATAAGCAAATTTTTACTTTTAAATTCATTAAATAATTAATGCATCTATCCTATATATAGTCCAAATACATCATTTATTGAATGAATCTAAGTAGTCAAAATTTGCTTATAAAAGAGAATGGAGGGAGTAGTTTAGGATGCATTGGAATTTCAATAAATAGGAGAAAATGTATTGTTGGCATTCCTATAATGTTTATTTTGTAATTGTGGGATGTTGATCATTATTGCTTCATGATTCATAACATTGATGCGGTTACTATCGTGCTGCGGTTGAATTTTATATGAATAACATTCGATGATACTCTCGTTACTATAAGATATATAAAGATTATTTAAAGATGAATTAAGATTTATGTAAACATTTAAATTTAGAGTCAAATGTAACTATTAAATTTTGAGATGTGCAATTTTAAAATCCTTATCATGGAGGATAAGAAATTCGAGATTTCGACAACTGAAGAACCTCGTGAGGAAGGTTTTTCACGGGTGTTAAAATACAAACCAAAAGTTGTTACTAATGAAAAATCTCGTGAGAAATATTCTTCATGGATGTTGAAATTCAAACCACAAATCGTATTTTTAGAGATGATGCTCTAATCATGAGAAAAGAATGGACAAAAGAAATGGGTAAAAAAGAAGCACCAAGAAGGAATGCTACTTGCTCTGAATGCGGAGAAATATGACGTGTTAAAAATGAATGTCTTACACTTCAAAAGAAGAATAAATTCAAAAGTAAGAAGAACAAAAGACATAAAAAAACTTATTTTTAAAAAGTTGTCCGCGTTTTTTAAGTCAGATCTAGTTAACCGACTTAACAAAATATGTATATGTCTGAAATTTGGAAAATTATTTGAAATTCAAAATTAGTATAACACATGTTAAGTCAGACGTCTGTTAAACTGACTTAACAAGTCTTTGGCAGAAATCAAAATTATGTATTTTCATGAACCATTGTCATTCTAAACTATTGCAAACCTTCATGAAAATGTCTCAAACTTTTGCATCAATTCATAGAGATTTTTTATGATGTATTTAAGGTAAAATACATTACTTTTCAAATTACCTCTTTCATTAATAATTTTTCATATCAATTCAAAAAAAAATTCTAAGTACTCATTTAAAAAAAAATGTTGAAACTTTGTGCATAACTTTGAAATCATTCATAAAAGTTTCATATTATTTTTTGAGCACTTATGGTTCATATATTATTGAATTGTAAATTGAAAGAGAATATCAATTGTCTATTGAAAATGATTCAAGATATTAAAATTTGTTCAAATATTGTAATTGATCACCAAGTGAATGGTGACATAATTTTAAAGAAAGTGTGTGTACTTTCTAAAAGTATTTGCAAATAGAAAGTGGTATATTTTCTATTTGTTGAGAAAGATCTTCTCCAATAAGTAGTGGCTTCAAGGGACTCCTCATTTTAGAAGGATGTTATCCAAGACAAAATGGATTCAATAATGTCAAACCACACTTGAGAACTTGTCGATGAGGAAATTTATATGGAGTAGCTAGAAGGTTATATGCTTTCAAGTAATAGCGTGCAAGCTTGTCAAATCCTTGTAAGGATCAAAATAGGCATTGAAACAATGACATTAAAAGTTTGATTTTGTCATTGCAAAATTCAATAATTAAATAGGAGACACACAACTTAGAGGAAAAATCTTCAATCATTTTCAGAGACTCTTCAATCATTTTCAAAATAAGAATTAAAAGATTTTCTCATTATCAAAAGGGGGAGATTGTGAGGAATACATCTTATATTTAGTTCTATTTTGACGAAGACAAAGATTATCAAAGAAGAAAAGGTCCAAAAGTGTCATGCCTATCAATGAGAAAGTTGATCAAGAATGTTTAGCATATAAATTCAAGTGAAGATTTGAGACAAGTGAACATAAATAAGGTGCTCATTGTAATTTATATTATACTACTTTAAATTGCTCACAATTTCATCTCTCACTTCATCTAAAACCTTCTTGCATCATCATGCATGATTATCTAAAAAAAATATTCTTCATCTAATTCTTATTACAAGTATTTGTACACAAAGTTGTGTGAGAATATCGTGATTTTATTTGTACCCATATTGTTTATATGATTGGTCATTAGCAACAAGATGAATAGAATTTTGGAAACAAAAAGGTTTCAAACTTCCACATTCAAGATGAATAATCTTGGACTAGTGGACACACTTTTGGGGATCAAAGTAAAGCGAAATAGTGGGGATTATGAACTTAGACAAACACACTATATTGAGAAAATGCTTGATAAGTTCAAACACTTTCGTTTTAAGGAAGTGACCACTCCATTTGATCCTAGTGTCAAACTACAAAAGAATTATGGATGAGTTGTTTCTCAATTGGAATATGCAAGTGCATGCAATGTACTAGATCCAACATAGCATTTGCAATTAGTAAAATGAGTAGATTTTACTAGTAATTCAAATGGTGAGCACTAGAAGGCCATCATTAGAAAATTTCAGATATCTTATGAAAACCAAAAATCTTGGTCTCCATTATGGCAGATTTCCAGCCATATTAGAAGGATATACCGATGCGAGTTGGATATCGAGTATTGAATATCAAAAATATGCATTTGGGTGGATATTTACACTAGCGGAGGGTGCAATTTCTTGGAAGAACAAGAAACAAATATGAATCACTCTCTCAACCATATAATCGGAGTTCAAGGCTCTTGCTTTCGCTTGTGAAGAAGTTGAATGTTTGAGGGACCCTCTGTTGGAGGTTTCATTGGCTAAAGACAATGTTCCAAAGGTGTTGATACATTGCGGTAATCAAACCACTTTAACTAAAGCATACAAAAAGTATATAACAGAAAATCTAGGCAAGTAGGACTTAGACATTTGTTCGTGAGAAAAATGATTAAGGATGTAATCATTCACATACATACGATCAAGCTATAACTTTTTTGATCCATTTACTAAGCCATTTGCCAGAAATTTAGTAAACATAACCTCGAGAGGCATGAGGTTGAAACTTCTTGAGTAAGATTTTTGACAACGGCGGCAACTCAATCTTACATTAGTAGAACATTAACCTCAAGATTCAATGGGTAACAACAAGTCATTGATTTGGATGTTTGTCGAACATTTGATGATAATGTTGACCTTTAAAGTGAGGGTTGAGTTTTTATTTAAACTCTTAATGAAGTTCAATACCGAGGATATGTGTCTCATGGGAAAGGATACAATATGAACTTCACCTATGTGAATTTCGAGATAGTGTCGTCTCAAAGTGAGAATTGAAGTTTCTCTCATGAAAAATTCATGAAACAGGAAAGCATATGGTCATAAATAAGTGTTAGGCGAGAAATGTAGGCGAAGAACCTTAAAGAATGTGTGTGAGGTAACGACAGTCTATTCACATGGATTAATGATTTACAAGCATTACTACCTAATATTCCGATTAGACTTTCCGTTGACTTTACTAAGGTTAAGTTTTAAATCGAAAGATACTTAACTATATTAACATTCTTTATTTCTCTTTTTCTGGAATTGGTCTTGTCATTATTAGAACAAGTAGGAGATTGTTGTAAATTATTCACAATTAATAATATTAAATGTGTTCCAAAACGACAAGAAAATATTCAACTGAATATTATTTTTTGAATTCGAAGAGAATCAACATTTCGTGAAATGTTGTTGCGGAATGAAAATAAGTAATGTTTAGAAACAATGCAACTTTTGGTTAAAAGATGTTGTTTCATCAAGGGTCGCAATCTTGTGAAACAACATATACATGGCCTATAAATACCTCATTCCAGAATTTATAAAACAATCAAAAATCAAATATCCTCTTGTACAAAATTTCAGACACTCTTCGCTATATAATCAAGATTTCGTCGGTCTTGAGCAAACTCGATGTAAGGCTGAATTATTATGAGTATTCATGCGTTCCAACTCTAAGACATTTGAGAATGCTTGAAATATTTTTACGAAAAATGATTTTGTTCACGATTTCAGCCTTAATAATTAATTAAATTTTTAATAAAACAAACACGACAATATACGCATCATGGGAGACGGTTCCAATTAAATATGTGAAACTCTTTAATATCACTTCATATATCCAACATTTGGAACTTTCATATTTTTTTAAAACCACATATTTGAAAAATCCATAGAAATTTCGTAAGAATATATTTTTGTAAAAAAAAAACAAAAATATAAGAAATGCTTGACAATTCAATTGGAGAGTACAATTATTAACCTTTCAAAGAACTCTCCATCATATTTTGCGAATCTTTAGTAACAAAAAAACATATGATAGTTTGAAAATTTATTTTAAAAGAGTGGTACTATATATAAAGATTAAAAAAAAAAAGGGTGGTAGATTGGAAAATAATTCTTAAAACTGATAAAAAGGTTCAACTTATTGAACATAAATATAATTATAAGACAAAAATATTTAATGTAAACTCGTAAATTTAAATTATTGAAAATATTATTAAAATTATAATTTAATAAGAAAATATAAAACTTAATATAATATTAGTAGTAACAAAAATTATTCATATTTACTTAAATAAATCAGGCTAATAAATACAAAAGTACTTTTTATGATTTATAATATGATATTTTTTTCACTAAATATAAATTTCTAAAAGAAAAACTTAATAATTGTCACTCTCACTATAAAAAATTTTACACTACAATAATTTTTCATGTACATAATACTTAAACTTTCACCTACATGTTAATCTTTAGAGATTAATTTATTATCTCATGAGAGCATGTGGTGAGAAACATCATGTGATGCATCTTTAAGGAAAAAAGCCAGCACAGCACTCTCCAAGAAAAGCAATTCTAAAGCGATTAAGAAACTAAGCCATAATCAATGGTCTATATTAATATATTATTGCAAGTAGACCACGTTTTGCTCCAACAAAAAGCTTCCCTAATTGCTCATTAGATATGGACAGTAGGGGACACACCTGCAAATATGGCACTTGTTTATCCTTTTTTTAAAGCCTCAAGATGGTCCTCTCATGCTCACAACAAACACCAATATCATGTGGGGCTCCTAAGGATTTGGGGTCCATGAATCATGGTTGAGTTTGAACAAGAAATCTTAGATGGGAAATGAAATTCGAACAGAATATAATATAGTACTAATAATTTACTACTATTAGTTTTTAATAATAATTGTTTCATGCTTCATATAATTACTTGGAAACCTTTCATCATTTGAAGAATCATCAATTAAAATGATTGGGTAAACGTGTGACCCTACGTTGATGCTATAATTAAAGGAATAAGATGCCTTAACAACATGAAATTTATAAATAATCATTGCACCCATGTGACTTTTTATACATAAACTTTACCATCCCAAAGAACTAAAATGGCAAAACATGCTTTAACCAAATTAAATATTCCAAACCCACCTATATCCACCATGGACAACTACTTCAAAAATGTTTGAATATTCTTTTTTAAATGATTAATGTAATTATATAATAATAATAATAATAATAATAATAATTATTATTATTATTATTATTATTATTATTATTATTATTATTATTATTATTGATCTGACCTGATCAGGAGGGGATCACGGACTGGCCACACTCCGTTGGGCTGCTGCCTGTTCGCCGGGGTGAGAAAGAGGAGGGGGGTGTACCTGCAAGACACTCCGATGTCAAAGTAAGAAGTTGGGCAGAGTGGAAGCAATAGTACAGAAAAGGGGCAAGAAAAGTTACCTGACCCTCTTGAAGAAGAGGGTATTTATAGAGGGACCCCAGCGCTGGGCCAACGGTCATTCGAGGTGGGCTGGATGACCAGGCCCAACCCTAATGACTGCTAGGGCTTACGTGGCGTAGTGAAGACCAGGACGTGGTCTTCGCCCTAGTTCAACTGCCCCTTGATCCCCGGAAAGTGGGTTTGACCTGCTCTTTCGGAGGTGGGCAGCTGGTCGGTGACGTGTCCCCGCGGAGGGGAGCACGTGGAGAACGTGCGCCGAGCACGTTATTCTCCCCGCGGAGGGGAGCCCGGGTGGTTCTGCTCGTCCGGCGTGGTGGACGACAAAAAGGGTGTGGAGATGTAGCTTGTGCTCGGCTGCCTGCTCCTGCTCGTTCTGAAGGGGCGCGTGCCTGGCGTGCCCGGTTCGCTTGTTGGGCCGCATGCGGTATTGGGCCTGCCGAGGTGAGGCTCATACCGGAACAGGAGCCCCCCAAGTCGAAGCTCTGGGGAAGAGCGAGGGCTTAAGGTCGTCGTGTCTGGAGCGGGCACTCGCACGAAGGACTCCGGTCGTCGGCAGAACGGGGAGGAGGCAGGTGAAGGGACGCGACTGTCAGGTTGCCGCCACGTGTCTTGTGTTAAGCGGTCGTAGGGGCGGCTAACCTATGTCATTAATGAGCCTAGGGTCTCTTCGAGTCCCGCGCCGGGTTATAAATACGGAGGTCCCCGCTCATTCTGTTACTTTTCTCCCTGCTAATCTTTTATCGTCTCTGCTCGTCTTCCGCTTGCCGCCGATCGCCGCCGTACCGTTTGCTCTTTTCATCCGTCCGCCGCCGTTACAAGTGAGTTCCTCTTTTCCCTTCCTTTTTATTTCCGTCGTCTAACTGGAACGTGTGGTCGGGGCGTGATGAACGCCCCGAGGAGGGACGCGAGTTCCGCCGCGTCTGGCGAGTTTTCTGATGAATGTCCCGGGGACGGTAGGCTAGTTCCGATGAATGCCCCGAGGACGGGAGCTTTTTTTGATGAATGCCCCGAGGACGGGGGCTTTTTCTGATGAATGCCCCGAGGACGGGGGCTTTTTCCGATGAATGCCCCGGGGAGAAGTACCTTCTCCGATGGCCGTCCCGAGGGGGGTGAGGGGTCGTTCTTTGATTAGGATTTCGATCGCATCTTTGAGATGGATGCAGTCTTCCGTTACGTGCCCGTGGGTCCTGTGGAATCGGCAGTATTTTGACTTGTCCACGTTGGGTTTGGGCGGCGTTGGTCGCGGAAAACGGACACCTTCCTGCACAAACTCGGTTTTAGCGCATTCGGCCAGTATGCGTTCGCGTGAAGCGACCAAGGCGGTGTACTCTGTGAATCTTCCTGCCGGGCCGCGTGGTTCGCGTTGTTCGCGGGGTTCGCGGGGGCGGTCTTCCCGACGGCGGTCCCCTCCTCGTCGATGGCTCGAAGCTCCGTCGTCTCGGTGCCCGCGGGGGGCCTCTCTGTCTCGGGTGTCGCGAGCGGAGTTGGCCGCTTGTGTCTCCTCGAACCGGATGTAATGCGCGGCCCTGTCGAGGAAATCTTGGAGGGACGTGGGCCGGTGTATGCCTACGGCCTCGTAGAATTTGGAGTCGTGGCGCAGGCCTTGTTCCATTAAGTAGCGTTTCATTTCGTCGGAAGTTGTCACCTGCACGACTTCCCGAGTAAACCTTTCGATGTATTTCCGGAGAGGTTCGTCGGGGCCTTGGATGATTGCCCCGAGGACTGCTTCCGTCTTCGGGTGACGCCGGGACGCCGTGAAGTGTTTGGAGAATAGGTCCTTCAAGACCCTCCACGACGTAACTGATTCGGGCTCCAGACTTTTGTACCAGGTCATAGCGCCTTTCCTCAGAGTCGTCGGGAAGAGTCTGCATTTGATAGCTCCCCGGACGTTTCGGTAGTCGAGCATAGCCTCAATATCTTCCAGATGATCGTCCGGGTCGGAGGTGCCGTCGTACGTCGACAGCGTCGGTGGTTTCTCCATTCCCTGGGGTATGGGGGCTGCCATGATCTCCCGGGATAGCGGGGTGCGGTAGTCATCCTCGTCGATGTGCGCCGGGGATCTTAGGGGAGATGAGTCGTTCACGGTGTATCCCGGGTTTCGGGTCCTCGATCTCCGGCCTGAGTTCCCGCCTCGGGGTTCCTCGGTTGGGATCGCCGCGGCGTTCTGGTTCCTCCCGCGACCGTGTCTCGCCGGGATCTGGTGCGCTCCCGTGTCGCCTGCGGGCGGTGTCTCTCCAGTCGTGGTCGGTGGCTCCTGGGTCGAGGTGAGGGACTCCTCGAACCTCCGTTCTGGTTTTCCCGCTGGGGGTATCTCGGAGGGTCGATGCGTTCTAATGCCCCAATTCTCGCATTTTGTTGGAATAGCAGCTGGTTCGTCTGGTTGATGGCTGTAAAGAGAGCGGCCACCGTCGGATCTGCTCCCGCCGGGATGGGAACGGGGTGGAATGCCGGCGGGCTCGGGGGGCGGTGGTCGGCCTGTAGGGGCCGTTCCTCGGACGATGGTGAAGCAGTTTGCCCGTCCCTTTCGTCGGCTTCTGTCAGATGTGTCGTTCCTGGCTGCTTCCCGTTGGTGGCGATGTTGAGCGCAAGGTTGTGCGGAGTGTCATCGCGGCGTGGGCTGGCCATGACCGTGGAGGTTTGGTGAAACTTTTGGTTTTTTGCTCGGAGTAACGGGGAAGTTTCAGATTCCCACAGACGGTGCCACTGATCTGACCTGATCAGGAGGGGAACACGGACTGGCCACACTCCGTTGGGCTGCTGCCTGTTCGCCGGGGTGAGAAAGAGGAGGGGGTGTACCTGCAAGACACTCCGATGCCAAAGTAAGAAGTTGGGCAGAGTGGAAGCAATAGTACAGAAAAGGGGCAAGAAAAGTTACCTGACCCTCTTGAAGAAGAGGGTATTTATAGAGGGACCCCAGCGCTGGGCCAACGGTCATTCGAGGTGGGCTGGATGACCAGGCCCAACCCTAATGACTGCTAGGGCTTACGTGGCGTAGTGAAGACCAGGACGTGGTCTTCGCCCTAGTTCAACTGCCCCTTGATCCCCGGAAAGTGGGTTTGACCTGCTCTTTCGGAGGTGGGCAGTTGGTCGGTGACGTGTCCCCGCGAAGGGGAGCACGTGGAGAACGTGCGCCGAGCACGTTATTCTCCCCGCGGAGGGGAGCCCGGGTGGTTCTGCTCGTCCGGCGTGGTGGACGACAAAAAGGGTGTGGAGATGTAGCTTGTGCTCGGCTGCCTGCTCCTGCTCGTTCTGAAGGGGCGCGTGCCTGGCGTGCCCGGTTTGCTTGTTGGGCCGCATGCGGTATTGGGCCTGCCGAGGTGAGGCCCATACCGGAACAATTATTATTATTATTATTTCATGCACAATTAGAACATTAATGGTTTTTTCACAATTCTCAATCATACTCACAAATATTATGGTAAGCCTCTATGAAAAAGATGAATATGACGAAAATATGGAGAATATTAGAGAAAAAAAATGAAGTTATAGTTTTAAAAAATTTTCTCAACAACAAAAAAATTGATCTTGCTATTTCATTTTTTCATCAAATTATGAATTTATGAAATAAAAATATTATTGATATGTACTTGAGATAATGCACAAAATTTGAGAAAAATATTCTTAAATGAAAAACCCAGAGAAATTGATACGTTACAAACTTCAATCAGATTCATTTAAGAATATTTTTCTCAAATTTTGTGGTAAATTCATTGTCAAACTGAGGAAAATTCATTTATGAATCGGATTTATTTTAATGGAATCAGATCTTTCCAACATGTGAATTTATTAAATAAAATAATACAAATTCCAACCCATACCACATATCTCTTGGTTTTAAAATAAAATAAGATATATTCCAACCCATACCACATATCTCTTGGTTTCGGTTAAAAACGGAGGGAAATTGATTTAAGATATATTTCATTTAAGATATATTTCATAAAGGCAGGGAAATTGATTTTAAAGGAATCAGATCTTTCCAACATGTGAATTTATTAATACAAATAACACATGTCATATGGAACGCGAAATGAATATCACATCGATTACATTATCGAGGTAAAGAAAGGTGATATGAAAAGTGAGAATTTTATTTCTGGATTAGTTTAAATGGTCATGACTTCAAACCCCAACAAAAACTTTTTTTATATTTTTCAAACTAACATCATATACCTCTTAGTTTAACAATAAAACCGAGGATATATATAATACTCATTACATTGTGTAAACATAATATTAATAAATTAATTTGGTTACAAACTACATTGTTTATACAAAATATTAAAGTAAAAATATTGTTCTTCACCGTCATTGCTGTCAATGAATGACAAATATTGGATATCTTGAGGAAGATCAAATGTTAAATGCAATATATTCTTTATGCCTTTTGCATTCATTAGTTTCTGATATAAAATAAAAAATAATAGATAAATAAAATAAATATTCAGTTATATGATTATTTAAAAACACATGATCATTTTATTTTCTTACAATTCATCACATAAATCCTTGGCAAAGTAAATACAATCTCACCAACCACATATTAAATAAACATAAAAAAAAATTCCTGCCCTTGCAATCTATCACATTGATACTTTTACTTTGTAAAATCTCATGGCGCTCTATTTAAACATAAAAGGTTTTACAACAATGTTTTAGTTTCTTGTGGATTCTCTACTATCAAATATGTTATATTCATAATATCTTATAATGAGAATTTTGCGAGGATCACAAATGGTAGTGTCTTAACCGTTGATACTCGTTAAATGGATAATAAAAATTTGTTTAAAGACAATGAAAAAAAATGAATAAACACGTTTATATTTTACTTCGGTTATCACTTAAAACTGAGGTAAAATGTGTTTCTTTTTAAATAAAAAATAAAATAAAATATATTCCAACCCATACCACATATCTCTTGGTTTCGGTTAAAAACTGAGGAAAAAAAGCTTTTTCTTTTATATTTACATTGTTTACACAGAATATTAAAATAAATTACTTAAACAAATCAAGAGTTTGACAATGGATTCTTTGAGAATTGGTCATACCACAACCGATGTAAAATGTGTTTCTTTTTAAATAAAATATGTTCCAACCCATACCACATATCTTTTGGATTCGGTTAAAAACCGAGGGGAAAAAACTTTTTCTTTTCTATTTACATTGTTTACACAGAATATTAAAATAAATTACTTAAACAAATCAAGAGTTTGACAATAGATTCTTGAAGAACAACACAGATAAGTTATATGTTTCAAACAAGAGAAAATTTTCATATTTACATTGTTTTCAGATTTTTGAGAAGTTATTTATTCCAACCAAGAGAATTTTTTTCTGTATTTGCAATCCATTGCAGAGAGATTTCATTGTCTTAAGCAAATGTTCTCATGGAAAATGCTTTCACATGAAAGAGAACATGAAAGAGAAATGGATGATTGTGTTTAAGAATAAATTTCTCAATGTTATCAACCGAGGAAAATAATAAATTCCTCAATATTTTCTTTGATTGATAACATAAGAAGATTATTATATAAATACAACAACAACAACATAAACATTAGTATGTGAGATAGATTGTAAGGGCAGAAAAAAAGTGTTCAAGATTGAAGAACATTGGACATTTTTTCTGTCTTATAATCCATCTCAAAGAATGATGTGTAAGACTTTGGAGCGGCTACATATAAGTTAGGTTTAGGATAAAATTTGATTAACGAGTATTTTTATAGTAAAATATGATAATTTAATCTCTTAGTTATTAACTATAACCGGAGGAATATATCATTAATTTAAAACTTAAAAGAAAATAATAAAAAAAAACTTCACTTTTAAAGAAATAAAAACATAAACTGCTGATGTTGAGATTTGAAGCGTGTTCTGAAATAGTTTTTTTCTTGGTTTTATTTTGTAACCGAGGGAATATGTGATATTTATTAAAAAATAATATAAAATATGGTGTGCCTTGAGTTGTGACCTCGGTTTTTGGTAGGGTGAGATGAAAGTGTTGCCATGAAATGTGTTATTTGTAGTAGTGATTGATTCCTACAAACATAAGCAAAACATAAATTATCAAATGAAACATCTTGTTTGTCGCATAGACACTTAGGTCATGTGCATTTTGTCTTAATCAACAAAGTAGCTTCCAAAACCTAGTAATTGGACTCCATTTTGAAGTCAAAAGAGAAAAACCTTTAAAGTCTTTGAGAATTTGCTAAGATTATGCAAAACCAACATAATTTGAAAATAATCACCCTAATAAGTGACCATGGTGGTAAATTTGTTAACCACTAGTTTGAAAGCTTTTGCAACGAAAGTGGTATAGCCAATAACATTTCATGACCGTGGACTCCATAACAAAATGGTGTTGTGGATCATAAAAATCGTGTTTTAAAAGAATTAACACAAAAAATGGTAAGCGAAATAACTCTACCTAAGTACTTTTGGACAGATGCAATTAACATCGACTTATCCTACAGAAGACACCCTATGAGCTACTTAATGGTAAGAGAAAACTAATATTTCTTACTTTTGTACCTTTGGTTGCAGATGCTTCATTCTAAATAATGGAAAAGATAAGCTTGATAAATTTGATGCAAAAGTGGATGAAGGAATCTTCGTTGAATACTCATTATCTAGTAAAGCATACATGGTATTCAATAATAGAACCTTATTTAGCATATAAATGATATCAATCCTAGAACCATTGGACATTTTTTCTTTGTCACTTTTATGTTCAATTATGAAATTAAGGGCGTCAAATATTATATAATAACCCTTATCACACAACTGACTTATGTTAAGTAGATTATGTTTAAGCCCATTCACAAACAAAATACCATCTATGGTAATTGTGGAGGGATTTCCCACAACACATTCTCTTAATATTTTATCTTTGTTATTGTCTCCATATGTAACGAAGTCGTAATCTTTCTTGACAAAGTCAAAGAATAACAATGTGTCTCCTATAATATACCTTGAGAAACCACTATTTAGGAACCACATCCTATTTGCATCTATAAGACATTTCAACAAGACAATCAACATTGAAATATAGGTCCCCAACTAATTTTGGGTCCTTGGGTGTTACTTTTAGGACTATTAGGTTTCCATGCCATGAGAACATTTAGAATTTTTACATTCTGAATGTGACATTTAGGCCTAATTTATCCTTTTTCACCATAATAATGGCACATAACTCCATAAGAAATGTTTTTTTTTAAATATTCTTTCTAGTAACATGAGCATGTTTCTTATTTTGTTTTTCAAATCCTTGTTTATCGTCACTTGAACTAATATAGGTAACAGTAGGGTGTTCTAATGAATTATTTTATTTGTCTCTTTATATTTTCTATTTCAGTTTTTCAACTAGGGCAACTAACACAATCAACTTAATTTTTCTTTTCATCTATATTAAGAGGAGTGCGTAATTGATCGTATATTAAAGATGAAATGTCCTCCTCCAAAGACTCAAGAGCATTTTGAACTGTTAAGACTTTTCCCTCAAATTTCAAAATCTTTTTCTTTTGAGAGGAGAGTTTCTATAAAAAAAAAGCTTTTAATGTGTCAGCATACATTTCATAAAACTCCTCAAACAATTCATTATAAAAAGGTTAAGAGTGATACTCAGAATCACATACATCTGAGTCTTTTTCATGTAGTACACCATCAAACTAATATTAGCTACTTCTTCATCTGAACTTAAAGAGGATGACGATGAATTTTCATCTTCTTCCTAAGCAATGAACGCCCTTTGCTATTTCCCTTGGCTTTTAAATTTGTGGTATGGTTTATTTTCTTTGCGCTTTGTATAGCTTGGATAATCGTTTTTGTAATGACATGATTTTATGCACTCAAAGCATGCGACTTGCTTTTGTTCTTTCTTCTTCTCATTTCACTTCTATGAAGGATTTAATTTTCTAAATTTTATTTTAAAAAATTTCTAAGTGTTTTAGACCATTGTTCATCATATACTTATTCACTATGCCAAAAAAGACCTTTAGCAGCGTTTTTTTTTGTATTTAACAGCACTTAAAAGCGCTGCCTAAAGTGGCACTGCTATAGGTAAAGACGGCGCTTTTGTTAAGGCAAAAGCACTGCTATGAGCCCCCTTTTAGCAACGCTTTTTCTAGAAAAGCTCTCTTTTTTCTCCTCTTTTAGCAGCGCTTTCAAAAATGCTCTGTAAAGTATATTTTCTTAAGACCTTTAGCAACGCTTTTTCATGAAAAGCGCTCTCTTTTGTCCCCTTTCTTTTAGAAGCGCTCTTTAAAGTATATTTTCTAAAGACATTTAGCAGCGCTTCTTTTTTCCTCCCTTTTAGCAGTGCTTTTTTAAGAAAAGTGATGCCTTTTCAACACATCATTGGATTTTTTTTCAAAAGCACTTTTTTAAAAATCAATTTTTAGGGAGCGTTTTTTTGGTAAAAGTGTTGTCTATTGTGCATACTTTTATGAAGTGTTTTTTGTTAAATGCTGTTGCACAATTTTTTATAATTTATCACATAAACCTGCTTATAACAATTATATTCAACACAGACCTTTATTTCAACACTTAGGCCTTATATATACCATAACAATTCAACACATAAACCTGCTTATAATCATTGTAATTCAACACAAGCCTTTATTTCAACACATAGGCCTTATATATATATATATATATATATATATATATATATATATATATATATATATATATATATATATATATATATATATATATATATATATATATATATATATATATATATATATATATATATATATATATATATATATATATATATATATATATATATATACACACACACACACACACACACACACACGCGTATATACATATATATTATAGTTCAACATAAACGATCCATTATTTTAAAATATATTCCAAAACCGATAACTTTATAAATATATTCACTATAGATATAATTATAAATTTCATATTTTCGGATCCTCACAACAACTTCTAGAAGTATATCAACAAATTCCAAAACTATATACGACTTCCAGAACTATAATTATCCAGTAGTATGTACAGAACATCACATCAACACAAATCTCTAAAGACCATAAACTCCGATCAAAAGACAGAAAGATAATATACCTTATACAATTCTCATCTCAAGAATGTATTGACATCATTCCTTCTTAATTTCTTCCAATTTATCTTTCGAATAAGTACCACACTTGAATTCATCAAAGTACTACATAATAAAACATAATATGCATGATTTAGTTAAAACTAATTACTCAGATGAAATATCGGTTAAATACTAAAATAAATCATATAACTTATAAATCCATACCATATTTGCAATCTCTATTTAACCCGAATGAATAATTTTCTTCATAAACCTCAGTACAAAATAACTGCAATCAATACCATTAGCTGACAAGGACACTACACATGAAAAAAAATACGAATATATATCAGGATATATAATTTCACTAATTTTATCAAGTAACATCACTATAACAATCAAAATTGTGAAAATATATCTGCACTCTGATTCATCTAATATTGTTAGCCTTACTCTTTGATACTCTTGCTTGTCTTTGTGATCAGAATATTTGTATAGCTCTAACATAATATAAACAAATATTTAGAACAATCACATATAATAAATAAAGATATACACGAATTATTTAGAACAATCTCATCACTTATGTATCAACCATTTTCTTCATATCTGGATATTTTGTTTGATCACCATCCAATGAATCCAGATAATACACTATTTCTTTTATCAGATTAATGGTAACCAACAACCAGTGTCCACTGTAAAATAAGATGAAAGTTTAGATGAAAATGTTATATAGAATTTCAAAAAATGAATAATTATAATAAATAAAATTAGAATGAAATCTAACCCATGACCAATATTATATGGCAGAAAATACAACTTTTCTGTATCTGTGGCCATAAATGCTTGGACTAGGTAATCTCTAACAACATCTGGAGTGTGATCGATTAACCGTGCGTTGATACAACTAGAAGATAAGAATGAGAATCTTTCTGTCAATTGATGCGGGACCAACAACTTGTCATACAAGAACCTTAAATAAATACATAATCAACATTAGAATATTTATTGAAATGAGCAAATAAATTGTTCAATTATTTAATTAAAATTGATCGGAGTACCTGATGCATGAATGTATAACACCAATGCCTAATTCAAAATGTTGGAAAATCTTATCCAAATCCTCTTTAGTAATTGTTTCGGCATAAGCAAAACCGAAAATACCTTCCTCCATAGGTATTTGACGAATGCCACCCTCCACCACATGTGTTGTTGTTCCTACATATATTTCAAGGCACAACCTAAATCGAGGAACAAATGCTTTTTTTAGGCTTGACCTTTTTTTTGTTGGACACCTTGCTAGATCTTACCCTTGCTGACTTGTTGCAACTCTTGAGCATGAATCTAAAAATCATATAAGTTAGCTAATTAATGTATAAGATTATAAAGCTATTGAAATTGGAGGATATAATTGACATTTTCTATGCATATATATCAACTAATGTACCTGTTATTTTGATTCAGCTGACTCGGTTTCCCGCACAATCCCCTCATCTATTGATTTGGATTTTGTAGGAGTCTAAGATTATCATGTAAATAAATGATACATAAATGTAAGAATAACTTACATGTATGGGTCGTAAAATATTTGAATACTAAAAGGTTCATAACGATGTTCAACGTACATTATCATCTATGAAAATAAGGTTTGACGGTCATGCAGCATACAATCCTATTGCGTCTCCCACCAATGTTGCATCCTAAATATCATCTAGTATAGGAAATAATGCACCCCCCCTCTAAAGCAATATCAATCAATACTATCAAAAATCCAGCAGGGAGCAGTTTATGGTGAAGTAAGTCTCCCAAAGTGTTATTCACTTTTCCCTTTCCAACCATGCGATAAGTCGGTGACGATAAATAAAGTTGACAAGGTGAAATGCCCTAAACCAATAATGAATATGATTAATGTGTATATATGTTAATTAAGAAAATTGTGCTAAATTAATTTCAACGTAATATATAGAGTTACCTCGGGAAGTTTCTGCTGAAAATTACAATTGATATTGTCTTTGTCACTAGTATCTTTAAACTCTGAACCACGCCTTTCTGACATGTATCTCTCTTTGTCCTTTTGTGATTCACGATTTTAAGCTTTCAATTCTTCCAATGACTCCATCACTTATTTATTTCTAGGATTTTTATTCTTTGGATGCTTATACAATGTTGTTGGAGTGACACCAAATCCCTTACCTCTCACATGACCAGAATACTCAGGAACATTTAATACTCGACTTAGTAAGATCCTGCAATCATGGTTTTCAGCTACAATTATAGACTGGGATAGAATCTCCTGAAATATAGAAAAATATTAGTGGGGATTAAAAAGGATAAATATATTATATGTTACTAAACTTTTGAGTTTATGACAAAACTAATGTTATACTTACACATTGCTCAAAAACTTGTTGAACATCTTCCTGAACAACTCCATCTCTACCCATACGAGCAACCTTCCACAAAACATGGTCCAGAAGAGATGTTGGATCATTTTTTCCTCTTCTAACTACATGTTAAGACAGATAATAAGCTTCACATTTCTCGTATTCTAACTATATAATATTAAAGCATTTATATATACTTACTATTTTTTGTTGTAAGCGTGCATATCTCAAACGCCCTTTTTTTGTATAGATACGCGGGTTTTGATGCTCGCTGCCGATTTATGTCACTCACAGCCTGAAAAAACAAGTTTAAATCATATCAGAATTCATGTGGAAGAAGTATATATATTATACATTGTTCATGATTAGTTAGAATTAAATGGAATTCTTGGGTTCTTCGCTTGGCAACAAAAGTTTCCCATTCTTCAAGTGAAATTAAATCTACATACTTCTCTAGACACTCTAATTCAACAAATTTTCCATCAGAATTCTTAAGAAACTTGTTTGTTAAAAATGCTCGAAATCCTCTGAGTCTTTTTCCGGCCAATTGAAGACAATACTTTTTCCGGTCGTCACCAATATTAAAAGACCTCTGCAAACAAATTAACATACATATAGTATGTTAGTATAAGTAATTTAAAGACATAACCGTCAACAAAAATAAATAATATCATATATGATACCTGTATCTCACTCTGTATTTTTTCTTTAGCGGTTTTCAATGATGGAATTCTCCAATTATCACAAGTGATTGGAATTTACGAATGAACAAGTTCCCCAATGTAACTTGTCAACATTGCACCGTTAGGCTCAATTAATTAGTCCATTTCATTCCAATGCACATCATATTTTATACCTTTATCTCTCGCACGAATGATTCCCTTCATAATCGTTATTCCTCTTGTAATATCTCCTTCCACATCATGTACTGGTTCGTTTCCATCATTTTTAGAAGTAGCCATAATACCTGTAATTCAGAAAAACAAACTTATGAAATGAATGACAAATATATATGAAAAGAAAAACATAAATAAGAAAAATATATATAATTTTATTGAATGACAAATATATAATTTTATTGAATGACATAATATATCATTCTACTAGTACCTTTTCCACCAACATCTCTTTTTTTTCTTTGTTGGAACGTGGTTTACTTGTCTCTTAACTACACGGACTGATGGATTGATACAAATTCCCTCGTTATGATCATTTCTAATATATGATTCATCCGCTCTAATATTCTCATCTTGATCATCTATAATATAAGATTCCTTCTCAATATCAATATCACCTTGACCTCCAATGTTATCATCGATTACGTTATTGGAAAAAAGCACTATAGACCATTTCGTACTTGTCGGATCAGTGACATAGAACACTTGTTTATCTTGCGTGGCTAGAATAAAAGGTTCATCTTTGTACCCCACCTTATTAAGATCCACTTACAAAAATCCTGACTTATCCATTCGTATGCCACTATTATTTTCAACCCAATTGCATCCAAAGATAGGAATCTAAAACTTCTCATAATCAAACACCCAAATGCGCTCTATAACCCCAAAATATGACAGATTTTCATATTTATGGTTTAAGTCCTTCACACTTGAAATGTGCATCGCTTCAGCTAGCACGGTGACACCACTATTTTGTATTGTACTTTTATCATCTTGTTCTTTGGTATAAAATGTGTATCCATTAATTGCGTATATGCTATAAGAAAACACATGCAAACTTGGACCATATGCTAAAAATATCAACCTTTCTGTTATTGAAGCGGGATCAGAATAAAACTTTGAATAAATATGATCCTTGAACCATGGTATAAAACTTCGATTGTGCTCTCGCACTATCCAATTTTCATTCTATTCGGATTTAAACCTCAGAGAACGTCCTTGTGCATTTCAACATACGTCTCAACCTTAATGTCATTGTGCAGAACATACAAATGCACTTACTCTCATTCAGCCCTTGAAACTGTCACAACTTTATTTCCAATTAACTGTTTTCCTACCTTTTTTTTCAACAACATGAGATTTTGGGAGGCCAATGGATTGAACATTGGACAAATATTCAGTACAAAACTCAATCGCTTCTTCAACAATGTATCATTCAACAATACATCCCTCTGGTCAACTTTGATTTTTCACATACCCTTTGAATATTTTCATATAACGTTCAACATGGTACATCCATCTCATATAAGCTGGTCCACACAATTGTGTCTCTTTCACAAGATGAACAACTAGATGTACCATTATGTCAAAAAATGATGGAGGAAAATACATTTCAAGCTCACACAAAGTAATAACTATTTCTTTTTTCAATGTTGGTAAGATCACAGGATCAATCACCTTACTACAAATTGACCTGAAGAAAAAACACAATTTAGTTGTTGCGTTTCTTACTTTTTTCTAGCAAAATAGAACGTATACCTATTGGTAGAAAGTGTTCCATTATAACATGGCAATCATGTGTATTTAAACTCTTTAACTTGAGGTCTTTCATAGACACAAGTCTTCTAATATCTGAAGAGTATCCTTTTGGAACTTTAACTTCACTTAGAAACTTACACAATATCTTTTTTTCCTTTTTAGATAAAGTATAAGCAACAAGTGGTAGATATATTCAATTTCCTTTCTTCAAGGGTCCTTATTCATTTCTTATTCCCATCGCTACCAAGTCCTTTCTTGCTTTAAGATCATCCTTATACTTTCCTTGTATATTGAGTAACGTACCAATAACACTTTCAAATACATTTTTTTCAATATGCATAACATCAAGAAAATGTCTTACATACAACGAATTCTAATACGAAAATTCAAAAAAAATTGACCTCTTCTTCCACCCACGTGTGACAAGCGTATAAGAAAAAGGCTTGCCAAACTTAGTACTCACATCTTTCACCTTTTCAAAAATTTGTTCACCTGTCAATGTAGGTGGAGCTCTACCTTGTTCTGAAATTCCATTGAATGCTTTTCTCCACCCACGGTAGTGATGATTAGAATTTAAGAATCTACGACGACCAAGAAAGACATTCTTCTGACCAAATTCCAATCGCGTCCAATATGTGTTTTCTTCACAAATAGGACACACACATTGACCTTTACTGCTATACCCCGATAGATTTCCGTATGCTGGAAAATCATTAATTGTGCCAAACAACATCGCTCTCAAATTGAAACTTTCTTTCCTATATCCATCATAAACCTCCACACCGTTCTCCCACAAACTCTTTAAGTATTCGATTAAAGGTGTCAAGTATACATTTATATCATTCCCTGGTTGTTTAGGACCAAAAATTAACATAGATAACATCATGTACTTATGCTTCATACATAGCCCTAGAGGTAGGTTATAAATCATAATAATCACAGGCCATGTAGAATGTGAGATACTTTGTAGACCATATCGGTTCATTCCATCAGCAGATAATGCTAAGCAAAAGTTTCTCGCTTCTTCTCCAAAATCAGGATACTCATTATCAATTTCATCCACTGTGGTGAATCTGCTGGATGTCGATACTTTCCATCTGTAATTCTATCATCTGCATGCCAAGTCAAGTGTTTTGCATCTGTTTCACTATGAAACATGCGTCTAAATCTCAGAATTATAGGAAAATACCATAAGACTTTTGTTGGGGACAACTTTTTCTTATAACGAGATACATTGCATTTAGGACACTCGTTTAATGATGCATATTCATTTCGAAACAAAATTAAATCATTTGGACAAGCATGTATCTTATCATAGCTCATGCCAATAAGTCATTGGGAATGTGCTTTTGATGATTACAACTTATAGGACAATATGGTACAACCTTTATAACCTATGAGGATTCAAGTATTGAAAACAGCTAAAGATGCAAGCAGATGCATTAGGGTTTGGTGATCAATGTAAACATACTCTAATTATGACATTTAACCTAAAGATACATCAAGCCTCACCTCCAAGAATATTCAAGCAAGTGTCTATATGATCGACTTATGTAGCACGTCTTGAAGCTTCAAAGGGTGAAAGTGAAAGCTTGCTCATTTGTGTTTGAGTGAATTGTGTTTTGCAAAAACACAAAGGGCTTTTATGTAAACGGTTAATTCACAGACACACACACACACACACACACACACACACACACACACACACACACACACGCACACACACACACACACAGAGTAAGAACAAGTTTTTAATCCTGTATTTCTTAAAGAAAACATCTCTAAAATGTTTTAGAGTCGTGCCTGCTGAATCAAGAATTGTCAGAATAGTTTTGGACAAGTTTTAAAACTATCTAATCAATTTGAACTTCTAGCCAATCAATTAGGAAAGTACAAAAAATGTCTATAACACCTCATTTTTAGACAACTTCTTAATGAAGTGAAACATCTGGATCCATTATATCCTTTTTAAGCTTTTGTATCGATTAAATTTAGGGCTTCTTATAACACCTCAGTTTTAATTTTAATATTATTAGTATTATTTTAATATTTTTAATATTATTTTTTATAATTATTTGAGTTTTGATACACTTTTATTTAATTAAATAAGTATTATTTAATTATTGGGTGGTTGATTTTTTTTTAAGAATTAGTTTAATACTTAAGTTAATTAAGAATAATTAGTTTGGGAGAAATATATATTTTAATTAAAATTAAGGAAGAAAATATGGGATTAGTAATAGGTGGAGGATGTGGTGAGGTTTATTATGAGGATTAGGGTTATTTCATTTTAAATACAAAAGTTAGAAGGAAAAATTGCCAATACGTGAAAATTTGGGAAAAGGCATAAGCAACCTAAGAAAGCGTGGGAAGGGCATAAGGAGTTCCAAAAGGTGAAGTTCATCACTATGCAATTTTGAGGTAAGAGGGGATTATTCATATATGAATGGTTAAATAGATAGATAGTGATGGTTCCTTACCATTTTGTCTTCTCAATTCCCTATAATATGTGATTTTTTCTTTATGGCCAAAGAGGGATTATGCAAAATCCTTTGAGGCGATCCATTGATAAATGTTTGCTTTTACTCTAGAGTAATATGATATGTATTCTCATTTGATATGTCTTGATGCCTTGTTGATAACCGTGTTGATGCCTTGTTGATAATATTGCCCTGTTTGTGTATGGTGGTTGCCTGTGCGTTATAAATATGTTCAGTAGAGTGAAATCATAATAGTTGAAAAATCAAAAAGTCAGAAAAAGTCGAAAAAGTTAAAAAAGTTTTAAAAAGACAAAAATCAAGTACTATACAAAGTCGGGGCGAAAATCAGAGGTCGGAATAGCAGTGGCTCAAAAGTCGACTCAGAGGTCGGCTCGGCGGCGGCTCAGAGGTAGGCTCGGAGGCTCTAACAATGTTGTTTTTGTTTAGATACTATTTTCATCATAACTTGAGTTTCGTGACTCTGTTTGAGGCACGATTTAAAGCATTGGGGAGATGACATGTAATCCTACCACATGGTAATATCTTAAGAGGTTAAATGTACACATGAAGATATGAATTCAATGTGTTACTCACGATGTTTATAAATGAACAATAACAAAGAGATAAATCCTGAATGGTTTAATATTTATTAATGATAAAAGAGTTTAATCGTGTGACTGGTTGAGTTAAATCAATAACTTTGAGTTCTTAGTACTTGAGTTGTCTTATATCTAGCCATGTGTCTGGTACCACCACTATTAAAATACCTATTTTTACTTAAGGAACCTATGTGTTATATGAAGCCTGTTGAAGTAGTATTGGGATTCCACTTCTTCTTAGCATGAACTTCCTTGTCTCCCCTGAAATTTAGCTTCAACCATTCAAAGCAATAAGGATTTGTATGTCCATATTTTCCATATTGGTAACATAATAGAGGTTGTTTCTTATTTCTCCTGTGATTAGGTGACACATGTTGAGCATAATACTGGGACATCTGGTCCATCTTTGGAACTATAGTATTTATTCCAGAAATAGAAACCTCCTTTTATTTGTATCTTTCACGCTCGTCCTTTCATCCCTGGTTATCTTTCCAAACTCTATGTTTTCATCACGTAAACTTGAATTCTTTTTAAACATATTTTCAAGAAGAATCAAGTTTCCTAGATTGGAGTTTAGTGATGAGACATATTTTTCTAAAATTGTGATGGTAGAAACACACTCTTTTGATTCCTTTTGAAGCGTGTCTATGGTTTTCTTTAGGTTGATTGAGGATAATCGTGATTCTTCTCTCTTGGTGAGAACAAGATTGTGTGCTTCCATAAGTTTTTATCCTGTCAGTTCTTTAGAGTTGAACTCATCTTCAGATTCATCTCTTTCATAATATGGCATCACAATGTTGGCAGTTTCCTCTTCACCTTCACTTTCAGATCAATCAAGTGGTGGTTAATCCCTTTTTCTGTTTCCTTAGAAAGCTAGGGCATTTTGGTCTAATGTGTCCAAATCCTCCATATTCAAAGCACTGAGTACCCTTCCCGCAGTTTGGTTCTTCTTCATTCTTATCTTTGTCCTAGGGAATGATGTTGGACCTCTTGTCCGGGACCTTGGTCCACCACTTCTTATCTAGATACTTCAAGGGTTTGTTGATTTTCCCCCCCAAGAATAGCTATATCATCAGCCAAGCTCTCTTCTTTGTCAACTTGAATACCAACTTCCTCAATGTAGGATACAAAGGCTATACTTTTGTTCTTCTTCTCTAACCTATCATTAATGGGCATCTCAAAGGTTTACAAGGAACCGATGGGTTCACCAACCTTTATACTGCTTAGGTCATGAGTTTCTTCAATATCTGTTACTTTCATATCGAACATCTTAGGTAATGATCTAAGGATCATTCTATAAAGCTTTTCTTCAAACATATTTTCACCTAAGGAAAATGATGTGTTGGCAATGTCACACAATTTGATGTGAAACTCACTCACAGTTTCATTTTCATGCATCCTCAAGTTCTCAAATTTTGTTATTAGGAGCTGCAACCTTGACATACAAACCTTGGATGTGCCTTCATGAATAATTTTAAGAATATCCTTTGCTTCTTTAGCTTTTGAACATGAGTTTATTAGCTTGAACATGTTCTTGCCCACACTATTAAAAATAGAATTCAAAGTCATGGAGTTTCAAAGAGCTTCCTTATCTTCAGTATCAGTCATATCTGCTTCAGATTTTAGACTGGTGGTTCCATCTTCAATAATGATTATTGGATGTTTCCATCCTTTTAACACAACTTTCCATGCTCGGCTTCCCAATAATTTGATAAAAGCAACCATAATCGCCTTGTAGTAATCATAAATTGTGCCATCCAAAACATGTGGTTTGTTGACCGATCTTACATCTTTCATTGTCTCCATTTAAGCAAAACTTATCTTCCCTGAAGCCCACCCAATAGGCTAGGGTGTCTGCTCTGATGCCAATTAAAATTTTGTTCCTTAAGGGACAGGTGTTGAACTTGATGCTTCGACAACAGGTTTGACAAAAATACCAGAACCATTACACCAACAAGTAATAAATGATGGAAAAGAAAAACAATAAATAACGCAATCAATTATTTACCTAGTTTGATGAAAATACACCTACGTCTGGAGGCTGAGTCCATAATCCAATAAAGGAAATTAACTATTTTTAGCTTAGTACAATTAAACTTACAAGCAACAACAAGCCATATGTTGTTTAATGTCTCTTCCTAACACTACCCAATGACTTTCTATTTAGAGTCTCCCCTAATAAAGTGAGAACCTACTCACTTTCTTCTCTGCCATAATAACAGTGAAAGGGGCAAACAACCACTAAACCCTAGTGATCAACTTCAATCTTAACAAAATCAAATAATGTTGAATAATACAACTCAACTATACAAACCTTCTATTTTGAGTTATTGAAACATAGAGGTGTAGATAAAAATGTTGAGTATCACAAGTCAACTAGACAAACCTTATATGTCAAGTTACTTAAGCATAAAGGTGTACATAAAGATTCTACACTAATCCTATTAGGGCATTGGCATGGAATACAAGGCACAAAACCTAACACACTAAGATCTTCTATGGGAGTGCTTGCTTTCAAATATAGGTTTAAGCTCCTTATATAGCAAAATAACTTTAGGTTTTTCTCCTTGGATAATATCTTTGATTTCGTCCAGAATTAATGCAAAATTTGTTGGATATTTAATTTGCTCATTGAATATCTCCAACAAGATATGATTTGTTTTAATTTAAATCTTCATTTAAATCAGAATTAAACTTCATCCAGCTATCAATAAATTACCTAATAATATTGTTAAATTAATAACAATAAAATCCTTAACAAATCTTCTGCAAAACATTCTCCAAAACACAACATTCTGGCACCTATTGCACAAGGTCCAGATGTCGTTCCAACATGTTGGAGCATCGCGCCCAAGTTGTGTTCTTTCTGCAGCTTCACATAGGTTTAGCAAGCTAGACCAATCTTGAACACTTGGACACTTCTCCAAGTTCTTATTTTGCTAAAATGCATCCAATCTAATATGAACAACAATATTACCCATTATAAAGTTTATTGAGAAGGTTATGGATCTATGTGCTTACAGGTACACCTATCTACAAATGACCATGATAGTTTTGATGATGACAATATTGTATGCCAAATTCGATAATTTGAAGTCTTCATTTGTGAAGAAGAAGAAGTAGTGATATAAAATTATCTATAAAGATCAAGGTATTTGTAAATAGCATTAAGATATCAAGCCTAAAAATACCTAATGTCAAGGGGCATTTAGTGGAGTCCTTGATGATCTATGTACAATTAATCCATGATGATGGTGCCTATCGAATAAGTCACATCAAGCATCACAAGTTAGAAGAAATTAAGTCTCGGATGAAGTGTTGAATAAATATGAATCAAGCAATGGATCTTAAAGCTTCAAAGATTGTGAAAGAGAGAAAGTGTGACAACTTGATTGGCCTGTGTCTGAGTGCTTAGTGTTTTGTAAATATATAAGAGTAACTGTCGAATTATTAAGGCAACTCTCTCTCTCTCTCTCTCTCTCTCTCTCTCTCTCTCTCTCTCTCTCTCTCTCTCTCTCTCTCTCTCTCTCACAAACACACACACACACACACACACACACACACACACATAAAAAAAGTAGTTTTAAACCTATCTCGTTTAATAAAACACCTTAAAACGTATGAAGGAATCGTCAAGTTGCATATGGAATTGACCAAGAGTGTTCTTAATAATTAAAAATGAATATGTACATTGCCTAATCTTAGGGACTTAATCCAATCAATTATAGCAAGGAAAAAAGCATCTTAATCGATTAAGAATACTCTTAACCTATTAAGACACATAACCATAGTAAGTCTTAGTTTTGGGGATTATTGTTGTTGCTTTTTAAGCCTCTAACTGATTAAACCTTAGTCTTAATCAATTAGATCATTAAAAGGCCCATGAACCTTTTTCCTTTTTGAGCCAAAATTTTCTCCTATAAATAGAGGGCTTCTTCTCATTTCAAACTTACACAAAAAAACATATTTCTAGAATACTTTCTCAGTTTTTACTCTTTCCACTTCATTTCTTTAATTTTCACTAAATTGCCTTAGTGCTTTGAGAGTGAAAAATATTAGTGAGGTTTTTTTGTTATTTTAGTATTGTTAGAATTTTTTTAATTTATTCAAAAGGGTTTATCTCTTATGTAACATCATTGAAATATCTCATTTCTTGGTTCTTGAGCTAAATTAGTTAAAATCTCTATTTTGTTCTTAACATTAACCGTCAAGAACTATGTTTGGTTCTTGAGCTCAGCCTGGTGTAAAAGCTTTATTTGGTTCCGAGATTATCCTGGTGTAAATTCTATCTTTTGGTTTAGGGATTAACCCATGTAAATTCTCATGTTTGGTTGTAAGATGTTTCGTGGGCATAACGTCTGAAAAGCTCATATCACATATAGTGGAAAATCTCAAGAATAAAATATGGGGGACATAAGTAAGTCAAGTAGTTAGGCCAAATTTGTATAAATCGTTGGTGAATTTATCTCTTCCCTTATATATTTACATTTCAGTTCTTTATTTATGTCAGCTGCATTTCCATCTCTTCTCTCTAATTGTTCTTATTTTAATGACTTCACTGCTTAGTCTTTATTTGATCTATAAAATTGTTCTAAAAAATTTTAAAAATCACGATTTTTATAATTGAACATCGTTTTTCAACCAACACAATTATCCCCTCGCTTGTCTTTGGAGTATTTTATCCAACACAAGGAACACTCTCTTTTGATCTAACAACCACTTTAGCAAAGAGAAAAACCAGTTTGTACTCTGTGATACAAGTGAGCTTATATAGAAAAGGCTTGTCGACCCTTTGTTGAAATAGAAAGGGAAGAATCCACCTACACTTTTGCCGAAGTACATGAAGGGATTGTTGGTCATAATTCCGGCGCCCAAGCCTTAGCCAAGAAAGTCCTTAGAGTCAGATACTATTGGTCGTCTCTGGTCCAAGACGCCAAGGAGTGTTTGAAGAAATGCAAATGGTTCCAAAAGCACGACTAAAACAGAGAACTGAGTTTTTTTTGTGAAGGTTGAAGTAGAGAATGAAGGAGACTAAGGGAAATTGGGAAGATGAGATTTCACATGTTTTGTTGTCATATTAGTCCACGCCCCAATCTAAGACAATATAAATTCCCTTTCGAATTGCTTATGGAACAGAAGTTGTGATTCCTATTGAAATAGGGGAGTTGACCTTTTATAAGAAATGATATAATCTACCTCCCTCACGAGTGTCATTCAGAAGCAAGAATCTGCAACTAGATACAATAAGCGAGTCAGACCTCAAGAGTTCCAACTCAGAAACCTTGGACTACGGTGAAATAACATCATAAGGAAGAATCTCAGGGACGAGAAGCTTTCACCCAATTGGGAAGGACCATACATGATCAAATCTAGTACCTGAAACAAATCATACACTCTGGAAACCTTGACCTGAGAAAGAATCCCTAGGACGTGGAACACAACTAAGCTCAAATGATACTCTAGTTAGATATCACCCAGGTTACCTAAACACGAAGTGACAAATTATTGTTTGATGTAATTCTTTGAGATAAATAGAACAATGACCTTTTGTTGAAATGTATATGGTTGTCTCCCATAAGAAAATAGGATCAAAGACAAAATATGCGCACAAATCCACAAATGGTATACCTTTATTGGTATTTATCCACTACTAAGCATAAGTGGTGAAGTCTAAGATACATCAACCTCGAATAGGGTCCTTACCAAGGGGAAGGGAAAGGGAACTGACCTTTGTTCAGGCATGGTCCCCAGATACGTCAAAGCACACTCTAGTCAGTAATACATGACGAATAAATGATGAAATAAAATCATGAAAGACAAAACGATGAAACAAAATTGTGGGCGACTAAATGATGAAATAAAATCATGAAACAAAAAATATGAAACAAAATCGCGAGCAATTAATATTAAAATAAAATCATGCAAGACAAAATAAAAGCAGGTAAAAATACTTAACTGAGGGAAAAGATAAATTATTGCAAAGTCATAACTTATTCTGAACATAGGTCTAATCCCCCTCAAAGATGCAAGGTAGTACCTCCTAGGAAATGGAGGCCTCTAAGATAATAAGACTTGAGAAACTTAAAAGAAGGAGGAGTCATTCCACTGCCTCCTAAGACAATCCCTCGCGGGCCAGATTCCGATGATTTAGACTTTTTGGTAAGAGGCCCTTATTGAAATTTGTTCTTAGACACATCCTTTTTTACATTATCCTTGGCAGTAGAGGCACATCAATCATTCAAATTATTGTTATGTCTTTTAGAGGAAGAAAGTCCTTATTCAAGCACATTCCTTTGCTCTCTAAGCAAATTCTCATTTTCTATTAGAGTTGTTTCATTGGCCTATTTCGTTTGGATTGAAGTACGAGTTGGAGTAGGGTAGGTGAGCACCTCATCCACAAATAGGGTCTTCCTTTTCTTAAATAGATTCTTAAGGAATGATATGTTATATTCAAAACAAGACTGAGGATAGTCATCATAATATAATGAGAATGACAAAAGGAAAACATAAAAATAATTCCTCTTCTCACCAAATAGATTTTCCTCCTCTAGAGTGATGGTCACATCCAAAACCACCTACGTAAGCGTAAGTGGTCAAGCCCAAGATACATTAACCTTGAATAGGGTCTTTACCAAGGGGAAGGGAAGGGGAACTGACCTTTGTTCAAGCACCGTCTCCAGGTACGTCAAAGCATACTCTAGTCAGTAATACATGACGAATAAATGATGAAATAAAATCATGAAAGACAAAACGATGAAACAAAATTGTGGGCGACTAAATGATGAAATAAAATCATGAAAGAAAAAATATGAAACAAAATCGCGAGCTACTAATATTGAAATAAAATCATGCAAGTCAAAATAAAAGCAGGTAAACAAACCTCTAGAGCGATGGTCGGGCCCAAAACCACCTACGTAAGTGCCTCTTTTATTGGATAGATGGTTCCTGAAAAGGGATAACTTCTTCTTCATAGCTCAATATCTCCCAAAAGGCTATTGAGTCATCCTTCAACGCTTCTTCATTTGAGGTCATAGATTCGGTAGAGTATAAGTCTTTGATCCCCGATTGAAATGGTTCTGAACCCAACATCTAAAGATTATATCCTTGCATTTATCGACTCAAATTCTGAGGGGTTGGGCTACGAAGTTTCACCTTTTAGGACTTTACTGAAGAGAAAGTGGGCCTCCGAGGTCAGAGGGGTCACCAAGAAGTAACAATCCTTGAAAATTTTCAAACTTTCAAGGTAAACGTTAAACACTTTGACCAAATGACAAAGTGAGAGCAACCCATGTTTGCGTCTCCCTTTAGTAGAAGTTCGAGTTATGGTAAAGATGTTGAAAAATAGATTTAGGGTAGGTTTGGATTGATGGAATAAAATGGAAAGAGATGGAATAAAATGGTATATATTTATGTTATGTCGTTTGAATTAATTAAAAATGGATAGAATTGAGCGAAATCAGATGAAATGCATTCCATCCCATTCCATCAATTGCTATCGTTTTTTGTACCATCCGACTTAGACAGAATGACAAAATTGCTTTATTCTGTCATGAAATACCCAAACAATAAAATGATATTTTTATTTCATTTAGCTTCGATCATTTTACAATATCCAAACATAACTTTAGGAAATATTCTTTTTCCCCATACTTGCATAAGTATTGGAATATCTTAACAAAGGCCCGAACTACTGGGTGCAACTGAGGCAGAGTGATTCAGAGATTATTCAACACCCCTTCCTCAATGTCATTGATATGAAGCTTGAATGTTAGTATGGGGAACAAGCATTTGTAGAATAAAATTGAAAATATATCATAAGAGCTTTAAATTCACATGGAACTATCAACTTGAAAGATCAACCAGTTATAAGACTTTCCCACGTATGTGTAGGCACCCTTTAAACAGATAACAATGTTGAAGTAGGAGACCAACACCAATAATTCTGCATTCACCTAATAATACTGAGAAGCCTCATCTTGCAACAAGTTTACTCATTTTCTAATCAATATTAAATTTTACTCACTTGTGATTGTGATATAATCTTTTTTTTTTTTACCATCAGTATCTGACTCATTTGACTGTCTAATCTAATTTGAAAATCAATTCTAGTATCAATGGTTACAGTCTCATTCTCAATCGGAGTTGCAAAAAATTGAACCGTAGTCCTCCATTTCAAATTAAATGTCAATCATTACTAAATCCACTAATAATTAAAATGATTGTGATATAATCCCAGAAAAGGAGTAATAATAATCTTAGATAGTAAGGTTTAAAAAAAAATCTTAGAATAGTCAAGCACGGGCATTCCGCATTCGTGTTTCTAACCCCTCAGCTCGAAAAGAGGCACAAAATCCACACCACGTGCAAACCAACACAAACCGAATAATCCAATAATGATATAATCTACTTTTTAACACTCTTTTCATACCTTTTGCAAATATATTAATATAGTTCTATGATATTAAAATTTTCTTAGTAAAAATATATATATTTTCTGTCTCGATTCCTTATGTTCTCAAGGAACCTTTAAAAAAAATTAAAGTAGTACAAAGCATATTTAAAAACTTACTGTTACATCAATTATTTTCATTTTTATCTTTAACATCATATTTTAATAAAACCATACTAAAAAATAAACTATGGTCAGAGGGTTAACTTTTCTATAAATGATAACCTAACCAACTAATGATTCGTTTAACGGTTTATCACATGATTACCAGCTAAGCTGGTCACATGGCCAGATCTTTAAAACGTTAACTTTATACTAAGAAAACTATTAAAATTAATTAAGCAAGTTGGTGGTAATGTAAATATTCTTTGTAGGTGGTTGCACACATGCACGTGTGGAGAATCACACAATCCAAGTATGCATTGTCTGGTTAAGAAAGTGTGAGGAAGGTGAAGAATATTTGAAGGAAATTAAGAATAGATTAGGAATAAGAGAAAGGGAATTATATAATGATGATGATGATTAATTGAGGTTTGACCATTGACTAGATCAAGCTCAAAACACAACGTAACTTTGCACGTGGGATAGACATTCTACACGTGTGCTTCGCTGTCTTTCTGAACCACTTGAAATGGAAAATGATACGCCAAGTAGGATCCATGTGGAAAAAGAAAAGAGATCATTTTTGCAACCATGCATGCAACCAATCAACTTTGCTTCCATTTTTATTATAATTATTATATTCCTCATGTTTCATAAATATTAGTACTTAGGTTTTCATGTTTCTTAATACACCATCGGTACCACTACTCATTTGAAATAAAAAAGTGTTCTGAAATGAGTGAATAATTTTAATTTTTAATGTATTTTTTTCAATTTTATCCTCTAGTTATTATTATTTTCACAATTCTTAATACATGATAAGGACATTTTAGTAAAAATATCATTCTCTCTTTCATTAATATATTTTTTAATATGGGTGAAATAGTCAACCGAGTCACTTATTATAGGACGGAGGAGTATATGATATCACAAACTAATACTAAGTTATAAATGAATAAAAGATGGGAATAACATTAACAAATTATCATCTAACTGACAAAAGTCAATATTGATATTGTTGAAATTTATGCACATTTCTAGAACATTCTAGTAAAAATAAATGACAAAGCCTAGAGAAAACTAAAATAGTCTAAAGTTTCTACATGTTTCTAGATTGTTCCAATAATTCTTAGATTAACTTATAGCCTAGAAAGTTCTATGTCAATGTAATATAGAAAAGACAAACAAAAACCTAGATAGTTCTATTCTAGAAACATCCTCAAGCACCTATAAATAGACAAGCATATGTGTAATTGTATTCAAGCATTTAACGTCCAATGTCAATAACATTGGAGGCTTCATCGTACTATTATTCTACTTCTACAATAAGTTGATTACTTATGTGTTACATCTTGTTCTGTGTTACTAAAATAACTCTCACACTACTTGCTACTATCTTTCAACTATCTATCAGAGCTTTTTACACTATCCAACTACATTATAAACTATCATTATTCCCTCAAATACTAACAGTGGTATCAGAGCTACGTTCGGTTATTCACTGGGCATAGAAAACTATTTATTTTTGTCACCAACTATTTTATTAAAATTAGAAAATGAGATCTCTGACTCAAACACAAAGGAGTACAAGTAGCTACATGGTCCGACTCTGTTTGAGTTCAAACCCAAAATTAAAAAAGAGAGAGGAGTTTAGGTAGCCTAACAGTACGAACCTCTTAATTTTAAGTCCAACTAATATTGGCAAATAAGGCTTGAGTTCTTATATAGCACAAGTGCAGGCGATAAAAAATTGAGACTAGTGGCCTCTAAGGCCTAACTTGAGTACAAGTCTAGGAAGATAAATGCAACAACTAGAGAAAGAATGAGTCTCTGTTAAAATTCTTCTACAAGAATGGCAAGGAGACTCATAAGCAACTAAGAAGCAAGAGTGATCCTTGTCAGAAATATTCAATAAGATCGACAAGGAGATTCACATACAACTCGACAAAAAAAGTGATCCTTGTTAGAAGTCTTTAACAAGACAAACAAGGAAGATCACAAGTGCAACTAAGAAGCGAGAATGATTATCGTCAAAAGCCTTCAACAATGATGAGAAAAAGTTTAATAACAATTCATTGTGACAAAATTGAATCATAGTGGAGATAATGCTTTTCAAAATAAAATAAATTACATAAAAGTATCAATGCAAGAGAAGATAGTTTCACAAATTCACATTTGAACAACTATGAACTACACTTGGAGTTACTGAAATATACATCAAGGAGGAGTGTTGAAATTGATGCACATTTTTAGAACATTCTAGTAAAAATAAATGACAAAGTCTAGAGAAAACTAAAATAGTCTAAAGTTTCTACATGTTTCTAGATTGTTCCAATAATTCTTAGATTAGCTTATAAACTAGAAAGTTCTATGTCAATGTAATATAGCAAAGACAAACAAAAGTCTAGATAGTTCTATTCTAGAAACATCCTCAAGCACCTATAAATAGACAATAAAGGGTAGCTTTTTTGAGCTCCACGAAATGAGTTCTTGGCCGAAAAAGATGCAATATCCTGAGGTAGATCTACAATTATCAGGATCACTAGCTCAATTAGAGTCACTATAAGCCCTTATAGAGAACTTATGTAGAAAACAAGGTGGGGTCAGAAGCAAACAGTTAGTTCTACTTATGCACCACAAGATCCTCTTAATTACATACCAATGAGACTCAGAAGAAGAAACTGTGAATTGGAAGGCTTCATTCACACTGAAAGAAATGTATGGTATAGTAAGTGAGACATATTGTAATACCTTAACCATTGACATGTACGAATGAGGATCTGGAAGCGGCGATAATCCATGCTTACTAAGTTTGCATGAATTGAGCATATGTGTAGTGACTCTATTGGTATTACACATTTTGGCCCGAGTGAATAAGTATCGAATATACTTTTTTGAGAAACATACAACTAGTTGGAAGGTGCTTAAATTTAATGCTAAGAAACACTTGGTTTATGAGTTTCTGGAAAGCAAAATTGGCATGAAGAGAGTCATAAGTTTGTGAATTAAAGTTGAATAAGTGCTTGTAAATAAGATGCCATCCATATAGACCAAAGCATACATGGTGATGCCTTACTGAAAGTATATGAATAAGGAGTGATCACATATATTGTGTAGTAAGCCAAATTGAATGAATGCTTGAGATAGTTTTTCATACCAGACTCCTGGTCTGTTTGAGTCCATAAAGAACTTTGTTCAGCTTGCACACCAAACTGGGATCTTATTTTTCAAAACCATGTGATTGAGTCACGAACACTTCCTTTTGAAGAGAGCCATTGAGAAAGAATTATTAATATCAATTTGTTGAAGCTCCAATTTTTTGGTAAGTGCAAAGGTGATAATGATTCTGGTTATGGTAGGCTTCACAACTAGAGAGAAGGTTTCACTAAAATCGAAGCCAAATTGTTGGTTGTAGCCTTTGGCTACAAGTTTTATTTTGTACTTATTCACTGTGCCATTTGGATTTTCTTAATTTTAAAGACCTATTTGCAACCAACAAGTTTTCTATTAGGTGGAATTTGTTAGGGTCCAAGTCTAATTTTCCAAAAGAGCATTATAATCCACTTGCATAACTTTAAGTCATTTAGGTTGTGAAAGGGCTTGCTTGATTAAATGAGGTTCCAAATGTGTTAGTAATACCTTAGGCTTTAAATGACTTATTTTTGCCCTTGTGAACATATGGTGTCATTAGTATGAAGCACTTCAAGGTGAGTTGAATTGTGTATAAAAGATGAAAGGGACCCTTCAGACCAAGTTGTGGTGAAAGGGATACGAGGCCTTAATTATTAGGTAAATGACTAATAGGAAGAGTACTATTAGGCACACTTTGTGTCAGATTGACTTTAGGACTAGGCTGAGGTGACTCTAACATTAAAATAAGACTACTATATTGGGCTTTGAGGTAGTTTAGGTGCAACAATAGGGATAAACTTTGATATGTTAACTTGTGATTAAAAATAAGGCAGACTATCATGCACAACATGATGATCAAGAGTATTATCCAATGGATTTTTGACATTTTTAGTGGAAGGTGGATGAGGAGACAAAGGAGTAAAAGTTATAGGTTTAGATATGTATATGGCTTGGCCCGAAGTTATGTGACCAGATTGAAACATGGTGGGAAAAGGAAATTGATGCTCATGAAAGACCACAAACACCTTACTAGTTTTGCTAAGACAGTTGCAACCTTAGTGTTAGGATGGTACTCCTAAGTATACACAATCTTGACTTCTAAATTCTAGGTTATGCATGTTATAAGGTCTTGTAAAGGGAAAGTAAATACAAACAAACACTTTGGTTGACTAATAATTATGTAGCTTATTATACAAGACATGAAATGGTGAGTTAAATTTAGGCAAGCTAGTTGTCGGAAGTCTATTGATGATATGCACTACGGTAGCAAAGACATGATCCCAAAACTTAAGAGGAATAGAGCTGTGAGATAGTAAAGTGGGCCCAATTTAAACTACGTGCTTATGATTTCTTCTAACATTCCCATTTTGATACGAAGTGTGATGACAAGTAAACCTATGTATGTGAGATACTTAGCTCAAAAAGATACTCTATAAATGGTCTGAACTCTCCCCTATAATTTGTTTGCAAGGCCTTGATAGCAGTGCTAAATTGAGTTTTAACAAAACTAAGGAACAATTTGGAAGCATGTAAGACCTTTAGCGTTTGATGTAAGAAACAGATCCAAGTATATTTGTTGTAGGCATCCACAAAGGCTATGTAGTATGAGAAACCTGAACTTGATGGATGGTGTGTAGGGCTCCAAAGTTCAATGTGTTTAACCTCAAAATGAGCAATGTATTCGGTAGAAGAAAATGAAACATGCATGGAAAACAAGCATGACCTAGCCTATAATGCCATAATGAGATAATTATAGGCTAATTCACATAAGATATAATAGAATAATAACTTGAACTAACATACTTATGCAAAGAAAGGGAACTACTATAACTCAGAGAACATGATCTTTAAGGCTCCACTACCAAATATGGAAAGCAATATAAACCACTTGAATCAAGGAAACCTTCAAGTAGAGTGGGCTTATAAACCTTAGATTTTACATAAAGTTTATTAGAAATAAATTCAAACGCAACACCATTGTCTTTTGAGAATTTGGAAACTTCAAGTAAGTTTCTTGTTATGCAAAGAACATAGAGTATATCACTTAGAAAAAGAGGAAGTGTATGGTTGTTCTAAGGAATCACACAATAATAGCCTATACAATTAATGTCTAAGGACTAACCATTTGTAACACACACACACACACACACGCACGAGACCTACATAGAGTTTCTTGATGTGTAAGAAATGAGTATATGGAGTAAGATTATGAGAAGCACTCGAATTTGCAAATCAGGATTGCTTTTTAAAGTTTCTCAGGTAAAAAGTATTCATGATCATGTGACATCATATCTATGGCTTGAGAATCAGAGATTGATACCTCATGTTTGTCATTTGAATTACTTGGGAACCTTGTGAGGTTGGACTGCGCATATAGTGGAGTGAAGGTTTCATCAAACCTATGCCAACATTCAAAAACAACATGGCCATATTTTTAAAATAACTGGAAAGCAGGTCTATAACATGATGAAGATTAACCTCTACCATGACCTCTTACCACGATTCGCACGACCATTGCCATGGTTACCTGCAAAGTTCTCATGCATATCACCTGTTTGTTGATTTTTGTGAGCCATATTTGCAGATACATTAGAGACAATCAATTTCTGAATGAAAGTGTCAAATTGAGTTTCCTGCAAATAGTAGAGCTTCAACATCAAAAAGAGTCTGAGGTTCAAGATTTCCATACAGTTGCATGAAAAAAGGATTATATTTCGATGGTAAACCATCAAGTATATGACCAATCTGATCTTGATATGTGATCGAATATCTAATGACAGTCTAGAATTATATGAAATTAGGCAATAAGTCGGAGAAAAACAAGTGAAAGAAGAGCCAAAAATAAGAAAAAAGACTAAAGAATGAGGAAAAATTAGCTAAGTGTGAAGAAAATGGACTTAGTGAAAAATCAGGTGAAAAGGGAGGAAAAACGTGCAGCTACTGAAATAATCACGTGAAGTATCACACACATGATAGATATACACAAGATGGATCGCATGTACGAAACATATATAATGCGCGTGATGTTGCATTTTTCTGGGCTTTTTCTAATGCATTCTGACCCGTTCTAAGATCTTTTTAAGGGGAAATTCTGCATTTTTGTAAGGGTTATAATTTTGGAGACTTAGATACTCATAACCCAATTTGCAACAATATTGTGATGAACATGTTTCAAATTGTTGCATTATATGTTGATTTGGCTTTGTATGAACCCTTTAATCTCTAGTTTTATGCAATTGTCTCTTATTCCTAAAGCTTTTTATGTGAGATATTCTTTTAAATTGATTTTGGACAAATAGGAAATACTGACCCTTAGCCTATGTGTTGGACCTAGGGAAATTGTTATACTTACGCTGGTTAAATAAGAATATGAAACCCCAA
Source organism: Lathyrus sativus (assembly GCA_963859935.3). Classification (NCBI taxonomy): domain Eukaryota; kingdom Viridiplantae; phylum Streptophyta; class Magnoliopsida; order Fabales; family Fabaceae; genus Lathyrus; species Lathyrus sativus. Next base: position 514,485,472 of record OZ012736.1, read on the forward strand.
GTACTGTTATAGCGGATTAATGTTCCATGCATTGTCTAATCCTGCTTACGCTGGTGGACTAAGGATTGGAAGCTTCGAGTAGTGATTAGTGAGTTATTTCACAAGGGATCAATTATAGCGACTTTGTTAATTCTCCGTGGGATTATAACAATAGAATCATTCATACAAGGCATCAAACATCAATAAAAAAATAGTGGATTCAATACACAAGCTGACTGATTTCGTAATTATGTTTTAAAACTCTTATTTTGTTTTTTGCACTACAAACTGAACACCCCTCATTTTACTGTTTTCTCTACATTATACTAATATTGTCTTGTTTGAACACAATCCTTGTAGATTTGGTCTTAATTATTACTTCGACACTATCGATACACTTTTCGAGAATTCATCAATATCCGATAGTTATTGACTTTGCAATAACTTTTACTCAAAGAACATATTCAATGATGGATTTTTTGCCTTTCTTCATGGACTTTACTTCAACACGGAGTTGTCAAACTCGTTCTTTTGTATGAACATTAATGTACCGATGAATCTTATCCCACAATTGAAATGCATGCTTACACAATAACACATACGGTAACATTGATTCAGAGATGGTACAAAGGATCCAGATAAACACAGTTTGGTCATGTACAATCCAAGCTTCATATTATTCAAACACCTTACCTTCAACATGATCTTGTCCAAACTTGAATTTATGTGGAATTTGAGGATTCACCATGATCTTGTGCACTCTTTAAGGGAGAATAACTCCTTTTACTTGTTGATTCCATATGAGGTAGTTGTTGTCTTGAAGTTTAATCAAGATCTTCATACCAAAATAATGTGACAAAGATGAATCAAAATGTTTGTGGTGATTACTTGCAAACTCTTCAAACAGTTTCATCTATAGATGATTCATCCATGGAAGTAGGATCAAGGAAGATTATTAAAGTGTAGTTTTTAGAGGTTGTGACAATTGTAACAAAAAACAGTTACAACCAAAAAGGACTTAGTTAGAGAGAGGAAGGGATCGAACTAGGTGAATGATACCATAATATAATGTATAAACTTCATTTAGAATTGTGCATTAATGAGTTAAACTTTTATACTACATTGCACTATCATATTTATAGAGACTAGTGCATGGAGTAATGCATGGAGAAATTATGAAGAGATGATCATGTCACTGCGAACTCTTCTTATATGCATGTGCATGGTGAATAAAGCTTCCTCATGGTTTAATGCACCTTATGCTCAACTAAACAAACCTAACTTGCACTACTTTCCTAACACTTTTGTAGAAAGGAAAATATGGTGATTTAAATTTAAATCTGAAATCCCATACAAATTAATGTTCATATAGACCAATCATGAAATTGTAACAACAAAGATAAAGTTATAATTATTTAATTTGTGATACTTTTTCTTTTTGTAAATGTTATTACTATATATTAAAGCTTGTTATTACGAGGTTTTGTTTTAGAGTTTAGGAGAGAAATGAATGGGTGAACTTTGAAAATAGGAAGTAAGAATTGTGTAGAATTGTAGAATAATTTTATGGATATTATTTCAAAAGTAACTTTTTAATAAACTATGTTATATTTGATACGCCTAATTAATGAACTGAATACAAATATATACATATAATTACACAATTTAAAAATATTTACGACACTCTTTCTCAAGGTGGTGAATGAATATCTATCATTCTCAACTTATAAGTTGTCTCACTCTTTTAATTAGTAAGTCATTTGTTAATACATATGCCAGTTAATATATATAAGTATGTAAGTTGTAGTTATCAATTTACTATACAACTTCTCTTTGATGGAATGTATGTCCATCTCGATATGCTTTGTCCTGTCATGCTGAGTTTGATTATGAGCAATATTAATGGTTGATTTATCATCACAAACATTTCATAGGGCCTTCACATTGTATATTTAAATCTTGCAGCATAGTTTTCATCCATAATAGCTCATGAATTATGAGTTTCATATCTCTAGATTCGGCCTCCAGGCTTAATCAGACAACAACATTTTGTTTCCTACTTCTCTAAGGAACAAGGTTCCCAGACAATAAGGTACAATGGCCTAAATCAAATCTTATATCACTTAGTGAACATGCATATTCAACACCAGTGTGATCCAATATAGTTAGGATTCTATCTCTTTTAAATAAGATCACTTTCTCTGGAGTAACTTTGATATAATATAGAATGTGTTCTACATCCTGTAAGTGTCTCACCCCCAGATCATGTATAAATTGACTTACCTCAGGGATAGAAAGTTTCGAGTAGTGATTAGTGAGTTATTTCGTAAGGGACCGCTTATATTGACTATGTTAATTTGTAGTAGGATTATAATGATATAGTCATTTATACAAGACATCAAACATCAACAATAGTGAAATAAGAGATCCAATACATAACCTGACCACTTTCGCAATTTTATTTAAAACTCTTATTTTGTTTTTTGCACTAACTGAACCCCCCATTTTACTATTTTCTCTACATTGCACAAACATTATATTGTTCATACAAAGTCCATGTGTATTCAATCTTAATTATTACTTTGACACTATCAGTACACTTTCTGAGAAGTCATTAAGTTTTTGGCGTCGTTGTCGGAGACTGTTGATTGCAAAAGGGCAACGCTTGTGCAACATTTTATTTTTATTTGTAGTTTTTATTTTTATTTTTCATTTTTTTTCTTGTTTATCATAGTGCTACCGAGGTATTTTATGTTTGTGTATGCATAGTTCAGGATCAACATTACTACCATTTGATCTAGAAATTGAAAGAATTGCACGTGCTCTCAGAAAAGCAGCTAGATAAGAAATTCTGGCCGACGGGGCCCCAAAAGAAGATCCAACACTACTTTCTTTGGACACTAAAGAGGAGGATAACATGGTAGCACTAGCACCCCAAACTATGTGGTATTACTATAAAAGAACCGACTACTGACAATTTTCTAAAGGGTTTGTACCGACAAACCCTGCTAATTTTGATATTAAGAATTTTGTGCTTTCAGGTTTAAGAAACAATCAGTTTGACAAGAATGTTATCAGAGACCCGTGGGCTCATCTTGCACGCTTCTACAAAACCTCTTCGATGCACAAACCAGATGGTGTCACGTAAGACCAAGTAAAGTTAAGGTTATTTAGTATCTCACTCATTGGAAGGGCGAAAGACGGGTTACTATGCATTCCAAATGGAACCATTCAAACATGGAAGGAGCTGGAGGATAAGTTCCTAGAAATATTTTTAACCACCAACCAGCTTACTAAGAGAAGAGCAGAAACTGTGAATTTTGAGCAACAAGACACGAAATCATTGTATGACTCATGGGAGAGATTCAAATCATTATTATGCAAATGCCCGAATGATAATATGAATAATATGGAGCAGATGCAAAATTTCATTAAAGGCCTTAAGAGTCAGACACACATGTTTTTAGATGCTTCCATGAGAGGCACAATGAGATCAATGAACGAACCTCAAGTCAAATATCTAATCGAGAATATGTGCTTGAATGAGTACCAAACCAAGAGCGAAAGGTCAGTAAAAAGTGAAACGGTAGGCACCCCTAAAAGTATGTTAGCTATTGATACTCAAAGTGCTATTTTAGCTCAAATAGAATTATTGAATAAGGTGCTAGCTGAAAGCAACTTAAATAGAGCTAAAGTGAGCTAGGTACAAGCACTAAGGTATGAATTTTATGGAGGAAGACATGCTAACAGAAGATGTTCATTAGAAGATCCAAGTGAGGAAGTTAAATATGCCAATTTCCAAAAGAATAATCCTTACTCCAACACCTACAATCTGGGATGGAAGGATCATCTAAATTTTCGATGGGGAAACAATCAGAGTTCAAGTGGTAACCCAACTATGCAGCAAAGCCAACAAGCTTCCTTCCAAAGAAATCCTTCACAACTGGAAGAAACTTTACAAAACTTCATCAAGGCCACTAAGAGTAGCTTGGATCAGGTAAATAAGAATCATGAGCCCATGAGTAGAAACCATGGTGTATCCATCAAATTTTTGGAGATACAGATTGGTCACTTGTATAAATAGATGACTGCTTTACCGAGTTCGAGTGGAGGATTCTCAGGTAATAAGTTAGACAATCCTAAGAATAACTCTTTCAAAGCTGTGGAAATAAGTTTTGAAGTGATTGCTAATAAAGGTAAGGATGAAATATTTGAAGAAGTGATAATGGAAAAGGGAGAATTAAGGAATGAAATGAAGGGGAGTGAAATTCAGGGTGAATAATAAGAGAGAGGAGTCACGATTGATCAATTAATAGATGAAAAATACCCTTAGAAAAGAACCAAGAAGCAGATCCTCAATGACCCAAATCCAGAGTTACCTGCTTACATCAAGGCACCGTATCCAATAATAGAGAAGAAAACTCTTTAAGAAGATGAGGTAGGAATGTTTGCCAAGTTTAAGAAGATGAGGCAGGAATGAGGTTTTAGAACTAATGCCTAAGTTTGCTAAGTTCATGAAGGCATTACTAAAGGGTAAAAATAAAAAAGTGGATAAGGCACAAGTCAACATGACTAAAAACGATGACAATCCCATGCCTAAAAAATTGCCACCAAAGTTAAAGGATCCAGGTAAGTTGTCTATATATTGTACTATTGATAGAATGGAGATCCCACAAGCTTTGTATGATTTAGGATCTAGCATAAATGTGATACCACTAGATAAGGTAAAAGAGTGTGACTTGGGAGAGATCATACTGAGTAATATGACTCTTGCTTTAGCTAATTCATTCGTCCTCCCAATTGGTATTATACAAGACGTGTTAGTGCATATCGATGCTTTAGTGTTTCATGCAGATTTTGTGGTATTGGACATGAAATAACATTCTGAAGGATCAGTAATTCTCAAACGCCCATTCTTGGCAATTAGGAAGGCAAAAATAGATGTAGAGACATGCGAACTTATCTTAATGTTTAACAAGGAAAAAAATGGTTTTTAAGGTTTATGACTAGACACCGTATATTGAGTACTTGGATACATGCTACCATCTGGAAGAAAAGGGTAACAAGGTTGACAAAGGGATGACAATAAGTAAATTAACCGGCATGAGATTTTCCCTTGTGCCTGACATGCCTTAGGCATGGATCATCAAGCTAGTGACGGAAAAGAAGCGCTTGATGGAAGACAACCCATCAGTAAGAATTTATTTTAACTTTTGCTTTGAATTTTATTTTGTAACATGTCAATTTTGTGTATTGTTTTAATGTGGAAGAGAAAACAGATTAAAAAGAAGAAAACAAAGAAAAAGCAAGGGAGAAGAGAAGAAAAAGAAAAGAGAAGGAAAAAAAGTGATGCCCCTGGAAATTTTTATTTTGCACAAGGTATTTCATTTCAAACTGGACTAAAAGTTTTTTCTTAAGAAATTTTCTCTCAATCAAATCATCTTTTGTTACAATAATATCTCCAACTTAAAGAATAAGTACGATTAATTTTTTACTTTATGAATGTTTAAATAAAAATCTGTGATATTTTTGGCTTTTCTTACAGCCTCAACACATTATCACATTGTAAATCTTTCAAAGCATACCCACACTACTACAAATAAGTGATTTTACCTCAGTTGATTAAGGGCTTTTACCTCGGTTTGCTGGTTGATGTAAATAATAGTGTCACGAAAAATGCGCCACATTTCTCCTTAGTTGTAATACTAACCGAGGGGGAAATTTTAATAGTAATGGGTTCGATCCCGATCAACTTTATTTTTGTATTTTCAAAATGTGCACAACATTACCTCTTAGTTATTTTATCACCCAAGGTGAAAAGTTAGTATTTACCTTAGTTGAAACTACCAACTGAGGGGATTTTTATTATATTTTTTATAATTTCAAAATTTTCATTTTGGCGCGCACACACACACACACACATTTTGTGATAGAATACATGAATTTTCAATAAGGTAACATTTATATTATTTACAACTAATCCAAAATTGCACACATACATTTATATCATACTAATCTAGATTACTAGGCAACAACCCATGAGAAATTAGTTTAAATCATAAGTAATAGAGGAAGCAACCAGCTCAATGCGAACAAATGTCATATATATCTTCTTGTGTAAATGGCGTCTCATTGTTAAACATCTATAATTTGAACAAAGTTTAAATTATGTTAACACAACATCATTAATATTTAACTTTCAATCTTTACAACAACAACATACATAAACATCTTACTAACCAACAACAATAACATTGATTTAACTAACACAAATAAATTACTCGCATATGGATAAAGTGATTACCTTAGCTCATGAGCCCGTAATGTTTCCAGAGATAATATTCAACATATATTTTATAATATAGTATCACACGCATATGCGTTTGGTTGTTTCTGCAACTTCAAACAATTTGTATACAGTGGTTAATGAACACAAAGTACAAGTAGTACATTAGACAAAATTTTAAGAATTTCACAAATAAGACCATTTATTTTTGAGAAAATAAATTTTGGCTTTTTATTTCTTTGATTTCGACACATTCATTGCTCTAAATGTTGGAAAAAATTAAACTAAATAAAAATTATTCATAATTAAAAGTAACATTTTAGTATTACAAAGAATACCACTTACGCGCTAAGAATTCATTTCATCTCTGGATCAAAACTGTGGTGTAACGAGCATAGCATAATTACAAATTTTTTCTGAGAAAAATAATTATTAGTTGTCAATGACCACTAAATAAACATCCAGAATAGTTTGTGCATGGATAAAAACTTAAAAATTGAATAAGAGAAAACACACATCATATATATACTTACAAATTGATAAATGGTCCTAAGTAACAATATCTTTTCTCTTGAATTAACTTATTTTATATGTATATTTGGATATCATTTTACGAATGTTGGGTAAATTGAATAAGGTATGGGCACAAGAAATCATACTTTTGGAAATCTCTGTATGAACAAAATAGATGCATATACCTAAATGATATTAACATAAAAGTTTACATAAAAATAAAATTATAACAATGAATGTAATTTGAAATCACCATAAAAGTTGTACTTATATGCACCATAATTGAAGTTTGGTTATGTCAAGCCAACAAACACCCTCCACAATTTCCATAATACAACTTTTTGTTATATAATTTTTTTGTTCTCAATCATGTTCTAATTGTATTCGGATGGACTCTCAATGATCCTCTACCAAATCTTGTTATCTTTGTTTTATTTTTATTTTATCATTGTATCCTCCAATCCTCCATGAGACAATCTATGAGGATATATTTTTTTTTGCCCTATTCTTCTTTTCTTTTTAACTATTAGCCAGGAACTCAAGAGTACTGTGAGACTAAACAAATCTACTCCAATTGTATTTATGAATATAACTATAAGTCACATATGGAGGCATTAAGTTATTACTCTTTGAATTTGTAATATAATCTATTGTGAGTTGTGTTTTAAAGTCCCTCCAACACTCATCTGCATATGATATCAATTTATTTGTCAACTTATCATCTTTTTGAAGACTAAAAATATTATACATTTACAGAATAAAGTTGATATTTGTATTATAAACAAAAAAGGTCATATATACTTGTAAAGCAAATCATGAAATATACAATAAATACCTTAAGATCGGTTTGTATACTATTTTTTTAGTTTTTAAATTAACTTGGCTCCAATCATCTAACAAAGTTTTCTCTTTACTTCTATCAAGTAACGCCATGTAACTCTTAAAAGTCGTAGCATTTTCACCATAGCACTTACGACTTTATAAATAAAATCGATCGACAGTCTAATACTGGTGTCGTGGGCTTTTATCAACTTGACCATCATCGTGAGACCTCTAGAATTTATTTTACTTTTAGTCTTAGTAAATATGGTTGTAGGAGAGGCGGCGATTAAATTGTCAATCTATGTAGAAACAACAAACGACAATAAACATATTACTCCCTCCGTTTTTTATTATAAGTCATTTTTTACTTTTTACACATATTAAGAAATGCAATAATTATGGTATGGAAAAAAGAAATTAGGAAGGTTTTTACAAAATTGTTCTTTATTAATGATATTGGAAAGACAATTTTACATAATTGAAAGGAGAGAAAATAATAAATATTTAAGGATATAATAGGAAAAATAACATTAATGATTCATTGGTATTATAAAACGACTTATATTGTGGTACAAAATATTTTTCCAAAACGACTTATAATAAAAAACGGAGGTAGTACTTCCTAAGAGTACTTCATATGTAGAACCTTATAATCATTTTTCTTATGAAAAGAATTACATCAACAAAGACACTTAATGTGAGATTTATGGTACATATATATGATATATATTACTTAACACATTTCTAATAACACTAAAATAACACAAAAACAACACTGTAAAGGAAATGCATATTTTACACAAAAAAGAAAAAAACTTATTTCCATTTTTATCAACATAATTAGAATAATAAAATCCACACAACAAAAAATAAAAATTCTAATTTACGTGCATGGATGAAGTGAAGTCAGTGATTTATGTACCAAATACGTGATGAAGAAGATAAACAATGGTGGAGGAAGTTCCAATGGTGTTTGGTTGTCTTTCCGTCGTTTCAAGTTACACTTGAGCTTCAATGGCGTTATGTCATTTAAGGGAGAAAACATATGTTGATGTTCGAAAACTTATATGTGTTGGAATGGATGATGTTTCAAAAATGATTATGGAAAATGAATTGAGATGTTAGGGCATTTAGACGGAGATGATGAAGATGAATATCGCCTTAGGGTATATTTTCTGAAAAGACCTTTCAGTTTTACATGAGAATGAAGATGAATGAGAGTTGGAAAGTAAATGAATAGTTAGAGGCTATAGTTCTGAAAATACAAGCAAAATATATTTCCTCTCGGTTGGACAATCCAACCGAAAAAAAAGATGATTTTAAATAAAAAAAAAAATTATTTTTTTAAATAGATAATTAATATTACCTCTTGGTTAGATAAATCAACTGAGATTCGAAGCGTGGTTCCTGAGCCATGTTTCCTCTTAATTGGTTGTAACAACCAATGAAATATATGAAATATTTTTTAATTAAAAATTTATATTTAAATTAAGGCTTCTGACAGAAGTAATTGTACTTCAGTTGGTTAGAACATTGAAGCTAATTTTTGTTAAAAAAATATATTTATAATAGTGTCAAAGGATTTGCTTTAGTCCATATGAGTCCGGCTTCAACCAACACATTTTAGTGACTCCACCTATGAGACTAAATCAGAGATAAATCTCCATATACACTTTCTTCTTTAAATCTCCATACAAGAACACGTTTCTAATATTAAAATGTTGCAATATTTATTCGAAGTGAGTAACAAACAATAATAAAATTTGAACAACATTTATCTTTGCTATCAATGCAATTGTTTCATTGTAATCAATATTTTATATATATATATATATATATATATATATATATATATATATATATATATATATATATATATATATATATATATATATATATATATATATATATATATATATATATATATATATATATATATATATATATATATATATATAAAAGTAAGTGTAAGCTTTTTCTAATAGTTACGCATTCTAACAATCAAGTGTTTAATTTATGTTGTATAGTATTGATTCATTTGCATTTGATTACCATATTGCCTCATTAACTCTCGAAAATCTCTTAAATACCAATTTTCTCAAAGTGCTTTCAATTTCTCATTCATTCCATATAGGATTATAAAATAAATCTATAAATATTATTTTAAAAGTAATTTGAGTACAATACTAACGTGCTTAGATAAACTATGTTATATCTAATCAATGGAATAACATTTACATAGATGATTATATAATCTAAAAATATTTATAATAGAGTAGAAAGAATTGAAAATTTTAAAAAGGTAAACTTTTTGAGGCATTAATTTTACTTTTATAAAAAATTCTCTAATATTAAAAACTTAAAAATTGTTTTTAAAAAACTTAAAAAAAAGAAGAAGAAAAAACTTACTGAGGGTTAGAATCAACCTATTAATGATTCAATCAAGATTTTTATAGTTAGAAGCGACTTATTACTCCCTGCCCATTTTCTGACCCACCATCCCATATTTATGCAAAAAAAATTTGGGGAACAAAGAGATCTTTTTGGACAGGAGGGGGGGCAGAGAGATGAGAGTATGGTAGTGGTTGGTGTAATAATCCATTAATTGTTGAAGCAACTTTGACAACGAACATTACTTTGTGAAAACCTTAATTGATGAAAGATGGTGACTAGATTGCTATGAAAACCCAACAATTATTGGTCCTTTAAGATAAAAAATTGATGACATTAATGTATGTTGACACTTAACACTCCCTAGCTATCGTGATTTGGTTGGCCTTATGTCAACATTTATTAATGTTTGAAATGTTTTCATTTTGTCTCTCCTATCCTTCTCTGTGATAGATAGCACTAATATTTATACAAAAATAATAAGAAAGAAAGACATGAATGAGTAAGAGAGGTGTGAAGTGTAATCATGAAAAAGGGTGTGTGCATGCGCGTGGGTAAGAGTGCGACATGGTCCTACACGTGAGAGAAATAAACAACTGAAATGGTACCACAACCAATCATTGAATTATAAACCATCCTCTGCAAGGGCAATATGGTCATATATCTGGATGAAAATAAACATCATGGTCCAGAGTTCACGTGTGAGTCACATGATGTACGGACCCAGAGTATGAAATATTACTTGGGTCCATATTTGAGTTGTCGTTTCATTATCTTCTCATTATTGGCTGCATCATGTCACCACCTCACACCATTTACTACCCCTTCTCATACCAAAGATATTTCTTCAAAATTTTTACTTCAATTATTCCAAACTTGTCTTTTTATTTTAGATTAATATTGTATGAAAAAAAAAAAAATATATATATATATATATATATATATATATATATATATATATATATATATATATATATATATATATATTATTTTTAAATAATAATGTAAATAAATTGTTAATATTTAAAAATCAACTATTATAAAAACTATATTATTATGTATGTCAATTTATTAATGTTTAAATAAGAACAATTAAATTATAACTATATTAATTTTATAGTTTTCATGTAGTATTATATATAGTTAGTAAAATTAAAAATGTTTAATAAAATAATAAAATATTTCTCTAAATTAAAGTGACAAAAGTATAGCAATAGTGGTTTATTCCTCATAGACAAAAAGGTCTTTTAGTTCTGATGGAGTTTGTTTTTATAAAGTCCTTTTATTTTAGCGAAAGTAAAAGTATTTCTTTTCCTTTACAAGGAAAGCGATTCATTATAATCTTTTTAAAGTTTTCAGCCACAAACCGTGTAAAAAAAATTTAATATAAAATTTATAATAATTAACCTATTTGTTAACTGAGTAGTTTGATATGATAAAATTTTATATAAAATTTCAAGTTTGAATCTGGATAACCCTTTTTTTTTTTGGTAAAGGTTAATTTGCATATTTATAAAATATTAGGTGAATAAAAAAATATAAAATTATAATCCAAAAAATAATATATTAAATATTTATGATTATCTTAACTAATATGCATTTTAATTATTTTTTAAGTCACATTATATTATTGTGAAAAATACAAAAAATTTGATGCCTAAGAACAAAAATTAATGATAATCAAAATAAATAATAAAAAATAACACAATAATATATTAAAAGTGAAAGTGAATCCACAACAATTAGAAAAAGATAAAGAACAAAAAATAATACAATAACTTTATTACATTGTTCGATCAAATTATATATTCAAGGAGAGAGATCAAATTATATATTCAAGGAGAGAGGACAACTCTTCGATTCATTAAACTTCAAAAAATTATTACAAAATTTACAAATTAGTTACAAAAAAATAATCACTCAAATATTTAAAAAAATATTTTTTACTCGAATATTCCCAACCTCCGCAATTCTTTATATATGCATCAACAACATCAAGATAACTATAAGTGTTTCTCAGTTCCCTTAAATACTTATAAGATTTTATTTGTGAGTTTGGAAGGGAAGAAAGGAGGTTTTGAAAAAAATGAAAGGATGAAATGGAAAGAATCGAAAAATTTTGGTTGAGAGGGTTTTGAAGGGTTTGCTTTTATTCATGAAACAAAATCGTTCTAATTTGAAAGAACTCAAAATTTGTACAAGAGGAATGTTTTATAGGGCTTACATTAATTCTTCAAATATAATTTATGTAGTTATAATATTATTGTATTTGCTAAAAGTACGAATGCGTGACAACCTATAATGATTAAGGACTCTCAAATGCTTTAAAGTTGTGACATTCGGTGCTATCTCACGTGTGGTGAGAAGCTTTGTATGAGAGTATTTCTGTCATGGATTTGGTTTTTCCCTTATCACAATGTTAAGGTATTTATAGCCAAATTGAACCTAGATCCAAGACTTCCTTGAAAATAGCAACCATTGATCAAATGGACAATCTATCTTCTAGTATTTAGAAGAGTGTGGCCCATAGGGATGACAACGGGGCGGGACGGGGGCGGGTTTAACTATACCCACACCCGCACCCGCCTCCATGTAACACACTCCTCCCCGCTTCCAAACCCAATCGTGGGTAAAAACTTACCACCCATACCCGCCCCCGGTGGAGAGCGGGTGCACCCGCAACCGATCTGCCCCCATTCACAAAAAATTAATTTATTTTTAATTGCAGTAACAATTTATAATTTAATTAAAAAATTAATTATTTTAATAAATAAATTAATTATTTAATTAAAATTTTAATTAGTAAATGAATATTAACTTGATTAATTTGATTATTTTAATTGCAATAAGGACATTAATAATTTAATTTAAAACATAATTAATAAATGAATATTAAAATAAGTAAAACAAGGGAATTAATGTAAAATGCATTATCTGGGGGCGAGTGCGGACAAGTCTTAGTGTCTTCCCGCACCCGTAGTTAAGAACCAGGTTTCCCCCACACCCGCACCCAATTAAATCGAGTTTTCCTCGGTAATTTCGAAGCAGGCCTGGGTGGGTGCGGGCTGGCCCAAGCTTGTTTGTCATCCCTAGTGGCTCACTTTCCTCATGACTTCTTCCATGCTATTATGGGATAAGGACACATCACTCCCCGATTCTGCGCCGAGCGACTTATCCTTGAGGAATGTGAAATATCCAATAGAAGGGCGACACATAATAAATAGGAAATTGATTCGATAAAGAGGCGATTGAGAAGCCCCATGTCGTCTCCTATGACCTTCACTAATATACCGATACACAGCCCCTCAAGCACAGGGACTTGAGAAAGGGCAAAGTGATTTAGTTTTTTCTTCTTATTTGAACAATCTAGGAGAATCGTAAGTGACACAATCTTAAGTTGAACATTTTATATAAAGTGCTAGTGAAATCCCTCGGGCAAGACGCTATTTAAGTCCCTCAGGCGAGACACTAGTTGAGTCCATCAGGCGAGACATTAGTGGAGTCAATCAGGCGAGAGACAAACCTCCCATGAGTGGGCGAGTCTTGACACATTTATAGATGTCCAGACTATGAGTCATATGTAAGTTGGAAAATCTCAAAACGCCTGTTGGAGCGAGAAGTGTGCGAGACATTTAATTCCATCAATGATGACTTAACATTGGAATGTCTTATTGACCTTACTTTTCTACCACATGTCAAAACATATTGAACCTTTCACATCTGGTTGAAAATCTATGAGAGCTTTGATTATTTCTTCTCCTATTTAAGGGGTGAACTCCAACTTTTCCACATTTCCACACATTTTCTTGCTAGTTTTTAAAATATTTATTCTACTTTGAACAATTTTCGCATCTCCACGAGCTCAAGTTCATACCATACACATATACATGATTCATACTCCCCCTTTTCCCTTTTCTTTATGGAAATTATTAAGGATTTAGATGAGGATGGCAATCTGGTTGAACCCTTAACTCGTGGCGAGTGTATAGCCTTGTGGAACTATTGTTATAGAAATGCTAGGCATATTGACGGAACTGTTGACTGTATATTAATGGAACTAGGAATGTTTGACATCTGCGAGAGTTCTCTTAATTTCGATAGTGACAACAGTGGTGGTAGTGATAAAGACTTCTCTTTTCCCCCAAAAAAACAAGAAAATTATGTCCACTTGCAACGTTTAGCTCAAGGTGCAAGGTAAGTTTGATCCATCTATACCACTAATAACCAAATAACCTCCCTTAAATAACAACTTACTTTCTCTTCCTCCTCCTCTGATGAAGTTACTTTAGAGGTGTTTACGGATAAGTTGCCTCTGACGCCTTTTCCAATTCTTCCCTTTACTTCTTCTTATCCACTTCTCACAGGGTTGGAATTCGTCTCCCCATGTCCTCTTTTGCGACGAAGGTTCTTACAGTGCTCAATGTAGCCCCTTCTCAAATCACACTCAATGACAGGAGCCTAATTAGGGCATTTGAGATTATTTGTCAGCAGCTAAGGCCTTACTCAACCATCGAGATGTTTTCTATTTCTATGGCACCAAAATGTCTGTTCGCTGGGTTAGGTAACCCTGACCAATTTTCTTGGGAGAACCTTATTCAAACACCATTCCAAACACTTCAAAGGTTGAAAGGACAAATCTGCGAAGATGAGGAGACGAGATAGTTCCTTTTTAGTTATTGTTGGAGCAGAAGGTGCCCCTAGATTTTCCCTCGCTTGGACGATTAGTTCTGCGCCGGTCACCGGGTACAACTATAATTGTCTTACTGCTGGCAAGGCTGAGGTGGTCTGAGCCCTATACAAGTTTAAAGTCATGGAGTCCAACAACATGATTATCTAAACCAAAGGGATGACAGATCCATGGACAAATATATAAGTACGTTTTAATGGTGTTGCCCTCTATTATTGCTTACATAATTTATGTTGATTATTTTTTCTTGCCTAAATATAGAGAAGATGTCAAAGATTTTTCTTGATGAGATGAATGAGTGTTTGGCCAAGTGGAAAGCACAACGTTTAAGCTCAAACAATCCTCGAAGTCGCTTTGAAGGTCTGCTAAACAGGGGGTAAACGACTACATGAGGGTGAGGTATTTACTGAGTCACGAGCCCTGTCCAGAGGTGGGAGGCTGAATCCTTTCCTTAAAGTAAGGTGACCCGAGTGATTGCTACAAAAGGAAGAGACTCATAAATTTCTATAAATACCTTAAACTTTCAATGTTAAAGACAAATAAATTCTAAAAGAAAAAATTATACATTGTAACAATTACTTAACTACATTCTTGATTTCTCGTTATTGTATTTTAACTAGTAAAATAATTATAATTATTATTTATAGTTTTTTTTTAAGAAAAAAAGATACACTTTAAACTATCTACATGCATCTTAAATACGAGTGTATTTTTTTTCCAATTTTTTACTAGTGGAATCAAACCAATTTCCTTCATAATTGAATTTAATTTGAGTGCAAGTCACTGCTTTTGTAACACTGTTAATTAAAATTTTCTCAAAAACAGTAAAGGAAAATTTGAAGTGAAAACATAAATCACAAAATACTCTTGATCTTTATACATCATTATTACATGTTATATAGTATATATGGAGTACTTTTCCTTCCACCGCTCTCTTTGCCCATGATTGTCTCTAGACGTGGCAATGTTTCAAATGTTTGTTTATATTGTCCCCGGCTATGTCTCAACAATGGATTCGCACCAAACTCTATCTAACCACATTAGCTAGCAACCATTAAAAAATGAATACCCATCAAATCAGTACATCACACAGTGTCACTGGTAAAATCATGGACATAGTAATTTACGAATCGGCAAGCGTGGGTGGTACGCGCTAGAAGAAAGAGGTGAAGGAACAGTGAAGAATGAATAATGAGGAGGAGCGAGTTCAAATGATTGTGAGGAGGAAGATGTCGGTGCGTGAAGGGACAGGATGACACACACGAAATTGTCCCGGAATGGTGGTCCCACGTGTGGGGTTGAGTTGTTTGTTACAGCACGTGTCTTGCAGAAAAGTAGGCATGTTGGTCCACGTGAGTTGTGGTTCAATTTATGCTTCACGCTATCTTCATTTCTTTACCCCTCCTTCCCACGTGAAATCCACGCATACTTGTCTCCTCTCTCTTTCTCTCTCCAATCTTCCATGAATCAATTTGTTTTTGGCTTTTCGTACGCTATAACGATTAACGACTTGTAGAAAGGAAAATTCTAAGAGATATGGTATCAATTTTCTACGGTCATGATTGATTTCGATGCATTGTCATTGCAATGATGGATGAGACCTATTCTTTTGATTGTGAGTGTTCATTACGTAACTTCAACCACCAGTGTTGACCAATTATTTCTAGCTGCGGTAAATCACGGACTTTGTGATAAGTGAATGAAAATTTGGAATAATTGGAACCGAATAAGGGACAAGGAGTACTAATGTTGATGTTTGGTTGCTATCATGAAAATTTACAATGTTGATGAATGTAAATTGTAAGAAAAATAATGTTGTGATGTTGGTGCCTCCATCATTGATATTTGACCTTAGCCGTTGATGTAGGAGGTGCTTCTCAATTAGGGGAAGTTTTGGGTTGCACACTGGCCCGCTGAATTAAATGCTTAATATTTTTTGTGATTTGTAATTTGACATCACGAAATGGACCAAACAGGATAATTTAATTCAGGTTGTTGGATGGATGGGTGGATTGACTCGTCAAATTTGTAGGGCTACTTCTTTTACTTCTATTTTCATTGTCAATCAAGTTGAAAGAAAAATGAAGAGATTCCGTGTTAATATATTAGTGATAGGTGGGAACACCATCATCTAGAATGAGCTTAAGTCCAATCCGATAATAGATTGGATTATTACGAAGATGCATGCACATGTCTTTTTAATAAATATGTAATCTCAAATGTGTAGAAGAGTGTCCAAATTTTTTTAAGCGAAAGAGAGAAAAAAATGTTTTGAGATGGTTAGAAATTAAGACGTTAAAGTGGAAAGTAAGTCGACAAATGATGTTGAAGTCACGAAGCGGTTTCTATTTGGTGATTGGCGATGACCGAGGTCTGACAAACGGTCAAAGCTGATGATGACGAGTGCCAGAGTCGGCATCAGATGATTTTAGTCATCCACGGTGGCGGTTTGATGCGGCTCGGCGAAATCCGACCATACGTAATGGTGGTCCAACGAGGTCCAATCATGTCATCGGTGGCACTGTAGTTTGGTTAGTGGCAGTGACGAACTTATGATAGTTTACAATAGCCAAGTACGATAGTCGGCGGTTGTCGGGCAACAATTTCAATTTAGACATTTGGTATGTATCGGACCAGTGGTTTCAGTTCGCAGATCTATTTGTTAATAATCATATTTTAACTTCGTTATGGATCTGTTTTGTTTCAGTAGTTATAACTATGTATCTTTATTATTCTTGTCAAAACAATATTCAGAATGCAATAAGAAAGATAAATGAAATATGTGACAATCCTAGTTTGGAAACATAGATAGGCAATACTAGAAATTCCTCAAAGTTCTTAGAATTCATAAAACATTTGGAGTTATCTATAGGGATTGAGAAAGTCTTTTAAAATTTTTAAATTTGTGTGATTCATATATAAAGAGTTGGAGAGATTAACAAACATTTGAAAAAAAAATAATGTATGTTATTGATAACTTGAGTAGATATATATTATCGTGTAACTCATTTGTAGTCTCTCGTAACAATTCTTGTAAGTATAATGAATAAAGAACTTAGTAAATAATTTCTCTGTGTTCTCGTATCTAATTTTGTTCTTACTTGCTACGAATTTGCTAACACTTATCGTAGGTTATTTTGTTGCCACTACTACGGAATACACCTTTGGTAACACTAATTCTACTACGGTTAGACTTCCACCGTGATGATATGAGTTAAATAACGCGCTATAATTTTCTTTTATTTACTCATGAAATTTTTTATATGATATAATAATAGATGAAACATAAGATCATGGTTATATAATCACCCTCTCATGGGTTCGAATCTCAGCACCCTCAAATGTTTTATTTCTTTAATATTTATTCGCGCATTTGTGTTTTTAACATTTCTTTAACATTGAGATATCATCACGGTTTCTAAGGAAAACCATTGTGACATATTATTCATTTTGTTTTAAATATTTTAAATGGTAATACACTGACGCTTCTCTATGAAATTTAATTTAGTAAGTAACATATCACCAAAGTTCGCGTTTTTGACCGTGGTGGTATCATTTGTTCATTTTTATCAAGCTAACTAGCTTGTCTCTTCAGTAGTCATTCTTTAATGATAAACGATACACCATTTCAACCCTAACATTTATTACTGAGAAACGATACATCATTTAAACCCTAACATTCATTGTTCATCATCATCGGTACATCATCATCGATTGTTATAGTTTTGTATTTGTTGTTCATTTTCAACCCATAGTCATCGTCATCGTCATCACTTTGTTTTCAATCCTAACACATCAACACCAACACTATCTGTATCAACCCAAATATTCATATTTACTTAATAATCACGTTTACGGTACATAAAACTTTTTTCCCATGCACTACAATAAACTTCAATTTCTATTGTTGTTGATATTGTTGTTGTTGTTTTATGATTCTTGTTGAACGTGTGTCATAAAATTTGATTAATCGGTTGTTGTTGTTATTGAATGTGTATGTGATAATAGATGAAAGAGTTTGGTGTTGAATGTGTATGTGATAATCTTTGAAAGAGTTTATTATTATTGTTGTTGTTGAATGTGTATATGATAATAGATGAAAGAGTTTGATGTTGTTGGTGATGTTGTTGTTGAATGTGTATATGATAATAAATGAAAGAGTTTGTTGTTGTTGTTGTTGTTGTTGTTTTTGAAAATAGATGTCGACTTTGTCGTATTCTTCATCTAGTGGCGAGGAAACTATGACAAGTGATACTTAAATAAAAAATAAAAGATCACAAAGAGGTGCCACTATGCTTACCAAAGTAACAAAAGTCCAAAAATCTGGTATCAAATTGCCTATCGTGTTTGATTCATATAATAGAGTAGTTGATGATGAATACTCTTATCTTTTTAAGAGTTATGTTGTGTTTCCTGGACGTAGCAAAGTTAGTATATTAGTAGATGATTGGAAACAAACGTCAGCTAAGGTCAAAGATAACATATGGACATATGTTAAGATATTAGTTTTAATTTTTATCATTTTGATATGAGTTTATATGATTTCCAATACATTCTTATTGATTTAAATATAGTTGACCTTTGAGTTTAAGGATGGTGATAAGCACTTTAAAAAAGTGGTTAACTCATGCTGGTACGTGTTAGAGGGGCTTTAAGTCACAACTCACGCGTGACTACATTAGGAACCCTCAAATTGGTCTTTAGTGTCCATGGGTGAGGTATAGTTTTCTCTCGAAGAAGGTTTAGAAAAAGTTTGCAAAGGGTCGTCGTTATGAGAAATTTCTGGTTAGTAATAGTCTTATTTATCTTGATAATTTGATGCTAATGATTTATAAATACTAATCATATTTTCACTATGTTTATAACAAACTAAAAGTCAAGCAGGAATTCAAAATAAAGTGAAAAACATTTACCCCCATAGATTGTCTCGTGGGGGTTACTGAAAATTGGAGAAAAAAAGATGGAGGAAAAAAATGACAAACGGGAGATGAAGATTCCATTAGTCGTGATCGCAACCCATTTTCACCGCCAAGATATAAAAAGTGGAAGATGGCTCGACTAAAACCAAATAGAGAATACACCATAGATGCTTCTAGAGAAGTTACTGAGAAAATTGTAAGTATGATTTGTTGTTCGTATGTTATGTGTTATTTAAATGTTGTGGTAATTACAATATTAATATTATCATGCATGTTGTGTAGGATGTGTTGGTTGAGGAGGCCCGTGGAGGCTCATTTGTTCCAGAACCACGACATGATATACTAGTCGAGACTATTGGAACAGATGAGCATGGTAGGCGGGTTCATGGTGTTGAAGAAGACGTCAACATTACATTATTCTTTGATCCAACAACAACAAAAAAACGCCGACAATGCCGAATTACAAGAGCATAGAGAAAATTTTGCTCTTGTTGAGAAGGAATTAGAAGAGCAGAGAAAGATGTTAGAATCCGAGCGGGAAAGTCAAGAGAAAGACATAGAAAAATTAGAAGAGTTATATGCGGTAAGTGTTTTATCTAAAATGTTAGTGCTTTATATGAAATGTGTAATATATTGTGTTTAATCTGAAAAGTTAGATAATATTGAAATGTGTTTTTTATGCGTTGATGTATTGTCGCAGAGAATAACTGGATCCTTACCACAACGTACAGATGAAAATGATGATGATGATGATGATAATAATAATAATAATAATAATAATAATAATAATAATAATAATAATAATAATAATAATAATAATAATAATAATAATAATAATAATAATAATAATAATAATAATGTTGATGATCAAGTTCTCCAAACACATGGTGTACGTCATGCTAGCACCAAAGGAAGCAATTGTTCATCCGCCCCGCTAAAGAGGTTAATGAGTTATTGGATTCTTCCGCAAATGAAATTGCCATGTTATACGTTTTAGTTGCGAAAATTGATGAGTCGTATCCTCTTTCTCCAGAGAAATGTCCATCGGTAGAGCTCTTTTAATGTTTTTCCTAATGACATTTGAGATTTTATCTATACTGGTAATTGGTTGGACGTAGGCATATTGCAACTTTGGTGCACGTAGGTATATACTTGAACATGCATGTCATTATAGTACATTATCATTTTTGTATTTCCTTTACTTATTTTTTGAATTTTGTTTAACCATTTAGGTACATTCATCGTGTATGTATAGAGTTAAATAAATCCATTATTTATGACATCTTGGATCCGTTTAGTATTCGATGGACAAATATTAAGTCAAAAGATATTGAGACCTATATTTTGGGATGGTTAGGCCAAGGGGAAAAGAATGTTACTTCACACCATTTCTCAATATGTAAGTAATTTTCAAATTTTGGTTTATCTTTTATAATTAGTTTTGTTTTAGAAAATGCTAATTATATATATGCTCGTGTTTATTCAGTGGTCATTGGTAATTGATCATCATAGCAGTTAAGACAAATAAGATAACGATATTGTGTTCATTACATCAACCACTCGAACTTAAAATGAAGCAAATTATTAATAGGTAAGTTTATATTTATATGAAATTTTCAGTTATAAATATTTTTTTTGTTACTTTTTAATTGGTTTAATAGGTTTAACCCGTAAAATATTTTCAATGTACAATGTTGTACAATGACACAATATGTTGAACAATATTAAGAAAATGCCAACATTTATCTAACCTAATATAAATGGCTATATTACTTGTGACATTCATTTATATATATTGTTACATGCATGTGTGTTTACAACATTCATGAAATTAATATTTATTTTTGTAGACGAGGAAACAACCAAAGGAATTCGAGTGTGGTTATTATATAATGAAACACATGTTAAACATTGTCTTTGTCGATATTGATGATAAATGAGATCAAGTATATATTATATATGTAATGAATTGTTTATAGTGCGCTTATGGGTCCTCAATAATGAGCTTAATCTGATATATTTTATGGAGACTTTTAACGACGAAACATCATTCTCATGCGAAGACTTTGTAGAGATTCGTAAACGTTGGACATATATGTTTAATGTGCTTAAGGAATCTCAAACATGAGATTCATCTGTAATATATATATATATATATATATATATATATATATATATATATATATATATATATATATATATATATATATATATATATATATATATATATATATATATATATATATATATATATATATATATATATATATATATATATATATATATATATATATATATATATATATATATATATATATATATATATATATATATAATGTACATTTGAGTTTGAGTGTTGTAAATAACATTTTTGATTTGATGAAACAAATAAGTATTTGAGTTTGATTGTTGGTAATATACATCTTCAATTGCTATTTATGTTATGTTACAGTTTAATATACATTTGAGTTTGAGTGTTGTAAATTACATTTTTGATTTGATGAAATATATAAGTATTTGAGATTGAGTGTTTTAATATGCATCTTAAATTGTTGTTTCTGTTCTGTTACAATTTAAACAATACAAGTTATAAAATGAAAAAATTTCAAAATGCAGAAATTTTATATATTTTAAAAACACATAATTTAATGATGGATTTTAATGATGATTGTGGTTGTATAATGGAGAATATATAATATAACCATGGTTGTTATAGAAGACCATAGTTATATACTTAAAATGCGCTGGAATTTGAGCCTGGGACCTTTTATATATGACAACAGTTTGGTTATTAACTGTGACAATATATCGCGCGGGATCAGATTTTCCACAACGGTCATAAAGTTGTAATTGTAAGTAGCGCATATAGAACCACACCCTACATAACAACGGCGAGTCACACATGATGTTATCTCTTTTCCAACCGTTGTTGTATATGTTAATCATAGTAGTGTGCTTGATGTCATTTATTTTGATTGGCATTGTTCTTTATCCAACACATATTTACCATCAAGGAAATTAATATTATTCTTAAATTTTAACATTAATTTGGCGTTGTTGAATATTTCAATTTCACATAGTCAACTCTATATGAAGTTTACATTAAAAAAAACTATAATATGTTTTGTAAAATGGATACATGAAGCACATTATTGATTCACTATATAAAAATATCACACGCAAAATATCAATATGACTTGATCTCAATAGTATTTATAATTATATCCTCTGAAAGACTTTTTGTTGTCCTCGTTTATTATTCCACAATTATGATAATTGATATGGCTATACATTAAATAAGAAACATTTTTATCTTATCGAATGAATGACTTAATTAACTTAATCATGAACATCTACTCTCTTTAAGCAGGTTATTTCTCCCTTTTCCAAAAAACTCCATTCATCCCTTTTCAAACTTATTTCAGCTATCCCCTATCTAATCCCTAATCTCATTTATGTTATTCTCAAATCTATATTAAATTGAATTTATCTTAGTTAGAGTAAAAAGAGATAGTTTTTGGTGAAAATTCCCCTTCCAAATTCTCTCAGAACCCCCAAAAATTCAAAAAGGTCATTTGAATTCTAGGATCCGAATCATGTTTTTAACATGCTCGGATTCTAAAATATGAGTATAATGAACTTATAAAACAAACATAATCAAGATAAACATTTCATTAAATCAAATCAAATTCAATTACATAATACATGAACAACAATAAAAATACGTCAACATAAATTAAAAATATCAATTAAACACAAACAAACAAATGAAAGAGACAACTTAGTTACTTCTTCAATGAGTTCAATTATGCATTTCTGATGACGTGATGAATCATATCCTGGACCTCACAACTCTAAAAGATTTTGGGTTAAATTGAAAATTAATACATGTCCAGGACGCTCATGAATAAATTGTTCATGAAGCAACGTCTATGTAGCCTAAAGATGTAGGAAGGCGACTTTTATGCTTATGTAAACGCTTTCAACAACATCCTCGCTTATTGACATGACTTGGTGTGAAAGTTGTAAATGATTTGAAGATCAAGTTAGGTAAGGAGTTTGATATGTGTCGCGGTGAAAATCGGATACCAAACTATTGATTAGTTTGGATCTTTAATTCATTTTTGCAACCGAACTTTGATTTGTCCAAAGGAAGGGATAAAGATCGAAATTCCCACAATGCAATGCAAATGCAAGGTTAAGAGAGTTATAGGTTCGGGGGTTGGTTAAACTTAGGGAAGGTACTAGCATCCTAAGTTTCTGTAGTACTCTACAGGAACCTCTTGTTTTATGTTGTTTATTGCTATGTGTTTATCTGCTTAAGGGATTAGAGACCCTAGGGGTTTATATCTAAGTATACTCGACAAGGCATCGCACCTTGTGCCTACATATCCTTACGGGAGTGGAATCAGAGTATGTTGTAGTTCACCCTAAAGGGTTAGAGGAGTTCTTTGACTGTGGTCAAAGTTCCTACGGGTTTAGGGTAGTTGTTTTGATTGGGTCTAGGAGAAGAGACGAGTCTTCATTTTAAGGGAGAGATAACCGCCACAAATGTAAAAAAGGGGTTGTAGGAAATGGTCTTTGTGTTATCTTAAGAAAAGGTCTTACACACTCGGATGGTCGCCAAGTATGCCTTTGTCGTTCTTAAGGCAAAGTCCCTACATGTTTGATTGTATTGTTTGTGGGGTGGAGATTATATCTCGCTTAAGATGATTAACATCTATTCTCTAAATGTGTTTGTATTGTTTTTAAGTTGTATTGTTTTGTTTGTTCTATGTTGTGAAGATTAGGGTCCTTCCTATGGGGTAGGATCTATCCTAAGCGATCAACTTGAATGGGATCAAGGATCGTGGGGAGAATGATGCAAATGAGGTGCAACTACACACAACGTTGAATTATGTGTAGGTTTTCCCTTTGGACGGATGCGATGAATGGATATAAATTGATAATGTTAAATAACTGTAAGGTAAATTGCAGAAAAATAAACCATACACATACGCATGAAAGCGCTAGGTGAGTGTGTGCATGGTGAATAAAGTAAAGCAGATAAAGGATAAATAAAGCATACGCATGAAAGCGCTAAGTGTGAATTTGTGAGTGGATGTGTCGTGAAGTGCACGATTGATTTTATTTTACGCGGTTGATTGATTTTATCGAATTGATTTTGAATTTGGTTTTAGGAGAAATTATATTATATTTAATGAAATTAGTTGAAAAGGTTGCAATTGATTTAATAACAGTTATATTATTATTATCTTTATTTATGAAAGTTGTATAAGTTAATTGAGTTGGAAGAAAATGCACTCTTTTAGGGAATTGATTTTATATAAAAAAGTTATGTTGATTATATTAATTTTAATGAAAGGTTTTATTATTAAATAAAATTTGACTATCATTATTAAATAAATTAAGAAGGTTTCATTTTTTGATTATAAGGAAAAGTTGCTTATTTTAAATAAAGAGAGGTTTTTAAATAGAAAAAAAATGGTTTTAGTTATTTATCATAAGAGGATAAAGAATAAATTTAGGTAAAAATGTGTTAGTTTGTTTTAATTAAAAAGAGATTAGCTAATAGTTGATTAGTGGTGGTTTAGCAGTTAACGGAAGGGTTAGGGGGTGTTGTGTGTGGTCAGTGGTTGTATTACAATGATAAGCAAAATAATGATAAAAGACAAAACGAAATAAAAAAGAAGCGTAACGCGCAGAGGGGGGAACCCTAGGTTTCTTCCCCAAATTGCCGGCGTCTCTCGCGGTCTCGCTCTCCCTATTTCCTCTCAATCCCTCGTTCCTCCGTTTGTTCACTATATTATGTCTCTTCGAAAATCATTTCGTAAAGTTTTCCTGCAATTCAAAACACGAACAAACAGCAATATGCAGAGGCAAATCAAATCGATCAGAGCGTATTAGGTAAAGAACAAGTTTACCGGTTCGAAGGGTGTTCGAATGGAAGACGACGATCCCAGCAAGATGCTTCTCAATTTCGGCGGCGATCTCACGGCGGTGTCTGGCGATGGTGGTTGAGCTTCGCGGTAGATTCTGAGATCGAAGGTTTGCGAAAGAGATAAGTTCTTTCGATCCCCTTTCTTATTTTTAGAGTTTTGGTTCTGCGACTCTGCTGCGAATTGGTGATTCCGTGTTTCTTGAGCCTCTAAGGTTTTGTGATTTTTAGGGATTTTTGTGTGTATCAACTGTCATCCCTTTCTCTTCTTTCTTCTCTTTATATAGGCCTTTGAGGATTAATTGTCTTGAAAAACTGATTTAAAGTGCTTTTAAAACTCGATTGGACCTTCCTTTCTCGTGTAGACAATTTTTGAAACATTCCCTTTCTTGTTTGATTGCAGTAATGATTCGTTTAATTTCTATTTCAATCTTGTGATTCAATTGGGATATGATTTGATTTTAATCTTCTGTGTTTAAATTTCAGGATTTGATTTATTCTTTGAGTAGGATATTCTCCCCTGAGGAATATTCTTCAATTAACTTGCTGATTCCTTGGATTTTGCCTTCGAACAATTTCGACAACGCGGATGGGATTGTAACAATATTGGTAAGAACATCAACTCTCGTGTCGTTAAAACTCTTCCCCGAATTCATTCAAAAGTTTGCTGGCCAATCCCTTCATCTGAACTGCAATATTAGGGGTGAAACCTCTTCACCGTGAGACGGACTGCGGAGCGCGCTATCGTAACAGTTGCTGCGAGCTTCAAGACTATAGCTTGGCTTTTCTTGCTTTGACTTCTTTCTCACTAACAGTATCTGATGTAACCAGGGTCTGCTGCGGTTTCCAAATTGAATCTTCAGCAAACGGTTGATAGCGTAGGCACTGAACCTCCGATGGGAGCTAAAGCGTTGTGGCTAAACCGAATTAGAGCGAAGCGTGAGGTGCGCCACTTTGGGGAGTAGTATTATGCTGGTTTGTATTTGATTATGTTGGGTATGAATCGTTGGTTATCTCAAAGCATGATATCTGCTTTAATTCTCATCAGATTACCAGCCTTAATTTCTCTGTTCTTTGCAGAATCGCAGTTAAAGGTGTAGTATGTTGTCTGTTATTCCTACTGCAGGAAACAGGGCGGGTCCTAGGCGTCGAAACTTGTGGATTCTGCCTATAAACTGTTGAGTAGGTGCATTTGGAAGCTACAGTTGTTATTAATTTGAAGGTAGACACTCTTCCTCTTGAACTTCAGTAGGGAGGAGTGGTGCTTGGTATCACTCTTTATCCGCAAAGTTTGTCTTTGGCTGCTTTACACGATTTAATGTATTCCCTTTTGTCAGTTTGCAGAATGGTAACACGGCGCTCGAACAAATCGAATCAGGTTCTGGCTCAAGGTAGCAACATTTGAGTGGTTAAGTGATATGCTCTTTTCCCGGCTTGATGTCTATTAGTTGTCAATAATTATGATTAATCTTGTTACTTTCTTGATTGCATGTATTCAGGTACTCCATCAATAGTCCAAGAAAGAACAACATAAAATTGGATGTAATGGGGAAGAAAAAACTGCTCTCACGATTACCCTTTGCAGCTGCAACTTATATTGGCTTGACATCATTCTCACCTGATTAGCTCCCGCTTTCAATAGGGAACTTAAGAGTCATGGACTCCCATTATCAGCTGCGATGTGCAAAGGAGTGGCTGGCTATTGTTCAAGCTCAAGGTTTGATCTTGTTTTCTATCTGGCTAACTACTTCTGTAAGTCATTCTTGTTGGATTTGGAATAAAGAGGGATAAATCTCTGATATGCACACGATAATTATTGTTTTTGATATGATGGTGCATTAAGTTTCTTGGCATGAGTTCTATCAAAGCCTCTCATTTCTTTGCCCTGTTGTATAGGTTTTATCATGGCTCAATTTAGACAGTATTGTTGGATGAATATCGTTTTAATGCGGCAATTGCGGTCCTGATTTCCAATGTCCCATGAGGTAGACCGTTCTCTCTTCATGGCGGAATTGATATCCCCCTCTCTGGTGTCAGCCTGCTCTTCACTAATTTTCTAACATCGTCGTAATTCCTTTCATTATGCAGGTCCGGTCCTTCCGTGAATCCACATAAAAGTCATTTTGCTTATGGCGCGAAGAGAAGGTACGGCGAACTCCTGGATGGATCTTATATGCGGAAAACCCTGTGGACTCTGATGCACCGAGGCGTCTCCCAATGTAGAACAAGCACTTGCGATGCCCACCGGTCGTTACGTGCGTTACCGGCAAGGACAATCCTGCTTGACATTTAGCAGACCATGATTGTTGTGTATCTTTGTGATTTCATAGAACTCGTGCAAACTCGTGTAACCAACTTGATTTCTTGTGTAGACAAACTTGATTAATTTATGAAAGCAACTAGATCATCTGATGCAGACAGTTTATGGCAATTCGTAGAAAAACTTTATGTACTCCCAGTTGGTTGAGTTAATCCAAATTATTGTGTCACATGGTGTAATAAAGTTATATACATATGTCAGAACTTAATGCTGTCCCATTGAATTGCTATAACAACTTAGACTTAGCCCTTTATATCTTCCAACATTTGAAAAACGATATTCACTATCTCTGATGAATGCTTTTAACACTCCTAGCAATTCCAGAATGTAAAGTAATGATGTCTTCCTCTTAACAGGATATTGTTGGTCAAACCTTCTAAATTTAAATCCTCTTATTTGAACACAAATGTAATATTCAAAATGTAATCTCAATTGTCCACATTTGGTCGTTTATCAAAGCTTCCTTCGAGACCGCGTTAACTCCCCATAATAAGATTTGAAAATCCCTAGTCCCAAAACCGTTTGCCGGGCTCGTGTTCATGAGTCACGTATGCCGAAGACGCATATTCTCATATAGCTCCGAAATGTGAACCAAACGTCACGGGAAATGGTCCTTTGTTTGGGCTTTTTGTACTCTTGCAATGAAATGTTTGAATTAACTTCACGGCGACATTTGAATCACTTCTTGAACTTAAGACTTGATGGAACTTGTCTTTCTTGAATTAAACTCAAAGAATTTGAAAGCTTGTTAAGAGTGACAATCCCACATTATGAGCAAAACTAGTTATGCTTGGCATGTATAATTATTTGATAGGCTGCACCATCTGGATCTTAAACACATACGAACTATCTTGAATTTAAATCCTCCTTATTTGCATTAGAAGGCCACATAAAACTGGTCAGGGATGTCTCAACAGCCAAAATGATCTTGCACACCTTTGTTAGTCCTGATAAATACGCATATAGGGACAAAAGGATAAAACGTAATAAAATGCAAAAAGAGGTGGGATCTTACGGTCAAAAATTAGGGTGCAACAGATGCCCCTATTTAAGTTACTCCTATTCGGAGATATGGAGATTGAAATCTTCATCTCGACGAGATAGGAGGGACTTAAATACAAACATTGCGCGAATTTTTGGCCATAAGAAACCACCGAATGCATATGATATGCAATGATATGAAAATGCAAGGCGGACAAAACTGTGAGAAAGAGGTCACAGGGGATGAACGGGACACGACATGCTAGACAGAAGAGCAATAGACCCAACAAGGCGGGACCCTACGAGGATAGGAATAATCACCCATGGGAAATCTCCAAACGTTTAACGGTAACTCAGACATTAGGGATGCGGTGGTTTTGACGATTTGAGGTCGAAAGATACTTTTGCTACCGAGGTGGCGGTCAATAGTAACTCAAAATGGATCTCTCTTTTTTATTATTATTATTTTTTGATTTTATATTTTGTAACTCAGCTGAAACGGTAAAATGTATAACCTCTCCTGGCATCATGGTACGGGGACCATGAGCTAGTCTCGGTCTTTGATGTCATTGTAGTTGTAGATGTTGTTGTTGTTGAGCTTCCCCGAGCATCATGATATGGGAGTCATGCGCCGGTCTCAGTCTCTGATGTCAAACTTCCCCTTGCTCCATGGTATGGGAACCATGAGCTGGTCTCGGTTTCTGATGTCAAACTTCCCCTTGCTTCATGGTATGGGAACCATGAGCTGGTCTCGGTTTCTGATGTCAAACTTCCCCTTGCTCCATGGTATGGGAACCATGAGCTGGTCTCGGTTTCTGATGTCAAACTTCCCCTTGCTCCATGGTATGGGAACCATGAGCTGGTCTCGGTTTTTGATGTCAAACTTCCCCTTGCTCCATGGTATGGGAACCATGAGCTGGTCTCGGTTCCTACCCAAAATGATGGAAACTCGTGAGAGCGCCTTCATAGGGGGTTGTAATTTTGTAGATTGTAGATTGTAGAATTGTTGATGTAAATATTGTCGATGCCATTTGTAATTGTAGAATTTTGTAGACGTGATCTTGTATTTGTAATTGTAGATGCAATTTGTAGAATGTGCACCGGGGATCTTCAAAAGAGTTGTAAACCGGTTGATACGTGGAGTGTCCTCCTGTAAGGAGATATGTCATTGATTGTACTCGTAATGAACTCTCTGAGGAAGATCATTTTTGTAATATCTCTGCTGTAATTGTAAAAGAGATGTGAAATTGTAGTAGCAGAAATCCTCAAATGGGGAAGTATCTGTAATGTCCTTTGACTTGCTAATCTTGAAATAGTCCACTGGGGAAGGACAGATTGTCTTGATGAATATTGTTGTTTGTCGTTTTGAGAACAGATCTGCCCAAAACGAGTTGCTCAAATAAAGAGATCTTCTGTCATTTAGTTGTAAGTTGTTGAGGAAATCTTGTAGTATTGCTGAAGAAATGTCACGTCTTCAATGGTGATCCTCATAATGTCGAAGTGCAAAATAAATGCCCTCTTGATCCTTGCTGGAGATGTTCATAGTGTGATTGTCAAAGACCGAAGTTCAATTCGGGAAACAACCGAAGAGAAACTGTCAAGCAAGACTCAACCATAGAGGCATAAACTCCAATGGGAGTGTACTGAACCAACTGTCTTCCACGAGGGTCGAACTTCGTGGGGAAATAGAAATATTGAGTTTTTTTTTGCTTAGGGCTGACAACTCTATTTGGGAAGGAGTAAGACACGCCTAAATACCCAAGGGTAAACGCAATCGAAAAGATAGAATAAAACAAACAAAGGATGCGCAAAATGTCAATGTTATGCTATCTGCTTATATGATATGCGTATGCTCATGTTTGCGCTGACAAGTCGAGGGGGACACAACGTAATGCATGGGGAAAATGCTCGAGCCCTATCTCCGCAGGTCCTTCGAACGAGAGTGACCTCCATTCTCGGATGGCATAAGTGTTGATAGTCTAGTCATCTCTCCGCGAGTAAGGGTGAGCATTGGCGGTCATCCTCTCGCTATTCGTATATCAAGTAGAGCAAATTTTGAAAAGGTTTTAAATCTACTAGGATTTTGCTATCAAGATCACAAATTTAGTAAAGGGAAAACTTTTTATTGAACGGCGGGCAGCGGAAAAGCGTGACCCGATATTACAATGTTGGAAAATGATATTGATTACATAGAGGGAATAATGTTCTGCTCCTCCTAAACAAAGTATTTCCTGACGGCATCCGTATTTACGGGGCGAGTGATTTCCTCTCCATCCATTGTTGCCAACATCAAAGCGTCTCCGTTCAAGACCCTTTTGACTACGTACGGTCCATCATAATTCGGGGTCCATTTTCCTCTGATGTCGGTGAGGAAAGATTGGATTTTCTTGAGCACAAGGTCACCTTCCCTGAATACCCGGGGTCGGACTTTTTTGTCAAACGCTTTTTTCATCTTCTGCTGATACAGCTGCCCGTGGCATAGCGCAGCCAGCCTCTTTTCTTCGATTAAGTTCAACTGATCATACCTGTTCTGACACCATTCTGCCTCTGATAATTTTGCCTCTACTAAAATTCTCATAGAAGGAATCTCAACTTCTACTGGGAGTACTGCTTCCATACCGTAGACGAGCGAAAATGGAGTTGCCCCAGTTGATGTGCGTACCATCGTACGATATCCATGTAAGGCAAAGGGGAGCATTTCGTGCCAATCTTTGTAGGTAACCACCATTTTCTGAATGATCTTCTTAATGTTTTTGTTGGCGGCTTCGACAGCCCCATTCATCTTTGGTCTGTAGGGAGAAGAATTGTGATGCTCGATCCTGAACTCTCCGCACAGCTCTTTCATCATTTTGTTGTTTAGATTGGAACCATTGTCTGTAATAATTCTGCTTGGCACACCATATCGGCAAATAAGCTGGTTTTTGATAAATTTGACGACCACATGTCGGGTTACGTTAGCGTAGGAAGCTGCTTCGACCCACTTGGTAAAATAATCGATGGCTACCAAGATGAATCGGTGTCCATTAGATGCTTTCGGCTCTATCATTCCAATCATATCGATTCCCCACATAGAGAACGGCCATGGGGAAGAGATAACATTCAAGGAAGTTGGAGGGACGTGTATTTTGTCTGCGTAAATCTGACACTTGTGACACTTTCTAGCAAACTTGTAGCAATCTGATTCCATTGTGATCCAGTAATAACCAGCCCTTAAAAGCTTCTTAGCCATGGCATGTCCGTTGGCGTGAGTGCCAAAAGATCCTTCGTGAATTTCTGACATTAACATATCCGCTTCTTGCTTGTCAACACATCTCAGCAAGACCATGTCAAAATTCCGTTTGTACAACACATTGTTACTTAGAAGAAAATTTCCGGCCAACCTTCTCAAAGTTTTCTTGTCCTTATTGGAAGCTCCCAGAGGATATTCTTGAGTTCTAAGAAACACTTCGATGTCATGGTACCAAGGTTTATCATCCTTAACTCCTTCGACAGCGAAGATATAGGCCGGTCTGTCGAGACGTTTCACTTCGATCCGAGGACACTCGTTCCAAAAGTTCACTACAATCATCGAGGCCAAAGTTGCCAATGCGTCTGCCATTCTGTTCTCATCGCGAGGGATATGATGAAACTCAACCCTATCAAAGAACGGTAATAATCTTCTAGCATAATCCCTGTATGGGACTAAATTATCATGTCGAGTTATCCATTCTCCGGTGATTTGGTTGATTATTACTGCAGAATCACCAAACACATCTAGATTCTTGATTCTCAAATCGATTGCTTCTTCAAGACCCATAATACATGCTTCGTACTCAGCCTCGTTATTAGTACACTGGAATGTTAATCTGGAGGTGAATGGGAAATGAGTCCCTTGAGGAGTCACAATAACAGCACCTATCCCTTTTCCATGAGCGTTGACAGCTCCATCAAAGATTAAACCCCATTGAGAACCTGGCTCTGGCCCTTCACCATGTACGGGTTCTTCACAGTCTTTCATCTTTAAGAACATGACATCTTCATCAGGAAAGTCATCATTTGAAGGTTGATGATCCAAAATAGGTTGGTGAGCCAGGTGATCAGCCAAAATACTTCCTCTAATAGCTTTCTGAGTATGGTACTCGATATCGTATTCGGACAATAACATCTGCCATCTGGCAATTCTCCCAGTTAAGGCGGGCTTCTCAAAAATATACTTGATGGGATCCATCTTTGAAACTAACCAGGTAGTGTGGTTCAACATATACTGGCGTAAACGCTTAGCGGCCCACGCTAGAGCGCAACAAGTCTTCTCTAGCATAGTGTATCTGGTTTCACAATCAGTAAATTTCTTGCTCAGGTAATAAGTGACATGATCTTGCTTTCCGGCTTCATCCCGCTGACCGAGTACGCAACCCATTGAATCCTCTAGAACAGTCAAATACATAATCAAAGGACGCCCTTCAACCGGTGGTATCAGGATAGGTGGTTTGAGCAAGTACTCTTTGATACTATCAAAAGCCCTTTGACAATCTTCAGTCCAAACGTATCCTTGTTCCTTCCTCAGAAGCTTAAAAATAGGTTTACATGTAGCAGTCATGTTGGATATAAACCTGGATATGTAGTTCAAACGCCCTAGGAATCCTCTGACTTGTTTCTCAGTGGCGGGAGCAGGCATTTCTCGGATAGCTTTTACTTTGTCAGGGTCCACTTCGATCCCTTTTTGGCTGACGATAAAACCCAATAATTTCCCTGATCGCACTCCAAATGTACACTTGTTGGGGTTCAGACGAAGTTTGTATTCTCTCAGACGAACGAACAGCTTAGCCAGGTGCTTAACATGATCCTCTTCGGTTTTTGACTTAGCTATCATATCGTCTACATACACCTCAATCTCCTTGTGCATCATATCATGGAACAGAGTAGTCATAGCTCTTTGATATGTTGCCCCTGCATTCTTCAACCCAAATGGCATAACTCTGTAACAAAAGGTGCCCCAAGGCGTGATAAATGACGTCTTCTCTCTGTCCTCGGGAGCCATTCTAATCTGGTTGTAACCTGAGAAACCATCCATGAAGGAGAACACCTCGTATCTTGCAGTACTGTCTACCAAAATGTCAATGTGTGGTAATGGAAAATCATCTTTCGGACTGGCTTTATTCAAATCCCTGTAGTCTACACACATGCGAACCTTACCATCCTTCTTCGGGACAGGTACAATGTTAGCTAACCATAGTGGATATTCGGCGGTGACAAGGAAACCTGCATCAATCTGTTTCTGTACCTCTTCCTTAATCTTCAAAGCCATATCAGGTCGGGTCCTTCTAAGCTTCTGCTTTACTGGCGGGCACTCTGGCTTTAAAGGTAAATGATGCTCAACTATAGCTGTGTCTAAACCGGGCATGTCCTGATATGACCAAGCAAACACATCAACAAAATCTCCAAGCAAATCAACCAACTGTTTCTTCACATCTGGCTTGAGTAGGGCTCCAATTTTCACTTCTCTACGGATTTCTTCAGATCCCAAGTTGATTACCTCTATCGGCTCTTGGTGAGGGCGGATAGCTTTTTCTTCTTTCTCAAGCAATCTAATAATTTCTTCCGGAATACCATCCTCTTCGTCCTCGGCTTCATACACAGGAAATTCAAAATTCGGAGGAGGTAGTAGATCATTATTCCCAGGTTGTAATTCGTGTATCAACCTGCGCAAGTGACGTGATTTTTAATAAGTTTTTTTTTTTTTTTTTTGCTTTGTAAAGTGGGAAGTGTGTGCGCGCGAGATGCTACTTATCATTTTCCAACATCATGAATAAAATAAAAAAGATGTAAATGAAAATAGTTTATTGATGATAGCAAAACCGAAGAGACATGCCCAACAAAGTCACCTTTGCCTTGGGCAGAGCAAAGGGAATTATTGAAAATATGCCCTACTAAATGCAGTTTCGCCTTGGGCAGAGCGAAAATTTTAAACAAATGCTTTACTTAGATATATGAATGGCGGTAGGAGCTTCAACCACACTCCAATTCTTGACCACGACGCCTGGAGTCACAAAGTCTGGGATTTCTTCAGCCGGCTCTTCCTCAGTGATGGCATAAACTCCAAAGGTATAGTCGAAATCATCTGACACGTGACCTGGATCTTCCATGTAGGGCTCGTAGTCTTCATAAGGAATGGAGGACCTTGTAGAACCGTCTGATATGTAGCCCTCGAGTTCATCTTCTAACACAACATTAACCTGAGGATGGTGGACGATCCCTCCACTACGGAACACTTCATTGATCAGTGGAAACCCTTGATTCTTGGTGCCTTGTTGAGCAGAACTGCCGGTGAAACCGAGGCCCTCCTTGTTCTTGTTTTCTGGCAAAGACAACACCTTTCCCCACATTGACTGGTGACCACTGTTCACTACTCGCTGCGCGTCTTTGAACGATGACATGGATGTCTGAGCTTTCTGAACGCTCTCACCTGCAACAGACAGAGCTTGAAACTGTGTGCCAATTTCCTCTTCAGCTTCGACGTACGAGAATGATGACAAGTGACTTACTACCAAAGCTCTTTCTCCACAAACCGTGACTATTTTCCCTTCAAAAACATACTTTAACTTCTGATGCAGGGTAGAAGTAACTGCTCCGGCTTCATGTATCCATGGCCTCCCTAGCAGACAGCTATAGGCGGCACGAATGTCCATAACCTGAAACGGGATCATGAAAGTTTGTAGTCCAATAGTCATAGGCAAATCAACCTCACCAATTACTGTTTTCCTTGACCCATCAAAAGCTTTGACAATAACGTGACTCGGCCTCATTGGCGATCCCTGATATGACAGCTTAGATAAGGTGGTCCTAGGCATTACGTTTAGAGACGATCCGGTGTCAACCAGCACACTGGACAGGGAGTCATTTCCGCAGTTCACAGAAATGTGCAAAGCCATATTGTGTTTTCTCCCTTCCTCCGGGAGATCACCTTCATTGAAACCCAGATTATCACTCGAAGTAATGCTGCCAATGATATTATCGAATTGTTCCATAGTCACATCCTGCTCAACATAGGCTTGTTCCAAAATCTTCTGAAGTGCTTCTCTATGAGCCTCGGAGCTCATCAACAATTGTAGCACAGAAATCTTTGACGGGGTATGCAAAAGCTGATCTGCGACCTTATACTCGCTTCGTTTGATTATCTTCAAGCATTCATCGGAGTTGGACAGGTTGGACCCACCAGATTTCCCCACATTCGGGTCCTCTGAGCCTGATGGTTCGGACAAAACCTCTTTTTCTTTCGGTGGCACGGTCGGGTAGATTCGCCCGCTTCTCGTCACTTTACTAACATCTGCAATATTGACGATGGAGGGTATGGTGGGCAAAGGCACTTCTTTCCCATCCTCCAACATAGTAGCATTATATCTATAAGGGATGGCCTTACTAGAGGTATAAGGGACAGGCCCAGGCACATTGATTACCAGCGGAGTAACAGTTGGCCTCCTGCTATTGTAAACGATCTCTATACGTTCCACCTCTTTAAAGTGGGGTACTATGACACAGACTTCTTCAGCTTTCTCGCTTGAAACTTCTTGATCATTGCTTTCTAAACAAACTTCAACCATATTGACAGAGGGTGAACCATGCGGTGGTAATGGATTCTTCTGTACATTTGGGTCGGAATCCCTAAAAGACAAGATCCCATTTTTAATTAGCCTCTGGACATCCATCTTCAGGCCGAAACAATTCTCAATATCATGCCCCGGAGCACCCTGATGGTAAGGACAAAACTTGTCAGCTCTATAAGAGGGGGGAGGATTCATGGGAGCTGGAGGTGGAGCTTTCGTCTGAATGTGGCCCTTTTTGATCAAGGTGGGGAATAAATCGGTATATGTCATTGGGATTGGATCAAAATTTATTCTTCGGTACACACGACCCTGATTGCTAGGTGGCCGATTCTGCTGAGGATTCTGTGGACTCTGCTGAAGCTGGGGTTGTTGAGCCACGGGAGTCTGAGGCTGTTGATAGGGTCGTGGAGACTGTGGCTGATAAGCCGGAGCATTAAACACTGGAGACACGGCGGCAACCTGATGTGGTGGCATGTATCTCCTTCTGAATTGTCCTTTTTGAATAGCATTCACACTTTGTTCCTTCTTCTTCGCGAAACCGCTCCCATACCTCTTAGGAGCGTTTTCTTCTTTGGTCAGCCTTCCCTCGCGAACACCTTCTTCTAAACGCATTCCCATGTTGACCATTTCAGTAAAGTCACTGGGGGCGCTGGCTACCATCTTCTTATAAAAGAAAGATCCCAGAGTCTTCAGAAAGATCTTGGTCATCTCTTTTTCTTCTAATGGTGGTGTGACTTGTGCGGCCAACTCGCGCCAACGTTGGGCATACTCTTTGAAGCTCTCCTTATCCCTCTGTGTCATTGCTCTCAACTGATCTCGGTCGGGTGCCATGTCCACATTGTACTTATACTGCTTGATAAAGGCCCCTCCCAGATCATTGAAAGTCCGAATCTTTGTACTGTCCAGCCCCATATACCATTTGAGCGCGGCGCCTGTCAAACTGTCTTGGAAATAGTGAATGAGTAGTTGATCGTTATCAGTTTGGGCAGACATCTTCCTGGCGTACATAATGAGATGGCTTTGGGGGCAGGTATTCCCCTTGTACTTTTCGAAATCAGGAACTTTGAACTTCGGTGGGACTTTAACATTCGGCACCAAACATAGCTCAGAAGCACTCTTACCAAATAGATCTTTTCCCCGAAGGGCTCTCAATTCCTTCTGTATTTCGGAAAACTGGTCTTGGAATCCATCCATTTTCTCTTCTAAACCCACGGTTTCGGTCGGCGACCCATGTAGAATTGGTTCGTCCAGAATATACGGGACAGTATTCACCTGCGGAGGTGCAGTGGTCATCACAGCAGAGACGACAGGAGCAGCTTGAACAGTGGTCACAACAGGGGTCTCAGACACGGACGGCCGGTAGCTGGTCGAGAAGAAATTAGGAGACATCCCCCACGGGAAACCTTGAGGCATGCTGTAAGATATTTCGGCAACAGAAGACACCACTGGGATCGGTGTTGGTGTCACTTCAGGTACAGCAGTCCTTGGAACTTCCTGGTTGTTGATCGAGATTTGACTGGACAAAGCTTCTACCAGGCCATTCAACTTCTCCAAACTTTCTTTCATACTTGCAACTTCATCCCGTAGTACTCTGTTCTCTTGTTCTAGCTGATCCATCTTCTGACGTTGATTGGCTCGAGTGTTGTATCGGCGATTCAGCTTGTTCTGCGGAGATGAAGCAAGAGTAAGACCCTGGAATGCAAATGAATGCTATGTTTATGTAAAAATGCAAATGAGTGTGAAACTTTCAAGAAACTCCAATAACTCGGGTATTGTAACCTTGGAAAAAAAACTCATTTTATTTTGAAGACTGAAGCATTACAAAAACGGAGTACTCTTTCAAGAGTTTATTACATTGAATCAAAAGCAAAGGAGAAACTCGGGAATCTACTCCTTATGCTCCCCCTGTGCGCGAAGCTCCCTTTCCATCTGATTGATGCGTTCTTGCAACTCGGCCTTTTCTCTGATGAGTCGGTCGACACACTCCTTCCAAGCCATAGTATCTAGGGGAAGATCATCACTGGTGGCGGCGCTCGAAGAGGCGTGAGAAGAAGATAAATCTCCTTGTGCCTTTCTCTTCCGAGCAACTTCGATTTCTGGAGTTTTCTGGAGTCTTTCTTTCTCTACCTTGAGAGTAAGGAACTTGTTCTTCCAAGCGGTCCTCAATTTCCGGGTTTCGTCTAAAGCAATCCTCACTTGTTCAATCTCATCCATATCAAACCAGTCGGGGTCATGGGGAGATAGTACCATAGGTTCATGGAAAGGGAAAGGCATCTTGAGATCGAGGGCCCTTTCTCGCACCCAATGTAGATACTCTTCAGAGACAGTGCAATTGGGGTATCCTGAAGCAGCTGTTCCTTCCCTGTCGATGTATTTCCATGCATAAATGATGACAGTCTTCAGGTCTTGATCCTCTTCTCCCTTGAAATAGATCTCTTCCAATGAAGCTGGGTCAGGTATTTGGATCATAGGGTGTCCACACTGTCTACGGGCCAAAGCGGGATTGTAACTTATACATCCCTCTCTTCCAATAAGTGGTACATTGGGGAATCCTCCGATGCTAGGAACCATAGGTACGCCTCCATAGGCGGGATCATACCAGACAATGTCCGAATGGGTAAGGGCCATAAGTATCTCGGACCATCGAGGTGTTGCTACTTTGTCCCAAAGGGACGGATACCAAGTCAAACGAGCGATGAACCATGAGTACAGCAAGGCGGTACAGCATACAATGTGTCCTCCTCCTTCAGCATTCCTTGAGTGAATCGAAAAGTACGTATCAGCAAGCAAGGTAGGTACTGGATTCTTGAGTATGAACAACTTGATTGCATCCATATCAACAAAATTGTCAATTTTAGGGAACCAGAAAATCCCATAGACCAACAAAGCGAAATTGGCTTCCGATATGAGAACCTCCTTTCTTTCAGCATGGTAACGGACTTTTTCGATCAAAAAGTCGGCGGGGAACCCAAGGACTCCTTCCTTGGTGGTTAAGTGCGCCTGAACATCTTCAAGGTTAAGATGAGTGGCATTTGCAATTTCTTGGTGACTAGGCGTGTCTTCTCTTCCGGTGAATAGCGGTCGAACAGTCACGGGCATCCTCAAGAGTTCTGAGTATTCTTCCAAGGTCGGCATCAATTGGTAGTCTGGAAAAGTGAAGCAGTGATACATCGGGTCATAGAATTGAACCAATGTTTCCAACAATCCTTCCTTCATCCTTAGCTCAAGGAAACGGAAAACTCCTCCATACTCTGCTGCGAAGGCAAAGCGATTCTCGACGAGCTCGGCTAGTTCTCTCAAGATTTCAATGTTAGGGCTCTGAAAAGTGTACTCCGAAGCTTTTCTTTGGGAATCCATAGTTACAACACCTGAGAAATAAAGTTGAGTTTCTTGAAATGAATGTAATGCAATATGAGTAGGACTTCATGGGATCCCCAACTATTTATAAGCATTATAACAAAAGAAAACGTTTTTTTTTAATTAATTTCAAAACGGAATACAAATTATTGCTTTTAAAAGTCCCAAGTAAAAGCTAAATGAAAGCTAGTAAAGACGCTAAAGAAGTTTCGAATTCTGTTGCTTGAGCTGCTCTTCGAGTTGCGTCTTCTCACGGATAAGGTTGTCTACAATTATCTTCCAAATAGCGCACTGCGGGTCGGAGAAAAATAAATCCTCCATGACCTTTCTCTTCTTATAGGGGAGTAGCTCTTCATCCTTTAATTGTAGCTGTTTCTGGAATTCATCCCTCTCCTTCTGAAGTTCAGCCTTCTGCTTTCGACACTCATCGCTTTCTGCCACTGCCACATGGTACTTATTCTTCCACGATTCCAGCTCATGCTGAGACTTCCTTAAAGACACTTCTAACTTCTCAGCTTCGGACATAAAGACGTAAGTGGGCTCCCTCCGTGGAGCTATGGGATCCTGACGGGAATAGGGCATCTTCAGCTTGATCGCCCTTTCTCTGACCCATCGAAGGTAGGGTTCTAAAGATACACAATTAAGCTTCCCAAGGCTTTCTTTCCCTTTCTTGTGTAAGTGGTTCCATGCAACTAAAACCTTGTTTAGGAGTTCCTGGTCTTCCCTAAAGAAGATATTCTCTACCTGGACACTCTTAGGTGGCTCCTTCAATGGAAATCCCAATTGTCGACGAGCTAAGACCGGATTGTAACTGATTCCCCCATTAAAGCTGAGTAATGGTACATTAGCAAAGTCGCCACAACTATCAATGATCAAAGTTCCATCATATACCC
Organism: Lathyrus sativus; assembly: GCA_963859935.3. Classification (NCBI taxonomy): domain Eukaryota; kingdom Viridiplantae; phylum Streptophyta; class Magnoliopsida; order Fabales; family Fabaceae; genus Lathyrus; species Lathyrus sativus. The sequence continues at coordinate 514,526,138 of OZ012736.1, forward strand.
GGTTGTACCAAATGATATCTGAATGGGTCAGTGCCATAACTCGGGGAGACCAAAGCCCCCTATCGAGACTTAAAAAGGAAGTAGACCTCGGCAAGTGCGAAATAAACCACTTGTAGAGTAGGGGTACACAGCAGGTGATCATTCCTCCACCATATGAGTTTCGGAGGTGTACAGAATGGTAAGCATTACCCAATAGGGTTGGTACTGGATTGTTCTTCAAAAAGATCTTAATTGCGTTGAGATCAACGAACCCTTCAAAACTTGGGAACAAAAATACTCCATAAATAAGCAAGGCAAAGATCGCCTCGAACGGAGCCTTGTTCGTATAGTCGGCATAAAACATTGCTTTACTGATTAAAAACTTTGTAGTCAAACCAAAAAGATTGCCTTTACTAGTCAGATTTCCCTTGACATCCGATACCTTTAGGCAAAGGGCCTTAGCAATTTCTCTTTCATCAGGGTCCTTTTCCAGGAAAGGGAAAGGAGACTCTTCTAAGATGGGTAAACCAACCAAAAAGGAGTATTCTTCCAACGTAGGCAATAGTTGGAAGTCTGAAAACGTGAAGCAATGGTACAGTGGATCATAGAATTGCAATAAAGTGGACAGGAGTCCTTCATCCACTTGTCGACTCAATAAGGATATCAGCTTCCCATACTTGCTTTTGAATCTCTCTTGGTCTTCAATCAGGGTCACCAACTTCTTTAGGTCATCCAACTTGGGACTTTTAAAAGTGTATTTCAGAGTGTGTCTTCTATTGGGGTCCATAATACCCTACAATGTTCATAAACAAAAGGTAAATCCCATGAAGTTCAATGCGGTATGATGCTTTATGAATGCAACAAACACAAGTAGGCACATAAGGACGATAAAGATAAACAAACAAGGGGGTGCCCTAGGTTTGCAACGAGCATGGAGTAAAGGTGTACCCTTCCCAAAGGTTTAAGGACTAAATGTTGTTTGTACCTGTAGAACAAGGTTCTAATAAGGTTCCCAAAGTCATTAGCCCATCTTTCGGATATTATCAACTTCCCAAGTACTCGGGGGTTAATAATATTCTCAAGAGAACTTCTTTTGAGTGTAGCATCGCGTAGCACTATTTCGGGGGTACCCCCTCATAGTCCCGCACTACATCCTAATAAAGGCCAAAGTGGGGTTAAGGTAACTACGGTCCTCAATATCATAGGCTCCAACATCGAATATAGTGCATGTTTTCACGATTAAAGACTCGTTCAACAATACAATTTTCGAGAGGGCCTCAATTGAGCGTGATTTTCAAGTCAGCTTGGTCGGGATTCTACCCCCTATAAGCCTCTTTGAACATATCACTATCCTATCTTAAGTTCTCTCAAGTCCGGGTGTAGGACTTTGTCTCACCACTCAGGAGTATCAACCCAAGAACACAAACAAATAAGCAAGTAAACAAATAAGCAAATATAAGCAAATATAAAAACAATAAAGAAATAAAACAAGATAGGGAGACCCACTGAGATCTCCCCAGTGAAGTCGCCATTTCTGTCGCGGTGAAAATCGGATACCAAACTATTGATTAGTTTGGATCTTTAATTCATTTTTGCAACCGAACTTTGATTTGTCCAAAGGAAGGGATAAAGATCGAAATTCCCACAATGCAATGCAAATGCAAGGTTAAGAGAGTTATAGGTTCGGGGGTTGGTTAAACTTAGGGAAGGTACTAGCATCCTAAGTTTCTGTAGTACTCTACAGGAACCTCTTGTTTTATGTTGTTTATTGCTATGTGTTTATCTGCTTAAGGGATTAGAGACCCTAGGGGTTTATATCTAAGTATACTCGACAAGGCATCGCACCTTGTGCCTACATATCCTTACGGGAGTGGAATCAGAGTATGTTGTAGTTCACCCTAAAGGGTTAGAGGAGTTCTTTGACTGTGGTCAAAGTTCCTACGGGTTTAGGGTAGTTGTTTTGATTGGGTCTAGGAGAAGAGACGAGTCTTCATTTTAAGGGAGAGATAACCGCCACAAATGTAAAAAAGGGGTTGTAGGAAATGGTCTTTGTGTTATCTTAAGAAAAGGTCTTACACACTCGGATGGTCGCCAAGTATGCCTTTGTCGTTCTTAAGGCAAAGTCCCTACATGTTTGATTGTATTGTTTGTGGGGTGGAGATTATATCTCGCTTAAGATGATTAACATCTATTCTCTAAATGTGTTTGTATTGTTTTTAAGTTGTATTGTTTTGTTTGTTCTATGTTGTGAAGATTAGGGTCCTTCCTATGGGGTAGGATCTATCCTAAGCGATCAACTTGAATGGGATCAAGGATCGTGGGGAGAATGATGCAAATGAGGTGCAACTACACACAACGTTGAATTATGTGTAGGTTTTCCCTTTGGACGGATGCGATGAATGGATATAAATTGATAATGTTAAATAACTGTAAGGTAAATTGCAGAAAAATAAACCATACACATACGCATGAAAGCGCTAGGTGAGTGTGTGCATGGTGAATAAAGTAAAGCAGATAAAGGATAAATAAAGCATACGCATGAAAGCGCTAAGTGTGAATTTGTGAGTGGATGTGTCGTGAAGTGCACGATTGATTTTATTTTACGCGGTTGATTGATTTTATCGAATTGATTTTGAATTTGGTTTTAGGAGAAATTATATTATATTTAATGAAATTAGTTGAAAAGGTTGCAATTGATTTAATAACAGTTATATTATTATTATCTTTATTTATGAAAGTTGTATAAGTTAATTGAGTTGGAAGAAAATGCACTCTTTTAGGGAATTGATTTTATATAAAAAAGTTATGTTGATTATATTAATTTTAATGAAAGGTTTTATTATTAAATAAAATTTGACTATCATTATTAAATAAATTAAGAAGGTTTCATTTTTTGATTATAAGGAAAAGTTGCTTATTTTAAATAAAGAGAGGTTTTTAAATAGAAAAAAAATGGTTTTAGTTATTTATCATAAGAGGATAAAGAATAAATTTAGGTAAAAATGTGTTAGTTTGTTTTAATTAAAAAGAGATTAGCTAATAGTTGATTAGTGGTGGTTTAGCAGTTAACGGAAGGGTTAGGGGGTGTTGTGTGTGGTCAGTGGTTGTATTACAATGATAAGCAAAATAATGATAAAAGACAAAACGAAATAAAAAAGAAGCGTAACGCGCAGAGGGGGGAACCCTAGGTTTCTTCCCCAAATTGCCGGCGTCTCTCGCGGTCTCGCTCTCCCTATTTCCTCTCAATCCCTCGTTCCTCCGTTTGTTCACTATATTATGTCTCTTCGAAAATCATTTCGTAAAGTTTTCCTGCAATTCAAAACACGAACAAACAGCAATATGCAGAGGCAAATCAAATCGATCAGAGCGTATTAGGTAAAGAACAAGTTTACCGGTTCGAAGGGTGTTCGAATGGAAGACGACGATCCCAGCAAGATGCTTCTCAATTTCGGCGGCGATCTCACGGCGGTGTCTGGCGATGGTGGTTGAGCTTCGCGGTAGATTCTGAGATCGAAGGTTTGCGAAAGAGATAAGTTCTTTCGATCCCCTTTCTTATTTTTAGAGTTTTGGTTCTGCGACTCTGCTGCGAATTGGTGATTCCGTGTTTCTTGAGCCTCTAAGGTTTTGTGATTTTTAGGGATTTTTGTGTGTATCAACTGTCATCCCTTTCTCTTCTTTCTTCTCTTTATATAGGCCTTTGAGGATTAATTGTCTTGAAAAACTGATTTAAAGTGCTTTTAAAACTCGATTGGACCTTCCTTTCTCGTGTAGACAATTTTTGAAACATTCCCTTTCTTGTTTGATTGCAGTAATGATTCGTTTAATTTCTATTTCAATCTTGTGATTCAATTGGGATATGATTTGATTTTAATCTTCTGTGTTTAAATTTCAGGATTTGATTTATTCTTTGAGTAGGATATTCTCCCCTGAGGAATATTCTTCAATTAACTTGCTGATTCCTTGGATTTTGCCTTCGAACAATTTCGACAACGCGGATGGGATTGTAACAATATTGGTAAGAACATCAACTCTCGTGTCGTTAAAACTCTTCCCCGAATTCATTCAAAAGTTTGCTGGCCAATCCCTTCATCTGAACTGCAATATTAGGGGTGAAACCTCTTCACCGTGAGACGGACTGCGGAGCGCGCTATCGTAACAGTTGCTGCGAGCTTCAAGACTATAGCTTGGCTTTTCTTGCTTTGACTTCTTTCTCACTAACAGTATCTGATGTAACCAGGGTCTGCTGCGGTTTCCAAATTGAATCTTCAGCAAACGGTTGATAGCGTAGGCACTGAACCTCCGATGGGAGCTAAAGCGTTGTGGCTAAACCGAATTAGAGCGAAGCGTGAGGTGCGCCACTTTGGGGAGTAGTATTATGCTGGTTTGTATTTGATTATGTTGGGTATGAATCGTTGGTTATCTCAAAGCATGATATCTGCTTTAATTCTCATCAGATTACCAGCCTTAATTTCTCTGTTCTTTGCAGAATCGCAGTTAAAGGTGTAGTATGTTGTCTGTTATTCCTACTGCAGGAAACAGGGCGGGTCCTAGGCGTCGAAACTTGTGGATTCTGCCTATAAACTGTTGAGTAGGTGCATTTGGAAGCTACAGTTGTTATTAATTTGAAGGTAGACACTCTTCCTCTTGAACTTCAGTAGGGAGGAGTGGTGCTTGGTATCACTCTTTATCCGCAAAGTTTGTCTTTGGCTGCTTTACACGATTTAATGTATTCCCTTTTGTCAGTTTGCAGAATGGTAACACGGCGCTCGAACAAATCGAATCAGGTTCTGGCTCAAGGTAGCAACATTTGAGTGGTTAAGTGATATGCTCTTTTCCCGGCTTGATGTCTATTAGTTGTCAATAATTATGATTAATCTTGTTACTTTCTTGATTGCATGTATTCAGGTACTCCATCAATAGTCCAAGAAAGAACAACATAAAATTGGATGTAATGGGGAAGAAAAAACTGCTCTCACGATTACCCTTTGCAGCTGCAACTTATATTGGCTTGACATCATTCTCACCTGATTAGCTCCCGCTTTCAATAGGGAACTTAAGAGTCATGGACTCCCATTATCAGCTGCGATGTGCAAAGGAGTGGCTGGCTATTGTTCAAGCTCAAGGTTTGATCTTGTTTTCTATCTGGCTAACTACTTCTGTAAGTCATTCTTGTTGGATTTGGAATAAAGAGGGATAAATCTCTGATATGCACACGATAATTATTGTTTTTGATATGATGGTGCATTAAGTTTCTTGGCATGAGTTCTATCAAAGCCTCTCATTTCTTTGCCCTGTTGTATAGGTTTTATCATGGCTCAATTTAGACAGTATTGTTGGATGAATATCGTTTTAATGCGGCAATTGCGGTCCTGATTTCCAATGTCCCATGAGGTAGACCGTTCTCTCTTCATGGCGGAATTGATATCCCCCTCTCTGGTGTCAGCCTGCTCTTCACTAATTTTCTAACATCGTCGTAATTCCTTTCATTATGCAGGTCCGGTCCTTCCGTGAATCCACATAAAAGTCATTTTGCTTATGGCGCGAAGAGAAGGTACGGCGAACTCCTGGATGGATCTTATATGCGGAAAACCCTGTGGACTCTGATGCACCGAGGCGTCTCCCAATGTAGAACAAGCACTTGCGATGCCCACCGGTCGTTACGTGCGTTACCGGCAAGGACAATCCTGCTTGACATTTAGCAGACCATGATTGTTGTGTATCTTTGTGATTTCATAGAACTCGTGCAAACTCGTGTAACCAACTTGATTTCTTGTGTAGACAAACTTGATTAATTTATGAAAGCAACTAGATCATCTGATGCAGACAGTTTATGGCAATTCGTAGAAAAACTTTATGTACTCCCAGTTGGTTGAGTTAATCCAAATTATTGTGTCACATGGTGTAATAAAGTTATATGCATATGTCAGAACTTAATGCTGTCCCATTGAATTGCTATAACAACTTAGACTTAGCCCTTTATATCTTCCAACATTTGAAAAACGATATTCACTATCTCTGATGAATGCTTTTAACACTCCTAGCAATTCCAGAATGTAAAGTAATGATGTCTTCCTCTTAACAGGATATTGTTGGTCAAACCTTCTAAATTTAAATCCTCTTATTTGAACACAAATGTAATATTCAAAATGTAATCTCAATTGTCCACATTTGGTCGTTTATCAAAGCTTCCTTCGAGACCGCGTTAACTCCCCATAATAAGATTTGAAAATCCCTAGTCCCAAAACCGTTTTCCGGGCTCGTGTTCATGAGTCACGTATGCCGAAGACGCATATTCTCATATAGCTCCGAAATGTGAACCAAACGTCACGGGAAATGGTCCTTTGTTTGGGCTTTTTGTACTCTTGCAATGAAATGTTTGAATTAACTTCACGGCGACATTTGAATCACTTCTTGAACTTAAGACTTGATGGAACTTGTCTTTCTTGAATTAAACTCAAAGAATTTGAAAGCTTGTTAAGAGTGACAATCCCACATTATGAGCAAAACTAGTTATGCTTGGCATGTATAATTATTTGATAGGCTGCACCATCTGGATCTTAAACACATACGAACTATCTTGAATTTAAATCCTCCTTATTTGCATTAGAAGGCCACATAAAACTGGTCAGGGATGTCTCAACAGCCAAAATGATCTTGCACACCTTTGTTAGTCCTGATAAATACGCATATAGGGACAAAAGGATAAAACGTAATAAAATGCAAAAAGAGGTGGGATCTTACGGTCAAAAATTAGGGTGCAACAATATGAAGGACCTGGGTGTTGCAAAGAAGATTCGTAGGGGTTAAAATTCACAGGGACAAAGGAGCTAATACATTATGGTTGTCTGGGAAAAGTTATGTTAAAGGTGTTTTTAGCATATTTGACACGAGGAAAGCAAATCCTGTGAATAATCCATCAATAAATTATTTTAAGTTCTCTTTGGAACAATGTATGAAGATAAACTCAGACATTAAAGGTATTTCTAAGGTTCGTTATGCCACTGCAGTTGGTTGTTTGATGTATGTTATGGTTTAAACTAGACCAGATTTGGCACAAGTAGTTAGTCAAGTGTGCAAGTTTATGTCCAAGTCAGGGAAACGACATTGAGAAGTATTCAAGGGAATCTTAAGGTACTTGAATAGTACATTAGATTATGGTATCATGTTCAGCATGGAGCAGGGTATTCCATCAGTTGTGGGATGTGTGGATTCTGACTATGCAAGTGATCTAGATAATATGAGTTCTACAACAAGGTATATCTTTATTCTTACAGGGGAGGGGGTATATGCTATAAATCATCAATTTAATCCATAAAAGCTATATCTACAACTAAGGCAGAATACATGGCAGTTACTGAAGCGGCAAAGGAAGCAATGTGGCTTATAGGGTCAGTGAAAGAATTATGAGTTGAGCAAGGTGTAGTTCAGTTGCATTATGATCGTTAGAGTGTTTTCTATTTGGAGAAAAATCAGGTGTGTCATGCTAGGACCAGGCATATTATTGTTAGGTTCCACAAGATCAAGGAGCTGTTGGCGTCCAGGAAAATATTACTTCGAAAGGTTCACACTTTAGAGAATGCAACTGATATGTTAACCAAGTCAGTCACCATTGACAAGTTCAAACACTATTTAGACTTGTTACATGTTTCTCAGTATTAATTAGAAACTGCACACCCCATTTTCTAAGATATGACATTATGCAGTTAATCTTCAGAGGGTTTTGATATTCGCCAAGGGGAAGGTTTTTTTGTTTGACTCATAGGTAATTTGGATAATTAATGTCCTGGTATATGTTTGTAACTGTTGTGAATCGGATGTCTTTAAACAAAGTATAAATGGTTTCTTACTGATCAAGAAACACACAAGGGTTAGGGTTAACAAAGAAGACAAGGTAAAACAACAAGGATTGGTTATTAAACTGTTATTCTTTCCTTTCTCTTAGAACAAGATTACAAGTATACAAGAATAACAAAATAACATCTCTCTCTTGAAATTAGGATTTTATCTTCCTATTTTTCTTTATGCCAAGATTGAGAAACTAGCATCCTATTTATAAGAAAAATAGCACACTAACCTAATGAGCTTTTTAACAATTACCCATTACAAGCTAACTTAAACAATTGGGCTTACAAGCAAGGCCCAATTCAACATGCTAACAACCTAGCAATATTGACTAATGCATGTTAGAACAAACTTCGACTACAACACGCATTACTCCGACAGCAGCATGCAAGCATACTTCGACCTCATGCTTAATTTCTGTCGAACCAGAAGCTACCCTTAGACCATACTAGATTTCAATCCAATATCTCACAAATATTCACCTTTGATCTAACTCTATAACATCAAAGAACTAGCTTTCTTCATGCAGCTTTATCAATTGCGTACAGTGGAAAAACTTGCAACTGAAAAACGTCTTGGTGATCATATCAGTAGCATATGAACATACTTCGATTGCTGCTTTACTATCTTCAACCAAGGCTCCACCATAAATTAGGACTTTATTCAGAGACCCATTTATGTATCTTAGAATCCACTTCAATGCTTGCCAGTGAGCCTTTCCAGGATTCTCCATGTACCTGCTTACAAGACTTACTACATATGTTATGTCAGGTCTAGTACAAACCATAACATACATCAAAGAACCTATTATGTTAACATATGGAATTTTATTGATATAAGTTCTTTCAACATCAGTGTTGGGACACTGATCTATACTCAGCTTGAATTGAAGGTTTGTCAGAGTCACAACAGGATTTGAATTCGACATACCATACTTTTCGAGAATCTTTCGTAGTTATGCCTCTTGAGATAAGCATAATTTTGACTGCTTTCTATCTCTTCGGATGTCAATCCCAAGAATCCTGGATGCAGCTCCCAGATCTTTCATGTCGAACTCCTTATTGAGTTCAGCCTTCACCCTCATTACCTCTTTGACATTGTTGCTTGCTATTAGAATATCATCCACATAGAGCAACAAATAACAAATGAATTACCCATTCGAAATCTAAAGTAAACATAGTGGTCGAACTGACTTCTGATGAAACTTATGCGTGCCATGAACATGTCGAATCTCCTATTCCACTGCCGAAAAGATTGTTTCAATCCATATATGGATTTATTCAGCTTGAACACATAATATTCCTTCCCTTTTTCGACATACCCTTCAGGTTGCCTTATAAAGATTGTTTCATCTAAGTCACCATACAAGAACGCAATATTCACACTCATCTGTTCCAGTTCAAGATCGAACTGTGCCACTATGGCAAGCAACATTCAGATGGATTTGTGCTTCACAATAGGAGAGAACACATCATTAAAGTCGATACCTTCTTTTTAATTGAACCCCATAGCAACCAATCTTGCCTTATATCTCTTCAAAGCCACTCCTTTAGATTCCTTCCTTAACTTTGAAAATCCATTTACAGTTGACTAACCTGGCTCCAGCAGGTTTCTTGATCAGTTCCCAGGTGTTGTTATCATAAAGAGATGTAATCTCATAATCCATGGCCTTTAGCCATTCAGTCTTCTTTCGACTCCTCATAACTTCCTTATAGTCTATAGGTTCTAAATCTAGAACCTCACTTACAGATATTAAGGCATAAGCTATAAGATCTGCATAACAAAGTCTATGAGGTGGCTTGATGACTCTCCTTGACCTGTCTCTTGCTAGCAGGTAGTCATTATCAGTCTCCTCATCTTCGACAACATCTTCTGCGTCTTCTTCGACTTCATCTGGGGTATGCAATTCAGCATTAACATGCTTCACCACAAAAGGAATCTCTCCCTGTTCCAGCTCTTCGTCAACATCATCAATTTTCTTGAAGGTCATCTCTGCTTCATTAAAAACTATATCTCGACTTATGATACACCTCCAGTGACCTGGCTCTAGTAACCAAAGCTTATAAGCTTTGACTCCTTCAGGGTATCCAATGAACATGCATTTCAGAGCTCAAAGTTCGACCTTGTCTTGTCTAATGTGAGCATAGGCCACACAGCCAAATACTCTCAGTCTATCAAGACTAGGTGGATGTCCCGACCAAACTTCTTCAGGTGTCTTCATTCCCAAGGCAGTCGAGGGACATCTATTTATTAGGTAAGCTGTTGTCGAAACAGCATCCGCCTAAAACACCTTCTTCAATCCAGCACTAACAAACGTACATCTAACCCTTTCAAGGATTATTCGATTGAATCTCTCAGCTAAGCCATTTTGTTGAGGTGTACTTGCTACAGTCTTATGCCTTACAATCCCATACTCAAGACATTAACTATCGAACGCTTCATTGTAGAATTAAAGGCCATTGTTGGTTCTTAACCTCTTGATCTTTCTGCCAGTTTGAGTTTCGACCAGAATCTTCCAACTTTTGAAATTCTCAAAAGTTTCATCCTTCGTCTTCTGAATGAATACCAATAGCTTTTTGGAATAGTCATTAACGATGGATAAAAAATACCTTCCACCTGAGTGTGAAAGAATCCTTGCAGGCCCCCAAAGATCAGCATGAATGTAATCCAGGGATCCATGTGTTCTTTGCTTACCTTTTTTAAACTTCGCCCTACAGAATTTACCAAATACACAAGATTCACAAAACTCTAAATTTTCGACTTTGTCACCTTCTAGCAAGTTCTGCTTCCCCAATTCGACCAGGCCTCTTTCGCTGACATGTCTCAATCTTATGTGCCATAATTCTGTCTTCGACACAGGTTTCGTGAATACAACATTTGTCAAACCACTTACAACCTCAACCTCAAGGGTATACAAGCCTTGTTTCTTCACGCTTCTCAAGACTTCCTTCGACCCCTTCATGACTCTTAGGATACTTTTCTGTCCTTGAAAAACATATCCCATTCTGTCAAATTCACCAAGAGAAATCAAATTTCTCTTCAAGTCAGGTACATACCTGACTTCAGTCAATAACCTTATTAACTCATCGCGGAGCTTGAATCTCACAAATCCAATTCTTGCAATTTTGCAAGATTTTTTGTTTCCCAGCAGCATAGATCCACCATCTTGATCATACAACTCCTTAAACAATTCTTTGTTTCAAGTCATGTGCCAAGTACAACCTGAATCCATAATCCAGTCTTTTCTCGAGTCTCCACTTGAAACCACAAGAACATCAAATGAGTCGAAGTCATCTTGAACAATGGCTGCGTTGCCATTACCTCCATGATCTTTTAGGCGTTCAGTGCATACCTTTCTTGTGTGACCCTCCTTCTTACATTGATAACATCGAATACCAGATGTTTCACCACTATAAGATTTATGTTGACTTTTACCTTTCTACTTGTCGAACTTATCATCCTTTCGCAAGAATTTTCCCTTAACAGCCAAAACTTCGTCCACCGTCGAACGTTTATACTCCTTTCGTTCGTTCAAGTCCTTAGAATACAAGGATAATTGAACATCTTCAAAGGTCAGAGACTCCCTTCCATACAAGAGAGTTTCTTTGAAGTGAGCATGTGTTCTGGGCAAAGCACACAGTAGCAACAGTGCTTGATCTTCATCATCGATCTTCACATCAATATTTTCAAGATCAAGAATCAGCTTGTTGAACATATCCAACTTCCCAACCAACACTTTGTCTTCACTTATCTTGAATGAATACAAAGCTTGATTCAGGTAGAGTCGATTCACCAGAGATTTGGTCATGTACAAAATTTCAAGTTTCACCCATAATCCTGAAGTTGTAGTCTCCTTTGATACCTGTCAAAGAACCTTATCACTAAGGCTCAACAATATTGCGATGTGGGATTTCTCAATCATGCATGTCTTTTCTTTTCTCGTTAATGCAGCGTCCATGGCTGCCTCACCCTTCAACACTTCCAAACAACCCTGCTGAACCAGTAGGACTTTCATCTTCAAGCGCCACATACCGAAGTCGTTCACTCCAGTGAACTTTTCGATCTCATACTTTGTTGAAGGCATCTTCTCCACGCTCTCCGCACCAATTTGTTGTGGAGCGGATGTCTTTAAACAAATTATAAATCAGTTTCTTAATGATCAAGAAACACACAAGGGTTAGGATTAACAAAGAAGACAAGGTAAAACAACAAGGAACAACAAGGATTGATTATTAAACTGCTATTCTTTCCTTTCTCTTAGAATAAGATTACAAGTATACAAGAATAACAAAATAACCCCTCTCTCTTGAAATTATGATTTTATCTTCCTATTTTTTCTTATGCCAAGATTGAGAAACTAGCATCCTATTTATAAGAAAAATAGCACACTAACCTAATGAGCTTTTTAACAATTACCACTATAAGCTAACTTAAATAATTGGACTTACAAGCAAGGCCCAATTCAACATGCTAACAACCTAGCAATATTGACTAATGCATATTAGAACAAACTTCGATTGCAACACGCATTACTTCGACAACAACATGCAAACATACTTCGACCTCATGTTTAATTCCTGTCGAACCAGAAGCTACCATTCGACCATACTAAAATAATATTTAATCTAATTTTTTTATTTAACCTATATTCAATAAAATGAATTGTATTTGTGTTAACATATTAAATAATATAGTTAACATCAAATTAAATTAAATTTTATTTAATTCAATCATTTATTTTATTTTTATACTCTACGCGTGTGACCGTGTAAGTTCTCGTTAAATTGACAATAATATTAATTAGCTATCCTAATACTCTTATTTTGAACTTTTCTAAAATAAGCACAATCTTATTTTTATTTAATCATAGTCTTTTAAGAAATTAAAATAAAATATTAATTAAATTAATCATAGTTAATTAAATTAATTATTAATTCTATTTTTTTTAATTATATTTAATCAAATGAATTATATTTGTGTTAATGTATTAAATAATATAATTAACATTTAATTAAGTTAAATTTTATTTAATTTAATCATTTATTTTATTTTTTATACTCTATATATGTGACCTTATAGATTCTCGTTACATTGACAATAATATTAATTAGCTATCCTAATACTCTTATTTTTAACTTTTCTAAAATAAACACAATCTTATTTATATTTAATCATAGTCTTTTAATAAAATAAATAAAATATTTATTAAATTAAATCATAATTAATTAAATTAATTATTAATTCTAATTCTTTTATTTAAACTATATTTAATCAAATGAACTATATTTGTGTTAATGTATTAAATAATACAATTAAAATCTAATTAAATTAAATTTTATTTAATTCAATCAATTATTTTATTTTTTATACGCTATGCGTGTGATCTTGTAGGTTCTTGTTACATTTAAATATCTAGCAACACAGCACTACCGTCCAAGTAGCGAGAATGTCATATGATATCACAAATCCTTTCTATGATAATGATCATTTGTATAATTATCCTTTTGTCCTTATATTAATATTGAACACAAAATATAGAATGTGTCATATTGTAGTCCAATATGATATTCTTTGATCCTCGAATATACTTGATAACAACAAATAAACTCAATATCTTATACTAATTAATTTCAACGCAATCATACATTTCACAGTTATATTGGATCAAGAGACCCATAGATATTACTCGTGTATATGTAAGAGAAGTAAATCTCATCTAGGTCTCATGTCCTCAACAAAATTGGTGGAGAACCAATCAACAATCTTTATGATCATTCTGTTACCGACAACGTTTGAAAGATAATTAAATACTTGACTTCACATATAGAGTCCATAGTAGTTTCAAATCAAAGAAATTCATATACTATTATCAACATGATAATAATTTATGACACTTACATAACACACTATGTAGTATTCTTATAGTTGATGGATCTAGTACTATAAATTTAATTTTTAATATTGATATATATGTAAATACTTGATATCTCATATCCACGACTCATGAATATGATTATCAATCTATTTACTTAATAATCTTTATGCATCACTATTAGATAACATTAAAAATTGATTACAAATACTTTAAGAACAATATATTAATATTTAATAAAATCTTATAATTAAGTCACACTTAAGGTGTCATTAACCAAACTATTTATTCTAAAGACTCATACATTTAATACTGATTGGTTATAATGTTTACTCTAACATGTTTGATGAAAATCAAGACAAGACATTGAGTTTTCAAGAGAAATGTATAAGTAATGAAAAATAAGAATTTCAGGACATATATGAGAGGTTCGAATTTCTATATTACAAGCAGTTAAAAAATATATTTTGAATTATAAAATTTACAATACGTTTTTGACAAATCAAATAATTTATGAGAACCTTGTAATCAAATATTAGGGATTGGTCCAAAAACTAATAGTTTGAGAAATTTATATTAATGTTTTACTCATACCATCATGAGAGGAAATTCTATAACTGACACATATACCATATTAATTGATTATTTTGACTACATTTTAAAAAATTGTTATAGAATTCTATATTAATTAAGTTTAATTTACTGCAAAATCAAAATAAATATACATATGTAATTTTTTTAATAAATTAAGTATTACAATTCTCTAGTCAAGTTTTAAAAAAAAAACTATTATGAGATATAAATAAACGAACAATAAAATATTGAACTCTTTCATCAATTTGTTTCCTAATAATTTTTTAAAAATTTTTAATGTCATTTTATTATTTCTTCAAATGAATATCTTATATATATTTTTTAGATAGTTAGAAATTTAACTCTAGAATGTGTCACTATTGTGATGAGGATGACTAATATAGTCAAATATAACAACTTATTACCTTTATTTAAAAATTATAAAATTATAATATTTTAAAACAAAAACTAAATAAAACTAAAACAAAGTTAAAAAATGATTTGAATTTTAGTATTTTGACCAAAAATTTAAACGTTTTGAAACATAAGAATGAAGATAAACAATTAATACTACATTTTTTCCAAATAATAAAAAAAAGACCCAAGAAAAATGGTCAAAAAGCATAGAGTATCATTATTTGGGGTAGGGGGCAAGACCCATGATTCAGATAATTCATAATTGGACTTGATGACCTGACATAAAGTCATGGTTGAACTCACCACTCCCCACTACCCCCATTTCCTCTCCTTTCTATATATTCCCCACAACCTTCCCTCCCCACTTTGTATTCATCTCTCCCATTTCTCTCTCTCTTTTCAAAAAGCTTCTTCTCTTTCACTCTTCTCTCTCAAGTAACTCAAACTCAGTTTCTTAGTGCCCAAAACCAAAAAACACTTTTGTTTTCTTACTTGTCTTACAAGGTTAGAAAACATGACGGTTGAAAACGAAGATTTGGGTTTGAGCCTTAGCTTAAACTTCCCTCAAAATCCACCGAAACCTCAATACCTTAATCTCATGTCTTCTTCAACTCATTCCTCTTCTCCTTCCACCTACAATCCTCACAAACCTTCATGGATCAATGCTTTCACTTCTTCAGGTACATCTATCATTCCATCCTCAGATCTAGTCCAACTCCTCCAAATATTTCCACCTTTTAACCATCTTATTTTTACATGCAGATCGGGATTCAGAACCATGCAGAGCCGGCGAAGAACAACCGTTACTCCGAGGAATCGACGTCAATCGGTTACCTTCCGACGCTAACTGTGAAGAAGAAGCCGGCGTCTCGTCTCCGAACAGCACGGTTTCCAGTGTGAGCGGTAAACGAAGCGAAAGAGAAATCACCGGTGAAGATCTTGACATGGAGAGAGATTGTTCACGAGGAATCAGTGATGAAGAAGACGCTGAAACTTCCAGAAAAAAACTCAGACTCACCAAAGACCAATCTATTATCCTCGAAGAAAGTTTCAAGGAACACAACACTCTTAACCCCGTAAGTACTAATTAATCACCATTAATTCTCTAAATCCTAATTAGTTTAGTTTTTTTTAGCTAATTTTTGTTTTTTTATTGGCAGAAACAAAAATTGGCACTTGCAAAACAATTAGGCCTCCGTGCAAGACAAGTTGAAGTGTGGTTTCAAAATCGTAGAGCAAGGTTTGTTTTATTTAATTAATTAATTAATATTCTATTTAATTTTTATCCATGATTAATTTAATTATTTATTTTTTGAATTTATTTTTTTCAGGACTAAGCTGAAACAAACGGAGGTAGATTGTGAGTTTTTGAAGCGATGTTGTGAGAATCTAACGGATGAAAATCGCCGGTTGCAAAAAGAAGTACAAGAGCTGAGAGCACTGAAACTTTCCCCACAATTCTACATGCAAATGACACCACCTACAACACTTACCATGTGCCCTTCTTGTGAGCGTGTCGCTGTTCCATCATCTGCCGTTGATGCTGCCACGCGTCGTCATCCTATGGCTCCGAATCATACTCGATCGTTTCCCGTGTATCCAACGGTTCAGCATAGGCCGTTTGATACACTTCGTCCTAGTAGATCTTAACGTGTACGGTTATGCAATAATAAAAAAACAGTTGTAACATGTAAGTTTTAGTTGAAACAGCGTTTTATGATGTCTGTGTTCAAAGTACTGTTTTAAGATATGGTGGTTAGAAGAAATGATTTTGTGGGTCTATGATGTTTTTTATTTGACCCATTGTCTTTTTTGGGTTTGGGGGCATGGCCTATTCTAGGTCTAGTGTAGCTAGGAGTTTTAGTTTTTTAAATACTTAATTTGTTCTTATTTCTCATGATTAATCAGAGACTTTATGTATAGTTAAGTGATTATCTAATTAATTTAAGTATTTTGTAGTATGTTAGTAGATTATGTTCATGGACATAAAAGTCAAATTTAAAATTTGGATGATTGGTTTAAGATTTGGAAATGTATGAAGTGTTGAAAAGATCCTTGATGGGTTGGGTGAGAATTTTTATGGGAATAAAATGGAAAGTAGAACAATTATAAAGGAGATTGTCCCAAATGGCCAAACATTAGTTCAAGAATTTAGGGGCCTTATGGGTCCCCATTGATGTCGCCTTCTAATTGAAGAAGGGGAGAGAATCTTAATTTTATGAGTTATGTGATCATTGACTCATTTGTAAATTTTAGAATTGGCCCCATGCCAGGTTAAATTAATGCGTACTCTGTCCGTTCAAAATTATTATATGTAATAGTATTAAATTATAAGTTAGCTTTAAAATTAATAAAGGTAATGATTTCTTTAAAGTAATTTAGTGATTAAAATTCACTTTAAAAGGTAAGGTGAAGTGGAAATTCATCTTGAAATTCGCTTTAAAATTTGATGTCTCGGTATTTATTATTATTATTTTTTTTTATATTTATTTACTATAGTTATTAATAAATAATAATTTCATAAAATGATATTTGATTCTTTTTCTCATATAATTCAAGCGAGTCCAACATACCGATAATTCAAGCCAGTCATCATTCATATTCACACATCAAGTCCAATAATGTTGGGCCTGAGGAGATGTATTAATATCTTAAGTTCCACATTAGTTATACATAGAGTTTGAAAAAAGTTTTATATAAAGTGGCGTGTCTTGATTTTTTGAGAATGAGTTAGACCAAACTCTAATATGGTATCAGAGCCTACCGGCCAGACCATAGGTCATCCATTGTTAATATCCACCCCCCTCCCCACACACACTCTTTTTACATTTTAAATACACTGAGTTTGTAAACTGAATTGTTGAAAATTCTGGTTGTGTTATGATGTCTTGAAATTTTTTTTTAAATCATTGCAATCTAAACAATTGGAATTGATTTGTTACACCTTTAACACAAAGAGAATTAAGCTTGGTGTATTGCACACCAAGTATTTAATAAATTGACTACACACTAAGTGTTCGATAAATTTCCTTAGTCAAGTTTATTTTTATATTTCATTGGAAATCATTTATCTTAGTGTGGTTTATATTTAAAAAAAATATATTGAACTTGTTGGTTTGCTTTTCTCATCTTTAGTATATGTTTACTACAGTTTATACTCATATCCGATTCTACCAATAACATTATAGATAGACGAGAGTCCATCCAAATTCGCTTTTGCTTGCCACAGAAAATTATTTTTCAAAATAGAATTTTAATAAGAAAATTTTTATCTGGCTATCTATTCAATCCCCTTTTTATATCCTTGCCCTCGTCTAACACATTCAACCTAACTGATGGAGTTTTGGCTTTGATTGATCTTTTCACTCCTTGAGGTTGTGTAGGCTTAGTTATTACAACTTGTTCATCATCATGCAAAGTAGTTTTGATGTGGCTTGAATCTTCACCTTCTTGAACTTGATTTCCCTGGATTTTCAGCCAATTCCAACATTTACTTTCATCAAACTCCATATCTCTACTAATTACCACCTTGATCATAATTGGTGAGAACAACTTATAAGCACCTAATGAATGATATCCAACTAGAACCCTAGATTTTCTTTTATCGTCTAACTTTATTTTGCGTTATTCATGAACATGTCTAAAACACAGTGAGCCAAAAATATTCAAATGAAAAACACTTGGCTTCAAACCTAACCAAGCTTCATGGGGTGTTTTTTTATTTAACTTCTTTATAAGAATCTATTGATGATGTCCACATCAGATGAAGTGGCCTCACCCCAAAAATGCATAGGCATATGCTTTTCCTTGAGCATGCTTCTAGCCATACTCAAGGTACTTCTGTTTTTCCTTTCGACAATACCATTTAGATGAGGTGTTACATTGTTCTTACTTAATGCCCAGTATCTTCCTTTTCACAAAATTGAGCAAATTTAGTTGAGGAGTACTCACCACCACCATATGTGCTCAATCTTTTCATATTGCACATTCATCCTTCTTCTATACTAGTAACTTGAATCTCTTAAAATTGGAGAAAACCTCACTTTTCTACTCAAATAGATAATTCCACTTATATCTAGTGAATTCGTCTATGAAGATTAAGAAGTAGCAATTGTCTCCTAGTGACTTCACTTCAAAGGGACCACACACATCTGAGTGCATTATCTCTAATTTCTATTGTGACTTTATTGACAAGTCTTGTTTGAATGACCTTTTAGCCTACTTGGCAATGCAACCGTCCCCACATAGATGCTTTGGCATTGTGATCTCTAGAATATCATACACCATCTTCTTCATGTGCATAAAGCTGATAGTTCTAAAATTAAGATGACCAAACCTTTGATGTCAAATCAAATTTTGATCTCCAACTATAGTTGATGTAAGACATTGATGGTCTAACTTCTTGATCATTATCTTTAATGTTTTGCTTGTTAATAAAGGTTCCTTCAAAATTAGCTTAGACCTTTCACCAAACACCTTGAGCTCCCTATCTTCTAACTTTATTTTATAGTCTTTATCAAGAAATTGACCTAAACTGATCTAGTTGCTTGCCATAGAAGGAGCATATGAGATATCACAAATAATTGCTTATTCTCCATTATTTTTCTTCACAAGAATGTTTCTCATTTCTTCTAATGTAACAATGTTATTATCAACAAATCTAATGGATCTCCTCACTGATTCATCAAGTTTAATAAACATGTTTTAGTTGCATGTCATTTGATTTTTGCAACATGTATCAAGTTAGCACATGTTTGCTATCTCTTGAGCCAAATATGTTGCAACCATCAAAATGACATCTTCTGAATAAATACCACCAGCATGTGCAAACTGAGCCACACCATTGTCACCTCCATTGGAATCTTTGCTAAAGTAAAAATCTTCAACATAATGAATAAACTTCTTACAACAATAGCGTTGAACCTCCTTCATCTCAACCTTCTTTTTGAATTTTTAATTTAGAGTTGCATAATTCTTGCTTGTCTCACCCTGACTTCTTGAGTTCTTACCTATACCATCATCTTAATTCTACTAATGCTACTTCTTCTTCTTCTTCTTCTTCTTTCATTTTTATTTAACTTTGTTATTCTTTGAGAAGTCTTCTTATATCTTATTGAATAATTATGCATGTAAAGCTTGTTCATTCATCTTCTATGAATTTTTGTGTTTCAGCCTAAACTCACGCGTTTCAAGAGACGCTTCTAGTTATTTAAGCTTCATATCTGACAAATATTTGGACTCCTAAATTTCCATGAAAATACGATCAAACTTGGTAGGAAGAGCTCTTAGAACCTTGTCAATTTTCTGTAGTTCAAAGATCATCTCTCCACATGACTACATTTGGTTTGTCAAAACCACCAACTTTGAGAATAACTCAACAATGGCTTCACCATAATTCACTTACAGAATGTCATATTGTTTCTTCTACAATTGCAAATTTACTTTCTTAAAATTCTCATGTCGGCCATACAACTTCTTGAGAGTATCCCACGCATATTTGGTCATTTCTTGCTCAATAATATTTTCAAAGATATTTGAATCCACACATTGATGGATCAAGAACAAGTCTTTCTCATATTTCCTACGTATTTCATAATGAGCACCTCTTTACGCCTCTGTAGCATTTTCCTCTAAATCCAAGAAATCACCATTCACAATTTCAAGCACATCTTGAAATCTGAATATCACTTTCATCTGCGCACACCATCTATCATAATTTTCTCCCTTGAAAATTGGTAGATTGGATGAGAACTTATGGGAGGTTGTACTCCAGTTTGCCATGGATAGAGCAGATCAAACTGGTGCTTTAGATACCAATTTTTTTGATAACTTGAATTACAAATTATTTGTAAATTAAGGGAAAATAGATAAGAATAAAGAGCAATTGAGAGAGAGAGAGAGAGAGAGAGAGAGAGAGAGAGAGAGAGAGAGAGAGAGAGAGTATTATTGGAATGAAATTGATGGAATTAAATTTTTTTTCAAACATGTGTTACATCCTTTATATAGGATCCTACTGCTAACTAACTTCAAGATAATAACCACATACATTGTTAGCATTAACCACATGCATAACTATCAATAACCACATGTTGAACTATCAGTAATCATTTACTGAAATATCAATAACAAAATGTTGAACTATCAACAA
Organism: Lathyrus sativus; assembly: GCA_963859935.3. Classification (NCBI taxonomy): domain Eukaryota; kingdom Viridiplantae; phylum Streptophyta; class Magnoliopsida; order Fabales; family Fabaceae; genus Lathyrus; species Lathyrus sativus. Next base: position 514,546,969 of record OZ012736.1, read on the forward strand.
CCACTTATTGAACTATTAGTATCCTCATACTAAACTATCATTAACCACTTACTGAACTATGAATAATCACCTACTGAGAACTAAATTACACATATAATTCCCTTCCTAATTAAGATTTATTATGTTCGTCAATTCCACCAATCATTTGGATTCATCTTCAATTTGTAAAACTCATGTACACCTATTTCTTTCTTTCTAGAGTTCTTAACCAGCTCCCATTTGTGATTTTTATCAATGGCTTTGAGCTCCTCAACTATTGCATATTGCAAATTCTAGTCCCACATGGCTTGTATATAATCAATTGGTTATGACTCAACCATCATAACCTCTTCAATCAGTTCACCATCTTCTTTTATGGGTTGATCATGAAATATCTCATATTCATTCAACCTGAATGATGAAGTTTTGGATTTGATTGATCTCCTCGCTCTTTGAGGTTGTGTAGGATCATTTGTTACCACTTTTTCATCATCATGCAGAGTAGTTATGATGTGGCTTGAATCTTCAACTTCGTGCATAGGATTTTCTGTAACTTTTCTGCCAATTTCAACCTTTGCTTTCATCAAACTCCATAGCTCTATATCACCACCTTGTTCATAATTGGTGAGAACAAATTGTAAGAACATGCTTAACGATATCCAACTAAAACATGTCTAAAACACAATGAGGCAAAAACATTGAAACGAAACCTACTTGGCTTCAAACCTAAACAAGCTTCATGAGGTGTTTTATTGTTCAACATCTTTGTTGGAATCTATTAATGATGTACAAATCAGTTGAAGTAGCCTCACCCCAAAAATGCATAGGCATTTGCTTTTCCTTGAGCATGCTTCTAGCCGTATTCAAGGTACTTCTGTTTTTCCTCTCAACAATACCATTTAGATGAGGTATGTATGGTGTTATCACTTTATGCTCAATTTCCTCCATTTCACAAAACTGAGAAAATTCAGTTGAGGTACACTCACCACCACCATTTATTTTTCACCTTTTGATTGCACATTCATTACACTTCTCAACTAGCAAATTAAATCTCTTAAAATTTATGAACACCTCAAATTTCTACTCCAATAGATAAATCCACATATATCTAGTGAGTTTATCTATTAATGTTAAGAAGTAGCAGTTATCTTCTACTGACTTCACTTCAAAGGTACCACACACATGTGAGTGCCTTATCTCCAATTTCTATAGTGACTTTATTGGTAAGTCCTTTTTGAATGACCTTGTAGCTTGCGTAGTAATACAATAGTCCTCGCACAACTACTTTGGCATTATGATCTCGGAAAAACCATACATCATCTTCTTCATGTGCATCAAGTTGGGACTTCTAAAATTGAGATGGCCAAACCTCTTATGCCAAATCAAATTTTGATCTCCAACTATGGATGATACAAGACATTTATGGCCTAACATGTTGGTCAAGATCTTGAATGTCTTGTTGGTTGATAAAGGTTCCTTCAAAATTAGCTTAGACCATTCATCAAACACTTGTTTCTCATTCCTTCTAATGTAACAATGTTACTGTCATACCCTAAATTTGCCCGCCAGCTTTTGTAAATATTTTTGCTTTTTTTTCCACTTAATTTCATGCCGTCTAGACACGTGTCCACTTTGAGCGTTTTTCAAATCTTAATTTATTTTGCCTAATGGGAGCGTGACACGTGGCCTAAGGGCATTTTCGTAAATATTTCAATCCTTTTTAATTTCTCTTTTTCCTTGCAAATATTATTATTTTGTTCTTTTTTATTTTTATCATCTATTTAATTTAATTAGATGTAGAATTTTGTTTTATTATATTTTTAGAATTAGAATAGTTATTTATTTATTTCTTTAGAATAGATTTTATTTTAATAGTTCTTAAATAGATTTTTTAATTTAGTTAGAATTTTTATTAGAAATAGTTTTTTATTTAGAATAGAAATAGTTTATTTTTATAGCATAGATTTAATTTGATTTTAGAATTATTTTAATATTAGAATTAATTAGATTTGATTTAATGTTAGAGATATTTTAGGATTTTAGAATTAAGTTAGTAATGTTAGAGATATTTTAGGATTTTAAAATTAAGTTAGTAATATTAGAGATATTTTAGGATTTTAGAATTAAGTTAGTAATGTTAAAGATATTTTAGGATTTAAATAGTTTTTAGATTTTAATTTTATTAGAAATAGCTTTTATTTTAAATAGATTTAATTCTATAGTTTAGAAATAGCTTTTAGGTTAAATATAATTTTTAGTGATTTTTATTATTAGGAGTTAAATAGAGTTTTATTTTGTTTTAATATAGAATTTTATTTTGTGTGAGTTTTTATTAATATTTTTTAGAATTAATTAGAATTTTTAGCTTATTTATTTATTTATTATTTTATTAGAAAATTAGATTAAGTTTAGATTATTATTGATAGTTTAATTAGTATTTATGATATTTATTAGTATTATTAAATTAAGATTTATGGTCATTATTAGTATTATTAAATTAGGATTATTTTATTTCATTATTAATAGTCAGATTTTGTTTAGTTAATTTTTAATAATTTAGATTTTTTTTTTTTAATTTATTTAGTTTTACTGGAAATTAGATTATTAGAGTTTTCTTTTTATTTTATAAATTTCTAGAATTAAAGTTTTTTTAGGAAATAGATTTTTTTTTAATTAGAGTTTTTTAAAGTTATTAGATTTTTATTTATTATTAATTAGATTATTACTAGGATAGAATTATTTTCTTTTATTTATTCATTTAGATTAATTTAACAGAGTTTAAAATAGGTTTTAATTATTAGTTTATAGAAAGTTTTTTATATTAATTTTTTTCTAATATTAGTAGAAATAGATTGTTAATTAGTATTAATCTTCTTTTATTATTGTTAATTTTATTTATTAGTAGATTTATTCAGATTATTTATTAATTAGGATTTTAGTTTATTTAGAGTTAATTAGTTTAATTCATATTTAAGTTAGTTATTTTATAATATTATTTGAATTAGTCATTAGATTTAATTAATTTACTTTAATCATCATTAGTTTGTCATTAATTAATATAATCAGTCATTAACCCCCTCCAACTGCCACGTGGCAGCCCTATATAGGGGAGGGCCACTATTCACCTTACCCCACAGACAACCCTAGCAGCCATCAACCCTAATCCACTGAATCCCAACAGCCACCATCCCAAAACAACCCTAGTCGCTCCAAATCTTCCTCCAACCTTCATCGTAATACAAACATCATCACCAACAACATCAACAACCACATTTTACCTTTCCGAACTTCATCTTCCTAACAATCTTCCATCTTCATAAACCAACAATAACAGCAACATCTCCAAAAAAAAACTCAGAAAATAAAACCAAATCCAACACCGTGAAAATCCCGTTCATAACATAAACCACCAGAACTTTCTTCACCTGTATAAACCAAAAACTAAAACGAAAATCAACAACAGCTTCAACAATTCTTTCAAACTCACCTCACAATCCAACCCAGATCTCCGCACCTTCAACCGAACTCCACCATTAACTCGTTTTCATAAAACCCCCAATTTGTCTTCAACCTATCCAGAAACTCATATCTGTCTTCAACCTATCCAGAAACTCATCACAAATACAACTATAACATGCAAACAGAATCATAAGCAGTGAGATGGAGAGAGATTTTCGAACGTGAGAGAAGATGAGAGCGAAGTGAGAAGCGAACGAAGATGAGATCGAGAAGTTTGAGCGGAGAGAGTGAGAGTGATATGGAGAGAGACCGCAAATGAGAGAGAGGCAATGAAGAACACGTTCTGCATTTTGTTGTTTTGTTTCCTTTTTAACTTCTTTTTTTTATTTATTCTTTTTTTAATTCATTTTTTTTAATTATTTATTATTATTACTGTTGAGCCCATGAGTTGGACTGTACATACATACCACCGGGATTTAAATCCCCGCTTGTTCTTCTCCTTTTTGTTTAACTTTTGTGTCATATTGTTTATTTATTATAAATATGTTTTATATTTTTATTATTATTCTGTTTATATATTATATATTTTGTTTATTCTTAGTTTTTATTATTTATTTTTCTTAACAGTTTATCTTTTAGGTATTATATTATTATTAGTCTGTTTATATATTATATAGTTTATATTATATATTTTGTTTATTTTAAGTTTTTATACTTTTTTTTTTTAGAGTCAATTTCAGTTTTCATTTGTTATTGGGCATTTTGTCCCATTTCTTTTGTTCTGGTCGATGACGACGCTTCCATAAATCGATTACTAAGTCAATATATTGATAAGTATCGTTGGATCCGAGACCACCCCATTCTGTTCTCATCTCTTCTCTATTTAAATTTCATTTCGACTTATGGATCGATGAAAGCTTTTTATCCGCAAGCGTCAGATTTTCGAAGTCGATAACCTTCCCGATTTCAAATCTATGGGGGATGACCATTGGGGTCATCTTCCTTACTTTGGGATCGCGATAGGCTACCTTCGATTAATCGACATTTTGTTTGTGGTTAAGACGAGATCCTATTCTTTCGAGTCCCGATTCAATACACTAACCAACTGACGACTAACTTTAATTTTCTGTAAATATACAACTGTTTTATTTTCAGTCATTTATATTCTTGTACATATTATATTTGTATATTATTACTATCTCGTAAATATTCAACACTTGTACATTCTTCCAAAAAAAATACATAATAAAATATTGAAACCATTAAAATTTAAATTGGTGGACTGTTGATCATATATCTTGTATATTATCTATTTCTTGAATATATTCGAATTTATCTCATCTCTTTGGCAGGTTATCAAATCTCTTGAATAAACAAATAATTCTTTGTATTGAATTAAAGAGAGAGGATTGGGTGTAGACCTCTTCCTCTTCGAGTGTTGGGATGCCCACTGTAGTGAGGGTGGTTTCGACACTCGTCTTTCAATACGAAGACGCTTCCACCCCTTTTCCTCTTAAAACCTCGGTCCCGTACCGAGCACACTTTCAATAATGAACTAATTTCTCTTTGTATTGAATTAAAAAGAGAGGATTAGGTGTAGACCTCTTCCTCTCCGAATGTTGGGATGCCCACTGTAGTGAGGGTGGTCTTGATATTCGTCTTTCAATACGAAGACGCGACTTTATCCACCATCTCGCTTTCACAACTTCCTTCCACAATTTTCACACCTAAAACCTCGGTCCTGTACCGAGTGCATTTTCAAATCTTTTCATAACAAAAACTTGAATGGTCGTGGAGTGGTTAGGCGTAGGCCTTCTCCTATCCCGAGTGCTGACGTTTACCGTAGGGTTCTCTGTCACAAAGCACTTACCATTCAAAACCAAAAACATCTTTACTAAGAGAACGAAGTTCCCTTTGTATTGAATTAAAGAGAGAGGATTGGTTGTAGACCTCTTCCTCTCCGAGTGTAGGGATACTCACTGTAGTGGGGGTGGTCTCGATACTCGTCTTTCAATACGAAGACGCCTCGTTCGCCACACCCTTTTATAACAAAAACTTTGAGATAAAGAATCGGGTACTACCTGTAGGGGTTACTATCCGAGGACCAATCTCGCCCCAAAAACAATCTCATCAATCAAAAGTGACACCTTGCCTCGCATGGCGAAAACCAGTCTCCCAAAGGATATGTTACGTCCGTTCTACCGCAAACAGGTACGCATAAGTCTCCAAACGAGCGAGCAGCAAAACACCTAAACTGCTAGAACGCGCACAATAACATCATCCCCAAACACACCGGTTATCCGCACCGTAGGCATGAACTACGTTGCTCTGATTTCTCTTGCATGTTGAGAATACGTAGGCATAGGATTGCAATATCCTAGCGAGCACCCTTTTTTCTTTTTCACCCCTTTCCCAGAAAGGCATGCTACGTCCGTTCTACCGCAAACAGGTAACGCCTAAGTCTCCAACGAGCGAGCAGCAATATACCTAACTGCTAGAATGCGCACGATAGCATCGTCTACCAGACTTCCCCGCACACCGTAGGCCGAACTACGGCTGCTCTGATTCTTTACTTCTTTCAAGTAAAGATACGTAGGCACAAGGGCCACAATCCTTGCCGAGCACACTTCCTCCCATATCTGTAGTTCCCCGAACTACGTCGACTCTGACTTTCTCACATCTATTGAGAATACGTAGGCATAGGACTGCAAAGTCCTACCGAGTCTGTTCTTTCTCTTTTCTTCCCCGTTCTCTCTTTCCTCCTAACTTTCTTGTTTCTAACCCTTCTTTTACCCTGTGGAACACTTTTATAGCATAATATTTAAGCAAATAAATTCACACATCGACAAACAAAAGGTTCCCATCGAGTACGATGGATGCGAGGGGTGCTAATACCTTCCCTTCGCATAACCGGCTTCCGAACCCGTTCATGGTTGCGAGACCATCTTATCTATTTCTTTCTTAAGGTTTTCTCGATATTTTCCTTTCCCCTCATGGGATAAATAAAGTTCGGTGGCGACTCTTCTGTCCTTTCTCTTCGCCTCCCCGTCGTTGCACGATGCATTTTTCGAGTAGCGACAGCTGGCGACTCTGCTGGGGACCCCTAGCGAGCCAAGCCTATTTTGTTTGTCGTGTTTATGATTTTATTTGCTTTATTTGTTTATGCTTTGATTCTCTAACCTGTTGGGTTTATTGGATGGTTTGTGAGATAAAGCTTTCTACCCGAGCTTTCGAGTATACACTAAGATTAAAAGGTGGTTTCTTTCTGATTTGCGAGACTTAGGACTCGTTGAGTTGGATTGAATCCCACCGCTCAGATAGACCCCTTTGGGATGATTATGTCTTACGTGTAGTCGTAATGGCGTTTTTATTTCCAACTTGGGAGTCCGTGACTCTGAGGACCTTTTAGAACCTTATTCCGAAGGTTGCCAGAACATGACTCTGTGTTCATCCTTTGAAGGGATTACCGTCTTACGAGTAGTCGTTATGATGGGAAACTTTTGAGGGTTAGTGCATGGGACTTTGCTTAAAAGCCTTTGGGATACCCTCTTATAAACCAATAGATAGCCCACCCGAGGGGAAAGATACCTTTTGTTGTTGTCTTGCAGGATTTGTTATCCTAATCCTTGATGTGGATCTGTTCTCGTGTGCACTCATTGCATTGCATTTGCATAAGCAACTTTGCATCATTTTTGCATTTTCTTCCCAGATACCAAGACCTTACCCGTCGTCTATCCGTAACCTGCAGTTGATTTCCCGACACTTCTGTTGAACTCGTGAGAGCTACGAAGAGTTTGAAGCAAGAGGAACGTAGAAGCTTCGAGAAGCCAAGTCAAAACAAAGCAAGCTGAGATAGCCATGTCAGAGAATGACCGCCAGAATGTTGATCCCCCACAAGGATTTACTGTGACGAATAATCCACTGTATGATCTTCCGCATGATGACCATCCTCCGCAAGTAAACATTCCTACTCGACCCCAGAGGATGCCAACGACTGATTCCATGGAAGAAAAACTTCGTGCTCTTGAGGAGACAATTCAAGCTATGAAAGTGTCTGATATGATCGACCTCGATGCTGTTGATATGTGTCTAGTGCTAGGCTTGGTGATTCCTCCGAGATTCAAGATACCCAACTTCGAGAAGTACACAGGATATAGTTGCCCGAGGCGTCATTTGGTGATGTACTGTCGAAAAATGACCCCCTACACTCATGACGATAAGCTGATGATTCACTGTTTTCAAGAAAGTCTGAGTGGGTCGACATTAAGTTGGTACACAGATTTAGAACGAAGCTATATCCAATCATGGAGGGACCTAGCCAGCGCTTTTCTAAAGTTTTACCAGTTCAACCTAGACACTCTTCCCACCCGCATGCAGTTGCAAAGTCTATCTCAGAATGAAAATGAATCTTTTAAGGGATATGCACAGCGGTGGAGAGAATTCGCAGCAAGAGTGCAACCACCACTCTCGGAAAGGGAGATGATTGACATGTTCATCAATAGTTTGCATGGCTCTTATCTTGAAAGAATGGCTGGTTGTACGACATCAACCTTCTCTGACCTTGTGATTGTAGGAGAGCGCATTGAAAGCTATCTTAAAACCGGACAAATCCAAGACGCCTCAAGCAGTCAGGCTGGTGAGATTGAATCTTCTGACGATTTCCATGAGGAAGAGAAGGATGAATCCAGTGCATTCATAGCAAACATCGAGTATTCTCTTGGTGTACCGGCAAAACTCTGTGGTCTCTCATCTGCTCAACAGGCATCGTTACCAATATCATGTTATCCTTATGGGAAATTAGCCATGCCTAAAGCTTCGTCCCGTAATCCATGTGTCGCTCCTCATGAAAATCAACGAGCCCATGGCCGAAGTTATCAAAATCAGCGCCGAAATCAGCATAGGCCCAACAACAACTTGGAAAGAAGGACTGCTCCTCTTCATCCGGTCCCTATGTCGCACAGTCAGCTTCTCCCACATCTGATTCAAAACTCATTGGTGGAGCCTAAGACTCTTAAGCTTATGCCAGAACCCTACCCTCCTGGGTACAATCCCAATGCTCAGTATGGATATCATGGTGGATCCATGGGGCATGCGACTGAAGAATGCAAAGCCTTCCAAGCCAAAGTGCAGCAGCTGATTGACAAAGGATATATATCTTTTCCAGAAGGGAGTTTGGTTGTCCATGTCAACCTCTCAGGTGTCTAAAGCTCGAAGATTCCAAGGGTCATCTCCAAAAGCCAGTGGTCCAAACAAGCAAAATTCCTCAACATTGGCAGTCCTTGAGCGCTTTTTATCATTTGCATCTTGTAGTTTATTTCCTGTTAATTGCTACTTGTGTTTAAACATTGTTGTTTTGAATGGTAATATTAATGAGGTGATTATGCATTTTCCGAATCAGTCACGTCGTATTCACTCATTATTTCCACTTATCACAAACACGTACACCTTTATTCACTCCACTCTATCACTGTTGTTTTAGCAAATATTGGAGGGAGGATGACGAAAACGAAATACCCATAACCATATGCTTTCAGAAAGAATCTCGTCAATGATGTACAGGCATTGTTTCAATTCCCCTAAACACCGGAGATATAAGGAGTTAATCCATAGTCAACCAACTTCGAGCCTAGAAGTAGGAGTTTCCTTCGGATATTCAAACCCTTACACTCAACCTGGGGCAGGGTAGTGTTCAGTTAACCCGATTATGCACTCGAATCAACAAAGCAAAATCTAGAAGACGGTTGTTCATCAATGACCCATGACTTGGCAGTCACAATCCTCCAACAAAATCAAAAAAAAGTCATAAGCCTGCTAAGTCAAACACCTCAAAGGAGACTTAGGCAAAAAATCAAGGCTATCCCGATGGATCTGACAAGCCAAATCAGTCCATGCAAAAGTTAGGGATCAAAAACAAAATCAAAAGAGGTCCTCAAACCCTCAACAAAAACAAAATAAGATTCAGTGACCACCCAAATCAAAGGGTCACTGACATCCATCAAAATAAGGTGACTGTCATTTCAAGCAAACCTTGAACTATCAAGCTTACACCGTCAAGATAATCAGGTGCAGAATTAACTGAACGTAGGTATGGAGATTATCAAGAAGAAGGGGTGGGTACAAATCAACTTTGAGCCTAATATCCTTTGTTTTATAACCGTGAACCAGACCACGTTACAACCCTCGAAAGACCTAATTGAGGTGAGGTTTATTTTGAAAACATATTATTGCGAGGTTGCGTAAACTGACTCCTCACATATTTGCTAATCATCAGCATTGGTGTTGATATCCTTGCTATATCGTTTACACCTATCAAATTAGCACAACGTTTGGACTAAATGGCCCATTCGTCTCACTATCACGACACTTAAATAAACGACTTTTTTTCAAAAAAACTTGCATGAACTTCGCATTAAAATTACCATTCGTGAACAAACAATTTCAATTGCAAGTCAGTAGTTGGCATCAAGGAAATTCCAACACGAAGCAATCAAACAGGATTTGACCATTTCAGCAGTATGGATAAGAATCGAGCATACTTTGTAGCCTTATGGATCTGGGAGCATTGTCATCCCGCGAATATGGAATCAGTCAGCTTAAGGAAAATCCCCAAACATCAGTTGATTATGGGGCAAATCATTCAAGAAGCGGTTGATCATAAGTGAGTCATACCAATCAGGGGCAGGCCACCCAGAGTTTCTTTGACTTGAGGATAGATCTCTCCAATGTTCAATCAGGATAAGTTAAGTCGCTTCAACGCTCTTTCAAGAGCAAGCTACTCCAAAGAGTATATTGAAGCCAACCACCAAGAATTGGTTAAACAATGATAAATCCTTTTACAAACTCTGGGGCAAGCCATCTCGAGGTCGTCTCATTGGCAAGTTATTCAGGCAAGTTCATCCTCATCAGCAAATGTTGAGTTCAAAACAAGTGTCAGGGAATCACACCGCCAACTCACCCAACCCTAACCTTCCAAAAAGGCCTTGCTGTCATCGGATTTTCATCCCCACAACCTATTACCAGCCCAATTCGAAACCTTCAAAGTCCAGTTCTTGTCTGGCAAACCTTCAAACCAGTCCTCGTCTGGTCAACCTCCGCTGAATACCAGTTCCCGTCCGGTATATGTCAGCTTTCAAACCAGTCCCACCTGGTCTACCCTCCGCTGAATACCAGTTCCCGTCCGGTATATGTCAGCTTTCAAACCAGTCCCACCTGGTCTACCCTCCGCTGAATACCAGTTCCCGTCCGGTATATGTCAGCTTTTAAACCAGCTCCCATCTGGTCACCCTTCCTTTTAGCCTACCATTTAACCAGCCTACCATTTCACTAGTTCTTATCTGGTAAACCTCATCCCAAAGTCCAGCTCCCATCTGGAAAACCAATAAATCAACCCTCCTTCAGCTTAACCTTTCGCCAACCATTCCTTGTCTGGTGGTCTACCCTCCGAATATCAGCCCTCATCTGGTACTTCAAACCCAAAGTCCAATCTACATTGGCAACCACCAAAGTCCAATCCGCCTTTGCGACTACCCAAAACCTGCCATATCGGCACTTGCATTTCCGTCACCCATTTGCAATCATATGCATACCCATAATCATATCATATTTCCTCAGCTCTTGCATCTCCGTGCATTAGCATTTGCACTTGCATTTCCATTTGATATGAAACATCATTCTCATCAAGCATCCACGTATGCGAGATCAGATCCAGGATTAATCTCGAAGATTTTCAAGATCATAATCAGCCCAGTCAGGGGCAATCTCCGCAAGACCGCGGGTCTCCCCGCGAAATTCAAGAATATCAAAGCAAAATTCCGCCCAGACAGGGGCACCTTTTCAAGACCATGGGTGTATCGCATGATGTATTTCAACCCCATGGTTAATCAAATCTTCAACGACAAGTTTAGCCCAGTCAGGGCCATATCATTTAAAGTCAGCGATAAGTGGCAATCTCTTCGGAGAAGCTTATCTCCCTACATCCTTTTGGGTGTTAGGTTTGTCTGTATTTCATTTCTCAAATTCTTGTTTTCCTTTTTTTGGACAAATTCAGGGTCTTCTTTGTATCTAATCGACTTATACCTTGAAACATGAATGCTGCAGTAATTCATCTTACTCGGTCTAAGCCGATTAGATAGGGGCATCTGTCATACCCTAAATTTGCCCGCCAGCTTTTGTAAATATTTTTGCTTTTTTTTCCACTTAATTTCATGCCGTCTAGACACGTGTCCACTTTGAGCGTTTTTCAAATCTTGATTTATTTTGCCTAATGGGAGCGTGACACGTGGCCTAAGGGCATTTTCGTAAATATTTCAATCCTTTTTAATTTCTCTTTTTCCTTGCAAATATTATTATTTTGTTCTTTTTTATTTTTATCATCTATTTAATTTAATTAGATGTAGAATTTTGTTTTATTATATTTTTAGAATTAGAATAGTTATTTATTTATTTCTTTAGAATAGATTTTATTTTAATAGTTCTTAAATAGATTTTTTAATTTAGTTAGAATTTTTATTAGAAATAGTTTTTTATTTAGAATAGAAATAGTTTATTTTTATAGCATAGATTTAATTTGTTTTTAGAATTATTTTAATATTAGAATTAATTAGATTTGATTTAATGTTAGAGATATTTTAGGATTTTAGAATTAAGTTAGTAATGTTAGAGATATTTTAGGATTTTAAAATTAAGTTAGTAATATTAGAGATATTTTAGGATTTTAGAATTAAGTTAGTAATGTTAAAGATATTTTAGGATTTAAATAGTTTTTAGATTTTAATTTTATTAGAAATAGCTTTTATTTTAAATAGATTTAATTCTATAGTTTAGAAATAGCTTTTAGGTTAAATATAATTTTTAGTGATTTTTATTATTAGGAGTTAAATAGAGTTTTATTTTGTTTTAATATAGAATTTTATTTTGTGTGAGTTTTTATTAATATTTTTTAGAATTAATTAGAATTTTTAGCTTATTTATTTATTTATTATTTTATTAGAAAATTAGATTAAGTTTAGATTATTATTGATAGTTTAATTAGTATTTATGATATTTATTAGTATTATTAAATTAAGATTTATGGTCATTATTAGTATTATTAAATTAGGATTATTTTATTTCATTATTAATAGTCAGATTTTGTTTAGTTAATTTTTAATAATTTAGATTTTATTTTTTTTAATTTATTTAGTTTTACTGGAAATTAGATTATTAGAGTTTTCTTTTTATTTTATAAATTTCTAGAATTAAAGTTTTTTTTAGGAAATAGATTTTTTTTTAATTAGAGTTTTTTAAAGTTATTAGATTTTTATTTATTATTAATTAGATTATTACTAGGATAGAATTATTTTCTTTTATTTATTCATTTAGATTAATTTAACAGAGTTTAAAATAGGTTTTAATTATTAGTTTATAGAAAGTTTTTTATATTAATTTTTTTCTAATATTAGTAGAAATAGATTGTTAATTAGTATTAATCTTCTTTTATTATTGTTAATTTTATTTATTAGTAGATTTATTCAGATTATTTATTAATTAGGATTTTAGTTTATTTAGAGTTAATTAGTTTAATTCATATTTAAGTTAGTTATTTTATAATATTATTTGAATTAGTCATTAGATTTAATTAATTTACTTTAATCATCATTAGTTTGTCATTAATTAATATAATCAGTCATTAACCCCCTCCAACTGCCACGTGGCAGCCCTATATAGGGGAGGGCCACTATTCACCTTACCCCACAGACAACCCTAGCAGCCATCAACCCTAATCCACTGAATCCCAACAGCCACCATCCCAAAACAACCCTAGTCGCTCCAAATCTTCCTCCAACCTTCATCGTAATACAAACATCATCACCAACAACATCAACAACCACATTTTACCTTTCCGAACTTCATCTTCCTAACAATCTTCCATCTTCATAAACCAACAATAACAGCAACATCTCCAAAAAAAAAACTCAGAAAATAAAACCAAATCCAACACCGTGAAAATCCCGTTCATAACATAAACCACCAGAACTTTCTTCACCTGTATAAACCAAAAACTAAAACGAAAATCAACAACAGCTTCAACAATTCTTTCAAACTCACCTCACAATCCAACCCAGATCTCCGCACCTTCAACCGAACTCCACCATTAACTCGTTTTCACAAAACCCCCAATTTGTCTTCAACCTATCCAGAAACTCATATCTGTCTTCAACCTATCCAGAAACTCATCACAAATACAACTATAACATGCAAACAGAATCATAAGCAGTGAGATGGAGAGAGATTTTCGAACGTGAGAGAAGATGAGAGCGAAGTGAGAAGCGAACGAAGATGAGATCGAGAAGTTTGAGCGGAGAGAGTGAGAGTGATATGGAGAGAGACCGCAAATGAGAGAGAGGCAATGAAGAACACGTTCTGCATTTTGTTGTTTTGTTTCCTTTTTAACTTCTTTTTTTTATTTATTCTTTTTTTAATTCATTTTTTTTAATTATTTATTATTATTACTGTTGAGCCCATGAGTTGGACTGTACATACATACCACCGGGATTTAAATCCCCGCTTGTTCTTCTCCTTTTTGTTTAACTTTTGTGTCATATTGTTTATTTATTATAAATATGTTTTATATTTTTATTATTATTCTGTTTATATATTATATATTTTGTTTATTCTAAGTTTTTATTATTTATTTTTCTTAACAGTTTATCTTTTAGGTATTATATTATTATTATTCTGTTTATATATTATATAGTTTATATTATATATTTTGTTTATTTTAAGTTTTTATACTTTTTTTTTTTTAGAGTCAATTTCAGTTTTCATTTGTTATTGGGCATTTTGTCCCATTTCTTTTGTTCTGGTCGATGACGACGCTTCCATAAATCGATTACTAAGTCAATATATTGATAAGTATCGTTGGATCCGAGACCACCCCATTCTCTTCTCATCTCTTCTCTATTTAAATTTCATTTCGACTTATGGATCGATGAAAGCTTTTTATCCGCAAGCGTCAGATTTTCGAAGTCGATAACCTTCCCGATTTCAAATCTATGGGGGATGACCATTGGGGTCATCTTCCTTACTTTGGGATCGCGATAGGCTACCTTCGATTAATCGACATTTTGTTTGTGGTTAAGACGAGATCCTATTCTTTCGAGTCCCGATTCAATACACTAACCAACTGACGACTAACTTTAATTTTCTGTAAATATACAACTGTTTTATTTTCAGTCATTTATATTCTTGTACATATTATATTTGTATATTATTACTATCTCGTAAATATTCAACACTTGTACATTCTTCCAAAAAAAAATACATAATAAAATATTGAAACCATTAAAATTTAAATTGGTGGACTGTTGATCATATATCTTGTATATTATCTATTTCTTGAATATATTCGAATTTATCTCATCTCTTTGGCAGGTTATCAAATCTCTTCAATAAACAAATAATTCTTTGTATTGAATTAAAGAGAGAGGATTGGGTGTAGACCTCTTCCTCTTCGAGTGTTGGGATGCCCACTGTAGTGAGGGTGGTTTCGACACTCGTCTTTCAATACGAAGACGCTTCCACCCCTTTTCCTCTTAAAACCTCGGTCCCGTACCGAGCACACTTTCAATAATGAACTAATTTCTCTTTGTATTGAATTAAAAAGAGAGGATTAGGTGTAGACCTCTTCCTCTCCGAATGTTGGGATGCCCACTGTAGTGAGGGTGGTCTTGATATTCGTCTTTCAATACGAAGACGCGACTTTATCCACCATCTCGCTTTCACAACTTCCTTCCACAATTTTCACACCTAAAACCTCGGTCCTGTACCGAGTGCATTTTCAAATCTTTTCATAACAAAAACTTGAATGGTCGTGGAGTGGTTAGGCGTAGGCCTTCTCCTATCCCGAGTGCTGACGTTTACCGTAGGGTTCTCTGTCACAAAGCACTTACCATTCAAAACCAAAAACATCTTTAATAAGAGAACGAAGTTCCCTTTGTATTGAATTAAAGAGAGAGGATTGGTTGTAGACCTCTTCCTCTCCGAGTGTAGGGATACTCACTGTAGTGGGGGTGGTCTCGATACTCGTCTTTCAATACGAAGACGCTTCGTTCGCCACACCCTTTTATAACAAAAACTTTGAGATAAAGAATCGGGTACTACCTGTAGGGGTTACTATCCGAGGACCAATCTCGCCCCAAAAACAATCTCATCAATCAAAAGTGACACCTTGCCTCGCATGGCGAAAACCAGTCTCCCAAAGGATATGTTACGTCCGTTCTACCGCAAACAGGTACGCATAAGTCTCCAAACGAGCGAGCAGCAAAACACCTAAACTGCTAGAACGCGCACAATAACATCATCCCCAAACACACCGGTTATCCGCACCGTAGGCATGAACTACGTTGCTCTGATTTCTCTTGCATGTTGAGAATACGTAGGCATAGGATTGCAATATCCTAGCGAGCACCCTTTTTTCTTTTTCACCCCTTTCCCAGAAAGGCATGCTACGTCCGTTCTACCGCAAACAGGTAACGCCTAAGTCTCCAACGAGCGAGCATCAATATACCTAACTGCTAGAATGCGCACGATAGCATCGTCTACCAGACTTCCCCGCACACCGTAGGCCGAACTACGGCTGCTCTGATTCTTTACTTCTTTCAAGTAAAGATACGTAGGCACAAGGGCCACAATCCTTGCCGAGCACACTTCCTCCCATATCTGTAGTTCCCCGAACTACGTCGACTCTGACTTTCTCACATCTATTGAGAATACGTAGGCATAGGACTGCAAAGTCCTACCGAGTCTGTTCTTTCTCTTTTCTTCCCCGTTCTCTCTTTCCTCCTAACTTTCTTGTTTCTAACCCTTCTTTTACCCTGTGGAACACTTTTATAGCATAATATTTAAGCAAATAAATTCACACATCGACAAACAAAAGGTTCCCATCGAGTACGATGGATGCGAGGGGTGCTAATACCTTCCCTTCGCATAACCGGCTTCCGAACCCGTTCATGGTTGCGAGACCATCTTATCTATTTCTTTCTTAAGGTTTTCTCGATATTTTCCTTTCCCCTCATGGGATAAATAAAGTTCGGTGGCGACTCTTCTGTCCTTTCTCTTCGCCTCCCCGTCGTTGCACGATGCATTTTTCGAGTAGCGACAGTTACTATCAACAAATCTAATTGATCTCCTCATTGATTTATCAAGTTTGATAAATCAATTTTTGTTACATGTCATATGATTGTTGCAACATGTATCAAGGTACCACATATTTTCTATCTCTTAAGCCAAATGTGTTATGGCCATCCAAATGATCTCTTCTGAATCAGTATCACTAGCATGTGCAAACTGAGCCAAACCCTCGTTACCTCTATCGGACTCTCACTACTATAAATAATACAGTTTATGACAACTATTTCAACCCACGTATTGAAAAGTCGAGGTATAATTCTTAGACGCACCCTATTTTTTTTATAAAAAAATATATAATATATTTCGCCAGTTATTCTGAAAACTGAGGGGTAAACCTATTCAGTGTAAATGCTTTGAATCCCATCAGCCTCAATTTATGTTTTTATCTCATTAAAAGTGGTGCATTCTTGAATATTTTATTTTTAATCTCAAAATACGCCATATTTCACCTCGATTTTCTTTCCAACCGAGTTGAATATGTTTCTTTGATATATATATATATATATATATATATATATATATATATATATATATATATATATATATATATATATATATATATATATATATATATATATATATATATATATATATATATATATATATATATATATATATATATATATATATATATATATATATATATATATATATATATATATATATATATATATATATATATATATATATATATATATATATATATATATATATATATATATATATATATATATATATATATATATATATATATATATATATATATATATATATATATATATATATATATATATATATATATATATATATATATATATATATATATAACTTGTAACTTTCAATTTCACTTGTCTAAACAACACATAAAGAACCCTAGCGAAGAACCCTTAACAAAAGAGACAAATAACGAGAGTCATAAACACATATCATCTTCAATAAGAAAATTTTATGTGTTTAATGCTCTTGTTTCTTCTTCAGAGATCCAAAATATTTTCTTTTACTTATTTTATAGAGATTTGGTACGCCAAACATCACTACTAATATTGTCCTGATATTGTTGTTGTTGTGGTGGTGGTGGTGTTATTGAGATCTGAAACCCTCTAGATTTTCTTGTTATTTTTGTTGTTTTTGTTGATGTTGTTGTTCTTGTTGTTGAGAACCAAAATCCTAGTGGGTTTTTATTGACGTTGTCGTTCTTGATATTGTTGTTGATGTTGATTGTTTTTTTGTGTTGTTATTTAATGTAAATTGTTGATTTTTAGTTGAGTTTATTAAATCTATATGTTGTATTTTAGTTATTGTTAATGTGTTTAAGTAGAGATTGATATTGATATTGAGATTTTTTTTTTGTGATTCTTTGTGTAACTTTCATCTTGTTCCATCGAGTTGAGTGTATTATATCTAATGTCGATTGTTTATTTCACTAACTCCTCTTTGAACATATAACCTAGTAAACTGATTTTGAAAATAATCATATTCAAAATCATGTTGTATATGAAATTTATCTTACATTGGTTAATGATTTTCTAACATTTTGCAACTTATCATTCATCTCATGTTGTTATATCGTTAAAATCTTTCCAATACTTCTAGTTCTCATTCACCTTTCTTCCATATTTAATTTTTCAAAGCATCCAATTTTATGCTTTCAATAATTAATTAGTAGAAAAGGAAGTGTTCCATAAAGAACTTAAAACATTGGAGATATTTTAACCATAAAACAGCGTGAGATGAATGATGAGTTGCAAGATGTTTCAAAACCACTAACCAATGTAAGTTGTTCTTTAAATATAACACAATTGTTCATATAATTATTTTTTTAAACAATTTTGAGAAGTTATATGTGATGGGAAATTAAGACACAATAATAGACCAATACGAATCAGATATAAAACTTCCCCAAACTTGTAAGAACCTTAAGGATCAAAAACAAATATAAGACGACAAATCGAACAAATAATGGCACAAAAGAACACTTACGTGGAAAACCCTCAATATGAGAGTAAAAACCACAAGTCATCCAGACAAAAGAAATAACTCCACTATAATCAATTAAGGGTACAAGAGAGTCTTAAAGTGATTCACAAATTCGCGCTAACAACCGTAAATCACAAATCAAACTAGCTTACAAATAAGAATCAAAAGCTGGATTTTTTCCCAAATCTACAGTTTCAGTGAGAAGCAAATAAATTTCATCTCAGACATTGTTTTGAAATTCTAAATGGTCAAAAGTTAGATATATGTGTTACAAATCTGCTCACCAAATTTGAGCTTGATCCAACAGTTAACGAATCGGGGATCGTCGATTTAGTGAAACTAGTTGCAGAAAAACGGGAATGAGTTTCTCTCCTCTTTTCTCTGTTTTTGAATCCTTAGTTTTTCATTATCTCTCTCAACCCTAAATTTACCATTTCCACTTAAATAAGTGAGACAAATGGACTAATCATATTTGGTTCTTTCTCCACATAGGAAGGGAGTTCAAATCCAACAAGTCTCCCCCTCACAACTATTTGGAGGAAATTGCCAAACTGGTGATATCACAACAAGCTTCAAATTTCCCTTTTGGTAATGCTTTAGTCATCATATTAGAACCATTATCATTTGTATGAACTGTAGCTAACTCAAACACCTTAGCATCCAAAACATCACGTTTCCAATGATATCTCAAGTCAATGTGTTTGGACCTATTATGAAAAGTTGAATTCTTACCAAGATGAATAACGCTTTGACTATCAACAAATAACAAATATTTGTCTTGAACAAAACCAAACTCCTGCAAAAGTTTCTTCAACCATAGTAACCCTTTGCATGCTTCGGTAATTGCAATGAATTCAGCCTCTGTAGTAGATAGTGCTACACACTTTTGCAATCTGGACTGCCAAGCAACAACTCCCTTTGTAAATTTAATCATATAACCTGAAGTGAACTTTCTAAAATCAATGTCTCCAGCCATATCAGAGTCAGAGTACCCCACTAGAGTAGGCTTATCTCCTCCAAAACAAAGCCTCATAGAAGTAGTACCACGAAGATACCTTCAAATCCATTTTACAACATTCCAATGCTCTCTACTTAGATTTTACAAAAATCTACTGACTGTACCAATAACATGTGCTATATCTGGTCTTGTACACACCATTTCATACATAAAACTACTCACAGTAGACGTATAAGGAACATGTTTCATATCAAACGCTTCATCTTCACTTGAGGACTTTGATTAGAACTCAATTTGAAATGAGTAGCGAGAGGAGTGCTTACCGCCTTAGAACTTTCCATTTTGAATCTTAGCAACACACTTTCGATATAATTTTCTTGTGACATCTAAATTTTCTTCTCTTTTCTGTCACGCATGATTTTAATGCTAAGAATCTGTTTTATTTCACCTATGTCTTTCATGGCATATGACTCTCCCAATTGCTTCTTTAACATGTTAATATTAGAAATACTTTTCCCTATAATAAGCATATCATCAACATATAACAATAGGATAATGAAGTCATTATTAGAAAATTTTCTAACAAAGACGCAACGATCTGAAGTAGTCTTCTAGTATCCTTGATCGCATATAACAAACTCAAACTTTTTGTACCCCTGCCTTGGAGCTTGCTTCAACCCATATAAATTCATTCTCAATCTACACACATGATCTTCTTTACCTTTAACTTGAAAACCATCGAATTGTTTCATGTATATCTCTTCCTCCAAATCACCATGAATGAAATTCGTTTTCACATACATTTGCTCAACCTCTAAATTAAGAGTAGCATCCAAAATCAACACATTTCTAATTGATGACATCTTTACGAAGGATGAGAAAATATCATTAAAATCAACACCCTTTCTTTGATGGAAACCTTTCACCACCAATCTGGATTTATATCTCGGAAACTTAGAGTTGCTATCATGTTTAACTCTATAAACCCATCTGTTTTCCAAAGTCTTTTTGCCTTTATGCAGCTTCACTAAATCATAAGTGTGATTATCATGCAAAGATTTCATCTCACCATGCATTGCATCCATCCACTTTTGATTTTCATCACTTTCCATGTCCTCTTGAAAACACTCGGGTTTACCTTCATCAGTCAAGGTCACATGCTCATAAGAATTATACCTTATAGAAGGATGTCTCTTCCTGTTAGACCTCATAGGTTGAACTTGAGATGATTCTGTAGTTTCACTAAGATTCTCATCTTGTGACAAATCACTCTCTCTTCATCATCATTAGTTGGAATATTTACCTCATCTCCAAGTTGTTGATCATCAACATAAGCATATGTCTCACCATTGTGATCATCACCACCACTAGCATCCAGATTATGACTAGGTAACCGAACTGGATCAACATTAGACAAACTGATATCTTTATTGGGTGTAGCCTTATCTACCTTATCAATATCTTCAATAGTTTGGTCTTCCATAAACACCACATTGTGGCTTCAAATAAGCTTCTTCCCTACGGGATCATACAACATGTAACCAAAGTCATCTTGCCCATAGCCGATGAAGATACATTGTTTTGACTTTGCATCCAACTTAGATCTTTCATACTTTGGAATATGCACAAAAGCCTTACAACTAAAGACTCTCAAATGATCATACTTGACATTCTTTCCAAACTAAATTTTGTCTGGAACTTCACTATTCAAAGCCACAGTGGGAGTGAGATTAAGAACATGCACTGCCGTGTAAAGTGCCTCGCCCCAATAATGATTGGGCAACTTAGCTTCAGAAAGCATACATCTTACTCTCTCAATTAGTGTTCGATTCATCCTCTCTGCTAAACTATTCAATTTATGAGTTTTAGGAAGAGTATTTTCATGTGCAATACCATGCTGCTTGCAATAGGAATCAAATGGACCACAATACTCTCCACCATTGTCTGAACAGACACATTTCAGCTTCTTGCCTATCTGCCTCTCAACCAAAGCATGGAATTCTTTGAACTTTTCCAAAACTTGGTATTCTATCTTCAAGGTATAAACCCATAGTTTCCTGGAGCAATCATCAATAAAAGTAACAAAATAAAGTGCACCACTAAAGGATCTTACCTTTAATGGACCACAAACATCATAATATACCAATTGAAGCAACTTTGACTTCCTTAAGGGATGATGTCTCTTGAAAGATACTCTAGTCTGTTTACCAGCCATACAATGAGAACACTTCTCCGAATCTACATTCTTTAATCCAGGAAGAACATCCTTTTTTGCCAAAATATTCAGTTCCTTTTCACTAATATGACTAAGTCTTCGGTGCCACAAAGATGCTTCCATGTTGATAACATTCACATTGTCCCTAAAAACCAAAGCTTTTATCCAATACAATTTAGAAAGTTTTTCCCCTCTAGTCACAACCAAGTTACCTTTGTTAAGTTTCCACTTTCCAGAACCAAAGTGATTATCATAACCTAATCCTCTAGCATATGTACAAAAATCATATTAAAGCAGACATCTTGAGCATGTCTAACACCTCTAAGAAACAATTGCATTCCCATGTTGGTTTGCAAGCAAACATCACCAACACCAATTACCATAGATACACCATCATTACCCATCTTCAACACTACAAAATCACCAGAAGTATAAGATGTGAAGAAATACTTCCTTGGTGTAACATGCAATGTAGCACCACTGTCAACTATCCACATGCTCTTGTCTGATATAAGATTAACAGACTCATGATCATGAAGAATAACAAGATCATCACTAGTAGCAGTAGTAACACGATCATCATCATGATCTTTATGGTCTCTTTATTTAGATTTACCCTTCTTGCCTTTGTTATCTCTTTTCCACTGATAGCAATACTTACGTATGTGTCCATTTTTGTGACAATAATGACACTTCAGATTCTCATATTGCAACTTGGACTTGCTTCTGCTATTCTCTCTACCACCTTTCGGTTCCTTTTTATGACTTCTCCCCCTATTTTTAGTGACAAGTACCTCGGATTGAGATGGAGAACCTTGTGCTTTCCTTCTCATATCCTCATTAAGAATACCACCCTTAGTTGTTTCCAAAGAAACAACACCTCTAGGAGTAGAACTTGTGATAGAAACCCGAAATGCCTCCCAAGACTCTGGTAAAGATAGCAATAGAAATAGTCCCAAAAGTTCATCATCAAATTTGATACTCATTCCTGACATCTGATCAATGAGGCCTTGAAATTCACTCAAGTGATCTGAAATAGAAGTCCCGTCTTTATACTTTAAACTTATGAAGTTATTCAACAAGAACAATTTATTATTTCCTGATTTAGAGACATACAAGGACTATATCCTCTCCCACAAAGTTTTTGCATGTGTCTCATTATCAATATGATTATAAACATTATCTTCTACATATTGTCGAATAAAACCATATACCTGTTGATGTTCAAACTCCCATTCTTCATCAGACACAGAATCCGACTTTGCGAAACTAAAAATTGGTAAATGTAATTTCTTTACAAATAGTAAGTCTTTCATCTTGCCCTTACGTAAATGATAATTAGAACCATTCAATAATACCATGTTCATCTATGTATTTGACTCCATCATTCAAACAAGTAAAATAGCCCTTAACCAAGAGCTTTGATACCACTCTGATAGGAAATTAAGACACAATAATAGACTAATACGCAGCAGATATAAAACTTCCTCAAACTTGTAGGAACCTTGAGGATCAAAAACAAATATAAAACGGCAAATCGAACAAATAAAGGCACAAAAGAACACCAATATTTTTAACATGGAAAACCCCTCAATATGAGAGTAAAAACCGCGAGTTGTCCAGACCAAAGAAAAACTCTACTACAATCAATTAAGGGTACAAGAGAGTCTTAGAGTGAATCACAAATTCGTGCTAACAACCTCAAATCACAAAGAAAACTGACTTACAATTAAGAATCAAAACCTGAAATTTTCCCCCAAATCTACAGCTTCAATGTGAAGCAAATCACTTTCACCTCAGACGTTGTTTTGAAATTCTAAATGGTCAAAAATAGATATATATGTTACGCACCTGCTCACCAAATTTGAACTCGATCAAACGGTTAACGTATTGGGGATCGTCGATTTAGTGAAACTGGTTGCGAAAAAACGGGAATGAGTTTCTCTCCTCTTTTTGAATCCTTATTTTTTCTCTATCTCTCTCAACCCTAAATTGATCCTCTCCACTTAAGTAAGTAAGACAAATAGGCTAATCATATTTGGGTCTTTCTCTACATAGGTAGGGAGCCCAAACCCAACAATATGTTCAGTATAGAGTTTAGTGAAATAAGAAATTCACATCAGATTTAATAAACTCAAAATTGTTTTACCCCTGAGTTTTATGAGATAACCGAAATAAAAATGTGGTATATGCTTCAGTGAAATGAAAAAACTGAGAGGACATGTATTTTCGCCATTTCATAATTCCAAAAAGGTGACCCTATGGATTGAACTCGTGACCTTTACACATACCCGTCCGTTTTTTATTTAAACCGAGAGGTAAAGTGTGCACTTTTCGTGACGCCATTAGTTATCTTGCGTATGAAACTGTGGTAAGACCTCTTTTCAATTGAGATAAAAGGCGTTATTTGTTGTAGTGTCTTTGTTGAAGTAGCAATCTCGATCATAATGAACAAACTTCTTACAACAATAGCATTGAACCTCCTTCATCTCAATCTTCTTTTTGAATTTTTTATTTTGAGTTGCACCATTCTAGCTTGTCTCACCCTGATGTTTGAATTCATGTCTTCACCATCACCTTTATTACATCTCTTCTTCTTCTATTTTTCTTTAACTTTGTTGTTCTTTGACGAATCTTCTTGAAGAACTAGGCTTGCAAAACTTGTTCAACCTCAACTCATGCACTTCAAGTGAGGCTTGTAGTTCATCAAACTTCATTTTTAACAAATCTTTGAACTCGTCAATGGAAACAACAATGTGATCAAATTTGACAAGAAGAGCTCTTAGAACCTTCTCAATTTTTTGCAGTTCAAATATCTCTTATCTACATGACTTCATTTGATTTGTCAAAACCACCAACTTTGAGAAGAATCTAACAATGATTTCACCATCATTCATTTGCAGATTCTCATATTGTTTCCTCAAAGATTGCAACTTTACTTTTTTCAATTTCTCATCTCCGCCATACAACTTATCGAGAGTATTCCACACATCTTTGGCCGTTTCTTACTCAGGAATCTTTTCAAAGATATTTGAATCTACACAATGATGAATCAAGAAAAAGTCTTACCCATCTTTCTTGCTTATTTACAATAAGCAAATCTTTACGCCTCAGTAGCATTTGCCTCTATGGCTAAGAAACCATCATTCATGATTTCAAGTACATCTTAAAATCTAAACATCATTTTCATCCGCACACACCATTGTCATAGTTTTCTTCCTTAAAAACTAGTTGTTATACCCCAAAATTTGACCAACCATTTTCTTGTACTTGGCTTATGTTTCATTTCATTTTAGCATTTGCATTTGCATAGCATTATTCTTAACTAGACATGGCAAAAAAACCCAGACCCGTCGGGGCCCGCCCGGGCCCGCCCTGAAATTAGCGGCGGAAACCCGGTTTAAGTGGGTACAGATGCGGGTGCGGGGAAAATCCGATTTTTAATTACGGGTGCGGGTACGGGTGCGGGGAGACACTAAGACCCGCCCGCACCCACCCCCGCCCCCGAATAATTTATTTTAATTTAATTCTCTTATTTTACTTATTTTAGTATTCATTTATTAATTATATTTTTAATTAAATTATTAATATATTTATTGCAATTAAAATAATTAAATTAATCAAGTTAATATTCATTTACTAATTAAAATTTTAATTAAATAAATAATTAATTTATTAAAATAATAAATTTTTTAATTAAATTATTAATTTTATTGTAATTAAAAAGAAATTATTTTTTTTCGAGTGGGGGCGGGGCGGGTGCGGGTGCACCCGTTCTCTACTGGGGGCGGGTCTGGACGGTAAATTTTTACCCCCGGTCGGGTTTGGGGGCGGAGGCGGGTGTGTTTCATGGAAGCGGGTGCGGGTATAGTAAAACCCGCCCCCGACCTGCCCCGTTGCCATCCCTATTCTTAACAGAGGATCAGGAGAGTTGTTGTGCCTTTCAAGAGGAGAGTCTCCTTGGTTTCAAGCTCAAGCAAAGGTGTTAGAACACAGATTGGTTCTTAATAATTACTCTTTGTTTTGATGATAACTGTTAGGAAATTTATATTTAAGAATTATATACTCTAAAATTTGTTTGAGAGTTTTACTGCAGATTAAAATTATATTAACTCTCTAGAAGCAAATTTGCCTTTGAATACAAGAAGTTGTTCTGAATCTGAAGCGCCAGATGCATCTTACAGAAGAATCTGCTTGCTCCTTACAGAAGATCCTGAGCATAGTCTCCAGAAGGATCTGAAGAAAGAAGCTCCAGAACATTCTGAGTCAGAAGCATCTGAAGATTATCAGAAGCATCTGAAGCTGAAGCATCAGAAGTATAGAAGAATATTGATTGAAGAGTTTCTCAAAGCATTGATCTACAGATGTTTCTGAAAGTACCTACGCTGCCAAGTACTGAAGATCTGTGTCAAGATGCTCTGATGATCAACACGCTAGAAGCACACAAGCTGTAGAAGACTCTGATACAGCATAGTTCTGAAACTCATCAGAAGACTCTGATCTATTCAAACTCTGAAGAACTTGCTGAAACTGAAGAAGTGTTTTCAAGAATGTATCCGTTGGAATCATTCAACGTCTCTTTCCTTATTTGTGCTAGACACACTTACACAGACAAAAAGGATTTATCTGTGCCATCTATTTCAAGGAAAGGTCAGTACATGTGAAGACAAAAAGGCTCAGACCTTTTGGACTCTCTTTTCAACGTGGATAATTCAGTTGCCTATAAAAGGAGTCTCTCACTTCATTCTTCAGTTACACACTCTTGAGCTATACACTTGCTGAAAAGAAATCACATATTCTTAAGCTCTCATTCTTATTCTTCATAGAATCTTATTGTACTTAAATCTTAAGAGAAAAATCACTGTTGTGATTATAGCTTTATAGAAGCATTAAAAACTCTTGTATTTAATTTACATTGTTTGTAAAGGATTTTCCTTAAGAGGATTCAGTGTGAATCAGTAGCTCTTGAGAAGACTAAGAACTGTAGTTCTTAGGTGATACTATTGTAATCAGTTTGATTTAATAGTGGATTAAGTCCTTGTTGAGAAAGGCAAATCACTCTAGAAGGGTGGACTGGAGTAGTTGTTTAACGAACCAGGATAAAAATAATTGTGTGATTATTTTCAAGTATTAATTTTCCAAACTTATTCAACCCCCCCCCCCCCCCTTCTAAGTTATATCTCACCTTCAGTTGGCATCAGAGCTCCGGTTCTGAGTGTGCTATCACTTAACAGTGTCAGTAAAGATCCAGAGGAGATATACTTTGATCAACATATTTATTTGTTATCATGGCTGATAACTCAATGTCAAATATCAACAATAAATATGAAGAGGGGGATAGGATCAGTACCAAACCTCCAATGTTTGATGGAGAAAAATTTGACTATTGGAAAGATAGAATAGAAAGTTTTTTTCTTGGGTATGATGCTGATCTTTGGGATTTGGTCATTGATGGATATGTACATCCTACTGGAGAGGATGGCGAAAAGATTGATAGAAAATCAATGACTGAAGTGCAGAAAAGAGACTTCAAGAATCACCACAAAGCCAGAACTATATTGCTTAATGCAATCTCTCATACTGAGTATGAGAAGATTACTAACAGAGATACTGCTCATGATATGTTTGAATCACTCAAAATGACTCATGAGGGAAACTCCCAGGTTAAAGAGACAAAGGCTCTGGCGCTCATACAGAAGTATGAGGCATTTAAAATGGAAGATTCTGAAAATGTAGAAACTATGTTTTCTAGATTTCAGATTCTTACAGCTGGTCTGAAAGTTCTGGACAAGGGCTACTCAACGTCAGATCATGTCAAGAAAATCATCAGAAGTCTTCCCACCAGATGGAGACCAATGGTGACTGCATTAAAGATGGCAAAAGATCTGAACAAGATCTCCTTAGAAGAACTTATCAGTTCCTTGAGAAGCCATGAAATTGAGCTGGAGGAAGATGAACCCCAGAAGAAAGATAAAGGTAAATCCATAGCTTTAAAATCTAACAAAACTGCTAAAGCTTTGCAGGTTATTCAAGAAAGCTCTGAAGAATCTTCTTCTGAAGAAGAAGATGAGTTGTCCATGCTGTCCAGAAGGATTAACAAACTCTGGAAGCACAAGGGAAAGAAGTTTAACAACTTCAGAAGATCTGACAACAGAAAAGAATCTTCTAGTCACAGAAGATCTGCCAAGAAAGAAGTGGTGTGTTATGAGTGCAAAGAACCTGGGCACTACAAGAATGACTGCCCTAAACTTCTGAAAGAAAAACCTAAGAAGAAGTTCAACAAGAAGAAAAAGGTTCTGATGGCAACATGGGATGACTCTGATGAGTGTGAGTCATCTTCTGAATCAGAAGAAGAATGTGCAAACGTTGCACTGATGGCCAGGACAGAGGATCAAGAGGAAGGTACCTCTGGATATGAATCAGAATCTGAATCTGATGATGATGCAGAAGAGGTAATGGCCAAACTTACCAAAGAAGAACTCATTAAAGTTTTAACAGAAGTTCTTAAAAGTTACAACAACATCAAACTTAAATACAAGAAGCTGAAAAGCAATCTTGAATCTGAGATTGATCTTCTGAAAACAGAACTTGTTGAGCAGAAGGAAATGAATTTAAAAATCAAAAATGACTTTGATAGAACTCAACAAGAATATGATTCTGAAACTAAGTCTTGTGAAAATATTTTAGAAAAATATGACTCTAGTTTTCAGAGGTTTCTCACTAAGAGCATAGACAGAAGCAAGATGGCTTCCATGATCTATGGTGTTAGTGGAAACAACAGAAGAGGCATTGGATATGAGTCTTCATCTGGAAGCAATCCAAAACCTGTTGACAAACTTTTCATCAGGAAGACACCTCTGTACTCTCAATTCAAATTTGGTCATCTGAATGACATTAAACACACAAGCTCTGAGAAGAGTACTTATGTGTTTAAACCAAAGGCAAGTCAGAATAAACATTATGTTGCAAAACAGAAGTTTAAACAAACTTGCAAACCAACTAACCCCAAAGGACACAAGAAGATCTGGGTACCTAAAGACAAAATAATTCCTGTTGCAGATGTTCTTAGCAGCAAAGTCAGGACACCAATCATGGTACCTGGACTCTGGATGCTCACGACACATGACAGGAGAAAGGTCTATGTTCCAAAGCCTGGAACTTAGATCTGGAGAGGACGTGAAGTTTGGAGGGAACCAGAAGGGCAAGATCATTGGATCTGGCACTATTGGAAATGGTAAGCTTCCCTCTATTACTAATGTTCTGTTAGTTGAAGGATTGAAACATAATCTATTGTCCATAAGTCAATTAAGTGACAATGGTTATGATATAATCTTTAATCAAAAATGTTGCAAAGCTGTATGTCAAAAGGATGGCTCTATCCTATTCAGTGGAAAGAGGAAACACAACATTTATAAAATTAACCTTTCAGAACTTAAAGTTCAAAATGTAAAATGCCTCTTATCTGTGAATGATGAGCAATGGGTCTGGCATAGAAGATTGGGGCATATTAATATGAGACGTATATCTCAGATTAATAAACTCAATCTGGTCAGAGGACTTCCTAAGTTGAAGTTCAACTCAGATGCTCTGTGTGAAGCATGTCAAAGAGGTAAATTTTCAAAATCTCATTTTAAATCAAAAAATGTTGTGTCTACCTCCAGACCATTGGAATTACTTCACATTGATCTGTTTGGACCAGTGAAAACTGCATCCATCAGAGGCAAGAAGTATGGGTTAGTCATTGTAGATGAATACAGCAGATGGACATGGGTAAAGTTTCTAAAACACAAGGATGAGTCTCATTCTGTGTTCTTTGACTTCTGCAATCAAGTTCAGATTGAAAAAGATTCCAAAATTATTAAAGTCAGAAGTGATCATGGTGGAGAATTTGAAAATAAACATTTTGAAAAATATTTTTCTGAAAAAGGCATTGCACATGATTTCTCCTGCCCTAGAACTCCACAACAAAATGGAGTTGTAGAGAGGAAAAATAGAACATTGCAAGAGATGGCCAGAACCATGATCAATGAGACAAATCTGGCAAAACATTTTTGGGCAGAAGCAATTAACACAGCTTGTTATATTCAGAACAGAGTGTCTGTAAGACCTCTTCTGGAAAAGACTCCTTATGAATTGTGGAGAAACAGAAAGCCTAACATTTCTTATTTTCATCCTTTTGGATGTATTTGTTATATGCTTAATACTAAAGGTAATCTGAACAAGTTTGATTCCAAAGCACAGAAGTGTTTCATGCTTGGTTATTCTGAACGCTCTAAAGGCTACAGAGTATTCAATACTGAAACACAGATTGTTGAAGAATCTATTCATGTTAGATTTGATGATAAGCTTGGCTCTGAAAAGCCAAAGCAGTTTGAAAGTTCTGCAGATAGAGAAGTGATTCTCACAGACTCTGAAGGATCAGAGGCAGAAAAGGCAAATATCAAAGAATCTGAAGTAACTCCAGATGCTACACCTTTGACTTCCCAACTAAACAACTTGCAAATTTCTGAAAGACCAACTGTCAGAGGATCTTCTTCCAGAATCAAATCATCTCATCCAGAAGATGTGATTATTGGAAAGAAAGATGATCCAATAAGGACAAGATCATTTCTCAGAACTTCTGAATCTTCTTTATTTGGCTTAGTGTCAATAATTGAACCAACATCTGTAGATGAGGCTCTGGAAGATAATGAATGGATTATAGCTATGCAAGAAGAGCCGAATCAATTCACCAGAAATGAAGTTTGGGATCTGGTTCCTAGACCTAAAGGATTCAATATTATTGGAATAAAATGGGTCTTCAGAAATAAGCTGAATGAAAAGGGAGAAGTAGAAAGGAATAAGGCAAGGTTGGTTGCTCAAGGATACAGTCTGCAAGAAGGTATTGATTACACTGAGACATATGCTCCAGTGGCAAGGTTAGAATCTATACGCCTTCTGATTTCTTTTGCTGCACAGAATAACATCACTCTGTATCAGATGGATGTTAAAAGTGTTTTTCTTAATGGTATTATAGAAGAAGAAGTATATGTCCATCAACCTCTTGGATTTGAAAGTGAAAACTTTCCAGATCATGTTTTTAAATTAAAGAAATCCCTTTATGGATTAAAACAAGCTCCCAGAGCTTGGTATGAGAGGTTGAGCAATTTCCTTCTGAAGAAAAATTTTATCAGAGGAAAAGTGGATACAACTTTATTCTGTAAAACTGTTAAGAAAGATCTGTTGATTTGTCAAATTTATGTAGATGACATTATTTTTGGATCAACAAATATTACGCTTGGAAAGGAGTTTGCTAAATGTATGCAGGAAGAATTTGAAATGAGCATGATGGGAGAATTGAGATTCTTCCTGGGAATCCAAGTCAATCAGACTCCAGAATGCACCTACATACATCAAACCAAGTATGTTAAAGAGCTTCTGAAGAAGTTCAACATGGTTGATAGCAAAATGGCAAAGACTCCAATGCATCCTACAAGCACTCTAGGTAAGGAAGAGGTAAGTAAGAAGGTAGATCAAAAACTCTACAGAGGTATGATAGGATCTCTTCTATACTTGACTGCTTCTAGACCAGATATTCTGTTTAGTGTCTGCTTATGTGCTAGATTCCAATCAGATCCTAGAGAATCACACTTAACAGCTGTTAAGAGGATTCTAAGGTATCTGAAAGGTACTGCTAACATGGGTTTGTGTTACAGAAGATCTGATGAATTTTCATTAGTTGGATTCTGTGATGCTGACTATGCTGGAGACAGAGTTGAACGTAAAAGTACTTCTGGAAGCTGTCAGTTTCTTGGAAGTCATCTGATCTCATGGTACAGCAAGAAGCAACCTACCATAGCACTATCAACTACAGAGGCAGAATACATTGTTGCTGCTGGATGTTGTACTCAGATGCTCTGGATGAAAAGTCAATTAGAAGATTATCAAATCTATGAGAGTAATCTTTCTATCTTTTGTGATAATACTTCTGCTATATGTTTGTCAAAAAATCCTATCTTGCATTCTAAGGCAAAACATATAGAAATTAAACATCATTTCATCAGAGACTATGTTCAGAAGGGAATCATAAATTTAGCCTTTGTTGATACAAATCATCAATGGGCAGATATTTTTACAAAACCCCTTGCTGAAGATAGATTTAAGTTCATTCTGAAAAATATTTGTATGGATTTGTGTCCAGAGTAATATTTATCAGAAGGAACCTTTTAGATGCAAAATGGTTAATGATCTGAAGTATTTCTTCTGTTCATTTATTTTATTCTGATTATTATTTCTGATGTGAAAATCTGAACTAACCATCTTTAGAAGATCTGAACGTGGCTAACGTTTCATTTCTTGAGAGAATTCAGAACAGCATGCAAGCAAACACGTGTCCCACAAAATCTGAAGAGGTGACGTGTGGATAACTGAAAAGACATTTGAGGTGAAATTTGAATAGTTAAATTCTTGATTTTCCCCCCAAATCTGTCAGAAGCATTTATTATTTGAAATGATTTTATTCTTTTCATTTAATGCTGCTCCAACGTGCTTTATTTCTGTCTCTTGGTGTGACTATGTGTTTAGTATAAATACTTGAAGTGTTTTCACTTTCACACTTTTCACTCTCAGAATTTATATGCATTTTCATCTCTTGTTCTCTCTTCACAAAAACCCAAAACCTAAGTGTTCTAAAAAGCATTCTTCAATGGCGTCTTCTTCATCAACAACTGCTCAGTTTCAATCAACAATGGCTGCTGTAACTTCAGACAATCTTGGTGCTAATCCATACATTCCTCCACAAAGAACTCTTCTCACACCTGTTGAAAAGTTAGAAGTGTTGTGTGAATCCATGGTTGAGTTTGACTCACTGGCTGAAAATGGGTTTGATTTTCGCTCCATTGTTAGAGCTCAAGGTTGGGTGAAATACTTTGATAGACTGTTTGGACCAGTTTACCCTTTGCTTGTTAAGGAATTCTGGATTCATGCATCTATGTATCCAAAGTTTATTCTATCATCTGTGCTGGGAAAGGAAATCATAATCACAGAGGATCTAATTAGAAAACTGATTGGTTATGAAGAAACAGATGGTGTTTCACATCTGCCAATTGGACGTGTTGATATGGATGAAGTCTATGAAGAGGTTATGACTGCTGGACAAGCCTCTAACAGATTCAAAGATCTGAAGCCAGATTACAAGATCTGGGCCAAGATCTTCATGGGATGCATTCATCACAGAAAATCAACAAATTCCCCAGATTATGTCAACAATGAGCAGATCTATTTTATGTACTGCCTCAGTCAGAGTAATAAGGTAGATCTTCCTTACTTATTGTTCATGCATCTGTGGAATCACATAAATGCATCCAGAGAATCTGTGAAGGAAAAGAACCAGAAGATCAGGAATTGGATACCTTTTGGAAGGTTGCTCTCAGATCTTCTCACTGAAAATGGTTTAGTGGCTGCTCTGTATGATGCTGGTGTAACAGAGGAACTAGAGTTCATTATGGGAAAGCCTCTGAACGCTAAGAGCCTTCTGAGACTCAAGATTGTAGATGAACTTACCACTGCTCCAAAGAAGTTAAACATGTCTGATCTAAATAAAAGGATTCCAGTATCAGATTTCCCTCTATTTTTTGCTGAAGAACCTAGACACATTGTTCTGATGTATATAGAGGAATGCAAAAGAGAAGGAGTGCCTGTACCAGCAAATGTATTTCAACTTGTCAAGCAACCCCTTCCAGATGCAGGAGAAGAAGAAGAAGAAGAAGCAGAAGTTCCACTTCAGAGGAAAAGATCTCAACCTGCAGCAGAATCTGAACCTGTCCAGAAGAAGGCTAAGATTGCTGAGAGTCCCAAGGATCTTCTGAAGAGAAAAGATTCTGGAGTAGCTGCATCTGCTAAGAGGATTAAACTCAAAGGTACTAAAGCTTTTGTCTCTTCTAAAAATGTTGTTATAAATGATTCTTCTATTAAGTCTGTTCCCAAACCCCCTGTCACTCAAACTACATCTGTTGCTGCCCCCAGTTCTGTATCACCTCAGAAACAACCCACTGCTCCTATATCAAAACCACCTCAACCAAAACTACACATCAAACACTTCACTCCACGTCCATCAAAATCTGTTCCACAACCATCAGAACCACAACCTAAAGAAAAACAACCAACAAAATCACAACCTACAGAACCACAACCAACTGTTCCACAACAAACAGAACCTCAACAAACACAACCATCAGAACTACCACAAAATTCTGATAAACAAAAATCTGCACCACCAACAACAGAAAATCACCCATAAAAACAAACCACAGAAGATCAACCACAAAAAGAATCTGTCATTCCACCATCACCTATTCAATCTTCTGAACCTGTAGCAACTGTTACTTCTGAACCCACTCAAGTAACTTCTGCTCCTGTTTCATCTGAACCACCTACTCAACAACCTGATATTCCTTCAGAACCATCTCATATCCCTGAGACAGAAGTTCTTGATATCACTCCATTAAAAACAGTGTTTCAAGTTTCTTCTACCTCTTGTACACCTGAAACATCCTCAAATTCATCTGAATCAGAAATTCACCCTGACTTTCTGATTAATCCATCTGACAAATACCCTGTTCATGACCTTGAACCTGAATCATCTGTACCTACCAAAACTACAATTTCAGAACCTATGCCTCCACCTGAACCTTCATCTGAGATGATTGTTCCTACTTCTATTCCATCATTATCTGGAATCTCTTGTGCTCAAGTGTCCTCTCTGTATCATAATTTATCTTATGGTTTCAAACTTAAAGATTTTTATGATAGAGTTGAGCCCTCTGAACCCTTGACACCTCTGAGACCTAAATTTAAACCAACCCTTCCATCTGTGATCCTTTCCTATATTAAATCTATGGAAAATGAAGGATCTTTAGCCACCATATCTGATAAATCTGGTAAAGCTGTTGTTTCAGCTCTGCATTCTGCATCTGACAACACAGTTGCATCTGATAAACCATCAAAATCTGCTTTTGTACCATACTCTAATGCAGTCTTTGATGATGTTTACCCATGCACTAGACCTCAACCCAATCTGATTAATGCTTTAAACAGATCCCTTCCTCAGAAACCAGAAATTCCATTCTTCCCATATGTTCCCCCTCCTCTGATTTCCATTCCAAAATCATTGATACCACCAACTCCAAAGCCTAAACAGATGACTCTGGAAACCTTGCTTAAACCTCCACCCAGACTTAATATTGAACATTTATTTCAAACGTTTTTGCAAGAATTACAGATGTCTTTAGGTACTGTTCAAAGAAGATGTTCTGAATCTATGGATGTAAATGAGACTGAAATCATCTGGAAAGGATTTCTGAATAGATTCAACACTGTAGCTTCTAATCTGAAGAACATCTGTTCTGATGATACAAAGCTCAGAGCTGAAAGGAATCAATTCTGGATTGATAATAAGACTGGGCCTCTGCTGTGTTTGGATGCTCCTCCACCTCCTCCTCCACCAGAACCAATTGCCCCTACTCTAACTATGACTCTGGTAGAACCCTCTTCAGGATCTCCAGAACATATGGCAATTGACTCTGTTCAGGATTCAGAACCTCCATCATCTGAAATCAAGACAGAAAATCCAGATTTGGCAAACAAGATTGCTGCTCTGGAAGTTGGTCAATCTGAAATCAGATCTTGGATGGCGAAGCAAGACAAGAAATCTGAGGACATGTCAGAATGGATGACCAAACAAGATGAGAAGAATGAGACAATCACTAAGTTCATGTCAAAGCAAGAGCAATCACAATCTGAGATCACAGACCTATTGAAGATGCTTTTGTCTAAACACACTTAGATTTTTGTCTCATGTTTGTGCATCTGTTATCTTTGCATCTGAATGTTTTGTAATATCTTCTGATGTACTTTTTGATCTATTATAATTAATTGAATCAGACTGCTATTCTCCATTGAATTATCTGCTATTATTCCTTTTATTTGTCTTTCTTAAATGTTTTTTTTACTTTTTGCTTATGACAAAAAAGGGGGAGAAAATAAAGATCTGGACTATTTAATATAATTTCACTAGAATGAATCTTCAGACATATCTATTCTTTCTAATATCTAAATTGACTATTTCAGAACTTTTGATAAGAACACTCTATAAAAGAACCTCTGAGTTTCTCAGATTAGTTATGTTTTATCAAACTCTGAATCTTATATCTGCAAGATATTCTGACCATTGATTATTACAAGACAAACAAGACCTGACTCTGAAGATTACTCAAGATAAAAAGGGAAGTTTCTATTCCTTTTTCATATTTAACTCAGGGGGAGATTCATCATCTCAGGGGGAGTTATAATTCTTTAAGCTCAATTAAATAAAATTTCTGATACTTTTTGTCATCATCAAAAAGGGGGAGATTGTTAGAACACAGATTGGTTCTTAATAATTACTCTTTGTTTTGATGATAACTGTTAGGAAATTTATATTTAAGAATTATATACTCTAAAATTTGTTTGAGAGTTTTACTGCAGATTAAAATTATATTAACTCTCTAGAAGCAAATTTGCCTTTGAATACAAGAAGTTGTTCTGAATCTGAAGCGCCAGATGCATCTTACAGAAGAATCTGCTTGCTCCTTACAGAAGATCCTGAGCATAGTCTCCAGAAGGATCTGAAGAAAGAAGCTCCAGAACATTCTGAGTCAGAAGCATCTGAAGATTATCAAAAGCATCTGAAGCTGAAGCATCAGAAGTATAGAAGAATATTGATTGAAGAGTTTCTCAAAGCATTGATCTACAGAAGTTTCTGAAAGTACCTACGCTGCCAAGTACTGAAGATCTGTGTCAAGATGCTCTGATGATCAACACGCTAGAAGCACACAAGCTGCAGAAGACTCTGATACAGCATAGTTCTGAAACTCATCAGAAGACTCTGATCTATTCAAACTCTGAAGAACTTGCTGAAACTGAAGAAGTGTTTTCAAGAATGTATCCGTTGGAATCATTCAACGTCTCTTTCCTTATTTGTGCTAGACACACTTACACAGACAAAAAGGATTTATCTGTGCCATCTATTTCAAGGAAAGGTCAGTACATGTGAAGACAAAAAGGCTCAGACCTTTTGGACTCTCTTTTCAACGTGGATAATTCAGTTGCCTATAAAAGGAGTCTCTCACTTCATTCTTCAGTTACACACTCTTGAGCTATACACTTGCTGAAAAGAAATCACATATTCTTAAGCTCTCATTCTTATTCTTCATAGAATCTTATTGTACTTAAATCTTAAGAGAAAAATCACTGTTGTGATTATAGCTTTATAGAAGCATTAAAAACTCTTGTATTTAATTTACATTGTTTGTAAAGGATTTTCCTTAAGAGGATTCAGTGTGAATCAGTAGCTCTTGAGAAGACTAAGAACTGTAGTTCTTAGGTGATACTATTGTAATCAGTTTGATTTAATAGTGGATTAAGTCCTTGTTGAGAAAGGCAAATCACTCTAGAAGGGTGGACTGGAGTAGTTGTTTAACGAACCAGGATAAAAATAATTGTGTGATTATTTTCAAGTATTAATTTTCCAAACTTATTCAACCCCCCCCTTCTAAGTTATATCTCACCTTCAAAAGGCATTTGTGCAAGCCATCAGGGTTTCATCACCATGAAGGTGTTAGAGCTCCTTGAAAGGAAGGGTTGGTGTGTGGATTTTATCTCCTATCTTGAGGATCATAAAGGGTCATCAAAGACCAATGAGGTCATCACCTTGGATAAGACATGGTGCAAAATCTCATTTAGTACCTTAAGGGTCATTGTGGAGCTTGTATAGTCATTCCATTCATCTGCAAAGGGCACAAACAAAAGACATGGTACTAGGGTTTCATCTGGTCAACCCAAAGTCAATTGTGGACTTGAGAGGGTTCAAGACTTGACTCTAAGTCACATAAGTCATGGGAAGTCTTATTGAAGCATCTAAGATGTCATGTTAAGATAAAATCAAGAAGAATCAAGAGTTCAAGAATTTACTAAATTAGGGTTTCAGATGATTTCAGTGTAAAATCCCCTTCTTTAGTGCCTAACTTCAAAGACATTTTTCCATATGATGCAAGTTCAATATCATTTTCATGAAAAAAAGAGACTTGTAGAGCATCTTTCAAGATTTCTTTTGAGTACAAGAACTCATCCATTGAGTTTTTACATCTCATGTTATGATGTCAACAAGTTAGGGTCCTCAGATGAAGAGAATTTTGGTCAACTTAAAGTCAACCCACTTCCAAGACATTTTTGACCTAGAATAAAGTTTCTCCTCAACTTCAAGTTAACATGAGAGTTGTTCCTTATGATCTTAGATTTCCAAAAGGTCCTAGAAGTTCTTTTTATCATTTTTACATCTCAAGTTATGGACCTCACAAGGAAAGGGTATTTTTGGAAAGTTCATTATAGGCCATCTTTTTCAATGACAATTTTCATGAACTTATGGACCTCAAATGCAATTCTAACCAACACGAAACTTGTGCCTAATGGTCTTAACTCCACATTGAACTCAAAATTCATTAAGATTGGTGGATTATATGGCCATGTGCACCATTTTAAGGTGGAAAATTGGATTTTTGGTCATGACTTGAAAGCCTTACATTACAAGTCATATTTTGCTTCATTTTTGATTTGTTCCATACCATTACATGACCAAAAAGAGATTTACCACATTTGTGCCAACATGAAGAGCTTTAATGTGCCATATTTTCAAATTTCTTACTCAAAAAGTAATGAATTCAAACTTGGTACATGGAATGTTTACAAAGCCAAAGACAATCCCTTTCATTTCTACACCATATGTTTGCTATTTTGCGGACCCAAAATGATGTGTATGTGGCCAACTCGTGTGTGTGCACGGAAAGTAATTTTCTTGCCAAAATTTGAAATAATTTGAAATAACCATTATGAGCTTGCATAGAGCCATCAAAGCCCTCATATATAAGTTCAAAAGCTTGCCCTAATCATCAGAATAGAGGGTTGCTGCATGAGAGAGTGGATACATTTCAAAAATTCTCCAAAACTTTCCATCTTCGATTCAACTGTTTCTAGGTAAGTTTCTCCAAATTGTTGCTTGAATCTTCTTCATCAGAGCTTGAGGAGCGAATTAGAAGCGAGAGATTGAAGCTTCCAAGCTTTAGAAGAGCCAACGGAGCTGCTCCGTTCAGTAAGTTTCTTCACTTTGTTTCTCTCATTCTAGGCATGTAACAGGTTCATGGTGGATTGCATCAGAAGCCCTATGTATTATAGGCAATGTTTGTTACATTAACATGACTGTTTGATAGCATTTTCAGTTGACATGTTTGAAATTCATGCCTTTGATTCTCTTGATTCAGGAACCTTTTTTAAAATCTATGGTTAGATTTGGAATCCTTGTGAGCTCAGCTTTCCATTGATATAAGATTTGCGCATTTTTATTAGGGTTTGGTGACTGGTCTATGACGAGTTGGCCGGAGAAGACAACCGGAGCCCTAGCTCCGGCGTCCAATCACCAGCCTGATATTTGCTGACTTGTCTCATGTGGACTTGTTGACCTGGTTGCTTGGCATGATATCATTCGCTTGACCCAGGCCACGCGTGCAGTTGACCATGACTGGACTTAATGAAACGGTGCGTTTCATTAAGTCTGAAGGTTGGGTTTGGTTTGGGCCTCAGTTGATATTCACGCCTCCCTCTTTGTGAGCCCAGATGCGCTTTGTACATGATTCAGTTCATGTTGGTTTTTACTCTTGCACCTCCCATTGTTATTTCACTTATTTTATTTCCTTTTAATTTCTGTTTTCATTTTCCATTTTTAAAAAATAGCTCCAATCATTAGAAAATTCCACAAAAACTATTTTCTTGTATTTCAAAGTGTTATTTAATTTTATAAAATTTTTATTTCTGTTTTTATTTTAAATTTCTATTTTATTTTAATTTTGTAATTAAGTTCCTTTTATGGTTCATGCCTTGTTTGATTCAACTCATTTGAACCCCTAATGCCAGTCCCCTATGATCAATGCTTCTTCACCATTTAGATGATGAATTGAAGTGCCTTTAAGGGTTGATTTGGTTCATGATTGATCATTTTTCATTTGACTTTGAATTGATTTTTGTTGTCCCTCGACTTATGCTCGATAAGGTGGAACACCATTAATTCTTGAATTATTTGGTGATGCCTTGAGATGAATTTGACTTTGATGTCTTGGGTTCTGTTTTTCAATTGACCTAGATTTGTTGTGCTTTTTATTTGGAATTTATTGAACAATCTTTCTATTTTTGATGGAGCTTGCAAGTCAAGTCATCTTAAAAGAGGTTCATACAAACTAGTTTGACCTAGTTCTTTTGGGAGATGACTTCTATGGATCCCATATGCACCTTATGAGTCTTGATGCTTGTTTATAACATGATTAAGGTGCTGGTTCATTGGTTTTAGGTCATACATTTGTGTAACTTGTTTTGCAAGTTACTTGGAAGTCATGCATTTCCACTTGGATTTTAGTGTTGATTTTGTGATAGGACATTGATTCTTTCACTTGCCATGACTTGAGTTTTGATTGTGCTTTGTTTCTAACCTTGAATTGAGCTTTCTTCTTATTGATACACCTCTGCCTCATGTGTTTTGATCATTATTCAAGATGTTTGGTGTTCATAACTTATACTTTGAGTTTGTCTTGAATAGTGGATCATTTCTTGCACTTGTTTGTTTGTTTATTTGCATGATCAATGTGAGATGTTTGGTTGAGGTAATTCATATGTGATTGCTGCCGAAGCTTCTTTCTCCCATCATTCCTTTGATCATGGCTTTGTGCCTTTGCTTTATGATTAGCATTTGTTTAAGTGATGGATGTTTGAATGGTTGTAGGAGTTCCACTTCTCCCATTTCATCTCACCTCTTTTTGGTTGACTTGTTTAAGCTACTTGTGTGTGTTTGAGTCTCATATTATTGAGTCCTTGTTGCATCTTTGCATCTTTGCATTTCATGTTT
This sequence comes from Lathyrus sativus, assembly GCA_963859935.3. NCBI lineage: Eukaryota > Viridiplantae > Streptophyta > Magnoliopsida > Fabales > Fabaceae > Lathyrus > Lathyrus sativus. The sequence continues at coordinate 514,587,688 of OZ012736.1, forward strand.
GCATTACTTTGATTTATTTCAGTCAACTTCTTCTCTTTCTTCATTACATTTGTGATTCAATTATCTGTTGTTTACTTGGTCTTTTGCCATGATCACTTAGGATTCCTAGTCCATTTGTTTAAGATGGGAGTAGGAGAGACATTAGGTGTTCAATCATTTGCATGATAACATTAGGATAGTTTCCCCCTCTTAATCCCAACTTTAGGAGCATTTTGCATGATAACATTAGGGTTGATTAGTTCCCCTTAGAGTTTGTGTTTTTCTCTTCTCATCTCATAACATCTTAAGACACTTAATAAAGGATAACAAAGGTTGTACGCTACGAGCCTTAAGTACTTGAGGAATGATAGTTGGGGGGCTTCCTCTCATACTGTCTAGAGTGTTTAGCGTATGCTCTTTGGGCGATATGCGACGCATTCGCTCTCAAGTTATATCTTTAGTGCAACATGAGTTACAAACTTAACTCAATTTACTTCTTCTCTAAAAAACACAAACAATACGTCAAAACCTTTTTATCCTTCGGGATTGTTGGAAAATCGTTTTCAGAAAGAGTGCGTTAAGTCTTGGTTCTACCGCAAATAGGCATCGTCCTTAACTGCTAGAACGAAGGTTTAACCTACTCAGTTAAAACACTTGAACCAACCAGTGGTCGTGTCAGCCCGAACTACGTTTGTTCTGATTTCTCATACCAGATGAGGATACGTAGGCACAAGACTGCGATGTCTTGGCGAGCAACCTTCCCCCATCACCTGTAGTTTTCCGAACTACGTTGACTCTGACTTTTCCATTGCATGAGGCAGTACGTAGTCATAGAGCAGCGATGCCCTATCGAGTCTCTTTTCTTTTCTTTTGTCCTTGGGAGTCAGCCTTTTGATATATTAACACCCTTTTAGATAGACAACAAGCGTGGATCCCGTTGAGTACAACGGACGTGAAGGGTGCTCATACTTTCCCCTTGCGTAACCGACTCCCGAACCCAAGATTTGGTTGCAATGACTTGTCTTTTCCCTTTTTCGTAGATTTTCTCTTATCGTTTCTTTTCCCTTTCTTTGGGATAAATAACGAACGGTGACGACTCTTCTGTCTTTGCCGGCCCCCTTTTTCGCAGCGATGCGACACTAGTAAATTGGTTGGGAACTAATTGGAGGTTGTACTCCTGTTTGCCATGAATGGAGAATATTAAACAGGTGTTTTTGATACCAACTTGTTGGATAACTTGAATTACAAGTTATTTGTAAATTGAGGAAAAATAGAGAAGAATAAATAGCATTTGAGAGAAGGAGAGACAAGTGTTATTGGAATAAAATTGATGGAATAAAATTTTACAAACATACATCCTTTATATAGAATTATACTACTAACTAACTAACTTCTAACTAGTAATCACATACATAGTTAGCATTAACCACATGTTGAACTATTAATAATCACATGCATAATTATGAGTAACCACATTTTGAACTATCAATAACACATGCTTAATTATGAGTAACCACATGTTAAACTATCAATAACCAAGTACCGAAATCTGAATTACAATTCTAATAATATCCAGATGCATCACAATCTTATATGTATCAAGTAATTTGATGTATATACTCATACTAGAAAGATCAGTTTATTGAATAAACCTAGAAAAAAATTTGTAAAAAATTGTTTCTATCAATTTACGTGGTATACACTACCTAAATAAAAATAGTCAATCCATAGTAGTAATGTTGTGGCTGAAGTTTGATGATTTTCTTCCTCCACTATATGATATTACACCATCTTGTTGATTTGAATAAATCTTCGGTTAACTCCACCCATCCTTCGAAAGCCAGACTTAGTAGTTCTATCTTCTCTTGATGTTTGGTCCTTCAAATATGGCACTACATGTTTCTTCATATCTGCATCTGATATTCCCAGATGTTTTCCCGGAACACTAATGAAATGGACGCGGCCAGCTTTGTCTAAAGTTCTTAAGCCAATCCAATCTTCAGTGTAGAGTTTTGTCTGCAAAACCGATCAAAGGATATAAAAGCTTGATTATGGCACCATATATCATAGAAAATATTGAGACAAGTCAAATAAAAAACAATACCTTTTGCGGTGGTAAAGTTGGCTTGAAGGAGCCATCTGGATAATAACCAAACCAGGATGTTTCTCTCGGTATTAAAACTGTATCTTGCTCAAACTGTTGCAGTATAACACAAGAAAACAAATAAACAAGTTTTTTTTCTCATGAAATCAGCTTGAAATATTCTTAACATATCAATTATCAAAGAAAGAAACCTATAGAGAACTTACCATGATAAGTACCAAATTCTTTAAGCTACTAAATCTTTCCATGTAAGTGGAATTCCTCTGACCAGGTTTTTCATTATTAAGCTTAGGGAGGTACCTACAGTTCTCCAAGTATTCGGGTAAAGCCTGAAATCAAAATTGATTTCAATATAATGGTTTGAGAAAATTTTAAGCAAACAAACAGCTACGCTAAATGGTTACAAATATTGATACTCACATTTGGTAATTTAAGATATCCGCTAGGAGCCAAATGTTGCTGCAATTTTTTGAATTGGGGCATGTTAGAGATTGTAAAGGTGGAGTGGAAAAATAATGAGTGACGAAGTAATGATATAACAAATTCTGAGCAAAGTAAATATGCAATAACAGAGAAGATAGAGATGAATACTTGAATATAGCTACTGTAAATCTCTCCCTTGATGAGATTGTCTGCAATGACACAAAAGACACCTGTCTGTAGAAACAAAAAATCATTCAACAATTGTATTACACTCATCCTTATATGCACTCAACAATTGATTATACTGAATTTGGTAATTCCAAAATCAATACGATAACACAGAAAGAATAAAGGCATTGTGCTGGAAAGTAAGATGATACTCACACCACACAGGGGAACTGAAGCAGTACCAGCATGAGGGCCGGCTAAAGAGATAAAGTTCTTAACCTGTCACACCAATAACAAGGAAGAATATCTCATGAATAAGTTGACAAGGGTAAGTAAGGATCTAGATAGTTAAAAACCAAAATATAAACAATGGATGACAAAGTAAATGACTGATTTAGGCAAAATACTCAAAGGTGAAACAAAAATAACAATTTAGAACTTGGTTCCTTCAAAGTGAGTTCATTTTAGAAGGAAAAGTGTGGAATATAAACAATGGATGACAAATTAAATGATTGGTTTAGGGAAAATATATGCACATGAATATGTAACTATGGATTAATTAGAATCCACTCCCTGAATTCTCAATAATGGACAAGATTTCTCATTGATATTTCATGGAAAACATCATTTTGCAACATAGTTTGTCATGTAATGGATATATGCAGAAACATAGACAGCAAAATATGTTTAACTATTATAAAAAATTATTCGCTTGTAAAATTGTAGATTCTTACGGGAGGTCCTCCTTCACAAAACTCGACCACACCTCGACCAATTAAATTTCCCTGTAGGACAAGGGAAATTCAAGAATGAAACATTAAAAAACAACAAAATTCCAAAATAAGCATCTCTAAGATGAATTATGTAATAAGGTAGTTTAACATTCTTTGCAATGAACAAAAAAGGAAAGGAAAAGAAGGAGGGATGCACTGCTGCCATGAACCACTTCAAAATCCGCGACAAACCGCGCAAATATCAATACCTTCACAGGATGAATTTGAAAATTTAAAAAGCTTAAAATCCTTTACCAGTCATCATTTTAACTACAAATGGACATAGTTATACTTTATGAACTTTGTTGTCGCCATTTAAGAAGAATGATTTAAAACCTTTGTAAAGGACAACTCCTTTCACATAGAGCAATGATTAGCATCCGATGACACTCAAAGGAATGAAAATAAAGACAACTTACATCAACAGAAAAATAAATAAAATCCCAATTCTCATGTTTTACCTGGGAGAGGCCAACAATGTTGTATCCTCCTTTCAATTCTTTCATTTCCTTCACCTGTATATGACATTTAAAACAGTAAAAGACTAAATAATGCCCAATAAAAAAAGAAACGTTACCGCAATAATGCTTGAATCTATCTCTTCATCACATGCTTGAATCTATCTCTTCATCACCTTCTGGCAAACAATATCAGTCTGCAAACATATACAATAAAAAAACCAAATTAGAAATAGTCAGAATCATCAGGCATTAGGCAATACCATGAGCAGATCAAATCCTTCTGCCCTATTACCTGCTCTTTCAAAGGTATAAACCATGAATCCCATGATCCATTGCCTACTTCACTGAAAATATAGAGAAATTTCATTAGTCACAAAAACTAAAGATATGTTTGAATAGAGAAGACCGGTAGATTATGTGGTAATGAGAGTAGATCAAATGAAGACAAGTCAAACACCTACCTGATCTAGAAAGACTATAAGAGAAGTTATTAAAAAAATCTCGAAATTAATTATCTGGGTAGAACATTATGACAACAAAAGTAGATTCATTTAGCAGAAAACTCCACTTAGTGGGATAAGTCTTGTTGTTGTATGTTCGGATCAGAGTGATTATTTTTCTTTTCTAAATTAAGAAAGCTATAAAATATATCTAAAAAAGAATTAAGTGTATTTGGAATGCTATATAATCATTTACTCTTATCAATTATCATGTTATTCATTCATTTTCTTAAAAATAAAACTCAAATATAGAATTAGCCTTAAAAAATCCTCCATCCAAACATACCCTAAATTACAGTAGCCACAATCCAAGTACAAATTGATAACGAAAACCACGAAAAAAATCACAAATCAGAGTCCAGTATTATAGAAAACACAACAAAATTAGTTGAAAAACTGTAAGGAAATGAAAGTTATGTAAAAAGCATACACGCAAAATCCCTGAACACCAGAGTAACTGATCAATTTCTCCGTGAAGGATTTGACTCCATGACTAGAGCACTCATCAGAAATTCCTGCAACTCATCAAGAATCATTCTCATTAATACATGCATAATTATGGTTACTAAAACAATGAACAATGAAAAATGAAAAGAAAGTTACCGTGAAGAACAATGAAGGGTATTGAGTGTGAAATGGGGAAAACGAAGAAGATGAAGAGAGAAGAGAGAGGAAGACGCAGAAGCTTCATCATCCAAACGAACTGCTACTTATTTGTTGCTGCCACGGAAGACAAAGAAGGGAAAAGAGTTTGATTGGAGCTTTATAATATTGTACCAGAATGACTTGTTAAAATAAGTTATTTCAAAATTAATTATAATTTTAAAGTTCAACTTGGTGCAATTATTTTAATCACTTTCTTATATGCTAATAGTACTAACTAGTTTCCCAATTAGTAGAAACAATTCCCATTTTGACGGATTCACTCATACTAGTATTGTAGTGATTTTTAATTTTCAGTATATTTTTAATTTATTTCTTTAGATTTCTGAGATTAATATTATTATTTTATTCTATATTATGATGATAAAAATAATTCAACCATTATGATAAGATGGAAGGAGTAATAATGTTACTGGAATTTAAGTTATTTTAAAAGAAAAAAAAAAGAGTTGATATAATTGATGGTGGTGATGGGTGATGGATGATAAATGAGAAACAAATGACTTTTGGTAGATATGATTCATAAATGATGGGATTATATTCGACACTTTTCAAGTTTCAATTGGAGATGGAAAGATATAAATTTAATATGATATTAATGAGTTGAATTTTCCAACTACTGCTACAGTTGATATGGGGTCACTCAGTTTTTTTATAGCACAAAACTTTTTGGATAAATAGTTGTGATCCAAAATCTAAATGATAGTAGGCTTTTTTTAACGACGATTCTACCGGCCACCCCACTTATTGGAGTATATTGGAAATTTCGTAATTTAGAAAAGCATTATTTATTGAATAGTTTCAATCTTTAAATTGATTTGACTAATTTCCAAATCATGTAATACTACTAAAATTTGAATCTATAATAAATCTTTTTAAATTATGACTTTTAAAAAATATGATTACTCACAAATTGACTTGCAAGTATCTTATTATGTCTCTTGCGATTGGTAAATAATCTATTCTGTCTTTTGCAAACTCCCATCGTATTGGGAGAATATCTTCATTGTCGTCGTAGGTTTTATGGTGCATAAATAATTAGGATATTTTACGAAACACAAGTTCATAATGAAATGATTATTAAGTAACCTACTTCATCTGCTGCAACCTACCAATGCATATGGGAGTATATCATTACAATCTATGAAGGTTTTGAAGGTGAGAAAAGCACATAAGAACGGATGATTGAATTGTGTTTTCTATTTTTTAAAATCTGCATCTGATCAGAGTTCAGAATCTGAACTGGTGTTCAGATTCTGATTATACTTAATAGCGGTGTTAACAGAAGCAAATATAAAAACATAAGACACAAAGATTTATACTGGTTCCCCTCTAACTGAGAGTAGTTCAGTCCTCTTACTTAACAAGATATTTTCACTATAACCAAATTAAGATTACAATCGCTTATGCATTCTACATAAGACTTTTACACCACTCAGACCCTAGGTCCGAGACTTCCTGCTTAAGTCCTCCAGACTCAAGACTTCTGCTCTAACTCCCATGAAACGAGCCTCCTTGCTTGAACCCCTCAGATTCAAGACTTACTGCTCCCAATTTCATGTACCGAACCAACCTGCTTAAGCCACACTGCCCCAAGACTTCTTGCTTGCATCCCCACGACAGAAGTCTTATGCTCAATCAATCCACTTGATTAAGTCTTTCATTGCTCAAGCACATAGCATGAGACTTACATGACTCAAGCATCTTGGCGAGAGACTTTCTTGCTTGTATCCCAATGATACAAGACTTATGCTCAATTAATCTACTTGATTAAGCATCTTGGAGAGAGACTTAACCTAAACTGCTAAACAAGTTCAGCAGAATTGAGAGCAAGGTGTACATGATACTAATATCAGAGGTACAAGAAATCACCATTAGCAAAGACCTATTGCTCTTAAGATTTCTAAGATATTCAATGTGAAAGAAATTTTAAGGCTTTTACAATTACAACCTACAACAGAAAATCAGCATAAACTATAGAGTTAATAATTACTGATCTTGTTACTCCACCTTCTGGTCAATCCTTATTAAAGATTCAGTTTGAACATCCAGCCACTTATGTAGCAGTTGCAGCAGACTAACATGTTTAACCATTGAGTCTTCAAGAAAATCATGTACTATAGATCTGTTGGAGAGGATATATGTAAAGCATGTCAACCTTTCTTGAGCCTTGTGAAATCATACTCCAGCTGACAAACTGATTTGACAATGCAACTTGCTTTATGCAGTACAGACTACTTCAGCTTTATCACCAACTCTGAACGATACCAGAAGTCAATTTATATTCACCAACTGTAGAGACAATTATGTTGCTTCTTCTGATGCTGAGACCTTCAGCTTCAAAGTCTGCGTCAGACATCACATAACAAGTATTCTTCAGATTCTACATCACCAGAAGCTAGCAATTCAGCTTCTCTCAAGTGTGCCTTTGTATATCAGATTTTGTATCTAATATTTACAAGTATTAGAACCTACATACAAGAAACACACATCAAATAAAACCATTATTCTTTAAATACTTTGTTATCATCAAAACCCAAGGAATATATGTCATGAACAAATCTTGTTCTAAAAATCTTCCATTTTTTTATGATGACAAACATAAGTATTTAATAGAACAATATTGGGTAGTTATAATTTTCTTTGCAACATCAGAGTATGAGGTTTGTAAGCTTCCTCTGAGTCTAATAGTCTAAAGTTGAGTTTTTTGACCCACCCTAAGTATTACTTTCAAGAAAAAGTAATTTAGTTTTCTTAGTAACATCGGAGTTTGAGGTTTGTAAGCCCCCCTGAGTCAAATAGTTCCAAGGTTTAGGTTTGTAAGCTCCCCCTTAGTTCTATATTTAAGAAAACCAAAAATAATATTTTAACTTCCTTTAGCAACAACAGGATACGAGGTTTGTAAGTTCCTTCTAAGTCTAATAGGTTAAGGATGAGGTTTGTAAGCTCCTTCTTAGTTTTATGTACAAGAAAGTTAAAATGTGTCGTCCGGGCAAGATAACCATAATAACAGAAATTTAAATAACAGAATTATAAATGACCATTATGTAAAAACTGAACATGTTTAATGTGTTTAGTTTCTAATTAAATACTTATTATCATTTTCCCCTTTTGTCACATCAAAAAGAATTTGAAAAACGCATAAATGCATAACAACCATCATTACAAGATCAATTTCCAAGAATTTGAAAAACGGTCAAGTAATAGGGTTCATTAAGGATTGTGCAATGCAGTTATTAGTCGTAATAGTCCATAAAATCGAGTAAAGGATTCTTATTTTGTCGATTAGGATACTCAGAAGTCATTATAAAATTAGCCAAAACCTAATTCATTTTCATCAACATCTACAAGAGTCATCTGCTAAGAGAAACAAAACTTATGTAGTGACAAAAATCACACAGAACTCTACAAGTCTGAGTATCAAGAACCTTCAGAAACAACCAGTTTCTGAGTCATCCACTATTGGGTTTGTGCTCTCTACAAATATTACTTCTGACAAAGCTACGTAAATAGTTTCTCAACAACCTACAAAAGTAGGTTCTTTAGTAGGTGTGTTGAAGCCAAGAAAGAAATCTATAAATAGGTCAAGAAAATAGAAGGTTCAACAAGAGGTTTTACCATTCTGTTATCCCTGAAGCAGACGTGGAAGATATTAATGAGGATGAACCAGAAGTTGACTATGACAACTACTACTCCTATAAGGAAAAGGATGACTTAGATAGAGATCTATTCTAATAACATTCAATTCCTTTTGTAAAACTCTTTTGTAATCCTTTTGCTTGATTAATGAAGATGTTTTTTTTTACCAATTTTTATTTATTTATTTACATTGCATGCGCACAACCATTTAACTCACCCTTTGATTTTCTTGTAAAACATTAATGCAGTAATACTGACACCAAAAGCAATAGTTAAACATGTTAACTATAATACTTACTATTGATAAAAGGAATCTTAATAGGTCAGACTGTTAGATAACATTTCCAAGAGTCATCATTAAAATATTGATTTGACTTAATCAATATTAAAATAACGGATACTTAAGACAATGAATGTAACAAGTCTATCAAAACTCATAGCAAACTTCCTCCCTTAATCATTTAATTTTTAGAACACAAAGATGTATAAATAAAAGCAAATATGAGTTCCAAAGAGAGATTTCAGAAAGGCAGTCATACTAAATGCAGTAACTCAAGCAACCAAAATTAAAGTAGCAACTGAAGGATCTACTAGTAAGTAGATAGATGACTACATAAGTACACACCTCTTTAACATCCTTTGTGAAGACTCCCAGAAGAAAAAGAACTTCTGAGTCAAAATGCAGAAATCATATGAGATAAGAGGCTTTGGAATTTTCCAAGGAAGAATGGCAAGATTATTTAGATAATTTGGACATGTCGAATGATCCTAGGGAATACCTTAAGGCAAATCCAATAGACTAGAAAGTATAAATAATTTGTAATACCTTTCAATTTATTAATGAGAATTGTTGCACTTTTTGAGTTCTTAATCTCATTTCTTTAATCCTTTAGAACAACAATAAATATATAAATAATAGTTATACTGCAGAATATCATGAACAAACACAAATTATTAATAAGATTTCTTAATACAAAGGTTATAACGATTGCAAAGTATAACTCTGTAGAAATTTAACATCAGAATCTTTCATAGATAGCTTCAAACTTATCTCTCTAGATTTTAGACGAACCAACCTCTGAACTTATGATAACTCCCTACTGAACAACTAATTCTGGAAAAAAACTCGTCCATAAGGAATGAAGAAAATCTTTCCCTTGTGAAAGGAAGAAAGAGTCCTCTTCAAATAGTCAAACATAACTTGAGGAAGATTAATCTACAAGTCTAAATTGAGAAGTAGTAGCATATATTTTTTTAATAGGGTCCACGACATCTAAATCCTTATTTTTAGGTAGCAGGTTTGAATACAAAATCTAATTCCAAACAACTGCATTAGGACAAAGATTTGAGACCACTAATGTATTAGATGGATCTACAGAGATACGCTAAGTAGGAAGATAGTGTTCCCACACAAGAGTTCCTAGAATTTCTCCAATTTCCTAACAATTAATCACATTAGCAAACACTTTAGAGATTATTGTTATAGAAACACCAGTTACTTTAGAAAGAATATCACACTCAAAGTTCAACTCAACAATGGAGGCATTAATCCAAAACTCTTTGACCAGATCTGGATAAGTGAAACCACAGAGCATCTCAAAGTATCCATTCCAACTTTGTTCAGAGACAGGCTTCCAAAATTTAAAACCCAACATAAGAAACTCATCAAAATCCACAAAATTTTTATTGATGACAACCAGTTGATTCAAAACAGAATTGACTAGGAAACTCATCTCAAGTTTGGCTTGATCATAACACAACTAAAGAGAAAACAAAAAGAAAAAGAACTGAATAAGACTCTAAAGGAATAAGAATCTTGTCAGAAAAAGAACACAAAATGATGTTTCACAAAACAGGGGATAAAGACAGCAAATATATAAAAAGAAAGCATCATTATCCAAAGGTTCTTATCCAGCAGATCTCCTGAATCCACTAGATGATTTTCAAACTTATGAAATTCAAGTAATATAGAAGTTTTTGAAAAACATTTTAATTAAACTACTTAATCAGAAGTACAAAATCTTCTTCTCAATCTCATAATGTGACAATTTTCAGAAGCTATCATCTATCAGAGTCTAGTTGATCTAGAATAAGAGAGAGATATCTTTTGTTAGTCATAAGTCTCCAAGATTGTATTCAAAACCAACATTTCCTCTTGAAACAAGAGTCATGAGTGATTAAAGCATATTGAATTGTTTCCTTTGACAGCTAACAAGCAGCATTACCATAACAAAAAGTGATAAAATTGTTTTCATAAATATGATAGTCATCTAGGTTAATGAAATATTCAGTATAGATAAATACAACATAGTTTCTTCTTAAAGGTTTTTGAGGATTCTTTAAATTAAAGAACTTATTTAGAAATCTAGTAGAGACTTTGTATTAACATATACACAAACATCCCATTGAATCAAGAGATAAGCTAGAAAAGAACATAACCCTTTTTTATTTGTTTTCACGGTCAGACTCATATCAATATTTAGACTTGCCCATAGAGTCTGAACACTACTTTAAGTGGATTCTAACTCAATGGCTATTAAACCATTGAATCCACTTCTCCCACCAAACTCAGTACCTCTAGTACTTGAGTATGGGATGTAGGTTTTTCTTCCATCAAATGTTGTAAACAACCTTTGATAAATGCCATGGAAGATGCCTTTGCTCCTTTCTTCGATATCTGCAACAAATACATTTGAATGATGATACTCATATTCGTATGAGTCTATACATAAATGTCTAGACATGCTTTCATTCTCCTTATGCCACATTCTGATAGTAATACCATGATTCATTCCAGAGTAACAGTCTAGGATAAATCATAATATGAACAAGATCTTGTTCTTAGCATAATCATTAATTTCACTATCTTGACTTAAAACTTTGAGATTTTTGATAAGCAAATAACCTGATGATGTTAGATGTCAGAGAATGGCATAAAAGAATTAAAGCACGTCATATAATTGCCTGCAGAATGCGAAGAAGAATTGAAGGTTTCTCATAGACTTGTCCTTTAATACAAATTCTATGACGACCCTCAACTAAGGAGCAATAGAGTCTTTTATGATATCACCTTAAAGAACAAACTTCTTATTATCAAATATCGAAGAAATATATATTTGGCATAATCTCTTTCTCTTCAATACTTGATTTTTATTCCAGGACTCAGATGCTTCTTCAGAAGCAGTAATGACTGGAAGATCCAGATTACTCTTTCATCTGAATCATGAACTAATGCCAGCTTCAAATGAATATGTAGTGAAGCCCTATGACATTAGGTTTTGCTAGTGTTTCACCTTGCTTTCAGATTTGGGAAATCAGCTGAAATACTAATATTTCAGAAGCTTTTGAAGTTACTTTTCTACCATCAGATGTCACATTTCACTCAGCCAGTTAAAGAAGTGTTATGATTAGGAAGGTTAATTCCTCATCATCAGACATTTCATAGGAAGCATCCTTCAACAAACTTTACAAAAGATAATCTAATAAATAGTTTTTCAACATCTAATTCAATTTCTTTTCTTTGAAGATTCTATGACAAACCGATGGAGCACAATAAATTTAAGTCATTTAACTTCTTGAATAACTGTGACCTTAGGTTTGAATCCAGAACAATCTTCTCAGAATTTGCTTGGAAAGATTAGATGAAGTGTAACTGGACAAGCTTTAAAACTAATTCCCACAAATCTGAGCACATGGATTCATGGATAGCTTGAGCATCAGACATATCAATGATGTTGACATACTCAGAAGTGAGATAGAGCACCTACCAGAATGCAATTACCTCAGAAGATATTCAATAAGTTTCTTCTGAGCTTGTGATAGAGATTTTCAAACATTGGTCATCTCTACACCATTAACTTCTATAGTAATGCCTTTTCTCAAGGATATTCTATAGACCTTTATCACAAACCTTAATCAAGAACAATGAGTTAAAAATTTATTTTTCTTTTCCATCATTTAAATCTAGTGGAATCACCCTTTGAATATGGTAGGAAAAACAATGTGATATTTTTCATGTGGCACTTGATTCTTTCTTGAAGGAAAGTCTTTAACAAACATACTTTTCTTATTGGATCATTATCTGCACCACTGTTAAGTATTGGGCACATAACATGCTCTCATACCAATTGAAGGTGAGAAAAATACACAAGAAGGGGGGTTGAATTGTGTTTTCCATTTCTTTTAAATTTGCGTCTGATCAAAGTTCAAAATCTGAACTGGTGTTCAGATTCATATTATACTTAGCAGCAAGGTTGTCAAACTCGCGAGTCTACTCAGACTCATAAAGGATCCGTAGACCCGACTCGCAGACTTGACTCGCAAACTCACACGAGTCTATGGAAAATTAAAAATGAATTTTTAAAACCTATATGTGACACATACATGACCCACACATGTATTTTTAAACTTGTAAATACCTCATATATGATACAAATATATATATATTAGAATACCAATTAACATCAAAATATAAATTTCATACTCCATAACAAAGTTCTTAACAAAAAAACTCAATAATAAAATAAAACAAAATAGTAAAGTATGTATTTAAAGACTTAAAGTATCAATTTCTTCTTAATTGACTACTACATAAAGCAAAAAAACCATAAAACAAATATGCTAGTGGGTTTAAACATTAAAAACTCCAATAAAATCATCACCACCAATATCATCACCACCACCTTCACTGGTATCTTGAGTATCATCATAAAATTCTACCCCGGATGAAACACCTTTTTTATCATTAACCAAAGTTGGATTGCTTGAAGTTCCATTTCCACCTAATTCAACATTTCCACCACCACCACAACTTTGGACAACATTAGTAACAACAACATCAACTTCCACAACATTGTTAAAATTAACATCATCTTACTCAATATTAACTTCAGTTTGCATATTTTCTGCATTAGGATCTTCAGTTATCCATTCATCATCTTTACACAAGAGAATATACAAGATAAACATCCAAGTGTAACATATAAGAAAAATACTTACACAACAAATGATTGATTTACGAGAACAAACGTGATCAAAGCAAGAGAAATCACAAACGCACGTCCTCTATGAAGGGATAAAGGGAGGAAGAAACTTTGCTAAAACAAGATACTATGAGAAAGGCTTTCTAATTCTCGTACAAGCAAAAAATAAGGGTTTTTTTAAAATAAAATAAAATCTTTTAGGGAATTTGGGCCTTTTTTGGGTTAAAAAAAACAAAATTCAAAAAAATTTATAGACTTGTAAACCCACCATAGACTCGCGAGTCTATACGAGTTTATGCGATTCTACCTGAGTCTACTCGAGTTTATCAAAAATGATTCTATACGCGAGTCTACTCGTTTTCACTTCATAGACTCGTAAACTCGTACGAGTATACGAGTCTACCCGCGAGTTTGACAACCATGCATAGCAGCGATGTTAGAAGAAGCAAATAAATAAAAATAGAAGACAAAGAGACTTATAATGGTTCCCCTCCAACTGAGAGTAGTCTAGTCCCCTGCTTCATCAGAGATTTTTACTATAACTAAATCATGACTATAATCGCTTATATGGTTACTCAACAAATTGACTTGCAAGTAACTTACTTTGTCTCTTGCGATTGGTAAGTAATCTATTCTGTCTTCTGCGATCTCCCATCGTATTAGGAGAATATCTTTATTGTCGACATAAGTCTTATGGTGCATAAATAATTAGAGTATTTTATGAAACACAATTACACAATGAAATGATTATTAAGTAACCTACTTCGTCTGCTGCAACCTACTAATTCATATGGGAGTATATCATTACAATCTATGAAGGTTTTGAAAGTGAGAAAAATACACAAGAATGGGGGTTGAAATGTGTTTTCCATTTCTTTTAAATGTGCGTCTGATCAGAGTTCAGAATCTGAACTGGTGTTCAGATTTTGATTATACTTAGCAACGGTGCTAACAGAAGCAAATAAATAAAAACATAAGACACAAAGATTTATACTGGTTCCCATCTAACTGAGAGTAGTTTAGTCCCCTTGCTTCAAAAGATATTTTCACTATAACCAAATCATGATTACAATCGCTTATACATTTTACATAACACTTTTACACTACTCAGACCCTAGGTTTGAGACTTCCTGCTTAAGTCCTCCAGACTCAAGACTTCTGCTTTAAGTCCCATGAAACGAGCCTCCTTGCTTGAACTCCTTAGATTCAAGACTTATTGCTCCCAATTTCATGTACCGAGCCAACCTACTCAAGCCACACTGGCCCAAGACTTCTGCTCATCAATCTACTTAATTAAATCTTTCATTGCTCAAGAACGTAGCATGAGACTTACATGGCTCAAGCATCTTGGCAAGAGAATTCTTTGTTTGTATCCCAATGATACAAGACTTCTGCTCAGTAAATCTACTTGATTAAGACTTTTGATGCTCAAGCACATAGTAAGAGACTTACATGGCTCAAGAATCTTGGTGAAAGACTTAATCTAAACTGCTAAACAAGTTCGGCAGAATAGAGAACAAGGTGTACATGACACTAATATCAGAG
This sequence comes from Lathyrus sativus, assembly GCA_963859935.3. NCBI lineage: Eukaryota > Viridiplantae > Streptophyta > Magnoliopsida > Fabales > Fabaceae > Lathyrus > Lathyrus sativus. The sequence goes on from OZ012736.1 coordinate 514,602,925, forward strand.
GTACGGGAAATCACCATTAACAAAGATCTAAAGCTCTTAAGATTTCTAAGATATCCAGTGTGTAAGAAATCTTAAGGCTTTTACAATTACAACATGCAATAGAAAATCTGCATAAACTATAGAGTTGATAATTGCTGATCTTGTTACTCCATCTTCTGGTCAATCCTTGTTAAAGATTCAGTTTGAACCTTTATCCAATTATATAGCAGTTGCAGCAAAATAGTCGTTGGATGAGATAACTTGATCAGTGTCTTAGGTTTACTTCATAGTACAAGAGTCGTTAAAGATAGATAAACTAAAAGATCTTGATCCATTATGTGACGTGTTTAACCATTGAGTCTTCAAGAAGATCATGTACTATAGAGCCGTTTGAGAGGATACCCATAAATTATGTCAACCTTTCTTGAGCCTTGTGAACTCACACTCCAGCTGACAAACTGATTTGACAATGCAACTTGCTTTATGTAATATGGACAACTTCAGTTTTATCATCAACTCTGAACAATACCAGAAGTCAATTTACATTCACCAACTATAGAGACAGTTATGTTGCTTCTTCTGATGCTGAGACCTTCAGCTTCAGAGGCTACGCTAGATATCACATAGCAAGTGTTCTTCAGATTCTGCATCACCAGAAGCTAGCAATTCAGCTTCTCTCAAGTGTGTCTTTGTATATCAGATGATGTATCTAATATTTACAAGTATTAGAACCTGTATACAAGAAACACACATCAAATAAAACCATTGTTATTTAAATACTTTGTTATCATCAAAACCTAAGGAATATATGTCATGAACAAATCTTATCCTAACAGGTTTTATATCACATACAAATTATACTAATAGCCAAGGCTGGTTAGTATAATATTGCAACCTAAACCATCGGTTTAGAATCCAAACTTTTCATAGATTACAGGGACTTTGAGGAAGAAGGGTAAAATAGTTATTTTACCATAAGGGGTTGTCATACCCCAGAATTTTCCTTTTTTTTTTTTCAATTTTTGTTTGACTTATTGCTCATTGCATCTACATACCCACATGCCTTAATTATCCACCATAATACATTCATCATCAACTGCATCTTTCAAATGATATCCTTGACTCATGAGTTTCTTGTTGTTTAAGACACAAGAAACTAAATTATGATTTGCAAGCTTATAGTCATTGTGCCTCACCTTGACATTGTGGATCATGGGCACAACAATGATGTTTGGTTCTTTCTTTATGGATCAAATATTATGGAACCCTAATCCTTGGGTTGTGATCTATTGGTTATTTAGACTACATCATGGCATTAGGGTTAAAGGTCACTTTTGCTGACCATTCCTTGTTAGGATCTTGCACTTTAGTTTTGTTTGGTTATTTGTTTTAGATTCAATGCATATCATGGTATATTCACATTCGAGATCAAGATGCGTTTTCAAACATATTTCATGCTTTCAATTTCAAATATTGGAAGAAAAAGAGTGCTAACTTGAAACACAAATTACATACTTTCATTCAAAAATCCATTTTTCATTACAAAGTTATCAAGGTTCACATTACATTACAAATCATTACACAAATCCAGATCATTACACAAAAAAATGCAACTTTGACCTACAATTGACTTTGGGTAAATATTAACTTTCTGGTCAACCAGTTGACCTAAGTCAACTCTCTGTAACCTTAGACCTAGTTCCCAACTAATCTTTAAGCTATCTCCATCTTCAAAGCCATGGTCATCCTTTCATGATCCACTTTGCTATTTTTCAAGTGACATGCCATGACCATGCTAAACCAATGTACCTGCACCCGAAACCATACCAAGCAACTCATCAAGACATTTGACAAGGTCACATGTATACATGAAATTCAATCAAAGACCAATTCAGCAGAAAATTTCTATTATATGAGTGCAGTCATTCATAAACCAATGAAAAGGAAACTAACACTAACTAATTTATCCTCAAACTATTTTTCACACCTTCTAACCTCAACTAACTATGCTAACTTTTTAAAATCAAGTTTCGCTACTAGCAACTGACTTCATCCACATGCTAACTATCCATTCATGATATTGCACAAGCCATATTCTATTTGTTGCGGTGAAAATAGGATATCAAATTATTAATTAATTTGAATCACATATTTAGTTCACAACCGGTCTTTGATTTATCCGAAGGAAAGGTTAAAGAAAGGAAAAACTTATTTTTTGCATCGTAAACACAATGCGGGGAAAGATCTAGGGTTCAGGGGTTGGTTAAGCTTAGGGAAGGTATTAACACCCTAAACTTCTGTAGTACTCTACATGAACCTCTTGTTTTAATGTTGCTATTTTGCTATAATTATCTGCTTAAGGGTATATACTAAGGGTTAGAAGGTGAAAAGAAAGACCTAAGGGTTAGTCCTAAGTTTACTCGTCAAGATTCACATCTTGTGCCTACGTATCCAAGTAGGGGATGAAATCAGAACAATCGTAGTTCCCCTTGAAAGGGAGGAAGAGAAACTTCTTGACTGTGGTCAAGGTTTCAATGGGGAAGCAAACGTTCATAAGGAAGCGCTTACGTGGAGTGCGGCGACTCTTATCTCTACATTGAAGTTGAATTGAATTCAAAAGGGTAACATAGATATTCCACGGCGGAAAACCTAATATGAAGTGTGGCGACTCCTTATCCTAATGCTAGGGTAAAGGGTAAAGTGGTCCACGGCGGAATTCCTAAAAATATGAGCACGACGACTCAAAGTCTCAAGGTTTGAAAGAGGTGAAAGATGGACGAGGACTATTGACACGGCGGTCAAACGGTTAGACCTATCATTCGGAGGGGATTTACGGTAAATAATGCAATGAAAAAATAATTATTAAGCGACAGTATTGAAATATGGGAAAGTGCGCAAGAATAATAACGCAATTGAAAAGCGACGATGTCCTCACATAAATTACAACCATGAAAAAATGAAATACGAAAAATAAAGGGTTAATAAACTGTACAACTGAGAAATACGAAAGTCGGCATAAAAGTTAGACGAAAATAAACGGGGATATTAAGCACTCTTATTTTTGCATTTTTGTTAGAAGTTAACTTTAAAAAAAATTAGGATTAATCTGAAAATTAGTCTTAATTAAAAGGGGGAAAAATAGCAATTTCTAAAAAAAATTAATTTTTAAAAGTTAAATTTGATTGGTTTTAAATTACTTTTTCTAAAAAATTAGAATTTAATCTTTATAAAATTTTAATTAGAAAATCAATAAACTAATAACTAAATTAATTTTATTAGATTTATTAAAAATGTTAATTTTAAAACTTTAGAATTATTAATCTTTGAATTGAGACTTTAAATTTCAAATTATATTTTAAAATTAAATTTTAAAAATAGTTTTAATTTTAGTTTTTTAGTTTTTTAAAAATGGTTTTTAATTATAAGTTAAAAAAAAAAGGTTTTTAAAATGGTTTTAATTTGTAAAATTAACATGATTTGTATTAATCAAATAGAATTTTAATAATTAACCAAACTAATGAGACAAAATTATAAAATAAATTAAAAATGAAAGAAAGAAAAAGAAATAAAAGGGGAAAGGGGTTAGTTTGCTGAAACAAACTTTAGGGTTTTGAAACCCCATTCTTCTTCTTCCTTGCGCGACGGCCATGGAAGCTCTTCTGAGCTTTTTTCCACTTTTCATTCTTCTTCTTCGCTTGATTTTTCCTTTTCCTTCTCGCATGCGGCGGCGGCCATGACTGTTTCTCCGTTTGTGGCTATCCCGTTCTTCTTCTCCGTTTCGCATGACACCTGAAAACGAAGCAATAACCATGAAAAAGAGTGACTCACCCTTTATGGGTTTGAGGAGGCTCTGCGTGGTGGTTTGTGGTGGCTACGACGGTTGCACGGTGTTTATGTTACAGACGATGATGGTGACGACGTCGCTTCGTCCCTAAGTCCGCCGTTTGTGCTTGGCTGGCGTTCGAAACCCTAGGGTTCCCGCCGCCGCCTTCTGGTGGACCTCTGTGATCTTCAAGCTTCGCCTATTGACTTGATGATGATTTTGATGTTGGTTTTGCCGTTGTGGGTTCGTTGATGTTTCTGGGTTCTTCGAATCCTCTTCTGATCTCCTCCCCCCACCTCATGATGTTCATGTTAGATTTATTATGATGTTTTTGCTTGGGCCTGGGCGCTTGCGATTTTCATGATGAATTTGTTGCCGCTTTGACTCAACCTTACGGATTTGTGGCAATTTTTGTGGATTTATGGTTTTTATTTTAATTTTTGGAGTGGAAATCTGCAACAGTTTGTTGTTGCGCTTTATTTGGAGAGTTTGTTTGATCTGTTTTGTTGCAGAAACTTGGGAAAGTTGATTTTGCATTTGACTTGATCTTGTTTGGAGCAAAACTTACGAAAATTGTTGTTACGTTTTGCTGGAAAGTTGATTTCGATCCTGTTTGGTTGCAGGAATTTTGGGAAAGTTGTTTTTTGCGCTTGAACTGGATTTGGATATCCATGGATTTGCAGTTGTTGTTGTTGCTGAAATGGGTTTGGATATCCATGAATTTTCACTTTGGATTTGGATATCCATGGATTTTCACTTTGGATTTGGATATCCTAAGTCTTGTTTGGCAAAAAAAATCAAATTTTCAGAATAAGCACTTTTCCAAAAAAAACACTTTTTCCAAAAATCACTTTTTCTCTCTCCTGTAATAAATGAATAGAAATCTGCCAGATTTGCCGAGGGTCGGAAATTAAAAGTCGGGAGATGCAGCGACATTTATTTGTTGCCCCTCCCGACGTATCCGATGATGAATTTTAACTGAGGGTATCAGAATAATTAGTAAACCATTTTTTATTAATTCTAACCCTTTAACCATTGTTCTTCTCTGTTGTCGGTTTTTGCAGGTCCGAAAAAAGTCAAAGAATGAAGATCGGCGCGAAGACAGTTAGGATTTTAGGAACTACATAGAAATGGATTTGTAATTGTAATTATCTTTGTACATTGTAATTAAAAAATAGAATTTAAATAAATAAATTCAATTCTTTCTTAATAAACTGACTTTATTTCTCCGATCAAATTTCTCCGATTAAAATCACGACTAAATTCATTTGATTAAAATCACCTAAATAAATTTGTCCAGATAAATTCACCTGATTAAATTTGTCTAACTAAGTTCATCCAAATAAATTCATCTGATTAACCTTTGACGTTCCAAACTCCGAATTCGACAATTAAAATCACATCCAACGTAAAACTAACCCCTGATGATTAATCTGTATTCGATGACAAAGATAGGTGAATATTGCCTTTGACCAGACAAACAGAAAAAAGTCCAAGTTTTAGTAACATGAATTTTTCTCTGACCAAATTCTTTTGACTAAAATTTAGCGTTTCAACGTCCGACTTCGACAGCTAAACATCTTGCATAATATAGAATTAAATTTCATCCGACGTAATTCCTGAGTTTAAACAAATCTCTTTGCGAATTAATTCGTACCCGATAATAAAAGTGTCGAATGCGGCCTCGAACGGATAAGCAGAGAAATCTGATTAAACGGCAACCCGAACTTCCCTCAGCATTTAAAATTCAAATTGTATCTTGAACAATCTGACTTTGTAACCTGAGTCGATTCCAACTGAATGCTCGTGATTAACCCAATTGATATTCAATAGAAATTCAACACGAATCGAAATTCCGCTGTTTCTTTAAAATCGACTGATGACTAGCAGAAAGCAGGGAAGCGCGTGTCTGTCAGAATAAATTCCTCAAAGCAAATTCTAATACCGATTTAACTCGGATCCACTTATATTGTAACACACTCAACTCCATATGGTTTAGGAAGCAAGAGGCATTTCTGAAATCCAACTGACGACTAAATCTCGGCTCTTGAATAAAGCGTGTTGTGTCGCGAGAAACGTGACGTCAAAACTGTCGTGAAATTTAACCCTTTCTCAAATAAGAATTGCACGACTCGAATATCGAAACCCTAATCGCTTGAAGAATTCCTGATGATGACTTGGCTTCATGAATTTTCGGCAGGCTGCAAATTAATGACCCTTTTGCCCTTCATAAATTAAATCGCACTCAGTGTGATTTTCCTGCAAAAACCAATAGACTGGGCAAACCGGTTAGTGGTTAGATAAAATGCGATGCAGAATGAAAATAAATGTGAAATGAACCTAATAATCTAAGGGTAAAATTTGGGGTATGACACTATTTTAACAAGAAACATTCGAATTCATAAGCATGCCACAATTAAATTACCAATTACTAACAAAACTCAGTCCATTCGAATAACTAACTTCATATCATCTTATCCAAACTAACACAACTCAATTTTAACAGAGTTTGTTTACAGAATTAAACACATAACAACATTTACACTATGAGAGTTAACAAACCTAACTAACTACTATAAAATCTAACCTCTAACTAACTTTTAACAAACTTCCACATTCCAATGCAGTTTCACATGAATTTCACCTGCATTTCAGTTGAATTTCTAACTGAATCTAAACTAGAAAGTCTATAAATACAACACAATCACTCAATCTCAATAGTTTTTGATTTCATCAAGCAACAATCACACACCAAATTTCACAGAAAAATATCATTCCCTAAATTTTGAGAATTCTCTGAAGAATCTCTCTCTCTCTCTCTCTCTCTCTCTCTCTCTCTCTCTCTCTCTCTCTCTCTCTCTCTCTCTCTCTCTCTCTCTCTCTCTCTCTCTTCATTTTTTCTCATGCATAAGGAACAACAACAAAGCCAAGCAGTGCAAGGAATTTCGAGAAGAAGATGAAGTGAAACAAAGAAGAAGACGGAAGAAGCATTACTTGTGAAGTCGACGCTGATTTCAATGAACCACCACACCGGATATCGATACGTGTTCTACAACTTTTGATTAAATTATTGACATGATTTACTTCTGATCCTCGGTTAAAATACCATTCTGTATTTGGGTTAATCACTGATTCTAGATTAAAATACCACAACTTTTTTATTTGGTTAATCACTGATACTTAATTAAAATATCATATCTTTTCTCTTTTGGGTTACTCACCACTACTTGGTTAACAAACCCTACACTTTCCCCCTTTGGGTTAATCATCATTTCTTGATTAACGAACCCTAAAACTTCTGCATTGGTTAATCAATGATTCTCAGTTAAAACACCACTTCTATTATGTCTTTTTAACTCTATTTCTATTACCATTTGCTTTGAACACTATTTTTATCACCTTTTTCCTTCTTTTGGTTATGAAACCACTTGCTGACATGTAATGCTCATCTCTACAATCTTGGTCATTCTTAGAGAAGGCATTGCAATCCCTAAGGAAGCATTGAATGGGAAATATAAAAAAAAAAGTGAAAAACCAAGGCGAGTGTTAAGGAGCCACACATATTTGGAAGGAGGAGGCAAGGAGTTCATCAATCATGGCACCATCTTTGACTCCACCAAAGGTTGAAGATCATATGAAGCTTTAAGTTTGACTCACGTGTACTCAGTAAAAGGATATAGCTCATCGTCATTGTCATTTATTTCTTCTAAGGTGAGTTTCCTCTCCCTTAGTATTTGATCTTGAATTTAGAATAGAAAAGTAATCTTGCATGTGGTAGTCACTACAAGAAATATGGGTTTTAGCTTCAATATTTTAGCGTCAACCACAACTCTGACGCTAATAATGTCAGTTTAGCATTACAAAAGTGGATGCTAACTAACTTTTATTTAATATATATTTTTATTATAACTTTAATATTAGCGTATATTGTTCTTGCTGCAGTAAAGCGGTAAGAAGTAAAAATTTAGTTTTGAAAGGATTCCCTTCGGGAATTATATCATTTCCAAAGGGATCGGTGCGAGGGAAAGAATTTCATTCAACGGTCTCTACGTTTCTAAGCTTGTTGTGAAAATTATGGTTGAAAGATTCAGGGTACCATAAATAAAGGTAGAAAATATAAAGTAAAGACTTTAAAATAAACGGAGCCTTGTTGGGTTTGGATCTCATCAATTGATAACATATGCATTCTTCTAATCAGTTAAACACAAATCAATCATTCGTCTAATATCCTCACGTATCACACACAAGAGAGGTTATGTCTAACGCAACATCGAGAGAACAACCGTATTGTCTCATTGGTGATGTCTCACACAACTCAACAACACAAAGCATTAAGAACTGATACTCAAGAAAATGTTAAGCCTAAATCTATGTCTAGAGTCTAGAACCTAACCGATAATCATCCTAGATCCAGATCTGAAGAGTATATTTCTATAACGATTCAAGTCAAATATAAATAGGTAAACAAAGATGACATCCATATCAACTTCATGATTGATTCATATAAAACGCCATTATCAGAATACGTACATACTTTTAACACTTTTTACATGCATTCAACTAATTTTTCAAATGTAAGTGAACATATTTTTTCATCTCTATTATCACGCATCCTAACAATACCGTATTGGCCATACTCATGCTACTCATCCTACTAACCAACACAATAAAATTAGAGATACAAGTGAATATCAACTTACAAGACTATGTCAAAAGTTTGCTCATTGGTAGATCAAAAGTTTGCTCAATAAAATTAGATGATCATTCATGAATATCTAAGATCTAAGATTTGAAAAAGGTTTTGTCGAGACCCACAAATAAGAAATCAAAGACAATATTAATATTGAATCAGAACTAGTTCACAATACATATATTAGATGAAATACATAAGGTATCAAAAGATTACATCCAAGCCGAACAAGAGATCGAAGCTCTTGCCTTCTCCTCCTTAGGGTTTGTGTTTCTCTCTCTAGAATATGCTTGGAATGAAGAGAGATAAAGTTCTATTCTGAAAAATTACAAGTTATGTTCAAAAAAGCAAGAAAAATACATATATAGTAAAACAAAAATTTGTCTTGTTCGCCTAGCGAACACCTTCTTCGCCCAACCAAGACCACTTTTAGGCACTTCAAGTGCCTCAGGAACAGTTAAATCGCCCTTGGAAAATATCTAAGTTCACAGTGTGAACACTTATTCGCATAGGGAATCTCTTTGCTACAAATTCGCCCAACGAACTTAGGATTCTTTTCCTACTACCTCTAATCTGTGATGGTTCATTGGGGCTTCGCCAGGATCTCGCACAACGAGCATTCGCTTTTAAATCGCTAGTGTTCGCACAACAAACTTGCTGACTCCTCTTCATTTCTTTGACTTCCTTATCCAATTATTTGTGTCTTAATCATTGATGTTTTATGCTTATATCCTGCACAATAACACACACATCAAAGAATCCAAAGGTATTTGCAATATGTTTGAAGAATCACACAAGAACAAGAAATAAATCCATTAAAACATGAGAATAGTTGAAAAATACCAAAAAAGATAGTACAATTTAAGACAAAATTTGCACTTAACATATACGGAAGCCGACACTAATCTCATTTCCAGCCTAAAATTGTATTTTATTGTTTATTTAGTTATATATTAAGTATTACCGTTTGCTTAGGTCAACCCTACTTGCCATCAAAGTAAATTTTTAATTTTTATTCAGATTAAAATACATGCGTCTTCCATGGCCGACGCTTGAAATTATTTTATATTTTTAATTTTAAAATTTATTAAATATGAGTGTCTCCCTTAGACGACGCTACATGCCTATAAAATATACTTTTATTTTATTTTTTACTGATTAAAATACTAGGGAAAATTTTTCATTTCCCTCCCCACATTTTTTATTTCCTCCCTAATATTTTCTTTTCCCTCCCACCGAAATTTCCTAAAAACAAAAAACAAAATAATTAGGCTCAACAGCTGGACTAAACAAGTTAAAGCCTAAAAACCACAAAACTAAAATACAACCACAGTTTCATCCCAGACACTAGAAACTCTTCAATATTTTCTATTTTAGTTACTCCTTTCCTCAAATGTTTCTTCCCCTTTCTTGTATCGTTGTCGTTGATCGAGAAAATAGAAAGTGTACTATTTTTTCAATGTAGTAATAAAGGGGATTTTCCCAAATGTCAATCTCAAGGATTGCTTGACGATATAGAGTTCTGGTTTTATGTTAGTTAAAAAAAAGCGATAGGGTTTTAAAAAGGTTTTGTTTAATTATAAAAATATTTTCAAGTGAAAAGGGAAAATTGACTAATTGGCTTAAACAAATGTGAGTAACCTGCTAGGAAAGACGTATGATCCGACTTAGTAACAACTCTGAATTAACATGGAATGACTTATTGTAACTACTTAATTGCCGATTCTTTATAATGTTTACTCCTCTTAGTGAGAAACCTTTGATCGTCTACCCTAATTCCTACGTCCTAAGAGAATTATAAGTGAGATTAAGCAATCAATTATCAAGAATTATTTCGGTTCCTATAGGGTATCCCTAGTCCTAGGTGATATCTACTATAGGATGATCTAAAGCAAAACCTTAATAACGGCGGTCCATCCTAATCGCTAATTGTAAATTAAACCCTGTTGGTCTGACAGGGCAAGCAGTAAGAACAGCTAGAGATCAAATCAGTTATTAAACAAAGGAAATGTCAGTGCAATAATAATATCAGAGTTATTACATATTCAAATCAGGGACACCCCCTAGCATTGGAGGTTTTAGCTACTCATATTATTCAAAGAAAATACAAAATAAAAACTAGACATTACAAGATAATAGGGTTCTTGGATCTTCAACGGCTTCCGCTTATAAAAACCTTAAGTTCTCCAATCACCTTGATCTCCCTAATCCTGATAGTGCAATTCTTCTCTGGCCAAAAAGTCTTGTTTTCCTTCTCAAAATCTGTCTTAAATACTCCCAGGTTCAACACAGTAATAAGAAAATACCCAAAATACCCAAAATACCCATAGGGATCACAAAGGCCCAAAAAATCAGAAAATTGGAAGATGAAGCGCATAAGCCAACACGGGCTGTGTCAGCCGACACGGGCGACCGTGTTGGCTCCATGTCTATCTGGAGTCAACCTTTTCTATTCCAGGCATGTTGACACGACCATGTCAGCCCCCTGGAATCTCCCTTTCTGTTCCAGGCATGGTGACACAGTCGTGTCAGCCCCCTGGAATCTCTTTCTTGCATCTTTTCTTGGTCACACATATCCTTCTGACACGGCCCGTGTCAGGCAACACAGGTGGTCGTGTCAGGCCTTCTGTAGCTTTCTAATTTCACTGCCGAACATACTGTATTGTCCATTTTTTCGCTTTGATTCTTCCTGATTGCTTACTTGAACATAAAAACAATGGAAACACCAAACCAACGCATAAAATACGATAAAAAAAATAAAATGCAACTAAACATATAAGAAGATTAACTCAAACTATCAGTAAAATAACGCATAAAAACCACTGAACAGTCGTTGTCGTTTAAGCATCATGAAGATTCGGTTAGGGTTGGTGGTGGTAGGGGTAAAGGTAGACAAATGAGTGGTTTAGTTGGGGTTTCTGTGAAAGAGGATTTGGGTTCAATATAAACTGTGTTTGTTGAATGTTGAGTTAAAGAAAACATGATAAAGAAGCTAATTGAATTTCACTTTCATACACAAATTACGAGGAAACGTGATTTAGCTATTCTCATGCTTTGACTTTCGCTATTTTCTTCTCTCTTCAGGTAGAAATCCTGTAACCCCTTTCACTCATTCATTGTCTCATTTTTCACTCTAAAACCCTAACCCCATTAATCATAATCACCCAATTTTATTATTTTATATGATCGGGACTGTATTTAAATTTAATTTATTCAGTAAGATGGGTGCACCTTGTCAGACGAATGCGACTTATCTAGAGGGGGTGAATAGATCCCAAAACAAATTCTTTATAAAAATTGTTTTCAAAAAGTTACGGCTAGCGGAAGTGACTCAGATCGATTCGTCTAAACCAAACCGCTATCAAAAAGCTCGGATATGCGTATATGAAAACTAATTGATGGTAATGAACACAAACTAGATTAACAATCTATCAACTACAACCAATTGAATACTATGCTAAAAGTAAAGACTATTTCCAATGATAAATCATACAAAAATGCTATTGAGACAAATTATCGAACACCTGTGTGCAATCGATTTTGTTTGGAAATTTTTTTATGCTTTTATTGATCTTAAAATCCAATCACAATCTAAAAGATTGTGATCAACTCAACAAAACTTTTTACAAATGATATATATATATATATATATATATATATATATATATATATATATATATATATATATATATATATATATATATATATAGAGAGAGAGAGAGAGAGAGAGTACACAAGGATTTATTTAAGAAGTTCTTCAATCGACCTCGTTATGGGTACGTCTGCCCTCAATTCGAACTCAAATTGAGATATGAAATTTAGCCTTATTTTGCAAAAGTAGTTTACAAGAGAAATGTAGCTATGCAACCTTACAAACCCTAGTTTTTATGTTGATTCTAGCACTTTCTCTTCCCCTGAACTGAGTTTGATCAAGTGACCTATCAATGCCAATTTGATTCACCGTCTCACGCTACTCCTTTGCAAAAACCATCGTTCTTCAAAACCTTCACTCGATCAAATCCAAATTGTGAATTGTTGTAACCCAAGATTTACCAATTTGATTTACTGTCTCACATTACTCATTTGCAAGAAACCTCTGTTCTTCAAAGCTTTCACTTGATCGAATCTAAATATGCGTAATCATGTCCAAAACCTTCAAATCCCTAATTGATCTTGAAGAAAAACCCCACCTTGATTTTCTTATTTGAAACCCCCCAAGATTCTCTACCCAATTTAAAATTCAACAACTTAAATTGGACGTAATCAATTTGATTATAGATGATACCTAAATAATGAATGATTATGTGTACTTTGTTTATGTGTATGCATAGAACAAATGTTGAAGATGATGAGAACTCTTTGTATATCCTTGATTTGCTTTATGATTTTCACAGAATCACTTTAAAAAATGACGCATGTATTAAGTATATATATATGTGAGCAAATATGAAGCAAAAGGAATAGAAAACAATGCAAATTTTTAAGATTTTTAATGTATGTGTCGACCAGGCGACACATATAACAGAATGATGCAGGCTTTAAAAATGAATTACATGTGTCGACTTGAAGTTCGTATGTGTCAACCTGCAGAAAAAATTTCCTTCTGTGTGTCGACGCATAACTATTTTCACATAAAAATCAAATTTTGATGCATGAAACATTTTCTTCGATGCATGAACCTTTTCTGAAGCGTTTCCAACATGTTGTTATGATTCCTAATACTAAGATGCACATTTATATTTAGAGGATATTGTCCAATATATATAAACGCTAAAGTATTCTAGTTTTGACATCATAGAAAACACATCTAACAGAAAGTTGCACTTACACATCTAACCGATGAAGATTCAATCAAATATGAAGTCGAACACCTCCTATCTCTTAGTTGTCGATCTCAACTGTGACAATAAAAAGGAAGTTCTCGTATCTGCTCATGATGTCAAAATTCAGGCACTTTCATTTCTAAATTTTTGATTCACTTGGAATTATCTTGTGGCATTGCTGTCATATCCATATCTCTATCACTGGCACAATCTTGTACTACAATTTTTTTTTTAATTTAAAAATATTTTTTGAATGGTATCTGACATTGAATTCATCTCAAACTTGTAAGTGTTGTTACTTATTTATATTGGATGTTACAATTGAATCCCAATGTATCATATGATTTGTCATGGTTATTATCATAATGTGAAGTGCGTTTATGATTTTGTTGGCATAGTTACTTGATTTCTTAAATAATTTTTTTATTTAGTGATAATATATACAAAAATTTAGATTGAGATTGAAATTATTAACCGACCTTTTTTTACCTTTCAAAGAAGAAATTGTTTGGACTTTTACTACCAACAACTTATTTTAATATCTTATGAATCGATTCTACTTATAGGACACTTGAAGCTGCAACAGTTATGAAAAAAGTAACGTCGGGTTGGTTTGTAATGTGTTTTGATTCTAACCTACAGAATTGTGGGAGAATAATTTGCAAGTATGGTGTTTATGGTGTGTCATATTTTAGTAGATAGAATTTTCACTTAAACTTTTTGATTATCTTGTTGTATTATGTTTAGTTTACCAATTGTTTTAGTGATTTTTAACAGGAGGATTTTCCCTTTAATTGACACTTAATTGACCCATCAAAAGATAACATAATATAATTTGATGAATTCAAATTATAAACTATATATATGTTGTTCAATTTCATGTAAATGAATGCTCTAAGAACTAACAATGTTCCACAACCATCATTAACATTTTGATGTTTACCATTAGTAATCATAGACGATAAGTGTTGAATAGATGCGTGGTTAAGTTGAATAGATACTCATGCAATTTTTAAAGATTTATAACAGAATGTTACATTTTCATACTTTCACTATTTCAAAACTAGTCCAAGATCTATTAGTGTAGAAGATAGAACTGAAATGATATATTATAACAACTGATACAACTTCATACATTTAATATTGTTGTTTATTTTGGATTGACTGTATTACTAAAAACATGGTATATTCATGTTGTTTTTTAGAAAAGAAGACACGTGTGAGACATGATATTCTAGCAGGTGTGACATGTCTGTTTGGTTCAAATGAGGGGGAGGGGAGGGGGAGGGATTTTAATAAAGGGGAGGGGAGGGGAGGGGAGGTGAAGAAATTTTTTAATCAAATAAGTGTTTGGTTCAAAAGAGTGGAGGGGAGGGGAGGGGGGTTTTAATTAAAAATGTGTTTGGTTCAGAAGGGGAGGGAGAGGTTTTATTAATAATTTACATTTTTATCCTTATGATCTTATATAAGTCATATGATATTACAATGTGAAAAATTCGTGCGTATTTTTGTTGGTAATAAAATTTCTAATATTGAGTGATTAAAAAAATATTTATTTGTCACATAAAGTTAAAAAATTGAGTACAATCAATTCAACTTATAACTTTCCAGCATAAATTAAACTATATGTCAATAACATCGTTTAAATTGTGATGAATCATATAACAAAACAAATATATAAAATAACTTATTACAAAATATTAATGGTTCAAAATATTTAATAAAATGAATAAACAAAAATAAATAAAATGATATGGTTTACAATTTGATATAAAAGAAAATATGATAAAGTACATAACAAAATTAAAAGAAAAAAACGAATATAACGAAACATAATTTTATTTATAAAAAAAAGACAATGATTATGATTTATATTAATTATAAAAATTATAAAATAATTTGAAGGTGGAGAACAATTATAATAAGTTGATGAAAACAATCGAGAAAAAACAGTAACACAAAAGATAACAAATAGTTTTGAAATAATAAAATTAAACTGAGGATATTTTAGTAAATATAATAATTTTTAAATATCAAAACTCATATTCCCTCCTCTCCCCTCCAAATCCCCTCAATTCGGAGGGAACCAAAAAGTGTGTTTTGGAGGGATTTTGCTCCCCTCCCCTCCCCTCCTAAAATTTGAACCAAACATATTTAATTAAAAATTTCCCCTCCCCTCCATCTACCCCGAACCAAACACACCCTTACTGTTGCTACTGTATTGGCGTGTTTTTTGAGTGTGTTTTTAGATTTTTTTCTGATTGATTTATTGTTATATTTTAGAAACCTAATTAATTAGATTTTTTATGATTTATTAAGATAAAATTTAAAGATTTAGAAATTTCAATTTGAATTCAAATCAAATCATATCTTGTTGTGAAGTTGTTTTGGAAAAATAAATATTAACCAAATCTCCAATATATTTGTTAATCAAATCTTATGCCAATTGGAGGAAAGGCCAACCGAGAAATTCTATTTAAAGAGACTAAATTTCATCATTGAAGACAACGAGCAAGTATTGAAGATTCTTAGTGTTAGGGTTTTATTTGAGTCATTTGTTTATGTTGCTTGTACACCACTCTAGAGCTTTCATTCGTATCTTAAAGCATAGAGTTAGGTTTGTTTAATTGAGTTATAATACAACATTATTTAATTTGTTTATTGAAGTTGATCACTTGGGATTAGTTATTGAGAGAAAGTGTGGAAAGACAAATTGTTGAAGGAAAAAATAACCGCTACCCTGAGGAAATGACTCGAGGAAATAGAAATAACAATGACTTTTCATAAAACTATATCCTAGTGTGCCAAGGGAGTAAACTCTACCAAACATGTCAAATCACTCGCATGTGACACTCAAGTGTTTTAGTTCCAAAGAGTCACATTGATGATACTTCTGAAGAGACGTTTAAAGAATGGCGCATTAAATGCACGAATATCTAGGAAACTGAAATGATTGCTGCTACAGGATTAAAATAGATAAAGAATATGGTTGGCATCTGAGGCTAGAAGTAGAAAACCCTCGCCTTGTTACACATCGTCAAGGGCTTAGGGGGAATTGTTTTGAGTCAACCGTAACAACCCTGGACAACCACTTCGCACACATTGTGTTCTTTTCAGAATCCTCTAAACACTCGAGGACTCTCATCCTAATGATCACAAAGATCTCAACTTCAAGTGTATCCAACAATAATCCATAATTCACTCCTAACTAATAGCGATTTAGTTATTCTCCCTCTATTTTATATAGAAAAAACGCTAAATTTATGTAAAAAATTTCAAACACAATTTGAATTCACTCTTCTTCCTAACATACTAACTTGAGCGTGAAGTGATAACCTTCAATATCCCCCTCTCTACCGTACTAGAAGTTCAAAACCATTGTCCTTTTGATCATTTCATTTCTAATTCTAAAACGGAATAATTTCTATCTTGTAAAAAAAATTACTATTTATTATACTAATGTGTTTGTCAATTTTATTAGTTTTTTGTATAACATTCTCAATTCAAGTTTTTAATTCCATTGAAAAATAACAATTTTTAAATTTATACAAGTTTTTGAAATAAAACAAACATATATTTCTCTCTCTTTTTTAAATGTTATTTCCTCTTTTTAAAATTTTAACTATTGCATTAATTCTATAATTCAGAATTACACATGAGAGAGACCATGAGAGAAAAGGTTAGGAAATGATCCACCCTTTAAACTCAAGGAAATTTTACCACTGTTAGTTACTTCTTAAGGTAAAATTCACTTTTTTCATAATTTTAAGTTTCATCTTTTTCAATTATAATATTCTTAATACATTTAATTTTCATGAAATTTCCAACCTATGTTGTGTCAAATATGAAATTAGGATATTAAATTTCTTCTACAAAGTCATCTCATGCAATTGATGTTTTTTTCTTAGTTAAGAATTGAAATACACTACAAGGAATCATTTCTTAATAGGAAGATATATAAGTTTGTTTTGACTATGTAAATAATAAATATAAATTATTAAATATAAGAGGTTGTTAGAGTAAACCCGAAAAGAAAAAAAAAAAAGTACATTAAACTCTTCTTTGCATTATTTGATTCTCTAACACCACCCGAAGCAGTTGTATAGGTCAGTCACGTGCTTGTGCATTTGTCTTGTTCAGAAAGAATTAATCGACTGAGTTCTTCAGAGTGTTTCTTGACCGCACTGTAGCAGATATATATACTTTTAATTGTATGACGATTACCGTCAGACGCGTCTCTTGGATGACATAGCTTTCAATTCTTAATAGTTGACTTGTGGGACACGTATAATCTGTCCACATCTATTTGAGCAAGTTATGCGCCATTTTAAGTTTATGCAAATTATTCCAAGAGAACCTTTCATGTTTGCTCCTCCCGCCATGCTGCGCAGAGATGTAGATGTGATGTATGATGATTTTTATAATCATCTGATACTAGATGAAGCACGAAGTGTGTTAACTCCTCACGAATGGAGTATAGTATTTGACTACATCCATTGATATTTTAGAATGTCACATCCTTATATGACATCATACTCTCGGAAAGATCCACCTAGATCAACTCATTAGGCGATATAAGAGGAAGAGCATACTATGGCAAATCATATAATTGATGTTTTACATGCATGTCGTCGTATAGACGTCATTGTGTGAGCTGTTATAAAGAAGAAATTTTTGGAAGGCATTTTTGGAAGAGCCACCGTAGACGTCATTCTATTTTAGGCATAGACGAAATTATAGTACATAAGACAGTGAAGGAAGAAGGGGTTGACATAAACAGTAATATTTGATAGTATTTGTAATTTGTCATTTTAATTGTATTATGCATTATATGATATTTTAATCTTATTACATCATAATATGATTTAATTTATAACAAATTTTTTATGAAAGTATACTTATTATACATGACATATTACATTAGTTTGTTTCTTAAAAAATGTCAAACTTTATTGTCTAAAGATGACTATGAAAGTATACTCCATAACTTTTATGGAGATACATCTCTAGATTAAATTATGAGAAAATGATAGTGTGATGCAATTACAAGTGAAAGGGTGTATATGGATTAACTCATGGCAAAATGATGGTGTGATACAGTTACAAATGGTGGAGTGCATATGAGATTGTTGCGGAGATGTATTTTCAAATTTATTTTAACAAAATAAAAGTATGACTCAGTCACACATAAATTGATGTATTTGGGTGCATTTGAAAATATATTTACAAATAAATGAAGACCATATTGGATTTTCATATCACCACTAAGACTTTCAATAAATTCTAACCCACATATCCATCATTAGTTGTGTGAAGCCTTTGAAGTTCCAAACACACTAAATTCTACCCTAAAAAAACCTAACATTTATCATTTTTTTTCTCACAAGAAAATTCATCATAAAATCTATCAATCTCTTTTAACATTTGATTATAATAAACTCTTTAGAGTCATGAACTATCTTTGTAGCCTCAGTTTTACCATTGTTATATCTTAATGTAAATTTCCCTTTTTTTCCTTCATAATTTTATGTTACATCTTTTTCAATACATAAATAATCACTATTATTTAATTTTCTTGAAAATTCCAACCTATGTTGTGTCAAATATGAAATTAGGACATTAAATTTCTTCTACAAAGTCAAAGGTAAGAATTGAAATACAACATGTGTTAAGAGACATGTTAATGCAAAGATATGCAAGTTTGTTGTGACTATGTGAATAATAAATGTAAGCTATTAAAAGTAAGAGGTTGTTAGAGTAGACAAGAAGAGAAAAAAAATACATTCAACTCCTCTTTGCATTCTTTGATTCTTTAACACCGCTCAAAGCGGTTGCATAGGGTCCTACACATCATATCCTACAACATATTGTACAAAAATTGAAAAAACACCAAATTTGATAATGGTGAAACTTGCATCTGAAAACTATGTTCTAGAAATCTGCCAACAACTGTTCTTCTTTCTTATGTAAACTCCTTATGGACAGATGAACCTTGATGATGCCTATAACTATTGCCATCACAACAAAACAGATGCTAAGGCCAAAAACTGCACACATGTTGAAATATTGTTAATAACAACACCAGTTCTTACAATTTTCTTAAAGGTAGTTATTAAAGAAAGAAAGAGTTGAATTTACCAGTATTGCGAGCTGTGTAAGAATCTCTAGTCTTGTTTCCTTGTTTGATTTCTTCAGATTCACGCAACTTCCATGTTAATCTAAGACCAAGACTGTTATCTGAAATATAAGGGCTATATTTGAAAGGAATAGCAACGGTTTTGACTCTTTTACAGGAACTAGGAATAGAAACTTGAGGGTCAACTGTGTAAACATGAGAATTTGAATGGCTTAAACATGGAACCTCGATGAAATTTGTATGTAGAAGTGTGGTGGAGCAATTGAGGTACGTATAGTTTTGAAGAACGTAGTAGTATTGAAACGGAGTGAGGGTGAGGTTGAGGTTGAGAAAGACTCTAGGGACACAGTTTTTTGGATCAAGAAGATCAATCTTTCTGCTGTCATAGGAGACGGACTTGACTGTTAGATTGCCGTAGGATGGAAAATGGATGGTGGTGATGTTGTCTTTGTGAAAAATCTCAAAACCAGAAAGAGTGGTGAATGGATAGTGAATGTTAGCACCAGCAGTATCATTGCAGGTAACAGAGTTTTGGAAGATGAAAACCAAGAAGATGGTGAGAAAGAAGAGTGAATTCATGATGTTATACTAAGAATGAATAACAAGTGGAAGAAATTTCAGATATAAGTACTTAGCATAAAGAAAGACTTTTTAGTTTCTTGCAGTGTTCACTAAGCTATAGGGTCAAGAAGACTTTGGGTGGTTTGGTGGCAAGATAAACAATTCTTTAAAGGAACAGCAAAAAATAAAAACTTGTTACCATGTCTTCTTCCTTTCACTGTCCTAATTAAACATTTCTGCCTTATATAATATTGGCTTATATAATATGCTTGACTTCATCTAGTCCTCCTTGGCAACTTCTTCACATTCTCAGAGTTGATATTTGAACAAAATTTTGTCATATTGTGAAAGACTAGTGTTCCGAGCCAACCATGAGCCCAACGAAGAGTAGTTGGACCCCCCTTTCTCCTCCAAAGAGACAAGCAATTCACAAATGTTATCTCATTCATCTAGATTGATCGATGCTGATCACATAGCACACCTCATCACATGCATTTAGTTACTAACCAATTATCCTATTAAAGAAGATAATGTGTCATTGTCAGATACTCACTTATCATTTTTCTTACTGACTTTAGCGTTAGAATAGTAACCTTACATATCAGTCTCTTCTCCACTGCATCGAAAACAATAGAACACTGCAATAGACCGAGAATTCATTCTCTCTGATCAAATTTAATTCCATAGCAGAACAAATAGTAATAGTAATAATAATAAATTGAAAATTATATAAAGCTTAAAAGAAATGAGAATGGAAAGAAAATTATGGACAAGGATGTTCCATATCTTCTATCAAGAGTTTATCTTTACTAAAGTTGCCAGAACAAAAGCAAACTAGAGCATCAACCTTTGCGTGAGACTTCAACTTGATGCTAAAGACCAATGAGCAAATGGAAGATTTACATGAATTTGTCACTTTATGTGACTTCAACATTGTTGGCACTTGGCAGCAATAGTTAATAGATTGATAAAAGTATTATATCTGCACAATGTTGTTTGTACTTTTACACGTACAGGAGGGCATATACATATACATATTATACAACAGATTGTCCTCTTTGTTATATGAACTACAGAGCATGCATTTTGAGTCTTGAATAATAATCTAATTGTGAAACTTGTTACACTCAAATTTAAGATCACAGATATGGTAGAAGCAAAGAGAACAATGAAAGAACGCGAAACAGAATATAAGCCAGTAAAACTCATAGGTGATCTCGCGCCAGCCTAACAGGTTTTTCCTTTAAAAATGCAACATCGCCACTTGGTGTATTTAGCAGGCGGTGATTTGGCTCCTCCTCGTCTTCACTCTCAATGGACAGAGAAAGGTCGTCAGAATCTGATTTATCATCATCTGCAAAAGATATAAACTTAGGTCCTTTCTCTCATTGTTTTGTTGATATCTAAACTAACAGAAATAGAGGCATGTTTAAATTATTCTAAGATCCAACACATACTACATCAAACCAATTTACATTTTACAGAACACTTCCAAGAATTATGCAGGAGATCTTTGAGACAGTGCAATTCAAAACAGATTGTTAGACAATTAACCAACAATCTTTGAAATTGGTATGTGCCCACCGGAATGAAAGTGATAGCGCACACAAAAATTTATATATGTGATTCTACTTCTTTTGCCTACATCCACTGAAAAGCTCTAACAGATGTGCAATATATCAAATAAGTTCTATAGAATCTTGAAAACTCATCATGTTGTGTATGTATCACCCTACAAGTTTGAGTATAGCATATTATAAAGAATGATAAATATCCACTCACATGACACACTTTCACAATAGGTGATTACCTACACTTGCTTAATTATATTTGGGATGCTTCCACTATTCACCAGACCTCTTTATATGGTGGAGTGTGGCTTTGTACAATAATGAGTAAATGAACATTCATTACTTCTAGGCGGGGGCGGGTTTAAGCATTGCCAGCCCCGCCCCTGTCTCTGCCCCCAAACCCAGTCGAGGTTATCAATTAACCACCCACCACTGCCCGCAACGGGAAACGGGTTTTCCCGCTCCGCCCTCACCCGCATAAACTGTAATATTTTTTTAAAATGCATGGTTTTTTTCTATAGCAACAAAAATCAATAATTAAACTAAATACTTTGCCATTTTAAAAATAATGATAATACTTTGTCGTTTTAAAAATAATCATAATATTTAGTCATTTTCATTTAATTTGCATTTTTAAAAAACTGAATAATAAATATAACAAACTTGATACTTTAAGATTAAAAAGGGTAAGTGAATAATAAAGTTATTTAAAATAGATTTAATTGAAATGCACCGACAGTGTTAATTATAGACGTTGGATGTAAAAAATAGTTTGACTTTTATTTAAATAACTTGTAAAGTAATGCAAACGGATGATGGTGATGAATTGACAATGTAAAATGTCAGTGCATAGTAATTAATCCCTTTAAAATAAGGGCAATAAGTTAAATTTAATAGGCTGGGGTGTGTGCGGGGTGATTAATTAAAAACCGAGTTTTCTGCGCACCCGCACCAGCCCCCAATTAAATCGATTTTCCCCTGTTAGATTCGGAGCGGGGGCGAGCGGATCCGACCGTGTTCGGATTTTTTGCCACGCCTAATTACTTCTCACATTTTCAAAACCGTAATGAAAATATCCATCATCTTCTTTCAATGAATGACAGCTTCTCAATTATCAAAATGATAATTCCAAGAACATAGCAAATTACTATGCTTGGAAATTTAAAATTCTTTACCAATTAGAGATAAAACTGTTTACATCGAATCAACTTTATATTTTTAACTATTTACGTCAGTATGTATGGTATTTTGTTTATAAAAAACATAACAGGTTGACCATATTCTATGAAGCCTTTAGACATTGTTTTTCTTGGATAGCCAATGAAAATAATTCAAAACAAAACATGCAATATTGTGAACAAATTGGCAGATTTAGTGTCTATATCTTACCAGGAAATGAAAGACGTTCAGGGACATGTCCAACTGCAGAAACCTGGATATTTTCTGGTAGTAGACAATTGCAAAAAGAACCTAAAAAGTCACCACACATTATCAGAAGATAACAAAACTAGTATGTGCAATTACCGGATTCACAGAATGAAGCTCAACTGTAAGCATGTTTTCATTACTGGTCACATCAAACTCGTGTATTCTATTTCAATAGTAAGCAGAAAATATATTTGATGCAAGCAGGACCACATCTTATGA
Source organism: Lathyrus sativus (assembly GCA_963859935.3). NCBI lineage: Eukaryota > Viridiplantae > Streptophyta > Magnoliopsida > Fabales > Fabaceae > Lathyrus > Lathyrus sativus. The sequence goes on from OZ012736.1 coordinate 514,626,155, forward strand.
AACCAAAAACTAGAGAAAAGACATACTAAATGACACAATCATTAAAAATATCAAATTATGACTTATGCAACAAGAATTAGCGAGCAGAGTGATTCTCACCTACACGAGCAAGTCGATTAACCCATCCAGGAATAGGATTTCCAGTTAGTTGTTGGCAAACTTCATCTGTAAAATGGTTGCAATTTTTGGCAATCAGATGGTAAGTGTCTCCATGATATTTTGCAGAGAGACGTTCCATAAAAGAACGGAATTCTGCAAGAGACATATCAGTGCTTCCCAACAATAGCGATCGTCTGAAGATGAAGCCAGGGCAATTTTTAGGTTCCACCTCAAACACACCACTTGAAGGGTATTCGTGTGCTCCAAAGCCGTATTCCTTACCATGCACTGTCGATTAAAAAGTAATGACTACGCAATAAGTTACTGCAAGATGTTATAAGTAAAATAGCATAAAAGTACATGCCAGCTCCTTGTCAAGAACTTGTTCAAAGGAAATAGTTCTGTCCAGTGTATTTATTCATTATATTCAAAATAAAACTTGTAACAAGTAGGGGTGTCCAAAAGATTGGTTTTCCCTAATTGATCCAGAACTGAGCTGTACCATTTTTAAAAGCCCAGACCATATATAAAATAAAAAATTGGATCCAATTAAGCCCAAAAGCAATAAACCGGGTACCAATTTTGTAAGCTGGTTTACAAACCGGTTTCTATCTCCTTCATTGAACCAACAAGCAAGTGTTTCCTTTATCATTATTTTGGTGAACGGGCTTAGAAACCAGTTTCTCTCTGATACAACCATCGAGCCTTTCTCAATCGTTTTGTACTAATTGCAACAATTATCTTCAAATCTCTGTAATTGATCTTGCGCTTTTCAATCATTTTTTGTGAATCAATTTCAATAAGTGTTTCTCAATCATTTTTGTGAATCGGTTGCACGAAACGTTGTTTCGGTGCCTCTGTAATTACTCTACTTAAATAGTTTGTATGAATCGAATGAATATTCCAAGAGATCCGAGTGGTTTAGCGTCACAAAACCGGCGACAATCAATGACGGCACTCAAAGAAAATGTCATTTAGCAGTGGTGTTCTCAGAACCGACAATATTGAATAGGGCTATGCATGGTAACCGATCCATAGAAACCAAACCATATTTTTGGTTAAGGTATAGAAACCAAACCAGTGTTTTAAAAAACCAATTCATATTTGTGAAATGGATTCAGACCGGTTTGGATCCGGATCAAAACTGTTATTTACTTAAACCCATATTTCAATCAGACTTGAATACCTCAAACAGGTTCTGTGAACACCGAGCCGCCGCCATAGTTTCTGTGAGCGTCGCCGATTTCCGTCGATTCTGAGAACAACACCACTGAACAACATAGTTCCTTCAATCACTATACTATAGCAGGCAAACATGACTGAAAATAGAACATACATCCAAACTCATTAAAATGCATATATTTCATTGTCCAAATATCTATTATTCTATTAGTAACCCCGTGAATAATGAATATGGCATTGAAGGACATTATGAACATTAATAATCCCATAAATAGACAAAAGACATGACACATTTACTAAACTAACTTTGTTAACTATTGAGATGTTTTCCACAATCATAAATCGATTTATGTTTACATACTCTTAGAATTGTGGGCTGACCTAACTCAACCTTACAAAATCGGTTTGTAAGTTGAGGATTGTCCCCATTTACAAACGTATGTTCAAACCATATATTGTCAGATGTGAGACTCTTAACAGATAATTTATATAAAAGTTAGTCAAACAATGTAAAAATCAAGTTTAGACTTAAAAACTACAAATCCTAGCTTCAAGATAGAATCAATTCTGAAGTCAAAATCAATTCTAGTTGAGAGAAACCAAACATGTCAAAATCAATTGTACACCAAATCAATTCAAGTTACTCCAAAAGACTTTATTTAAACTCAAATTACTTTAAACCAGACTCGATTTTATAGAATCAATTTTATCAACAAAAAAAAAAACATTGTCACCAGAACCAAACACACACATTTAACCTTGAACCTAGTTAATGTTCTCAATATCATATCATAACCAGAGACAAGAAAATACAACAGAAACGAGTTCAAAATAACCAGAAACAAACCTTCAATGCCGGAGTGAAAGATTCCGAGGCCAAATAGGTAAAGATAATTATTGACAGGAGTAAGATCATATACATTGAGATACACCATAGCACGAGATTTATTCCCACTGTTCCGGTCCCTTTCCGAGCTAGTACTCAGTTGAAACCACCGCATTATGGTGGAAAGTTTCTGTCCAATTATGAATCACAGCCTCATCATCTTCACTTTCAATGCAGAAATCTGCAAAATTTTCAACATGAATAAGGGATTTGGAATCGAAAAGTGAGGTGGATCTGAGAAAGAAGACCTAGAAAAGGAAGATGAACTTACGAGAGAGAGTGAATTCAAGGAGAGCTAAATTAGAATTGAAATCACAGTGAGTTTGGATTTGGATTGGGATTTGAGTTGTGTTCTTTCGCCGTCATCAAGATTTACCAGCAAACGCATATATAACACTTTTTGTTTGATTCTAAAATGTGACTAAGATTTTATTACAATTACATTTACAACGTTCTTTTTTGGTTAAGGTTTAAGATAATAAGACAATTGACTTCTCTATTGTTTTTCTACACTATTAATAGTGGCTCTATTAAGTTTATAAAAAACAATAAAAATTATCCCCAAATTCTACTCAATATAAAGCTAATATTATTAGGTTAATGTCAACATCAAAATTTGAACTCAAACTTTCAGAATTGTTTAAGTTTTTAGTAATTATGACCACTTTGTTTATAAATTATAAAAAATGTTTTGATGTTAAATGAGGAGAATGAAAGGATAAAAAGACACTTTAATGTCAAATGAGAGAAAGATATTTACACAAACACTTTGATGTCAAAGTTATGTGAGATGTGAGCAGATATCGGAGGAGTAAGTTGGAGAATCACCTTATAAGGTTTAATATAATAAGATAATTGATTTTTCTAATGTTTTTTTTTTTTTAATGATATTAATGTGTCTATAAGTTTTTCCCAAATTTTAACTAAACCAAAGACTAATATTGATACATTGAATTTCAACATCATGATTTGAACTCGGACTTGTGTGTGAGTTTTTTGTGATTATGATCATTTTGTCTATAAATAAATAAAAATCACTTTGATGTCAAATAAGGAGAATGTGCAGATAAAAAAACAATTTAAAGTCAAATGAGGGGAATATATCTACACAAACACTTTGATGTTAAAGTCGTGTAGGATGTGAGTAAATAATAAATAAGTAGGAGATTGAATGATCATCATACTTTGGTGGTGAACCCACTTATTATAAACATTTGATGATTGCTTTAATTTGTTCCTACAATTACATAGTATATCATTGATATCATATCAAAATAAAATAAGTGTGACGTGACACTTTAATATAATGGTGAGATGCAGTGACGCGTATTTGATTTGAATAAACTTTATGATAGTTGTTATCTAGTGACGTGTTTACTTTTCGGTATAATGTTAAGATTTGTTCTCGTATCAAGTCATTCATTGTACTGAGGTGTCATATCGGATATCCTTTAAGTTGAGTTAAGTAATTAGACATGTATGCTCGTTTCAATGTAGGTTTTTTTAATAATTGATTGAAACCTTATTTAAATTGGTCCATTGTACCTATATCATTACACATGTTTCATAAACTCTTAACTATTTTAATATGTAATGAATCTAAAGCCTGAAATTTTGGGAAAAACTGGTAAAAAAAATTGCAATGTGTATGGCATATTAATAATTTACCTATGACCCTAGACTTGAATCTAAAAAATAAAGTGGAGGCTGAAGAATTTTCATGAATTGATCAATCATTGTTTGCATGTTCTCCTAATTTTTGCTATGTCGTTGGTCTTTGTCACTTCGTATGCATGATGTAATGATGTGACAATTACTTTTTCATGTTGCATCAAAATTATTTAATCTATTGATTATACATTAAGTCATGAGATTATAATGTTTGTTGTATACGCGTTATCAAACACCACTCTTTTTGTTTTATATTTCAAATTTTTACTTCTTTTCTACTTCTCATTTCTACCATTTTTTTCATGTGTCTTCTGCAAATGCACTTATATTCAAATTGTCATTTCTTCTTCTAGGTTTAGGTTTTTTTCTAAATTGCTCTCTATTTTGATAGTTCTTCTTTTTTTTTCAAATTAAATTTATCTTTTTTCGTATCTTTTGTTATTTTATGTTTGGCAAAAAAAAAAGGTCAGTTCATACCATTATGCAATAGCTGTAGTTTTCCAACAAAAGAAGAATAAAATTGTTCATATTATACATTATGCAATAAATTTTTTTGAATGATTCTCAAATTAGTTATGCAACCACTAAGAAATATGTGAAATTTATTGCTAAGTCTTAGTTTCCATCTAAATCAATTCTCCTGAATACATAGATGGGAGAAAGCATTAAACTTATATAAAACTATATAATTATAAAACGTAAATTCATTACAGAGACAATCATGAGAATTATAATAGAAAACTAATTATAAAGCTTGCTAATGATTAGGGCTGGATCTTTTAATGGTGGCCTTTGTTTCCCCTTCTCCTTGGTTCGTAAACAAATTTGGAATGGTAGCTTTCGCTTCCCCTTGATCCTCATTAAATAGGCATTGTAATGGGCTTTTAGAGTTTTGAGAATAACCTAATTTTATCCACCAAGCATTGTAACAATGTCATATTTTTAATATCTATTTTCTGTCATTTTACACTCCGAATTATACTTTGACATTTTCATGAAAGTTGTAGTCAAAGTAACTTCGTTTGTTGTTGGTTTTGCCTAAACTGGAGCTACGAAGCTTTAGATATGATCAAAGTACTACACAAAAGTAAAAAATTTGAATTGTACCAACGCACCATTATTTACGTAAGTCATGCCGCTATTACCCTATTTCTTTGTATCGACCCTGCTCAGAAGGAACATTGATTTGTCTGTGTAGGCCTCTTCGGACATACTTGGTATAAACGATAAGGTGGTCTGCCACTGTCTCGCTATAGATATCACTATGAAGTCTATGACACAAAAAAGCCAAAAGTTGGAGAGGATAAGAGGGTGACGTCGATGACGAAGTTGAGAAGTTGAAAACATAGGTTTAATAACTGAGATAAAGTATCCAACTTGGTTGGCTAACGTGGTCTTGGCTCAGAAAGCCATAAATAAATGGCAGATGTGCATCAATTTAACTAATCTTTACGTATAATGCCTTAAAGATCTGTATCCATTGCCTAACATCGACCTACTGATCGACGAGTCATCTAGTTATAAGATTTTAAGCTTCATGGACACTTACTCAGGTTATAAACCAAATAAAAATGGTACCTTTGGATGCACCGAAGATGGCGTTCATGTCCAACCATGACAGTTAGTACTACAATGTCATTCTGTTCAGATTTAAAAACAAATGTGCTAGAAATCAAAGGCTAATAGATGTGTTGTTTTCTTGTTAAATAGTCCTCAATCTGGAAGTCTGCATCGACGATATGATTGTGAAAAACCCTTGAAGAGGGAAGCCATTCTAAAGACCAGAAAGACATCTTAAAGTCATTCTGAAGATACAACATGTGTCTCAACCCTACCAAGTGCTCTTTCGGGGTTCAAGAGGCCAAGTTCTTAGGATTCATGCTAACGAGAAGAGAGATTCAAGCAAATCCAAAAAAATGTCATGAAATTATTGACATGAGAAAACCCTCTAATGTCAAGGAGGTTCAAAATCTAACCAGGCACATGACTACCTATCACATTTTCTTTCCTGTGCAGGTGACAAAGCATTCCATTTCTTTACCACTCTAAAGAAGGAGGAAAAACTCAAATGGATAAACAAATGTGATGATGCTTTTGCGACATTGAAAGACTTCCTAGTGACACTGCCCATTATAACGCCCTATGAGGTGGGAATGCCCTTATATTTGTATTTATCAGACATTGACAAGGTAATAAGATATGTACCCATCCAGAACAAAAACAAAGGGGACAACCTTTCTGTATCGTGAGCAAAGTATTCAAAGGCACTGAGAAGAGATATACGAAAATTGAAAAGTTAGAGTTAGTCATCGTAACTGCTGTAAGGAAACTTAGACCATATTTCCAAGGGCATCATGTGGTGATCAAACCCAACTACCACATTAGCAAAATCCTAATGAAACTAGATCTGAAGGGTAGGATGATATCCTGTTCGGTTGAGATATTTGAGTATGATGTCCATTTCGTGCTCAAAAGAAGTATAGAATCTCAAGTGCTGACAGATTTTTTGGTGGAATTCATGTCATAATTGGGCGATGAGACTCCTTACACATGGACATTATATGTGGACAGTGCCTCAAATCTAAAGGGAAGTGGCACTAGTATAGTACTAAAAGGTCTAGAGACGTCCTTTTAGAGACGGCGTCCTTTTAAAGTATATAAAAAATCAAGGAAATAAAATACTCAATTTGACCAAAGTATTAAACCTAGCCAATGAAAAGACATGACGATTGACATCGACACAAGATATAGAGTTGTCATAAGTAAGACATGACATAAGTCATTAATTGCATGTAAAGAATGCCAAAAGGCATCTTGGAAAACTTTTAAAAGAAATTTTATATAAAAGGATTGACAATTGTTTACACTAAAAAAGGAGAAAAAAATGCAAAGATCCAAAAGTGAAATACAATGTTTTAAGCTAACATTTATACAACCAATGATTCCTCTATCGTCTATAATAGTTGTTAAAAATTCTCTTACAATATCACAAAGTCTCAAAGCACCCCGGCTCATGCATTTCACTCCCTCGAGTCTCATGCTTCTGGGGACATCACACGTCATTGGTCCTCATAAGCTCAAAAAATTGACTTACAATCTTAAGTCTTTTAGAATGTCTATTTAGTGTTGTAGGCAACTATAAATCTTATAACTAACTGGACTTACTCAAAACAAAGTTTAATGATTAGTAATCTTCACATATATTAAGATAGAAAACACTTACATGTGCATTCTTACACAGTTAAGACGATAAATAACACGACCATAATGGAGTAAGCATGTAGGGAAGCTATTTGAGGTGAACCAAATATGATCTTAGGATTAACAAACAAAATTCAATTATAATTTTCGATAAACACTAAACTCCATGTGTCTTAATCACAGTATTTCATCCATAATGGGATGGAAGAGGTTGCTCAAGTGACTTGAAACGGTTATGCTAAGGGTTAAAAGGAGTTTGAGGTCTAAAGTTCAAGTTTTGACAAGAGTATACAAACAGTTAATTCATCAATAATGTATATATTACCTTACAAAATACTAACAATAACAATTAGTTTCTACCTTAAAACAAGACTCATCTCTTCAGCTCATTGGATTCTCAAATGGTGATTGGGTAGAATGTATAGAAACCATAAGATCTATCACATTCCAATGCGTCTTCTTAGAAAAATCTCTCATCTCATGGTGCACGAAAAAGTAATTGATTGTATCCAGATCTTTATCAGAAACTGAATATCATACTTTAACTGCAGCAACTTATATGCTACAATGGCTTATATACCTACTTAAAGACATTAACATCTCATCAATCAAATTACCAATTCCCTATTGCGACAACTTGAATGCTATCGACATAGCTGCAAACCATGTATGTTCATGAATAAACCAAACATCTATAAATTAGTTGCCACCTTTTTCATGAAAAGCTCCGAGTTGGTTTACTCAAATTGTTACATGTGTCTTTCAAAGACCAAATTGTTGATTTTTCTCACCAAACCTCTTATTTCTCAACCATTTAATGTTCTATTACCCAAGTCGGAGATGATTAATCTTTACCCTCCAACTCTTGAAAGAATAACATACAATAAAATAAAATAAAGTTAGATAACAACTTAGTTAGATCAATAACTAACTTGTTAGCAAACTTTCATAAATAGAAAGTTAGTTAATTACCTATAATAAAATATTTCTACGAGGGAAAAATGACATTTAGGAGTTTGTTAGAGGTTGTAATCCAATATGTCCATACTTAGATCGTAGATTATGCATTCTATCTCAACTATAAATAGTTCTTATACTTGATATATTCAATTCAATGAAATTGGTAATGAAAATTAGCCAACAAAATTCACTCATGTGTTTCCATAAATGTCAAACACCATGTCTTGATCAAATTATTTCATCGATAATGTACAATACCCCACAAAATATGTAACAATAACAATTAGTTTCGAGCTTAATCTTGGTTCATGATCCACCTCTAGACACTAACCAAATTTTAATAAACCAAAATCAAAATTTAGTGGTAGCATGAAAAAATCCTTAGCGAAGGAGGAAGGAACTTTCTTGGCTATTATTAACACTATGACTCTTCTATGAGGCAAAAGTAAACAAGATAAGACAAGCAGACGTGCAACTCGCGCACGCCCATTCTCTCGTCATACAAATTACATCATAAAAATAAAATATCTTATTAGAATAATTAAACACGTGATTAACCAATTAGCCTCTTGCAATTTGCAAAGAGAACCTTCCAAGAAGCTAAGCACAAGACCAATGCCATAGAAAGTTAATTAAATTTTCATTAAACTTAATTCCAAAACCGTTTTTTTTAAAAACTAATTTCTAAATTCATGAATCTGCACTCCTATAAATTCCTTCTTTTTCCTTCCAAAATTCGAATATTCAAATCACTACCATTTTCTCTCTCAAAAATCAAATTCTAAATTTTCTAATATTTATTTGACAGACCCAAAAAAAGAACACGAAATGTACGGAGAGAATGTTTACGAAACCAATTCGTCTCTCTTAGATTCTATTAGGCTTCACTTGCTCGGAGATTCCGATGTTTTTTCATTCGGAGCCTCGTCTAATGTTCCAGTTTTTTGTCGGAGCTTCAGTTTCAACAAATTGTACCCATGTATGAGTGAGAATTGGGGAGAACTTCCCCTCAAAGAAGACGATTCGGAGGATATGCTACTTTACGGTGTACTTCGCGACGCTGTAAATGTTGGGTGGGTTCCGTCTCTCGACGGAGCTTCACCGGGGAGTTTTTCCTCGTGTTTTACGCCGCCGGCGATAGTGAAATCTGAGCCGGATGTTTTTCCGGTGGTGAAGAGTGTGTCTGAGAATGTTGTTCCTGCTCCGGTGAAGGGTAAGCATTACCGGGGAGTGAGGCGACGGCCGTGGGGGAAGTTTGCGGCGGAGATCCGTGACCCGGCTAAAAATGGGGCGCGGGTTTGGCTTGGAACATTTGAAACGGCTGAGGATGCAGCTTTGGCTTATGATCGAGCGGCGTACAGGATGCGTGGCTCGCGGGCCATGTTGAATTTTCCGCTTCGGGTTAATTCGGGTGAGCCCGAACCGGTTAGAGTGGCGTCGAAACGGTTTTCGGCGTCGGAGTTGTCTTCTTCGTCGTCGGAGAGTGGGTCGTTGGTGAAACGGAGAAAGAAGGTGGTGGAGCCAATGGTGACAACTCAAGCTGGATTGAAAATGGCGCAAGAGGGAAGCCAAGTGGAACATTGCACACGTGGAGATAAAGTATTGGCCAGTTGAGGCGTAATGCTGACGTGGAATGCATTTTGTAAAAAATAAAAAAACTGCTACTATGTAATTATGTAATTCTAATATGCTTATTGAAGTGGGGCTCAAGGGCAACAAATTTTGGAAGTGTTAGAAAAGTAAAGAGAGTTCAAGTGGGGTGGGGTTATAAAAAGCGAAAGAAGATAAAAAGGCTAAAAGTCTTGATGGACAAAAACTTGAGAGAAATTCAAGTGGTGGTGGGTTTGATTGGGTTTTGAATATGAGAGTTGTTATTTTTTGGTTTAATATTAATTTTATTTAAGGGAAATCTTTTTATTATATTTCATTATCAGTTTTGCTAAATCTCTTTTCTAGAATGTGAGAAATTATGTCTATACTGCGACAATATAACATTGTTTAGATATGGATTCGTTTCTAGCCAAACACATATTGTTGAGAATAGCAAAGCCCTTATAGTTGAGACTAGCCAAACACATATTGTTGAGATTGCGTCCCAACCAGTGGAAGACATTGATATTATAAGTTTTGATGATTCAGAATTTGTGGATGTTGCCTATGAGGTGGAAGATAACATAGTAACCCTGAGGAAGACCCTAACACCAATAAGAACAATGCCTTCATTACAAATTCATGAATCCTCTACATTATTTCTCTAACTTATTAGTTGGTTTTCTTGATGGGTTTTCTTCTCAAAGTGTTGAAGGTGTTTGGTTTTAACACAAAATTATGTCAGTGGGTCACATTTATTATTTCCTCGGCTCACCTCTTAGTTGTACTTAATGGATCCCAACATGGATATTTTAGTGTGATAGTGGTGTGAGGAAAAATTACCCTCTTTTATCTATACTTTTATGTTTGACATAAGAGGTTTTAAGTAGAAACATTTCTAAATTGGTTGCATAGGGAACGGTAAAACCAATTATGGGTACTACCGTACTAGGAGCTTTCCAGCCTCAACCCATATGCATGTGAAATTTTGATCTTCTGCAAAGTCACTAGGACCAACATTCAAGCTCTTACTACTCTATTGTTTAACTGTGTTATGGATTGAGGTCAAGTTTTTAGCTCTCCAAAATCCACTATTTTGCTAGTAGCATGATTAATTCAAGGCTGAATCATGTGTTGAACATTATTGGCTTTAGTAAAGGATCCATGCATTTTAATCACCTTGGGTACCTATTGTCAAGGGGAAGGTTCAAGCTAGGCACTTGCAACATATTACTGACATAATGATTGTTAAACTCACAGATTAGAAGGCTCCAGTTCTCTATATTGTAGGTAGAACCCTTTTGCTGCAATTTGTCATTCATTCCATCATAACACACTCCATTGTGTTTATTCTTGGCACACTCCATTGTGTATTTATATAATTCTATTTCAAAACTTCTTTTAGGATTTAAGAGTGCATCTACTACAATTTTACAATCAAATTCAAACACTACATTTATCTTGGGACGAGATGTGAATAATATGAGTTTTTTCTTCCACCGTAGAGAGATGACCATGAGTCCGAGAAGATTGAGTAAATATGAATGTTATTGAATGATTTTTGTGTTGAGAATATAACTCAAGTTGTGCAGTCCAAACTCAAAGTTAATTAGGGTTTAGGATTTGTTACTTAGTATACAAATTAGTTGTATATAAATAAACATATTTGATAATTTAGTTAGTACAATCATAATTCAATAGTATCAATCCTTATTTTCATTTTCTCTCATTCTTTCTCTTCTTACTAAAAGTGTCTCGCGAACTAATAAATTGGTATCTAGAACTTCGGTTAGTTTCTTGATCGTGTTTTCAAGAATCACACATCGGTGATCGTGTTTCCGGGATCGTGGGTTGTTAATCGCGTTTGCTACAAAGATGAATGATAACAATGGCATTCCAAATTCTCATCCAATTCTTGGCGGCAAGAATTGGATCTAATGGAGAAAAAATGTAATCTCTATTTGGCTTTCATGAAACCCTAGAAGTGGTTAGTAATGGCGTTCCTGAGCTTGCTGAGAATGCAATTGATGCTCAGAAAGTCGCGAAAAAAGAGGTTAAGAAGAAAAACTGCAAGACTACATTTTATATTTAATCGGCGATAGACGCGGTGAACTTTGATTAAATTTCTCATGCTGAATCGGCAAATGAGGCATGAGAAATTCTTGTCAAGTATTACGAAAGAGGTGAGAATATTAAATTCGTCAAATTGCAGACGTTGCAAAGACATAATGAGTTACTGTAGATGGGAGAAAAAGAAAATATTGCAGGCTATGTCTCAAAGGTTCAGAAGCTTGTTCACCTCATTAAATATTATGGTGAAACCCTAACTGATAAGATAATAGTTGAGAAGGATATGCATACATTGACCTCTCACATTGGTCATGTTATCGTTGTTATTCAAGAATTCAACAATCTTGAAACATTAAAATTGCAAGATTTTGTTGGTTCGTTGGAGGCACATGAGATAAGGATTATTGAAAGAAAAAGTGTTCAAGATTTGATACAAGTTCTACAAGCTTAGATATGGAGGAAATATGGTGGTTCAAACAAGTTCAAGGGAAAAGGATACAAGACTCAGAGCAAGAAGTCTTGGTCGAACCCTCAAAAGTATGGTTGATGATAAGGCTTTTGAATCCTCAAAAAGAGGAGAAGGAAACTCCTATCAGAAAGACAAAGAAGAGAAAAAAGATGTGCAATGCTATAACTATGAAAAGTAGGGTCACTTTTCCAAGAGTTGTTGGTACAATAAAGGCAAGAATGAAGGAGCCAACCTTGCACGCCAAGACTCAGGTGATTTTGAAGACTTGGTGGTTATGGCTTCAGTTGTAGATGAGCATGTCGATACCAAGATCTGGCTTCTTGACACATGTTGTTTGAATCACATGAATGGTTAAAAAGTGTGGTTAGCAGATTTTGACAATTCGAAGAAGAGCAAGGTTAAACTTGATAATAATAACTTGTTGCAAACATAAGGCATTGACAACATAGTTATTCAAAGGAGCAATGGAGCTATGATCAAAGATGTACTCTATGTACCTGGAATGAAGTGCAATTTGTTAAATGTTAGACAACTGGTCGAAAAAGGTTTCTCAATGGTTATGAAAGATTGAGCCTTGAAACTATTTGACACTCAAAATAATCTGGTCTTAAAATCTCTTATTTCAAAGAATAGGACATTTAAGACCATGATCAATTCTACTATAGTACAATGCCAAAAACCAGTTATCAACCACAAGAACAGTTGGGTATGGCATTTAAGATTTGGCCTTTTGAAATTTTGGTCACTCAATCAATTGATTACTTAAGATATGGTAACTGGTATACCAAGACTTGAGATGTCCGACAAACTTTGTGAAGGTTTCTTAGTAGGGAAGTAATCCATAAAATCTTTTGTTTCGACTATGCCAATGAGGTCCTCTTGCATACTAGAAGTAGTACATGTATGTGGCCTGTTCGAGGATCATACCATTGGTGGAAACATGTATTTTGTCTCATTTATCTATGACTATAGTCGAAAGCTTTGGATCTATATGATCAAGCGAAATGAAAAAGTATTTGAAATCTTTAAGAGACTCAAGATGCTTGTTGAAAAACAGAGTGAAAAGAAGATCAAGATTCTACGAATAGATGGAGATGGCGAATACACATCCAAGATATTTGAGGAGTTCTATGCAGAACATGATATTGATCATGAGGTAATTATTATGTACACACCTCAATATAATGGAATATCATAAATAAGAAACAATACCATATTAGATATGGCGAGATACATGTTGAAGTTGAAGAACTTGCCAAAGTCCTTATAGGGTGAAGCCCTCACCACAACTGTTTATATTCTGAATAGGTTCCCTACCAAGAAGCTTAAATACAAGGTTCCATCAGAATTTTGAAGTGGAAAACGACCATCGGTGAGTCATCTAAAGGTGTTTGGCTCTATTTTCTACAAGCATGTTCCTGATGCAGAAGGAAGCTTGATGATAAAAGTGAACCTATGATTCTAGTAGGATATCACAAAACTGGAGCTTACAAGCTATTTAATCCAATGAATAATAAGATCATGATGAGTCGAGACATTGTGATTTATGAGAATTCTGCCTATGATTGGAATTCAGGTGATGTGATTGACAAGCCATTAATGGGCTATGAAGTTGATGAAGAAAGTAGCGAGCACGAAGAAATTCCAGTCGATAATATTCCAGTCACTATCGAAGTCAAAGCGGACAATCGAGAGGGTGTGGCTAGCACAAGCTAAAGACCTCAAAGAACTAGAGTACTCCCAACAAGGCTTCAAGATTGTGAAGTTCTTGCTGATGATGAAGTCACACCAGAAGGAGATCTGGTTCATTTTGCTTTACTTGCAGGTGTTGAACTAATAAACTATATGGATGCATTCAAATATAAATAATGGAAGAAATCTAAGGTCGAACATTCACAAGAAATCGAAAGAAACAATACATGGGAGCTAGTTGAATCAACAACATACATAAAATCTATCGAAGTGAAATGGGTGTTCGAGTTGAAGCATAATGTTGATGGTTCGATAGAAAGATAAAAGGAAATATTAGTAGCTCAAGGATTTCTTTAGACAGAATGACTCGACTACTCTGAAGTATATGCAGTAGTAGCAAGATTGGGACATTTTGATTGGTGGTAGCCTTGGCATGTAAGCAAGGCTAGTCGACATTTCACTTATATGTGAAATCAAAATTTTTTAATGATCCTCTAGATGAAGAGTTATATGTCACACAACCTCCTAGGTTTGTGATATAGGAGGAAGCAAAGAAATTATACAGGCTGCACAAAGCACTATATAGCCTCAAGCAAACACCTATGGCATGAAACAACAAGATCGACTAATACCTGGTCAAATTGGAATTCATCAAATGCGAATATGAGTATGGTGTCTATGTTCGAGATGTGGCACGAGATACAACAATCATTTGCTTATATGTCGATGACTTGTTAGTAATTGAAAATAGCTTGGAGAACTTGTCGAAGTTCAAAGAGCTAATGAAGAAGGAATTTTAAATGTCGAATATGGGAAAGTTGTTGTACTTTCTAGGCATGGAAATGTTGAAGCAAGGTATGGTGCTACATCAAAGAAAGTATGTCAAAGAGATAATTAAGAGATTTAGGATGGAAGACTCAAATCCTTCATCCTCACCTGTCGAGCCAAATTTGAAGTTGGATAAGCATGCAAAGGAAGAGAAAGTCGATGTCACTTTGTCCAAATAAATTGTTGGATCTTCGAGATATGTGTGAAACAGTCGACCTGATATAGGTTTCTCATACTAATTAGTGAGCAGATACATGAGTGAACCAAGGGTGTCACACATGAAGGTTGTAAGAAGAATCCTTAGACACCTAAGAGGATAGACAAACTATGGAATTCTATTTCCACGAGATTCTAAAAGCAAAGAAGTTAATATTACTTGTTATACAGATGTTCATTGGTGTAGCGATAAGGAAGATTGAAGAAGCACACCTGGTTATTTTTTCAAGTATTTGGTACCTCAATCTCATGGGGCTCGAGAAAGCAACTTGTGGTGGCATTAACATCGTGTGAGGCTAAATATATAGCAGGATCCTATAATGTGTGTCAAGCAATCTGGATCAGATATGTGCTTGAAGAAATTGAGGTTAAAGTCAAGAAACCTCTGGTGTGCAGATGCTCGTCTTTGGAAAATACCTGAAATAAACATAATATACATGCATAACACCATAAAAGGAAGATAAAATAAGTTAAAATAACATATGCACCGAGTCAGAAACGTGATGTAATTTGTGGTTATCATATTCTTCATCTAATTCTTGTTACAAGAGTTTGTACACAAAGTTGTGTGAGAATATTATGATATTCATTTGGCTCCATGTGTATTATATGATTGATCATTAGCAACGAGATGAATGGAATTTCTGAAACAAAAAGGTTTTTAACTTCCACATTTAAGATGAATGATCTTGGACTAGTTGACACACTCTTACATTATGTTGAGAAATAGTGAGGGTTATAAACTTAGTCAAACACATTATGTTGAAAAATTACTTGATAAGTTCAAACACTTACATTTCAAGAAAGTGAGTGTTCCATTTGATCCTATTGTCAAGCTTTAAAATAATGTTGGAAGAGTTATAGATATATTGAAATTTTCAAGTGCAATTGTTTGTCTAATGTATATGATGCAATGCAGCTGACATAGAGTTTGCAGTTAGTAAAATGAGTAGATTTACTAGTAATCCAAATGGTGAGCATTGGAAGGCCATCACAAAGAATTTTGATTATCTTTTGAAAAATAACAATTTTGGCCTCCATTATGGTAGGTTTCTTGTCATACTAGAATGATATACTGATGTGAGTGTGATGTTGAGTATTGGAGATAATAAATTTACAACTGGCTGGATATTTAAATAAGCTGGAGGTGCAATTTCTTGGAAGAGCAAGAAACATACATGCATTACTCTCTCAACCATGTAATCTGAGTTTATGGCTCTTGCGTCCTCTAGACAAGAAGGAAAATGGTTGAAGGACCTTCTATTGAAAATTCCATTAGCTAAGGGAAATGTTTTGAAAGTATTGATACATTATGGTAGTTAAGCCACCCTAGCTAGATCATTCAAAGAAGTATACAATGAAAAGTCTTGGCACATAGGTCTTAGACATTCTTTTGTGAGAAATTGATTAAGGATAGAATAATTTTACTGACATATATACAAACAAGTTATAATTTAGTTGATCCGTTTACTAAGCTACTGATCAGAGACTTAGTAAAGACTACCTCGAGAGGTATGGGATTAAAACTCCTTGAATAAGGGTTCCAACAATGGTAGCAACCCACTTTAAAGTTAAAAAAACTTAACCTAATTAAGATTCAATGGGTAACAACAAGTCGTTGATTTGGATGTTTGTGCAACATTTTGTGACAATATTGACTATTACATATTGAGGACTGAATTTTTTCAAACTTTTAATGAAGTTCTATATCAAGGATATGTATCTCAAGAAATAGATACAAAATGAACTCCACCTATATGAATTTCAAGATGGTGTCGTCTCAAAGTGAGAGTTAGAGTTTCTCTCATGAAAAATTCACCAAAACAAGAAAATCACATTACCATAAATAGTGTTAGGCAAGAGATGTAGGCGAAGAACCATTTAAGAATATGTGTAAGGTAACATCGGTATAATCATAAGGGAAAACAGTTCAAAGCATATCTACCTAACATTTTGATTAAACTTTGTATTATCCTTACTAAGGTTAAGTTCAAATCGAAAGATACTTAACTGTATTAATATTCTTTTCCTCTCCTTTTCTGAAATTAATCTTGTCATTATTAGAACAAGTGAGAGATTATTGTAAATTTATTAATAATTAATAATCTTGAGTGTGTTCCAAAATGACAAGAAAATATGCAAGTGAAAGTTAATTTTGAATTCATGAATAGGCAACACTTGTGAAGTGTTGTAGTAGACAGTTTGTATTTTGAATTCGAAAATAGGTAATACTTTGAAAACTGTTGTTCTAGGCAAAACAATGCAACATTTGAAAAGTGTTGTTGTAGGCGAAACAATGCAATATTTAGCAAAAGAATGTTTCAATTGAAAGTGTATGTTTCATCAAGGGTTGCAACCTTATGAAACAACACCAATTTGCCCTATAAATTGAGCATTCTAGATTCAGAAAATATACATTAGAAAAGTATATACTCTTCACACAAAATTTTGAATTTCATCTTTTCTATATTCGAGTTTTCATCGGTCTGTGTAAACTCGAGTATAGGTTGAATTATCCTGGGTATTCCTTCTTACAAAGTCTAATATATTTTGAGAGTGCTTGAAATACTATAAAAAAAGTGATTTGTTCATAATTCTAACCTCGATCCAATCAAATTAAATTAATTTTCTAATATATGTCTATATTTTTTAAGCACATACTCATACAACACACAACTACCAATACAAGGAACTCCATGGGTGATGAGATTCAAACAAATAGGAATATTCTAGAAGAAACCTATAACATTTTTTTAAGTTTAGTAAGTATTTATATAAAGTAATTGAATAAATATGATTTGAATTACTTTAAAAGAGTTTACGACATGTGTATATATAGTGTGATTAGTTACAGAAAAATATGGGAAGTAATGCTACAATTAAGGTTAGTGATTTGGACTCATATACAGTTAAATATGCATGAAAGGATCATATGAATGTGGAATAATTGTTGTAGTCCCTATATGTTAGTAGCAAATGAATTGAATATTTTGATCTTTCTATTTAATACTTATTTGCTCTCTTCATTTCTTTGAAAAGTCTTACATATTTATTGAGGCATTAAAATATTTTGAAGGATATTTAGATAGAAAATTTTGTATAGGTGATATAATGTTTTGAATGTGTTAATTGGGTTGTCAATTAATGTTGTAAATGATTATGTCAGTGTTGATGAGGGTTTTATTCCTAATAACAAAAAATTCATTGTGGGTCTGCACTCATCTATAAAAGTGTTATTAAAGATGTTGGTTTTAGTGAAAGGTGTGACAAGAAGTCAAATAAAATAGTTGGTGCCAAAAATATTTTCACAAATTTTTTGATTGCTCCCTTAGACACTGTGTCATCTGAAAAGGATAACCTTTGAAAGGAAGTTGTTAACATAAGCTTTTGAAGAGGTTGTTCAGCTGCTGGAGGATGTCATTATGAAAGATAGTGATAATCTTATGATTGTTCACATTTATGTTTCTGGCGTGTCAGACAAGATGGTAAATTTGTTTAACAAATGCAGTCTAAATTTGAGTTAAGTATGGTATGAGATGTTACCTATTTTCATGATTTTCAACTGAATCAAATGAAGGGCTACACCTTTAATTCCCAAAGTATATATGCTGAAAGTAGTTGCACTCAAGTGTTATGGAGTAACCTAATGCTCAAAGATGGTAATGAAGATGTCAATTAGGATGTTCAAGATAACATGTATGACATGTTGGTGATCAAGTTTCCAACTCAGAGGAGGGATAAGCAAGTTTACCATGTTAATTCTAAAGTGAATAGAGTTCAAACAAGTGAATCTGAGACAGATGTTGAAACAAATGTCCAGGACATGGTGTCCATCATAAGTAGAAAAGTTGGTGGAAAGAGGACTCTTGTGAATGTTGTTACTGCTCCCCAGGATAATGTCTCATTCCATTTTGAAACAAGTGTTCAGAAGTGTAAATATGTTTTTCTAAGAAAGGATGCTTATGAAATAGAGATAGGTACATATGCTCTTGATTTTAAAGATATTATATATTTGATAAAAGTTGTTGGGCTAATGAAGATTGTTATCGATATTGGTCCTTGCTATGAAAAGTCTTAGAAAAAAATTGGTTTATCTTATATCTTTTAGGTTTTGATGGTAACATAGCATTTAAAGAACGATTGGATGTACTAATATTTTTCAAGTGTGAAGGATCATAGACAAAAAATTTAGGAATAAACAAAGTATTGGTTTTGATATTGAACATCTAAAGCATGGCTTAAGATCATAATCTGAAGGATCAGGAGTTGAAGACCAGACTCTGAATAAGTTTTCTTCTAAAGAAATCAACGTCTGAAGACCAGAGTCGGAATAAGTATCTATTTAAATAGTTACGTTGAGATCTTTATTCAAGTGGTTAATTTCGTTGAAGCTTGTTTGAAATTCCTTTGGTATAAGAGGAATTGTCAGACACATCCCAGCTGAATCTATGAGAAAATAGAACTTAGCTTTTGATGTGACAAAGTAGGCTCAGAGGTTAATAGTGACCTACCAAAGTTTGAAGAAGTCAGCCTTTGAAGACCATACTTTGAAGAAGTATGCTTCTGAAGATCAGAACCTAAGCTAGTCAAAGAGCAATAACCAAGGTAACTCTGATAAGTTACTGTTAAGCTCTGAGCCTACTTTGTCACATGAGAACCTAACCTCTATTTTCTCATAGATTCAATTGGGATGTAATTGATAATTCCTCTTGTAGAAACATCATAATGTCTATTCAAATCTTCTCAAAGACTCTCTTGTGCAAGATCTCCAACGACTATTTTTCTTCTCTATATAAGGATCTAAAGAGTTGAAGAAAAACAATGAACTATTAGCTTTCAAAGATTTGTTACTCTGTCAAAATAAAAGCACAAGTTTAACTTATGATTTCTTATCCTTGTATATATTATAAAACCCTAAGTCTTAAAGAGTCTTGCATTGTATTTCTTTTACACCTGTGACTGTATATCAAGTGTATTACCCCAAACAATCTTTTATCTGTTAGATAGATTGTTAGAAGTCTCTTACTTAGTGTTTGAGCATTTGAAATCTCTTGCTTGTATGCTTGAGCATAGAAGTCTCTTGCTTGTGTGCTTGAGAATTATAAGTCTCTTGCTTGTGTGCTTGGACATAGAAGTCTCATATTTGGTGTTTGAGCCTTGGAAGTCTCTTGCTTGTGTGCTTGAGATAATTTTAAATTTGTGTGATAATAATGAAAATCTCTTGTAAGTACAAGGGGATTGGACTACTCCCAGTTTGTGAGAGGAACTAGGATAACTTTGTGTATCTCTTTCTTTCTTTCATTCTTTATCAACTGCTTATATATCACCTCTGGTCAGTTCAGATTTTATACGTTGTGTTTAGAATCTGACTAGAGCTTTAAAAGTCTAACACAATTCAACCTCCTCCCTTTCTTATGTTTTCTCACCTCTAGTTGGTGTCAGAGTCTGGTTTGAGTTATACACTTAAAATGATGCATAAAAGATCCTGAGAAAAACATATTAAATTACGTATGGAGTTTTTGAGTATGGTAGTGGTACTCCTAACCCACATGCTGCTATTAATCATGATTATAGCACCTCTGAAAATAATAATTATATAGCTAGAATGTTAACAAAAGCAAATAAATAATATCATAAGACATAAAGATTTATAGTGGTTCCTCCCAACTGTGAGTAGTCTGGTCCCCTTGCTTTAAAAGAGATTTTCACTATAACCAAATCATGATTACAATCGCTTATGCATTCTATATAATAATTTTATAATGCTTAGACCTTAAGTCCAAGACTTCTTGCTTAAACCCCTAAGGTTTAAGACTTCCATGCTCAAGTCCTACAGACTCAAGACTTCTTTGCTTAGACCCTCAGCCTAAGACTTTCCTGCTCAGGTCCTTTAGACCTAAGACTTCCTTCTCCAGCAACTTTGGACCGAGACTTCTACTCAGGTTCCACGAAGCGAGACTTCCTGCTCAAGCCACTCTGACCCAAGACTTCTGCTCAGGTTCCACGAACCGAGACTTCCTGCTTAAGCCCTAAAGACTCAAGACTTCGGCTCAGGTTCCACGAACCTAAGACTTCTGCTCAATCAATCCACTTGATTAAGACTTTCATTGCTCTATTACCTAGCAGGAGACTTACATGGCTCAAGCATCTTGGCGAGAGACTTTGATCTAAACTGTTAAACAACATGATCATCAGAATAGAGAACAAGGTGTACTTGATACAAATATCAGAGGTATGGGGAAATCACCATTTGTGTTGATAATTGTTGATCTTGTTACTCATCCATTAGGTTGATCCTTGTTGAATATTCAGTTTGAACCTTTATCTACTTATATAGCATTTGTAGAAAATTATCTGTTGGAGAGATAACTTGATCAAGTATCTTTGCTTTTTCCATAGTACAAGAGACTTTGAAGATAGATACACCAAAAGATCTAGATCTATTGTGTATCATGTTTAACCAGTAAGTCTTCAAAGAGATCTTGTACTATAGAGCTTTTGAGAGTAGATATCCGTAAAGCATGCCAACTTTTCTTGAGCCTTGTGAACTAAGACTCTAGCTCACAAACTGATGCAGATTGCTTTTTGCAGTATGAATAGCTTTAGCTTTATTACTAACTTTGAATGATCACCAGAATCCTATTTACATCCATCAAGTGAAGGCACAATAATGTTGCTTCTTATGATGTTGAGATCTTCAGCTTTAGAGTCTACGCCAGACATCACTTAGAGAGTGTTCTTCAGATTCTGTACCACCAGAAGCTAGCGATTCAGCTTCTCTCAAGTGTGCCTTTGTATATCAGATTCTGTATCTATATTTACAAGTATTAGAACCTGGATATAAGAAACACACATCTAATATAACCATTGTTATTTTATTACTTTATTATCGTCAAAACCCAAGGAATATATGTCATGAACAAATCTTGTTCTAACAATCTCCCCCATTTTATGATGACAAACATAAGTATTTAAAGAACAATGTTGAGCAGTTATAATTTTCTTTGTAACATCCGAGTATGAGGTTTTTAAGCTCCCCCTTTGTCTAATAGTCCAAAGTTGAGTTCTGTAAACCCACCCTAAGTACTACTTTCAAGAAAAAGTATTTAATTTTCTAGTAACAACAGAGTTTGGGGTTTGTAAGTTCCCCGTGAGTCAAATAGTCCAAAGTTGAGGTTTGTAAGCTCCCCCATATATCTATATTTAAGAAAACTAAACATAATATTTTAACTTCCTTTAGAAACACTAGAATACGAGGTTTGCAAGCTCCATCTGAGCCTGATAGTCTAAGACTATGGTTCGTAAGCTCCTCCTTAGTTCTATGTACAAGAAAGTTAAAATGTGTCATCCGGGCAAGATAACCAATATGTACAAAAATTATAAATGACCATTATATACAAACTGAATGGGTTCAGTTCCTAATTAAATAGTTACTACCTTTTCTCCCCCTTTTGTCACATCAAAAAGAATAAAATGGGAAAGAAAAAAAGAAAAGAATTACAGTCATAAATGCATAACAAACCATCATTACAAGATCAATTTTCAAGGAAGGGAAAACGATCAAGTAACAGGGGTCATTAAGGTATGTATAATGCATGTTAAATATTTATTGATCGTAAAGGTTTCAAAAATCAAGCAAAAGATTTTATTCAGTCGTTTAGGTAACCTAGAAGTTATTATAAAAGCAACCAAAACGTAGTTCATTTTCATCAACATCTACCAAAATATTATGGAGTCATCAGTTGAGAGTAACAAAATATATGTTGTGACAGAAGTCACAGAAAACTCTGCAAGTCTGAATATCCAGAACCTTCAGAAGCCAGCAGGTTCAGAAGCTTCTGCTACTGGTCCTATTCCCTCTACCCTGAATACTTCAGGCAAGGCTTCATCAACAGTACCTTAAAAACCTACAGAAGCAAGTCCATCAATAGTTGTTTTAAAGCCAAGGAAGAAGTCCATGAAGAAGACAAGGAGGAAGAGGCTCAATGAGATGTTTTACCATTTTGTTGTTCCAAAAGCGGAAGAGGATAATATTTATGAAGATGAGCCAAATATCAATTATGCAAACAACTTCTCCTACAAGGCAATAGATGACTTAGATAGGGATATATTATAGGTTCAATTCAGTTCCTTATGTTTTTGTTATCCTCTATGCTTAATTAATGAAAAGTTATTTTAACCAGTAAATATTATGTATTTGTACAAACACTTTATTTATCCATTAGATTTTCTGATAAAAACATTAATGAAGTATTGAGATAACCAAAATCAATAGTTAACATGTTAACAATATCATCTATAACTTGTTAAAAGAATCTTAATAGGTCAGAATACTAGACATCATTTCCAATAGTCAGTATTTAAAATTGATTTGACTTAATCAATAAAAAATAATGAACACTCAAAGGTAATGAATGTAAAAACTCTATAAAAATCCCTTAGCAGACTCATTTTCATAATCACTTAATTATCTGAACACCAAAATGTATAAGCAAAAGCAAATTTGGGTTACAAAGAGAGATTTCATAAAGATGTTAATGCTCAATGCAGAAACTCAGGTAAACAAGAGTGATGCAGCAACTGAAGGATCTACAAGCAAGCATATAGCTTTATAAGCATACACTTCTTCAGCAGCCTTCGTAAAGAAGAAGAACTTCCAGGTCAAAATGCAAGGAATAATGACAAGATTATTTAGACAATCTAGATATGTCAGATGATCCTACCGAGTACCTTAGGGAAAAATCTGAATGGCTAGAGATTCTTAACAATTTGTAATCACTTCCAACTAATGAAAATGTTGCATTTTTAGAGTTTTTAATTCTATTTGTTTCATCATCTTAGACAATAATATAAATAAATACTTATAACAGTTAAGATGCACAGAAGCATGAAAAAAATTAGATTAACAATAATATTACTCAAAACAAAAAGTCTTAACAATTACAAGACATAAATTTGCAGAAGTATAACATCAGAAACTCTCATAAAAAGCTTCAAAATTGTATCTCCAGATTTTAGAAGAATCAACCTTTGAACTTATGACAACTCCCTGTTGGACCAGTAGTTCTGAAAGAACTCGTCCATAAGGAATGAAGAGAGTCTTTCCCTTGTGAAAGAAAGAAAAAGTCCTCTTCAAATAGTCAAATATAACTTGAGGAAGATCAATCTGCAAGTCTGAATTGAGAAGTAGTAGCAAATTCTTTTCAATAGAGTCCACAAGGTCTATATACTTATCCTTAGGAACCAGGTTTGAGTTCAAAATCTGTTTCCAAACAATTGCATCAAGACAAAGATTTAAGACCAGAGAAGTGTTAGATGGATCTACAAAGATATGCCAAGTAGGAAGATAGTGTTCCCAAACAAGAGTTCCTGGGATTTCTCTAATCTCCTCAAAATTGATCACATTAGCAATCGATTTAGTGGTTATTGTTATAGAAACACTGGTTACTTTAGAAAAAATAGCACACTCATAATTCAGCTCAACAATAGAAGTATTGATCCAAAACTCTTTGACAAAACTTGAATAAGTGAAACCACATAGCATCTCAATGTATCCATTCCAAATTTGTTCAGACACAGTCTTCCAGAAGTTAAACCCTATCTTAAGCAACTCATCAAAATCCATAAACTTTTCATTAATGATAACTAGTTAATTCAAAAGACAATTGACTAGAGAATTCATCTCAAGTTTGGTTTGATCAGCAAACAACCAAAGAAAATAAAAAGAAAAGAAAAGAATTGAACAAGATTCTAAAGAAATAAGAATTTTGTCAGAAAAATGACACAAAATGATTTTTCACAAGACAATGGATAGAGATAATAATAGTATATAAAAAGAAAAACATAATTACCCAAGGGTTCTTATACAACAGATTTCCTGAATCCACTGGACGATTTTCACCTTTATGAATATTTAAGTAATATAAAAGTTTTTTTTGAAAAACCTTCTACTTAAACTGCTTTATCAAAAGTAAAGAAACTTTTTATGAATCTCAGAGTCTGACAATTTACATAAGCTATCATCCATTAGATTCTAGTAGATCAAGACTTAGAGAGAGACATCTTATGTCAGTCATCAGTCTTCAAGATTCTATTCAGAACTAAACATTTTCTCTTGAAACAAGAGTCATGAGTGATTAAGGAATATTGAATTGGTTTTTTTGATAGCTAACAAACAGCAATCTCATTGCAAAAAATGAGGAAATTGTTTCCATAAATATGACCATCATCCAGGTAATGAAATATTCAGTATAGATAACTACAACATAGTTTCTTCTTAAAGATTTATGAAGATTCTTTTATCAAAGAGAACTTCTATAGAAATCTAATAGAGACTTTACATCTACATATACACAAATATCTCAATGAATTAAGTAATGAGCTGGAAAATAATAGACATGCCTTTTTTTTTGTTATTTTCGCAATTAGACTCGTATGAATATTCATATTTGACCATAGAATCTGAATACTACTCTGAGTGGATTCTGATTCAATGGTTGTTAAACCATTGACTCCACTACTTTCACCAAACTCAGTACCTCTAGCACTTAAGTCTAGGTTGTAGGATTTTCTTCCATCAAATGTTGCAGACAACCTTTGATAAGCAACATGGAAGATGGCTCTGCTCCTTTCTTCGATATCTGCAACAACTACATTTTAAATAATGATACTCATTTCTATGAGTCCACACATGTTGGTCCAGACAGGCTTTTCCCTTTCCTTATGCCACATTATGATAGTAGTATTATGATTCATTCTAGAGTATTAGTCTAGGATAAGTCATGATATAAACAAGATCTTGTTCTTAGTATAATCATTGATTTCATTGTCTTGGATTAAATCTTTTGACTTTGAAATCTTTGATAAGCAAAGAACCAAATGGTGTTAGCTATCAAAGAATTGCATAAAACAAATTAAAGCACTGTCATGTAATTGTTAGCAGAGCACGAAGAAGAATTGTTGGTTTCTCATGATTCTTTAATACAAATTCTATGATGACCCTCAACCAAGGAGCAATGAATTCACTTAAAATATCACCTTATAGATTTGGCATAATCTCTTTCTCTTCAATACTTTATTTTTATTTCAAGATTCAGATGCTTCTTCAGAAGCAACAATGACTGGCAGAGCCAAATTACTCTTTCTTTTGAATCCAGCACTAATTCCATCTTCAAATGAATATACAGCGAAGATCTATGACATTAGGTTCTTGTAGTGTTTCTCCTTGTTCTTGAATTTGGGAAATCAATTAAAATACGAATATCTCAGAATTTTATGAAGTTACTTTTCTAACAATAGATGTCACGTTCCATTCAACAAGTTAAAGAAATCTTCTGATTAGGAAGGTTAATTCCTCATCATCAGATATTCCATAGGAAGTATCCTTCAACAGGATTTAGAAAAGATAATCTATTAGATGGATTTACATCATCTAATTCTATTTCTTGAGTAATTGTACCTTCACATTTGAATTCACAACATTCTTCTCAGAATTTGCTTGGAAAGATTAAATGAAGTGTAACTGGACAAGCTTCAAAACTGATTCCCATAAATCTGATCACAAGGATTCAAAGATAGTCTGAGCATTAGACCTATTAATGATGTCGATATACCCAGAATCAAGATAGAGCACCTACCAGAATGCATCTACCTCTAAAGATATTTTCAATAAGCTTTTTCTGAGCTGCTGAGAGAGACTTTCAAATTTTGATTATCCATGCACCATTAACTTCTATATTAATACCTTTTTCAAGGGTAAAAACCTTCATAAACCCTTTACCAATTCCAATGAATTAAAAATATATTTAACTTTTCCATCATTTAAATTTAGCAGAATCACCCTTTGAATATGATAGGAAAAGCAATGTAATATTTTTCATGTGGAACTTTATTCCTTCTTCAAGGAAAGTATTTAACAGACATATTTTTCTCATTGGATCATTATCTGCACCACTGTTAAGTGTTATGTACACACCATGCTCTGATACCAACTGAAGGTGAGAAAAAGTACACAAGAATTGGGGGTTGAATTGTGTTTTCCATTTTCTTAATTAGCGTTTGATTAGAGTTCAGAATCTAAATTGGTGTTCAGATTCTGATTATACTTAGCAGCGGAATGTTAACAGAAGCAAATAAATAATAACATAAGACACAAAGATTTATAATGGTTCCTCCAAACTGAGAGTAGTCTAGTCCCCTTGTTTCACGAGAGATTTTCACTATAATCAAATCATGATTACAATCGCTTATGCATTCTGCACAAGACTTCTACAATGCTTAGATCCTAATTCTAAAACTTCTTGCTTAAACCCCTAAGGTTCAAGACTTCCATGTTTAAGTCCTACAAACCCAAGACTTCTTTGCTTAGACCCTCATCCTAAGACTTTCCTGCTCAAGTCCCTTAGACACAAGATTTCCTACTTAAGCCACTCTGGCCTAAGACTTCTGCTCAGGTTCTACAAACTGAGACTTCCTGCTCAAGTTACTCTGACCCAAGACTTCTACTCAGGTTCCATGAACCAAGACTTCCTACTTAAGCCACTATGGCTCAATACTTTTGCTCAGGTTCCACGAACCGAGACTTCCTGCTTAAGCCACTATGGCCCAACACTTTTGCTCAGGTGCCACGAACCGAGACTTCCTGCTTAAGCCCTACAAACTCAAGACTTCTTCTCATGTTCCACGAACCCAATTGTTCTTCTCAATCAATCCACTTGATTAACACTTTCATTGCTCTAGCACATAGCAGGAGACTTACATGGCTCAAGCATCTTGGCAAGAGACTTTGATCTAAATTGCTAAATATCATGTTCATCAGAATAGATAACAAGGTTTACTTGATACAAATATCAGAGGTACGGGGAAATCACCATAACAAAGAACTAAAACGCTTAAGACTTCTAAGATATTTCATGTGTAAGAAATCTTAAGGTTTTTACAATTACAACCTACAACATAAATTATGTATAACCATTTGTGTTGATAATTGTTGATCTTGTTACTCCTCCATCAGGTTGATCCTTGTTGAAGATTCAGTTTGAACCTTCAGCTACTTATATATCATTTATAGAAGACTACCCGTTGGAGAGATAACTTGATCAAGTGTCTTTGCTTTTTCCATAGTAAAAGAGACGTTGGAGATAGATACAACAAAATATCTTGATCTATTGTGTATCATGTTTAACCACTGAGTCTTCAAAGAGATCTTGTACTATAGAGTCGTTGAGAGTAGATATTCATAAATCATTCCAGCTTTTTATGAGCCTTGTGAACTAAGACTTTAGCTGACAAACTAATTTGACAATGCAACTTGCTTTCTGTAGTACATATAGATTTAGCTTTATTACTAGTTCTAAATGATCACAAAAAGCCAATTTACATTCACCAAGTGTAAATAAAATAATGTTGTTTCTTCTGATGTTGAGACCTTCAACTTCAAAGTCTACGTCAGACATCACTTAGAGAGTGTTCTTCAGATTCTGCACCACTAGAAGCTAGCAATTTGGCTTCTCTCAAGTGTGCCTTTATATATCAGATTATGTATATATATATTTACAAGTATTAGAACCTGCATACAAGAAACACATATCAAATATAACCATTGTTCTTTTAATACTTTGTTATCATAAAAATATAAGGATTATATGTCATGAACAAATCTTGTTCTAACATTTATTACCTTCAAAATTTTGGTCAAGGAGTTTATTGTGAACATTACTATGAAGTGTAATGTTGAAAGCAATAAGAAGTATAGAATGGTGTGTGATAGAAGAAAGTGTGTGAAGCTTGCAGCTTCAACTATTAATTAATTGGACATAATTAAGGTTCCCTCTATTGACAAGATTGACGAAGAAGAGAAAACCACAAGTGTGGATGAAGAAGAACAGTATTTTAAAGCACTAAAGTATGATGACATTATGAAGCTTCTTAGTGATGCCCAGTTGTTGATGACACTAGAATGTTGCAGCTTGTTATCCTAAGTTGATGAAGGAATTTATGGTTAAAAATGATGGTATTCCTCATGGGTTGTTGAGGTTCAGGTAGAAGATGTTTGTTGGGATATATGTCTCAAATATTGTGTCTAACATTTGTGCACCTATTGACGAAACTTATCTGGTGTTTGATAAAGTAATCTTAGAGCTTTTCACCTCAATTTGTTGTTACTGCTACTTCTATTTTAATGTTCCTTTGTTGAAGATGGTCTTGTGTTCTTTATTGAAGATTGTTCCTTTTTTAGGTATTTTGGCTGAAGATATGTGTTGGTATGGTTGGTTGTTGTTCCTGTCAAGCTTGCATTCTGGATCTTGAAGATTTTTGTTTTTTTTCGTGGTCCTTTCCATACCTTTTCCAAGATGTGGAAAAAAGTGGGAGTAATGGTCATGTGGGATAAGATGTTCCAGGGTGATGTTTTGTATATGCGTTGATATGATCTCTAGATGTGTATCAACCACCTTACTTATGTATTACTTCTATTGCTGGTGTTTGCTCTATTTCTTCTAATGTGTGATATGGTGTGCTACTTCTTAAAGATCACATCTAATAAGTTGTTTTAGCCAAAAATTTCCAAAGGGGAGATTGTTTCTCCTTTTCATTTTCTGCATTAGGTAAAACAATATATGTACAAGATGTATTTTTTCTAGAGGCAACATGTGGAAAAAGATGTTCCAGCATGTTTTCCAGCATCTGAACTCAGTCTACAGACAAATACTTGTGAGTGAATTTGTACGAGTTGATGTTTGATTCCTAGAAGATCTGTTGTTGTATCTTTTAGAAAATTTATTCAGTAAGATTGCTAAAAATATTTTATTAATCCATAAGTTTTAATAAGATATAACTAGATATGGATTAATTAAAAATATTTAGAGTTGGAAGATTTCATTGAATTTGCATTGAAGAAAAGATTTAACTAGATGTGTTTTGAACATATATTTGGTTCATTTTTATCCAAGATTGTGTTGAAGATTTAATTAAACAAATATTCCATTAAGAGGTTTAATGGGATTTATTTTAATTACAACATATGTATTTGCACTTAATGAGAAGATCTTCAATCTAAGAATTAGAAGTGTGGTTATGTTTTAGCAAGAGATTTATTTTGAATCCTTTACTTGAGAAGTTAGAATTGAGAGTTACATCAAGTAAAGATTTTATTTGATTTGTTCAAGATTCAAAATTCTATCACGAGGACAAATGTCAAACTGAATGCTTCAGCTTGTGTGCAACATCTGGCCTTTGTCAGCAGACGAATGTTGTTGCTGATTCGAGCGCTGATTTTGGATGTTTTGCGACATGATTGGTTGCTATGTTTTAGAAATGAGTTATTTGATTTTTTTTGTTAAAGATTGGCTGAGATCAATTCAAATTTAATTGGAGATTTATATTTGAATTTGAATCAAATCAAATCATATATTTTGGAGGTTTTTGTGGAAAAACAAATTAAAACTAAATCCTGTATATTTATGAACAAGACCAAAGTTACTTATGCCCATTGGAAAAATTCTAGAAGAAACATTGTCATTTAAGGAGACTCAAACTTCTCTTAAAAGGGTGTGCATGTATTGAATATTTGTGTGATAGGGTTTATAATTTGAGTCTTTTGTTTTATTGTTGTTTGTGCACCACTCTAGCACTTTCATTCATATCTTAAAGCATATAATTTAGTTTATTTAGTTAAGTTAAAATTTTAACATCAATATTCTATTTATTGAATTAATCACTTAGGGTTAGTGATTGAGAGAAATTATTTAGTGAGTTTGTAAATTGGGAGTAGCGATTAAAAGAAAGTAGAGTGGTTCTCATATTTAGGAGGAGTCCTAAATAGAAAGTAATTAGGATTAGGAAGATGCATTGAATAACATGAGATTGTTGTTCCTATAAGACAAATTATAGTCATTTAAGATAGTGAATTTTCTTTCATAGGTAGAGTTCCCTTCATATGTAGGTGTATTTTCACCGAACTGTGATACTAATTCTTGTGTGTTATTTATTGCTTTAATTGTTACTTGTTATTTATATTGCAAACTTGTTTTTCTTGTATACAATGTCTCAAATATCGTGCCTGACATCTATTCCCACAATCTATTATTTGTCATAAACCAGTTGTTCACATTATCCCAAACATCTGATCAAACATTTGTCCTGCTGAGAGTAGAATTTCAAACTCAATACAGACGAAGCAGTGTAAATCAAAGATCAAGCAGAGTATGGCGAAGTAAGTAAAGACAAGTATGAAGCTTAGTTATGAGGAGTTTCAAAGTCCATAAGTAAGTGTTTTACTTTAGTAACGCAACTTTTAGGAGTTTATGAATGGATGAATCATATTTTTGATAAAGGATATAGGATAATGGAATTACATATAGATAGAAAAGACGTGTATGTAGCGCTCAATTGAGAATTACAAGATGGGAGTGGGTTTGGGGTTGATTCGAAGAATAAAGATTTTGATTAATCAAAATTGAGAGGTTCGTTTATCTTATATTTATCAAGAAGAAACTAATTGTACAAATGTGTTGGAAAATTTAGGAATGAAGCATGGAGTAGGAACCCTTTTCTATGATGTGTGCCTCCAAGATATGAACTCCATTGATTTAGCATATCTTATTAGAATTTTCTATATTAAAATTGTTATAGTGTAGTTTTGGACTTAGGGTCTCTTGTACAAAAAAAAAAGTGAAAAATTCTGATTTACATTAGGGACTAATTATACAATTATTATTAAAAAAATTTTTTTTGTAAAAAGTGAAGTATTGAAAAAAGTTTTTGATTCAATTGCCAAAAAATTTTAAGTGATTAGTGAGCAGATTTTTTTTTACTTGATCACACATGTTGTGAATCGGATACCTTTAAACAAAGTATAAATGGTTTTTTAATGATCAAGAAACACACAAGAGTTAGGGTTAACAAAGAAGACAAGGTAAAATAACAAGGAATAACAAGGATTGATTATAAACTGCTATTCTTTCCTTTCTCTTAAAACAAGATTACAAGAATAACAATATAACCTCTTTCTCTTGAAATTAGGATTTTATCTTCCTATTTTTCCTTATGCCAAGATTGAGAAACTAACATCCTATTTATAAGAAAATTAGCACACTAACCTAATGGGCTTTTTAACAATTACACATTACAAGCTAACTTAGGGTACAAGCTAACTTAAACACTTGGTCTTACAAGTAAGGCCCAATCCAATATACTAACAACCTAGAAATATTTACTAATGCATGTTAGAACAGACTTCGACTACAATACGCATAATCTTCGAGAGCAGCATGCGAATAGACTTTGACCTCATGTTTAATTCCTGTCGAACCAGAAACTACCCTTCGACCATACTAGAGTTCGATCCAATATCTCACAAATCTCCACCTTGGATCTAACTCTATAACATCAAGAAACTAGCTTTCTTCATGCAGCTTTATCAACTGCATACAGTGGAAAACTTGCAACTGGGCAACGTCTTGGTGATCATATCAGCAGCATGTGAACAAACTTCGATTGCTGCTTTACTATCTTCACCCAAGGCTCCACCATAAATTAAGTCTCTATTCAAAGACCCATTTATGTACCTTAGAACCCACTTCAATGCTTTCCAGTGAGCCTTTTCAGGATTCTCCGTGTACCTGATTACAAGACTTATTACATATGCTATGTCAGGTCTAGTACAGACCATAGCATACACCAAAGAACCTACTATGTTAGCATATGGAATTCTATTCATATAAGTTCTTTCAACATCAGTGTTGGGACACTGATCTATACTTAGCTTGAATTGAGGGTTTGTCAGAGTCACAACAGGCTTTGAATTTGACATACTATACTTTTCGAGAATTTCCGGTAGGTATGCCTCTTCAGATAAGCATAATCTCGACTGATTTCTCTCTTTGGATGTCAATCCCAAGAATCTTAGACGCAACTTTCAGATCCTTCATGTCGAACTTCTTATTGAGTTCAGACTTCACCCTCATTACATCTTCTGCATTATTGCTTGCTATTAGAATATCATCCACATAGAGAAACAAAATAACAAATGAATTACCCATCCGAAATCTGAAGTAAACACAATGGTCGAACTGACTTCTGATGAAACTTATGCGTGCCATGAACTTGTCGAATATCCTATTCCAATGTTGAGGAGATTGTTTTAGTCCATATAAGGATCTATTCAGCTTGCACACATAATCTTCCTTCCCTTTTTCGACATACCCTTCAGGTTGCCTCATCAGAATTGTTTCATCTAAGTCACCATACAAGAACGTAGTCTTCACATCCATCTGTTCCAGTTCAAGATCAAACTGTGTCACTGTGGCAAGCAACATTCGAATGGATTTGTGCTTCACAACAGGAGAAAACACATCATTAAAGTCGATACCTTCTTTCTCATTGAACCCCCTAGCAACCAATCTTGCCTTGTATCTCTTCGACGCCACTCCTTCAATTCCTTTCTTAACTTTAAAAATCCATTTACAGGTGACTAACCTAGCTCCAGCATGTTTCTTGATCAGTTCCCAGGTATTGTTATCATGAAGAGATTTCATTTCATCATCCATGGCCTTCAGCCATTGATCCGCGGTCGCTCGCGGATCAAAAACGAGTAATTTTATAAAAATGCAGTACAGCGACAGTGACTCGGAATATCGTTCTCACAAGGATTCTTGTAGTGATTAACCAATTACAGTAATGAAATAAAAAGGGGGTTTTTGGTTCGATTAGGGAAGAGTAATTAACAAGAGTAATTTTCGAAATAAGTTGTTATGAAGAAAATTGATTATGAAATAAGTCAATCTACCGATTCGGTTCCTACTATCATTGATTATTATAATATTGATCTTCTAAGTGTCATTCCTATCTGGATGCAAACTCAATGGCAAGCGCAAAAATGTTTGTAAGATTTATGATCCTAATGTCCGAATTAAGCAAACGGGATAAAACTTCATGAATTAAGCAAACATGATTGTTCAGACACACAAACGAATTAAGCAAACGTAAACGTGTCTATGCCTAGGACCATACAATCAACCAAATTAAATCAATAATATCATGCAATCAAATTAAGCATACAAGAACATAAAATTATTGAACGGAATTAACAAATAGTAATAATATTATAATAATCTCAAGTGTTGGAACCTGAATTACGGTAGACCGACTCAGAGGGATTAGTTCTCCATAGGATTCGTAAAAGCTTCAAGGTTTTTTTCTCGTGAATAGTAGGTAATGTGAACAGTAACACGATTTCTCTTTAAAAAGGAAAATAATGGATCAAAACCCAACTGGGTCAAAAATATAACCCAGGCCCAAAACATCAAAACTAAAATAAAATTCTAATGCTGTAACTTGAAACAGAAATCTGGAATTTTGAGCTCCGAATCTGACTTCGACTCCAACACGAAAGTCGTAGCTCTCTCTCTTAGCTTTCCGGCGATATTTAGAACGCCTCAATCGGATTCCCAGAACTCCAGTTATGATTGTTTCCGTGCAGACTGCTAAAGCTGAAAAATAGTTGCGAAAATTAAATTAAATCAAAAATAAAATAAAATAAGAAAACATGATAAAATATAATAATAAGCAAAATAACATAAAGAAATGCCTAAGTAAAAATGTAGGAGAATGTGCATAAATATGCACTGATCAAATTCCCCCGGACTTGAACTTTTGCACTCCGAGCAAAATTAAATTCAAATAAAACAAAGGAAACTCATTCCAGGCTACAAGACTTCTTCGGTTAAGTTTGCCTCGATAGGTACTAATCTTCAACACTAAGGATATCGTAGGAACACTAACCCACAATTGCGCAGTCATAACCCTCCTGAATATACAAATCAATTCGAATAATGTTATTATGCTAAAGCCTAACTTATTCTTCCTCCTTTTTGCTCTTTTCCATTCAGGCGCAATCACATTAAGCCCGTTATCTCCACACACTCATAGCAAGGCGACCGGTTAGTGACTCTGATCTCTCTTTTTTTTGGGGTTCTGGTACTTACGTGGCATAACCCTTTGCCGACTCAATTGTAGTTGCGGGGATCAGACCGTAATCCGCCCTACCAAGTTCAGCACCAGAAACCGCTGAACCAACTAACGAGTAATAAATTTTTTCCAACTTTTTCTTTTCTTTTCTTTTTCTTTTTTTCTTCTTTTTATTTTTTTTCTTTTCAATTTGATCACTCACTTATATTCATCGGCTTCCCTGCGTAGAGTGTGTATGAGATGGTACTGACTGCTAAAATAAACTACTCAAGAGCTGTTAGAGAATGAAAATTTAAGGCTAAAACATAATAAAAATTCAAATCAATTTCCATATGCAGGAGACTTACGGTGTTAAGACGATACCGATCTTATGAATTTTTCCCAGGTCTCCGTAAACTAATCTCAAATTAGACTATAGCCTCAAACTTTCAAGAAGATACATTTTTTTATTTGACTGAAAACAAACAAAACACTAACAAAAACAAGGAAAACAAACGAAACAAAGAAATTATTCTCTCCCCCACACTTAAAACATACATTGTCCTCAATGAAAGAACAGAAATATAAAATAAAAGCGAGGAGAGATAGGAAAGGACACACCCGAGGAGTCAAGGTGGATAAGTGATTACATAGGTATCCTTTCCCAAAGAGAGGTTTTCTGCGGTCTCTTCTTCCAAAGTGGGGAGTAACTTTGGATAGCATCCATCGCCCTTGAAATTTGTATTAGTTCCTTCGCCTTTTATTCCAGGATCAAATAAGAATCTCACTAATTTCCTTTCATCTTCAATCAAGGTCCATCCAATTCCCTTCTTATGTTTCTTCAAAATCTGAAAAAGCTTATTTTCTTTATAAAAAAGCTTATTTTCTTTATAAAAATCAAGGTTAGAATAAATTATGACCGAAAGCTTTTTATTCATATCTAAATAATCACAATTCGAATTGTTATAAAGTGGTTCAAGCTCTAAGGGGAGAGGTTGTTCAATGGATGGTGAGGTTGGAGCAGTCGTGATGTCAAGAGCTTCAGCTGCATAAACAACTTCATCTGCATAAAGAATACCACCCTGCACGACAGCATTAATCTCAGCACAAACAGAGCAAATGTTAGTGTCAGTACATGAATCACAAGAGTAAGTATCATCATAATCTAATAAAGATGGAAAATCAGATAACAACTCAGGATAAATATCATCAACTAAATCAGATGGTAACTCTTTTGGATTTACTACTGTTTGGGCAGATAGTTGGTTTGATTCTTGAGCTTGTTGCATTGCATTCATTATAGTGGCAAGTTGTTCAATCTGTGTCTGCAAAGCCTGAAGAGTGGAATCTGTTTGTTGCTGAAACTGGAGATCATTTATAGCCATTTGCGTGACAAGATCCTCTAATGAAGGTTCAGAAGGTGTAGAGCATACAATTTGGAATTCATTCATATGCTTATCCGGATCCTCACCTGCAAGTCCATTAAACTTTGGCAACAAGTGTATTAAACCAGATTTTAATTCAAAAGGAACAACAACATCATCATATTCAACACACAAGCCATTATAATTCACATAAGGGGCAGCCAATTGCCTTAAGGTTCTATTATCATCCATTTCAAAATCAAGTTCAGTATCCGAAGCAACAAGTTCTGCAGATAGTTAGACTCAGACTCAAAATCAAACACAATGATGGAAAACAATTAATTAAATTTCAAAAAAATAAAATAACACCAGAATTAAACTAATAAAGCAAAATAACAATTATGATAATTTTTTCGATTTTTTTCGACTCTATGAAAACAGTAAAAAATTCATTAAAAATAGAAAAAAGGATTTTTTGGCGATTCTGAGGGTGGATTCCAGGTATTCCTTTGGAATACATGGACTAATGACCGGACGATTTTTCTGCTTCTCGTAGGCAAAACAGTTTTACGATCGGACATAATTTTTCCAAAAACAGATTTTTTACGATTTGGACTGTAAAACGCGAATTGGACGAAACCGCGAGGAAACTAAGGTCTAGACTCGAGGATACTAACTAACCCTATGACTCTAAAATTGATTAATAACGACAAGAATCCCCGGCAACGGCGCCAATTTGATCCGCGGTCGCTCGCGGATCAAAAACGAGTAATTTTATAAAAATGCAGTACAGCGACAGTGACTCGGAATATCGTTCTCACAAGGATTCTTGTAGTGATTAACCAATTACAGTAATGAAATAAAAATGGGGTTTTTGGTTCGATTAGGGAAGAGTAATTAACAAGAGTAATTTTCGAAATAAGTTGTTATGAAGAAAATTGATTATGAAATAAGTCAATCTACCGATTCGGTTCCTACTATCATTGATTATTATAATATTGATCTTCTAAGTGTCATTCCTATCTGGATGCAAACTCAATGGCAAGCGTAAAAATGTTTGTAAGATTTATGATCCTAATGTCCGAATTAAGCAAACGGGATAAAACTTCATGAATTAAGCAAACATGATTGTTCAGACACACAAACGAATTAAGCAAACGTAAACGTGTCTATGCCTAGGACCATACAATCAACCAAATTAAATCAATAATATCATGCAATCGAATTAAGCATACAAGAACATAAAATTATTGAACGGAATTAACAAATAGTAATAATATTATAATAATCTCAAGTGTTGGAACCTGAATTACGGTAGACCGACTCAGAGGGATTAGTTCTCCATAGGATTCGTAAAAGCTTCAAGGTTTTTTTCTCGTGAATAGTAGGTAATGTGAACAGTAACACGATTTCTCTTTAAAAAGGAAAATAATGGATCAAAACCCAACTGGGTCAAAAATATAACCCAGGCCCAAAACATCAAAACTAAAATAAAATTCTAATGCTGTAACTTGAAACGGAAATCTGGAATTTTGAGCTCCGAATCTGACTTCGACTCCAACACGAAAGTTGTAGCTCTCTCTCTTAGCTTTCCGGCGATATTTAGAACGCCTCAATCGGATTCCCAGAACTCCAGTTATGATTGTTTCCGTGCAGACTGCTAAAGCTGAAAAATAGTTGCGAAAATTAAATTAAATCAAAAATAAAATAAAATAAGAAAACATGATAAAATATAATAATAAGCAAAATAACATAAAGAAATGCCTAAGTAAAAATGTAGGAGAATGTGCATAAATATGCACTGATCAGCCATTCAGTCTTCTTTCGACTCCTTATAACTTTCTTATAGTATCTAGGTTCTTCATCTAGAACCTCACTTGCAGAGATTAAGGCATAAGCTATAAGATTTGCATACCCAAGTCTCTGAGGTGGCTTGATGACTCTCCTTGACCTGTCTCTTGATAGAAGGTAGTCATTATCAGTATCCTCATCTTCGACAAGATCTTTTGCATCTTCTTCGACTTCATCTGGGGTACACAATTCAGCATCAACATGTTCCACCTCAACAGGAATCTCTCCATGTTCCAGCTCCTCGTCAGCATTATCAGTTTTCTTGAAAGTCGTCTCCACTTTATTAAAAACTACATCTCAACTGGTGACACACCTCCTATGACATGGCTCTAGGCACCATAGCCTATAAGCTTTGACTTCTTCAAGGTATCCCATGAACATACATTTTAGAGCTCTAGGTTCGAATTTGTCTTGCATAATATGAGCATAGGCCACACAGCCAAACACTTTCAGTCTGTCGAGACTAGGTGGATGTCCCGACCAAACTTCTGTAGGTGTCTTCATTCCCAAGGTAGTCGAGGGACATCTATTTATCAGGTAAGCCACTGTCGAAACAACCTCATCCCAAAACACCTTCTTCAATCCAGCACTAACCAACATGCATTTAACCCTTTGAAGGATTGTTCGGTTGAATCTCTCAGCTAAGCCATTTTTTTGAGGAGTACCTGCTACAGTCTTATGCCTTACAATCCCAGACTCAACACAGTAATTGTCGAACATTTCGTTGCAGAATTCAAGGCCATCATTGGTTCTTAACCTCTTTACCTTTCTGCCAGTTTGAGTTTCGACCAGAATCTTCCAACTTTTGAAATTCTCAAAGTTTCATCCTTCGTCTTCTAAATGAATACCCATAGCTTTCTGGAATAGTCATCAAGGATGGATAGAAAATACCTTGCACCTGAGTGTGAAGGATTCCTTGCAGGCCCCCAAAGATCAGCATGAATGTAACCCAGGGATCCATGTGTTATTTGCTTGCCTTTGTTAAAATTCTCCCTACAGGATTTACCAAATACACAAGATTCACAAAACTCCAACTTTTCGACTTTGTCACCTCCTAGCAGGTTCTGCTTCCGCAGTTCGACCAGACCTCTTTCGCTGACATGGCCCAATCTCATGTGCCATAATTCTGTCTTTGACAAAGGTTTCGTGGATGCAACATTTGTCGAACCACTTACAACCTCAGCCTCAAGGGTATACAAGCCTTGTTTCTTCACGTCTCTCAAGACTTCCTTCGACCCCTTCATGACTCTTAAGATATTTTTCTCTCCTTGGAAAATGTATCCCTTTCTGTCAAATTCACCAAGAGAAATCAAATTTCTCTTCAAGTCAGATACATACCTGACTTCAGTCAATATCCTTATTGACTCATCATGGAGCTTGAATCTCGCAGATCCAATACCTGCAATTTTGCAAGATTTGTTGTTTCCCAGTAGCACAGATCCACCATCTTAATCACATAGCTTATTGAACAATTCTCTGTTTGGATTCATGTGCCAAGTGCAACCTGAATCCATAATCCACTCTTTTCTCGAGTCGCCACTTAAAACCACAAAAACATCAGATGAGTTGAAGTCATCTTGAACAATGGATGCGTTGCCATTACCTCTATGATCTTTCAGGCGTTCAGGGCACACCTTTCTTATGTGACCCTCCTTCTTCCAGTGATAACATCGAATACCAAATGTTTCACCACTATAAGACTTTTGTTGACTTTTACCTTTCTTCTTGTCGAACTTACCATCCTTTCGTAAGAATTTTCCCTTAACAGCCAAACCTCCGCCCACCGTCGAAGCTTTATGCTTCTTTCGTTTGTTCAAGTCCTTAGAATATAAGGGTGATTGAAATTATTCAAAGGTCGGGGACTCCCTTCCATACAAGAGAGTTTCTTTGAAGTGAGCATGTGTTCTGGGCAAAGCACACAGCAACAACAGTGCTTGATCTTCATCATCGATCTTCACATCAATATTTTCAAGATCAAGAATCAGCTTGTTGAACATATCCAACTGCTCAGCCAACACTTTATCTTCACTCATGTTGAATGAATACAAAACTTGCTTCAGGTAGAGTCGATTCACCAGAGATTTGGTCATGTACAAACTTTCAAGTTTCACCCATAATCCCGACGTTGTAGTCTCCTTTAATACCTGTCAAAGAACCTTATCACCAAGGCTTAACAATATTGTGTTGTGGGCTTTCTCGATCATGCTCGTCTTTTCTTTAGTTGTTAATGTAGTTTCCATGGCTGCCTCTCCCTTCAACGCTTCCAAACAACCCTGCTGAACCAGTAGGGCTTTCATCTTCAAGCGCCACAGACCGAAGTCGTTCACTCCGATGAACTTTTCGATCTCATACTTTGTTGAAGGCATCTTTTACATGTTCACTGCACCAATTTGTTGTGAATCGGGTACCTTTAAACAAAGTATAAACGGTTTCTTAATGATTAAGAAACACACAAGGGTTAAGGTTAATAAAGAAGACAAAGTAAAACAACAAGGAACAACAAGGATTGGTTATAAACTGTTATTCTTTCCTTTCTCTTAAAACAATATTACAAGTATACAAGAAGAACAATATAACCTCTCTCTCTCTCTTGAAATTAGTATTTTATCTTCCTATTTTTCCTTATGCCAAGATTGAGAAACTAGCATCCTATTTATAAGAAAATTAACACACTAACCTAATGGGATTTTTAACAATTACCCATTACAAGATAACTTAGGGTACAAGCTAACTTAAACACTTGGGCTTACAAGCAAGGCCCAATCCAATATGCTAACAACCTAGCAATATTGACTAATGCATGTTAGAACAAACTTCGACTATAACACGCATTATCTTCTACAGCAGCATGTGAACAGACTTTGACCTCATGTTTAACTCCTGTCGAACCAGAAACTAACCTTCGACCATACTAGAGTTCGATCCAATATCTCACAACACCATTGGAAGTGAAAGCAATAATGATCAATGAAGTAGAATCTAGAAGTTAAAGGTTGTTTAAAGAGTTAGAGTTTTTGCTTGGTTGGTTAATCATAATGACATCAAGACTAACTTGATGATTAACCATATCAAGCTTTGAGATCCTTACTGCTCAAGATGTATTGGAATTGTGGGGTATACCATTCATACTTTACGACATTGCATAACATGCTAGACAAATATGGATTTATTTTTTTAAGGAAGCTCATTGGATTACCTTTTTCAATTTGAATGTGCAGGATTGGGTTGAGCTTAATATGTGATGTAAATTAAGTAAATAAGAGAATGGTGATTGGCAAGCCATATGGGCAACCTTTTGTCACACATTCTGGTATTGGAGGAATCATACAGAGCATGTGGACGGCTTTGTTATGCCACACAAACTATAAACTAATATTATTTTGAAAGCCAAGAACTATAGTATGAGGTTTAGTTTGCATGATAAAGTTACCAATAAGCAAATGTCTATTCAAGAATTCAAATGGACATCACTAAAGGATGCATGGATTAAACTCAATACATACGGAGCAATGCAACTCAAAGATCAAGCAGGGTATGGCAAAGTAATTAGAGACAAGTATGAAGTTTGGTTAGGAGGATTTTCAAAGTTCCTAAGCAGAGTGTTATATTGTATTGGTGGGGATTTTGGGAGTTTATGAATGGTTGAATCATGTTTTTGATCAAGGATATATGAAATTGGAATTACATATAGATAGCAGAGGTGTATGTAGCACTCGACCTAGAATTATAAAATAGGATTTGGTTTGGGGATGATTCGAAGAATAAAATATTTGATTAATCAAGATTGAGAGGTTTGTTTATCTCATTTTTATCGAGAAGTTAATAAGTGAATGGATGTTCTAGCGAGTTTAGAAGTGATGCATAGAGTAGGAACTCTCTTCTATGATGTGTGTCCCCAAAATTTAAACTCCATTTATTTAACTAATCTTGTTAGGGTTGCTATAGTAGGATTGTTACCTGCAACTTTCTCTTTTTCTTTTGAACTTAGACCCTCTAGTATACAAAATGTGCAAAATTCTCATTTGCATTAATGTCTATCTATCTATGTTGCTAATATTAAAATTGTTGTTTGTAAAAAATGAGTTGTTGGAAAAAGATTTTGATTCAATTGCCTAAATTTCTAAGTGATAGTGAGCATAAATTTTTTAGTAGATCACGCCATTGAAATTTGTAAATGAATTGAGTTTATAAAAAAAAATATAGTGAATTTAAATATTTAAATAAATTAAATTTGCAAAAAATATATGTGAATTGAGTTTTAGTTGATCTTTAGGCTAAAAGTTAAATGCGTGTGTGTGTGCGCGCGCGCGCGTGTGTGTGTGCGCGCGTGCGTGCGTGCGTGCATGTGTGTGTGTGTGTACGTGCATGCGTGCGCGCGTGCGTGCGTGCGTGCGTGCGTGCGCGCGTGTGTGTGTGTGCGTATGTGTGTGTGTGCGTATATGTGCGTGTGTATGCGCGTGTGTGTTTGTGTGTGTGCGTGCGCGCGCGCGCGTGTGTGTGTGTATGTGCATGCGTGCGTGGGTGCGTGCATGCGTGTGTGTGTGTGTGTGTGTGTGTGTGTGTGTGTGTGTGTGTGTGTGTGTGTGTGTGTGTGTGTGTGTGTTACTTGTAAACCTAACTAACTTAGACTTGAGCTACAACTTGAATTATATCACAACATACCCCCTTTATAATTCAAGTTGTCAAACACAAGCTAATCATAGTCGATCTGAACTATTTCTAATTTCTTTCTCGAAGTTAGGAATCAGTCGATCTTTAGTCCTTTGGTGAAAATGTCAGCCAACTGTGCTTTACTCGAGCAATGTCTTACTTCAAGTTCACTCTGGTTTATCTTCTTCCTTAGGAAAAGAAACTTAGCCTTAATGTGTTTAATCCTTCCATACATAACTGAATTTTTTACAAGATTAATGATTGAATTGTTGTCGATCTGCATCACCAGATGTTTCTTCACTTCGACCTCCACCTCTTCCAGCATAGATCTGATCCAAATTTCTTGAAAAGCTACATAGGATCCTACTATATATTTAACCTCACATGACGATAATGCCACCACATGTTGCTTTCTCGAGCACCATGAGATTAGGGCACCAAATACTTGAAAGAAGAAACAAGTTGTTCTTTTTCGATCTTTCTTGTATCCACACCAATCAACATCTAAATAGGAATTAATCATGGCTTCTTTGCTTTCAGAATCTCGTCGAAATAGGATTCCACAACTCTTTGATCCTTTTAAGTATCTTAGGATTCTTCTTGCAACCATCAAGTGTGACACCTTTAGTTTATCTATGTATCTGCTCACTAACCTGATTGAGAAACCTATATCAAGTATGCTATTTCACACATACCAAATATTCTACAAGTTTTTTTGAACAAAGTAGTGTAGAACTTGTCCTTCTTTCCATGTTTCTCCAATTTCTTATTTGGTTCAACAAGTGAGGATGTAGGATTCGAGTCTTCCATCTTGAATCTCTTGAGTATTTCTTTGATGTAACATCATACCTTGCTTCGACATTTGAAATTTCATGCCTAAGAAATAAGACAATCTTCCCATATCTGACATTTCAAACTCCCTTTTCATCAGCTCTTTGAACTTCGATAAGTTCTCCATGTTATTTCTAGTTACTAGCAAGTCATCGACATATAAGCATATAGTTGTTATACCTTATGCCATAACCTAAACATAGGCACCATACTCAAACTTGCATTTGATGAATTCCAATTCAACCAAGTATGACTCAATTTTCTTGTTACATGCCCTAGGTTCCTGCTTGAGACCATAGAGGTCTTTGTGCAACTTTCACACTTTCCCCGCTTCCTCCTGTATTACAAACCCAGGAGGTTGTGTGACATATATGACTTCATCTAGGGGACATTCAAAAATGTTGATTTCACATCTAAGGAAAATGTTGACACCTTGCTTTCATGCCAAGGCTACCACCAATCAGACACTCTCTAACTGAGCTACTACTATTTCATTGTGTCTTACAATTAACCCATTAGGATTGTGTTTCACATTGAACACTCGCTTCACTTTGATAGCTTTTATGTGTTTTGGAAATTCGACTAGCTCTCATATATTGTTTCTTTGGGTTGCTTGTAACTCTTCGACCATGGCTTCCTTCCACTTTTTATCTTTGAAGGTCTCGCTATAATTGATTGGTTCAGCGCCTGCAAGTAAAGCGAAATGAACTAAATTTTTATCTGGTGTGACTTCATCATCACCAACCACTTTAAAGTATTGAAGCCTTATTGGGAGTACTCTGGTTCTTTGAGGTCTTTGGCTTATTCTAGCCACACCCTCTCCAACTTTGAATGTGTTTGGATTATCAACAATTGTTTCGACTTCAACTTTATTGGTTTCTTCGTTGATGCCATAACTTATCAAAGGCTTATTA
This sequence comes from Lathyrus sativus, assembly GCA_963859935.3. NCBI lineage: Eukaryota > Viridiplantae > Streptophyta > Magnoliopsida > Fabales > Fabaceae > Lathyrus > Lathyrus sativus. The sequence goes on from OZ012736.1 coordinate 514,670,573, forward strand.
ATCGCATCACTAGAATTCAAATCCCATGCAGAATTTTCATCAATTACGATATCTCGATTCCTCATAATCTTCTTATTGATTTGATTGAATATTATATATGTTCCAGTTTTGTGATATTCTACTAAAATCATAGGTTCACTTTTATCCTTTCTTCTTTTTGCATTAGGAAAATGCTTTTAAAAAATAGAGCCAAACACCTTCAGATGACTCACTGATGGTTGTTTGCCACTACACACTTCTTTAGGAACTTTGTTCTTCAACTTCTTGTTAGGGAACCTGTTCAGAATATAAACAACATTGGTGATAGCTTCACCCCATATGGATTTTGGAAAAAAAATTTGCTTCAGCATGCATCTCGCCATGTCCAATAAGGTCATGTTTATTCATTCTGCTATTCCATTATGTTGAGGCGTGTAAGGAGAAATTACTTCATGATCAATACCATGGTTTGCATAGAACTCTCCAAACATCTTGGATGTGTATTCCCACCTTCATCTATTTGCATAACTTCGATCTTTTTTTCACTCTGATTTTCGACAAGCATCTTGAATCTCTTAAACATTTCAAATACTTCGTATTTGCATTTGATCACATAGATCCAAAGATTTCGACTATACTCATCAAAAAATGAGACAAAATGCATGTTTCTGCCAATGGTATGATCTTCAAACGAGCCACATACATCTGAATATACTACTTCTAGTATGCAAGAAGACCTTATTAGCATAGTTGAAATGAAAGACTTTCTGGATTGCTTCCCTACTAAGCAACCTTCACAGAGTTTGTCGGGAATCTGAAGACTTGGTATATCAGTTATCATATCTTTAGCAATTAGTTGATTGAGGGACCTAAAATTTAAGTGGCCAAACCTCAAATGCCACAGCCAACTATTCTTGTGGTCGTCAACTATTTTGAGGCATTGCACCTCAGTTGAATTGATCAAGGTCTTAAATGTCCTATTCTTCGACAAAGGATATTTTAATACCAAACTATTCTAGGTGGAGCAATTTAAAGGCTCTATCTTTCATAACCATTGACAAACCTTTTTCGACTAGTTTCCTAACACTTAGCAGGTTGCGCATTATTCCAAGTACATAAATACATATTTGACCATAGCTTTTGCTCCATTTCTCCTTTCAATAACTATGTTGCTAGTACCTTCTTCTTGCAATGAGTTATTATCAGCAGGTTTGACCTTGCTCTTCTTCGACTCGTAAAAATCTGCCAACCACACTTTCCTACCAATCATGTGATTCGAGCAACCTATGTCAAGGAACCATATTTTGAAGTCGACATGGTCATCTTCAACTGCACCCATAATCGCCATATCTTTGTAATCATTTAAATTTTGGCGTGCAAGGTTTGCTCCATCCTCCTTGCCTTTTGTCGTTTCCTTGTCTTTCTTGTACCAATAATTCTTGGCCATGTGACCCCATTTTTCACAGTTATAGCACTACACACTTTTTTTCTCTTCTTTGTCTTTCTGATAGGAGTTTCCTTATCCTCTTTTGGAGGATTCAAAAGCCCTATCATCTAACTTATGCTTTTGAAGGTTCGACCAAGACTTCTTACTCTGAGTCTTGTCTACTTTGCCCTTGAACTTGTTGGAACCGCCATGTTTCTTCCATGTATGAACCTGTAATGCTTGTATCAAATCTTAAACACATTTTCTTTCGATAATGATTGCCTTATGTGCCTCTAGCGAACCAACCAAATCTTCCAGTTTAATGATTTCAAGATTGTTGGATTCTTGAATGGCTACGATAACGTGATTAAAGTGAGTTCAACGTACGTATTACCTTCTCAACTATCATCTTATCAGTTAGGGTTTGACCACAATCTTTCATGAGATGGACTAGATTATGCACCTTTGAGACATAGCCTGCAATTTTTTCTTCTTCTCCCATCTGCAGTAATTCATATTGTCTTCGCAACTTCTGCAATTTGACGACTTTAACCTTCTCACTTTCTTCGTAATACTTGACAAGAATATCACATGCTTCATTCACCGATTCAGCATGAGAAATCCAATCAAAGTTTTTGTCGTCAAGAATTGGAAGAGAATTCGAAATGCCTTTGGTACTTTTCATCTCTACAACTACTACGGTTCACGATCCCCAAAAACATGACCACCAACGTGATGTTCTTGAACACACAATCAAGAACACAAACAAAAAATTATAGATACTAACTTGTTAATCTGTGAGACACATTGAATGAGAGAAGGAATGAGAAAGAGAATGAAAAGTAATTGATGAATTATTATTATTATTGAAAGTTATATAAAATTAAATTACAAATAAAATTATATATATATATATATATATATATATATATATATATATATATATATATATATATATATATATATATATATATATATATATATATATATATATATATATGACTCTTAAAAATAACATATACACATTGTTAATGTCAAAAGCAACCGAGGACAAATTGTTAACGTGATAACTTTGCAAATACTAAGTCTAAGCAATAAGTCAACAATATATACAGTGAAAAGAGATTACTTTTTGACGGGTAAAAAAGGAGTTGTGACTATGTGAATTATTGAATGATTCTCAAGCTGAATTTTCATCAACATTTTAGTTTTAATACATACATGTAAAGTGAAACGTGTCAATTGCAAACATTATAAACATAGTGAATTTTCTCTGTCTTTGGTCAATTTGGAAGTTACGCTGAAATTAACAAATAGTTACAAGACAACAAATATATAATATTCAATCACTTGCACCATAAATATACATATTTCACAATTTTCTTGCACCAGAAATGGCTTCCTCTACCCTTTACATGATTTTCATTCTCTTTCTTCAACTTATGTTAGTCCATGGAAACATTGCTCCAATCTCAACACTCATCGCCGCCACCAACAGCAATAACAATTCATGGCTATCACCTTCTGGCGACTTCGCCTTCGGATTTCGCCAACTGAACACCTCAACAAAACCTTTCATGCTTGCAATATGGTACAACAAAATACCTGATAAAACCATTGTTTGGACTGCCAGAGACACGAACAACGACAACAATCTCTTACAAGCACCAACAGGATCAAAGATTCAGTTAACATCAGGAGGACTTACTTTGACAACTCCACAAGATGCAACCATTTGGACAGCACAGCCAAACACTGTTGTTTCCTATGGAAACATGCTTGACACTGGAAACTTTGTTCTTGTAAACAACAATTCAACTGTTTGGGAAAGTTTCGAGTTTCCTACGGATACCCTTTTGCCTAATCAATCTCTCGGGTTAAGTAATACCTTAACTTCGAGATTCTCAGATGACAATTTTACATGTGGAAGGTTCCAGTTTTATTTTAATGATTCTGATAAAAATCTCATGTTAAGTCCACTTGCATGGCCTACTCAATTCCGTTACCAATCTTACTATAAAATCGATGTTCCTAACTCGGCTTCTTCGAGTTTGGTTTTTAATGAATCAGGAGATATTTATGTGGAAACAAATAATGGGACTAGAATGAAACCACATGGTGCACAGTGGGGAAATTTGGATTCTGATCCTAAGTTGTATTATTATAGAGCAACACTTGATTATTATGGAGTTTTCACTCAATATTCACATCCAAGAGACACAAAGGCAAAGCAAGGATGGACTATTGTGAGGTATGTTCCGGAGAACATTTGCAGTGGCGTGACCAATGAAATGGGTGGTGGTTCTTGTGGTTATAATAGCTATTGCTCCATGGACAATCAGAGACCTACTTGTAAATGTCCTTATGGTTACTCACTGATAGATCCGAGTAATCGATTTGGCGGGTGTCGACTGAACTTCACACTTGGTTGTGGAGCTGATAATGGCGAAGGATTGAATGTGAAGCAAGAAGATTTATATGAGTTTACTGAACTTAGAGGTGTAAATTGGCCTTTATCAGATTATGAAAAGCTGCAACCTTATTCTCAACAGGAGTGTCAACAATCTTGTTTGCATGATTGTATTTGTGATGTTGCTGTTTTCAATGACCAAACTTGTTGGAAGAAAAAATCGCCTCTTGTCAATGGAAGAGAAGAAAATGGTGGCCATGTAGTACTTATTAAAACAAGAGCTTCTCCTCTTGGTAAAATAGATACTAGTCCTTCCACTGACTCGAAAAAAGACGATGTTAAGCCAGTTCTTCGAGGACTACTTATTGGTTCGGCTGTCTTCAATAGCATACTCTTGGCTGCGATTGCTTTTGTGATTTTGTTGAAGCCGAAAAGGGTTGTTGCCCAGGGTGCGACTCTCTTGGAAACAAATTTATGTTCCATTAGTTATGACGCGTTAAAAGAAGCTACGCAGGGTTTTAGTGAAGAACTAGGTAGAGGTTCCTTTGGAATTGTTTACAAAGGTGAATTAAAAGCAGCAGCATCTTATAATGTTGTTGCTGTTAAGAGATTGGATCGGTTAGCACAAGACCGCGATAAGGAATTCAAGACCGAGTTGAGTGCCATTGGTAAAACCTGCCACAAAAACTTGGTAAGGTTGATTGGATTTTGTGATGAGGGAATCCATAGAATGTTGGTGTATGAGTACATGAGCAATGGCAGTCTTGCAGATATCTTGTTTGGACAAACCAAACCCATGTGGAATCAAAGGGTTGGATTTGCTTTGGGGATTGCTAGAGGGTTGGTGTATTTACACGAAGAGTGCGACATTCCCATCATTCATTGTGACATAAAACCTCAAAATATACTCATAGATGAGAACTTTACAGCTAAGATCTCTGATTTTGGACTGGCCAAGTTGTTATTGGCCGATCAGAGTAGAACGAATACAATGGTCCGCGGAACACGAGGATATGTGGCTCCTGAATGGTTCAAGAATGTTCCTGTGACAGCTAAAGTGGATGTTTACAGCTTTGGCGCCATGTTGTTGGAAATTGTTTGCTGCAGAAAAAATGTGGTGCTGATGGAATCGGGGGAGGAAGAGAAGACAATATTGGCAGATTGGGCTTGTAATTGCTATATTGAAGGGAGAATAGATGCTCTTGTGGAGAACGATCAAGAGGCCTTGGATGACATTGAAAGGTTAGAAAAGTGGATAAAGATAGCAATTTGGTGCATTCTTGAGCATCCTGAAACTAGGCCAACGATGAGGATAGTCGTGCAAATGCTAGAAGGTGTTGTTCAAGTCCCTAACCCACCATCACCTTTCTCCTTCAGTTCAATTCCTTGACTCCAATGCCTTCGAGCCTGAAAGATATCAACAGAGGGAGAAGGAGGACCTCGCATATACCAATACCAATTCCTTTATAGAATGTTAATGATTATCTTCTGTTATGATTCCTTATTTATTTGTATAGTTCCTGCATAATGAATACCGTCCAACCCAATATTGTTGTCATTATTTCAAATCTTTGATGTTATTCAAGGTGTTGTCTTATTCCGAATCATTTTCAAATCAATGTTAATAGTTCATGAGCATAACCAACAAGTTCCAGATCAAAACTAACCAAAATTATTCAACAAACATAACACAACCCTCTCAACCAATGTAAGAGTAATACAAGATGGTATGTGTAATACACCCCTAATGTTTCAGTAATTTTAGTTTCCATAATGCTACATAGAACTTACTACTTTCATAGACAACCAATATGATACAGCATTTGAGAAATGAGCCAACTTGGTCATTGAGGGGAGACCTTTTCAACCTTGTGAACCCATCGCTCGAGCCTAAGTTGCTTCAAAGCAGGCCCTTTATCCGGTTTACGTTTCTGTGGGCATTGCCATTTCCCTGTAATCTCAATAGCATTAGATTGTTGAAGATTTGTTGTTTCTGTCAATGCCTTTCTCTTTGCAACATTGCGCTTTTCACATGTCTGTGGATTTATTCCTGTACTTGATGAACACTGCAATGTCTTCTTTTCTGGTTTCTTCCAAGAATTTTCATCATTTTCTCGGGTGATACTTTTCTTTCTTGTTGTAACAAAACCGTCATTTTCTTTATTTCCTGTACAAGCTGAGCTTCCTGCCAAAAAGCTTTTCGATAAACTTCTGTTAATGTCAAGTTTCTCAGCTTGGATTTCAACTTTTGATTTTGCTTCTTCTGTGCCATGCTTTTGTGCCGGATTTGGAGTTCTCATTGCCCCTGCATGAGTGTCCAATGACATTAAATGTGCTTCTCCATTACAACCAGGACTTCCATGATTCCGGTTCACTGTCTCATTATGCTTGGTTGAACCAAGATTGTGCTGCAGTGCCTTAACTTGCATGCATGGCTGCAAAATCTTTTCCAAATGAGGAGTATTTGCAGTATTTATATTTTTCTTCATTCCAGCAGTATCATCAAAAGAGCTATTGTGTTTGACACAAATTTCCGGCTGCACAATCTCAGACTTGGTTTCATCCTTACTTGTGACTTTAAAATCAAACCTCTCCTCCACACACTTATTCCTGTCAGAAACTTCTTCATCATTTAAAAGACTACATGTATCAAACGCTGAAGACTCGTAATTGTAGCTTGAGAACCAGTTTCTGATATTTGGAGGCTCTGGATTTAAGGGGACAAAACACAGACACACATGCAATCACTATTAGCTAGTAGAAATAAATAAAGAATTGAAGATAAATGTTTATAACAGCCAAATTATACATCCTTTCAACAAAAAAGTAATTCTAAAAGAAGCATCAAAAGTACAAACCAGACAAGAGTGAGCATGAACTGCAAGAATCCATATTCTGTAAAGAAAATTTCAAGCAACAAAAAGTAATCAGGAAAATAATGTAAAATCTCTATTAGCTTAAACCCTGAGAGTCTAACTTTTATAACATCCTACTAACACCTATAGCATGTTTCTCCTTGTACTTTTAGCCAAAACAATAATTTTACAAAACTCTTTCAATATTTTCATTAGCATTAATGTTTCAGATTCAAAATGAAAAGCAGAGTAAGATATTTACCTTGGTGAAACACGGATCTTCATTATGATTATTATCTTTAACACAAGTCCCATTACATTGTACTAGCTTCTCTCTAACAGCCTCTTCCTGTTCTTCATCTACATGCTGGGATTTGCGCTTTCCAAAACAGGATTCTTCGAGAGTGAAATTGGAATCCAGATTTGGAGACTGATATTCATAGCTTGAGAACCAATTTCCAACATCGGGAGGCTCTGAAACACAAATCAAAATGAAACTATTTTTTAGGTTTAAAAATTAGAACCCTCGAAATTATTCATTCTTAATCGCAATTCAGGTATTTCATTCTAGTAAGATATGGATACAAACCAGAAGGGCACGAAAGCGACGACATTGACAGAGTTGGAAGCTGGAAGAGAGGGAAATGATGGATTTAGTGTTAAAATCACTTTTCCTTTGGGGATTTTCGTCTTGTTGAAAATTTTGAAATTTTCGCGCTGCAAAAATGGCGCTAACTTTTTTTCATTTTTTTTTTTTCGAATTTGGCTTTCATTCATTTTTTTATGGTTAATATTTATGGCTCTTTTTAGTTCTCAATGCCCATTAGTTCGACTAATTTAATTTATGGGTCAGTTTTATAATTAAATCAATTACTACTAAACGAATTATTGATTATGACTCAATAATTTTGGACTAGCAATTTTTAGAATAATATTTTTAAAAATATAATGATAGAAAACTCATTTTCCGAGTATATTTTAGAAAAAATGTTTGCCACGTAATTTAAGATTTTTGATAAAATTAATGTTATTTTATTAAAAAATAATTAATGGTTTATTATTTAATATAAAAATCATTTCTTTTAAAAAATGATTTTTCTTTTCTTCTTGAATGTAAATGATTTATTTTAATTATAAAATTATTAAAAAGCACATACAAATACAAATGATTGTACATGGTTATGAATAAATAATTTTATATGATTTTTTAAAATATTTTTTTGTTGTAAATCTGTCTTAAAACCTTTGTTGATTAAGAGAAAGAAAACATATTTTGCAAATTATATTTATCGCAAAAATCGGACGAAAAGTCGAGAAAAAAATCGGTTGGTGAATAGTGATATCCGTATGGATGAATAGTAACGTCCGTAAGGTGAATAGTGATATCCGTATGGATGAATAGTGCAGTCCGTAAGATGAATAGTGATATTTGTATGGATGAATAGCAACGTCCGTACAGTGAATAGTATTTTCGAGATTTGAGGCTTTTTCGATTCGGTCCATGTATCCATGTGATTTTGGGTTTTGTTTGTTGCGTATTTGTTATTATAAATATGTATCTCTTATATGTTTGGTGTGTGACAATCTTAGAGTTTTCACCAACAAGGGAGACCAAGGGTTTAAAGGTATAGCATAGGTTTCAGCTAAGCACAAAGAAAACCTTGGATTACACCTTGGGTTTGAGTGAGATTCCACCTTGGGTATATTGAGAGTCGGAGATTCCACCTTGGATTTGAGTGATTCATTTGTAATCTTTTGTAACAACTTTCTGAGTACAGTGAATCGTTTGATCGAATTGGGTAAACAAACCTTCGATTTTTTCTTGTCTTATTCTGTTATATTATCTGTGTACGGATTATTATTGCTGAAGACCATTTATTTTGGTTGTTATTGTTCTTTACCTCACAAATTGATATTGAATTTTTTCGTAATTCAAAACAAGATTCACAATATTTTTGTTGTCCTTATGGCACATATTAGCATTACCTAAGGTGCAGTGGCGAAGTCACGGCTTAGCCAGGTAGGACAGTTGCCTAGACTCAACCGTCAGCGCCACGGAACTCTTCTCTCCCTTAACACGATGAACAAGACTAGATTCACAACAATTATGGAACCTAACTTCTCTCTGCAACCTCTATCTGATCATCAACACTCGAAAAACGAAGAGAATCAGAAGCCATTGAAATCGGCTACACTTATTCAAAGTCAAAGAAACCCTGCCGTTTATAGCGCACTCGCATCCACCAAGTAACAGTTTCGAGCAATTACATCTCAACAACAACGACCACTTTTCTCAAGTAACTATTTTGTTTAAGAACATTAATGCGTTTTGAGTATTATTCTGTTACGGTTCCTTTTACATCGCGTGTATATATTGACTTTATGGGTGTGAACTCTGTGGATGTTGTTAAGACGTTACACTGTGTATACCGTTTCAATTGTGATAATGATACAACTTGGTTTCTTGTTTTGAATCTTGTGTTTGCTAATGTGTACCAACTTTTTGTTCAAATGTCTGAATGAATATCTTTGTACAGAGAAATAAGCCATTTTTATGATCCTCGTCACGCGGTCCTTCATTTGAATCATGCGAGCCCTCGTTTTGGGCGACTCTTCTGACAATTATTTCCTCATCGTCGTGAAATTGTCGAATTAGCACTATTATGTCGCACCTTCCTCTGTCGTGGTCCTTATTTCCTCGTATGGTCATCTTCATATTTAGAAGCACATCATTTGATAATAAATAGATTAGAACTATTGATTACTATTGAATTTTATACCTTTCTAAGTTGGAAGATTTTGTGAAATTTCGATTCTGAAAGCATATTTTAAGATACAGAGACATTAATACTACTTAATAATTTTGTTATTATTACTAAAACAATATTTTACAGGCTACATGATGCAGAAATAGAAGCGATAGATGTGCTCTTAAAACAGTGGTAGAAAAATGGACTTTCAATGATTGCAGTTGCTAAAAAAATTTCAAACTACAGTCTATATGTTACCTGGAACCATACATAATGTGTGCACAGCTTTATCAAATTTAGATATTTTCCTTCGTATCATCGATTGTTCAATCTATATTACTATCTGTCTTAATGTTATCCTTTCTGATTCAATAATTTGTGATTTAGGAATTACGTAGACTCAAAGTTCATTCAAAATGAGCATATTGCTAGAGTCAAATACGAGTGTTTGTTTTTCGGTAAAATGCATACTCATGCTTGTTTTATAAATTTAAATCTTCGCTTTCATCTTTATTATTTAGATTTTCATAAATAAATGGACTAGTAGTATTGATTTTTGTTATACATGTTGGTAACAACATATATGGATGCAGGCACGGATCTACGTCCATGATATTGGGGACAACTGTCTCCACTAAATTATTTATACTATTATAAATTAATTTAAAATATGTATTTTTCATATGATAAAACACAAGTAATGTACCCACTAAAAAATCAGTATTTGTGTATTTTAAGAATTAAATATTCTTAAATAATTAAACGGTTGTTTTGTTAGATATTAAAAATAAAAACAAAAGAACAATTATTCAATAATTTCAAAATAGAATTATTTATTATAAAAAATTATATGTTTAAGTATATTTCATTTTTTTAATATAGAATAATAATGTTTTGATAGATTTAACTTTTGTACACATTGATATATGGTTTCACATTGATATATTTTTTATATAAATATTTATAATAGTATATACATTTTGCGCCAATTGATCAAGATTTATGAGTTCGTCCTGGCTGGACCTCACCATGAAATATGAATGTCTAACTCTAACCTATATTAGTGTAGTACTTATTGCATTTTCTTTCTGCATGTAACTTCAAATGAGATGATTTTGGAGTTGTTTACCAATAAAATATGGTGTGACCACCATCATTTAAATAACATTTAATGTAACAACCACATGATTTTTATCAAAAAAAAAAATTGGAAAAATAAGACATACGTTATTCAACTAACAGTTAGTGGTATTAGATTTTTGTTAAGCCAATTTTTCCTTTGACACGCACCTCATGTGCAGGCACGGATCAACGTCCACGGTATTAGGGCAACTGCCCCACTAAATTATTTATGCTATTATAAATTAATTTAAAATATTTATTTTTCACATGATGAAACACAAGTAATAGCCTCACTAAAAAAAATCAGTATTTGTGTATTTTAAGAATTAAATATTCTTAAATAATTAAACGGTTGTTTTGTTAGATATTAAAAATAAAAACAAAAGAAAAATTATTCAATAATTTCAAAATAGAATTATTTATAATAAAAAATTATATATTTAAGTATCTTTGATTTTTTTTAATATAGAATAATAAAGTTTTGATAGTTTTAACTTTTTTACACAATGATATATGATTTCACATTGATATATTTTTTATATAAATATTTATAATAGTATATACATTTTGCCCCCATGAATCAAGATTTCTAAATTCTTTCCTGTGTGGATGACACCCTCTATCCATTGAACTTAGGAATCAATTTGGCATGTCGAATATTATAGGTATAGAGTCTACAAACACATATACTCTAGTATCCATATATATATATATATATATATATATATATATATATATATATATATATATATATATATATATATATATATATATATATATATATATATATATATATATATATATATATATATATATATATATATATATATATATATATATATATATATATATATATATATATATATATATATATATATATATAAAATGTAATAGAAGTACTATAGTTAAAATAAATCATGTTTGCATAGTATATGTTAGAACACTTTGCATATTGAAGAAAGTAAAGTATCAAAGATGTGTCTTGATTTGCATTTGAAACATGAAACAACTAATGAAGGTATGCATATTTGACATTAATTTTAGCGAGGCAATTGTTCTCTTGAAATGGAATGAAGATATGCATATTTGCGGTCTTTAAATTTTTGTTCAGACTTCATAATTTTTCTAACTCTGCCATCGAACATGTACCCTAAGATTACATGTTAAGAACTAAATAAAAAAATTTATTTTAAAAATTATGTATTGAATTTATTATATATATATATATATATATATAATTAATTTTTTAATTTTATTTTTTTAAAACAAACTTTCTATTTTTAGGTTTCTTAACATCATATTAAATTATAATCCTATAACTTTTCAATTAAAATTTCCCTCCAAAACCTTTTTCCTATTATTCTACTTATTAATTCATTAATAATTAAATAAAATAAATTTATTCTGTTAATTTATCTATTAATTAATTGATATTAAAAGCCCACTAAAACATTACACATCTTAAATACAACCATACCATAATCCACTAAGACAGATACAGAGTAACCACACCTCCATGATGGAAAAATTGCACAAGGAATAAAGGTTTTTTTTAGTTATGTTGTTCAAATTTTCTTTTTCAATATTTTTCTATTATGTTTATTTTCATTTATGTGATAATTCTTTTATGTTAGTTCAATATGAGATTTTCAAAACTCATCCTTGATTTTTTTTAGGGTGTGTTTTATTTAAGACGGGACATAAATAATAGTTGCCTTTTATGTATTAAATTATTAATTCATTTATTAATTAATTGATCTTTAAATTAAAATAATAACTTCATTCCATAACCAACTCACGACTCATCTCATCTTGTAATAAAATGATGATTTATTTATTAATTAATTTCATATCTATTAATTAATTATTAATTAATTAAAAAAGTCACTCATTTTATAACTAATTATATTGGTTATTTTATTTTCAAACATAATTAAATGTGCATGTCAACTTCACGCGTCATCTCACTTATAATTTGTCGTTTATATTATATTCTCACAATGCAGTATCACAACTTTCACTTGGTATAAACATCTTTCTTTTTATTTTCTTATTTATTTATTTATTTTATACCTTATTTTACAATTGTTTTATTTTTGGTTTACAACTTTTTATTTTTTTATTTTTAATATTATAGTTAACTTTTATTTCTTTTTATAGGTATGATGTTAAAATCACAAAATATTTTTTTGAAAGATATTATTTAAATTTTAATTATGATTCAATTGTAAATACATAATTTGTTGCAATAAAAAATAATTGCTTAAAGAAAGAGGATTCAAATAATTGTGTGTGACACATTACATATTACATATGAATGACTATTATATTGTGTATTATCTTAATTTTTTATTTTTATTTTCTTACATTCTCAATTATATTATTGTTTTAACTTTTACAACAACAAAAATTCAGTTGTGTGTATATTACACTTTAAGATATAAAAATTTAACTATGATATAAAACGTAGCTCTAAGTTACTTCTGTTACTCTTAGTTTTTATTATGTTTTTTAAGGTATAGGTTTTAAAGCATTAAAAAATACATTTTGTTATAAATAATTGTTGAGAATTTTAATTAGTGGAAGAGGATGGGTTAGAAATCTCTTATTCTCTTATTATTCTTATTTCTTTTTACAGTTTAAAATTATAATATTTTAATTTCAAACATTAATAGATATATTATTTATTTCGTCTCAAATATGAACAAAAGTTGATCGCATATAATTGATATATTTTAATCAAAAGCTTAATTAATATAAAAAAATTATAATAATATATTCAAAATTGTTTCATTAAATTATAATAATTATAAATAATAATTTAATAGAATTTATCGATGCAATACACAGGTGGACGTCTAGTGTGTCCTAAGAATATATCTTAGCATTATCCTAATAGTACCAAATACTTATGCATGTATTTGTCAATAAAATGCAATTGCATAAAAATAAAACTACATCATTTTTAGGTTTCATTTTAATTTGTTTTTATACTAAGTCAGCAAACATAAAAATAAAATTAATGTAGTTGTTGTGCTATAAATTTTGCCAATAGGCCTTTTTCTATTTCTTCAATATATCTAACATCAACTTAAATTGGAATTGTAAGTTAGTGATGTCCTCTTAACTTTTAAGAATATGGAATCATTTGATTTTGTTTTTCTTAAATAGCTATGATGTGTAAAACAATCCTATATAATAGTTATTTGAGTTTAAAGCTTGAAATTAGAATATATTTTAATACTTTCGATTTTGCTTTGATCGCGTCAAAAATCCTAGAATTGATTATGTGCACGCAAGGCTTAATCAATTCTGAAGGCTTAATTTATATAAGAGTAATGTTAACGTGTGCCCTTTGAGCACATGTTAAGAATTAAATTAAGAAATATTGTCTTGAAAATTGTGTATAAATTTTAATTAAAGTATAAAATTAATTTTTAAATCGTTTTTTTCAATGCAAATTTACTATAAGTGGTTTTCTTAACATGTGCCCCAAGGGCACAAGTTAACATTACCCTTTATATAATAAATGTACATGAGGCTTAATTTAAGGGTGTTTGCAATTCGGTTTAGATTGATTTTAAAGTAAAATATCATTCGATTCAAAGATAAATTTATTTGTAGTTTAGTTCGATTTTGGATTATTGGTTAAAAAAATTCGATCCGATCAAATTCAATTTTTTGCGGTTTGATTTTGATCGGTTTTTTGAATATCTAAATTAATATTATAATTTTATTAATATTTTAAAAACATTAATAAATAACAAATTTGATATAATATATAAGATATACTATATTAAAAGTTAATATTACAAAATAATAATGATCGGTTATAAATAAAATAAAAATAATAACAATAATTAATAGACTAAATTAAACTAATAAATAGTATTTTTATAATAAAAAAATTCATCTAATAATAAATTAACATAACATATTATACTAAAAATATATATATGCGGTTCAGTTTGGTTTGGATCGGTTTTAAAAAATTAATCCGAAATCCGATCTGAACCGATCGATTTTTATAAAATGGCATCCAAATACATTCAATAATTTTCAGTTATTTGCTATTTCCAATTTTTTTAATCAGTTTGCAATTTTTATTTAGATCGGTTTGAATTTGAACACCCCTAACTTAATCAATTAATCAATCCCAAAGACTTAAACGTTTAATTTGCAAGATAATACCTTTTTGTATGGTCCTAAGAAACTTTTAAATGTCAGATATCCTAAATCTACATGGTACTATTTATCAATGTATAACACACATTTTCAAGAAAAAATTATTATTGTAAGCCCTTGAAGAGTGTTCATTGGACACTTGTTAGAGTGTCCCTTTGACACCGTTAACATTTCTCTAAATAAAATATATTTAATAAGAATATTAAAATATTTATTATACAAATAAAAATATTTAAAGGTATTTAAAATTGGTCTTTTGAAGGTATTCCTTTTTGAAATCAGAATTGTGCTTAATTGATAATGATGGACTCCAAATGTCGTGGTGCAGATTTCCTATCTAGTGGCACATGAGTGGACCTGTAATGTTAGCACTCTAACGCTAAAGTCAGTTACAAAGTCTAAGATGAGTAGAGTGAAATTATGTTATCATAAAAGTGTTCTTTAAGCCTCGTGTGCATTAATTATATTCGTTGGATAATTTTGATTGGATTTTGCCTAATTAGGTTGGATGTTTGGATCTTCCATGTATTATGTCTTTGATTGGTCCTAAACACGAGGATAAAGAAATTTACAAAGAGTATTTGTAAGAATCTTGAAATCATGAACGTATTCTTACATCCACTCGATGTAGAAGTAAAACACTTATTAAAATCACATGCGGTCATCACATTGGTACTTGTATGTCATTTCTTATTAAACAAATGCTTTTGTTCCTCTATTGGAATGTGTATTTTATTGTGTGTCATATATTGCCCCTATACATTTTTTAATGTAAGACCAATATCGATTATCATCTCTAATATATTGAGAAGAAGAGTTAATAGGATATACATGTTTAATGATGTTTTTCCCCTAACTTGAGAAGGCTCTTAAAACTTTGTTGAAATATTTATTAACGGTCTCACCAAAAATGTTAAAACCGCTCATGAGAATTTCTATGTGAAGAAGGTTGTCCTATCATATATAAGAATATCCTAACACTTTCCTCTACTCCAATGTATTTAGTAGGTGTCAATCCAAAATTATCGATTAACTTGCATACTTAATTCTAAAAGACTTGCTTCCTCATCTGAATTTGCCCAAAAAACTTGTTATCATTTTTATTATCAATTATGTATACCATATATGACCGGAGCAAATTGAAGTAGTTTTTTTTTCTTTAACATTGTATTTCAACCCATGGTTTGTAACCATTAACAAACCCCAACCATTGCAATATGATGTTGATTTCTATTATTGTCTTGGACTTTGTGAGATTTTGAGTCGAACTCTAACTCTGTCGAGGAATAGCTTTCATGTATTTCGACACGAAACAAACATGAAGTTGAAGATGGGTCGCATATTATGGTCGAAGGATACATATTGTATTCAAAGTCTATTCTAATATATATTATCGAAATGTTTGTCGAATTGGGCCTTTTGTTATGAATCCAATTGTTTAGATAGCTTGGGTTGCAAGTTATATAGTTAGTCTATATATAAGCTAGAACACTCAGTTTGTTGAGTGTGGTCAGACTGTGTTATTCACTTGTAATCTTTTATAATATTGAAAAAGTGAATAGTATAACAATTTGCCATAATAATTCTTCTTCTTTCTTTTTTTATCCTCTTTTCTTTCTCTCTTTGTTCTAACTGTTTTCATTGTTCATCCAAGAACTTCGTTTCTCAATCTTTATTTGTTTAAAGGTGTCATTTGTGATCACAACAAACTGGCGCGGTGAGCATGGATGAGATGTTGTCAACAAAGTTTGAAAGTGAGAATTTCACCAGAGTTAATGACTTTGGTTTATGGTGTTTGAAGATGCGACCCCTTCTTGTTCAACAGGGTTTTCTAGAAGCATTAAAGGTAAAATATGCCATGGACGTTGCATTGACGGAGAAGGAAAAGACAACGATGATCGAGAAAGCCCATAGTGCAATTGTTCTGAGTCTTGGTGATAAGATTCTCAGACAGGTTTCGAATGAGACAACAGCAACTGGTGTGTCGCTGAAACTCGAAGGATTGTATATGACAAAATCCTTGGTGAATCATATGTATTTGAAGCAAGCTTTGTATTCATTCAAGATGAATGCATATAAATCATTGACGGAACAACTTAATACATTCAGCAAGTTGATTATTAATCTTGAAAATATTTGTTACCATCAATGATGAAGATCAAGCATTGTTATTGTTGTGTTATTTATCTAAGTCACATGTTCACTTCAAAGAAATCCTCTTGTATGGAAGAGAGTCCCTGAACTTTAAAGAAGTTCAAACAGCCTTGTATTCGAAGGATTTGAATGAAAAAAAGGAGCAGAAACCATCATCATTAGTTGGCGAAGGGTTGTCCGTGAAGGGGAAAGATGGTAGGTTTAGGAAGAAGAAAGGTAAAACTCAACAGAAGTCTTATGGTGTTGATATTTTTCGGATTAAGTGTTATCATTGTAAGAAAGAGGGTCACACAAGAAAGATGTGCCTTGAGTGCCTGAATAATCATGGAGGTAAGGACAATGGCAATGCAACTATGTGCGAGATGATTATGAATCATCTGATGTCTTTGTGGTGTCGAGCACCAACTCTTGCAAATAGTGGATAATAGATTCAGGATGTACTTGGCATATGAATCCAAACAAGAATGTGTTTGAGAAATTATGTGATCAAGATGATGGATTAGTGTTGTTGGGAACAATAAAGCTTGCAAGATTGCAGGTATTGGATCTGTAAGATTCAAGCTCCATGATGAGTCAATAAGGCTATTGATTGGGGTTAGGTATGTACCTGACCTTAAGAGGAATTTGATTTCTCTTGGTGAATTTGAAAAGAAATGACATGTCTTCAAAGGAGAGCAAGGTATCCTAAAAGTAATGAAGGGGTCGAAGGAAGTCTAGAGAGGCGTGAAGAAACAATACTTATATACCCTTCAGGCTGAGGTTGTAAGTGGTTCAAAAAATGTTACATTCAGGAAACTGGTGTCGAAGACAGAATTATGGCACATGAGATTGGGCCATGTCAGCAAAATAGGTCTGGTCAAACTGGGGAAACAGAACCTGTTAGGTGGTGACAAAGTCGAGAAGTTAGAATTTTGTGAGCCTTGTGTATTTGGAAAATCCTGTAGGGCAAAGTTTAACAAAGATAAACAAAGAACACATGGATCCCTTAATTACATCCATGCTGATCTTTGCGGGCCTACAAGGAATCCTTCACACGCAGGTGCAAGGTATTTTATATCCATAGTTTATGACTATTCTAGGAAATTATGGGCATTCATTCAGAAGACTAAAGATGAAACTTTAGAGAATTTCAAAAGTTAGAAGGTTTTGGTCGAAACTCAAACAGACATAAAGGTTGAGAGGTTGAGAATTGACAATGGTCTTGAGTTCTGCAATGAAGCTTTCGACAATTACTGTGTTGAGTCTGGGATTGCAAAACATAAGACTGTAGCAGGTACTCCTTAACAAAATGGCTTAGCTGAGAGATTTAATCGAATAATCCTTGAAAGGGTTAGATGCATGTTAGTTATTGTTAGATTGAAGGGTTTTTGGGCATAGGCTATTTCGACCGCAACTTATCTGATAAATAGATGTCCCTCGACTGCCTTGGGAATGAAGACACCTGAGGAATTTTGGTCGGGTCAGTCACCAGGTCTCGACAAAATGAGAGTATTTGGTTGTTTAGCCTATGCTCACATTAGGTAAGACAAGGTTGAACCTAGAGCTCTGAGATGTATGTTCATTGGATATCATGATGGAGTCAAAGGTTATAGGTTGTGGTGCCTAGAACCAGGTCACAAAAGATGTATCACAAGTCGTGATGTGGTTTTTAGTAAAGTTGAAATGGCATTCAAAAAACTGTTGATGTTGGTCAAAGTGTAGAAACCTCTGAAGAATAGCTGGAATAGGTGGAGATTCCTGTTGAAGTGAAGCATAGTGATGCTGAAGTGCATAACCCAGATCAAGTCGAAGAAGAAGAGCAAGATGCTGAAGAGGCTGAGGAAACTGTCAATGACTACCTACTGGCAAGAGATAGGTCGAGAAGAGTCATCAAGCCACCTCAGATACTTGGTTATGCAGATCTTATAGCTTTTGTCTTAATCTCTGCAAGTGAGGTACTTGACAAAGAACCTAAAGATTACAAGGAAGCTATGAGGAGTCGAAATAAGACTGAATGGCAAAGAGCCATGGATGACGAGATGAAATCTCTTCATGATAATAAAACTTGGGAGCTGATTGAGAAACCTGCAGGGGCAAGGTTAGTCAGTTGTAAGTGGAATTTCAAGGTTAAGGAAGGAATCAAATGAGTGATGTCGAAGTGCTTTAAGGCAAGGCTGGTTGCTAGGGGGTTCACTCAGAAAGAAGGCGTCGACTTCAATGATGTGTTATCACCTATTGTAAAGCATAGATCCATTAGAATATTGTTGGCCATGGCGGAAAAGTTCAACTTGGAACTTGAGCAGATGGATGTGAAGACAACATTAATGTATGGTAACCTAGACGAAACGATCCTGATGCATCAACCTGAGGGGTATGCAGAAAAGGATAAGGAAGATTGTGTGTGCAAGCTTAATAGGTCTTTGTATGGCTTGAAACAATCTCCTCGATAGTGGAACAGGAGATTCGGAAAGTTCATGACATACATTGGTTTCACTAGGAGGCAGTTAAATCACTGTGTTTAGTTCAGATTTCGACCTGGAAACCCACTTGTTATTTTGTTGCTTTATGTGGATGATATCCTCATAGCTAGCAACAATGTCAAGGATGTAATGGAGGTGAAGGTTGAACTCAACAAGGAGTTTGAAATGAAGGATCTGGGATCTGCCACCAGGATTCTTGGGATTGACATCCAGAGAGACAAAAAGCAGTCGAAGTTGTGCTTATCTCAAGATACATACCTAAGGAAGCTTCTCGACAAGTTTGGTATATTGAATTCAAAGCTTGTTGTGACTCCAACAAATCCTCAGTTTATGCTTAGTACTACTCAAAGCCCGAGTACTGGAGCTGAAAGAATCTACATGAGTAGCATTTCATATGCTAGTGTAGTAGGTTCTTTGATGTATGTTATGGTTTGTACGAGGCCAAACATAGCGTATGGAGTGAGCCTTGTAAGCAGGTATATGGTCAATCCTGGAAAGGCACACTGGAAAACTGTAAAATGGATTCTCAGGTAAATAATTGGGTCTCTGAAAAGAGTCTTGATTTATGGTGGAGCCTGTGATAGTGATAACATAGTTGAAATCGAAGGATTTGTTGACTCTGATTATGTAGGTTGTATGGATTCTAGAAAGTCCATTTCTGGATATGTGTTCACAATGTTTGGCACAACAATTAGTTGGAAAACAACGTTTCAGAAGGTTGTTGCCTTATCAACCACTGAAGAAGAATATATTGTCCTCACTGAAGTTGTAAAAGAAGCATTGTGGCTTGAAGGTTTTGCAAAAGAGCTGAAACTTCAAGGTTGAAGTATCACTGTTAAATGTGATAGTCAAAGTGCAATACACTTGTCGAAGAATTCAGCCTATCATGAGCGAACAAAACACATCGATGTGAGGTTGCACTTCGTCAGAGAGATAATCGAGTGTGGTGAAGTCCAGGTGCTGAAGGTTTCGACTGATGACAATGCTGCTGATATGATCACCAAGAC
The DNA here is from genome assembly GCA_963859935.3 of Lathyrus sativus. Classification (NCBI taxonomy): domain Eukaryota; kingdom Viridiplantae; phylum Streptophyta; class Magnoliopsida; order Fabales; family Fabaceae; genus Lathyrus; species Lathyrus sativus. Next base: position 514,690,920 of record OZ012736.1, read on the forward strand.
GTTGCTAAGTTGCAACTTTTTCCACTGTATGCAGTTGATAAAGTTGTATGATGAAAGCTAGTTTATTTCATGTTGTTGTAGAGTTAGATCCAAGGTGGAGATTTGTTAGATTTTGGATCGAACTCTAACTCTGTCGAGGAATAACTTTTATGTATTTCGACAGGAGAAAAGCATGAAGTCGAAGATGGGTCCCATGTTGTGGTCGAATGATACATATTATAGTCGAAATCTGTTCAAATATGTATTATCGAAATGTTTATCGAATTGGGCTTTTTGTTATGGATCCAATTGTTTAGTTAGCTTGGGTTACAAGTTATCTAGTTAGTCTATATATAGACTAGAACACTCAGTTTGTTGAGTGTGGTCAGATTTTGTTATTCACTTGTAATCTTTTGTAATATTGAAACGATGAATAGTATAACAATTTGCCATAATCCTTCTTCTTCTTCTTTCTTCTTTATCCTCTCTTCTTTCTCTCTTTATTCTAACCGTTTTCATTGCTCACCCAAGAACTTCATTTCTCAATCTTTATTTGTTGAAAGGTATCGTTTGTGATCACAACACATTTTAATATCCATTTTAAAAAGTAATAGCACTCTCGTATAAACTCTCATCCAAACTCTCATATAGGTTATCATTCATCGAGTTAGACAAAAAAAAAAAAAAATTATAAATGTTTGGATAGTTAAGATACACGAAAAAAGTATCAACACAATAATGGTAAGTAAATTAATACATAGATGAAAATCGAGAGGAAATAAGAGTCCAAATCAATTATTCTAACAAGTGAATAATGAACTTTTTTATATAGTATCAACATCACAAACTAATTGTGACAAACATCATATTACATCAAGCTAATAAAAACAGTTCCAACTAGTAATGGTTTTTCTAAAGAAGCATATGATCCAATCAACGATCACGCAGAAATCTTTTTTCGAGACAAATGTCTAGCCAATCAGTAGCCATATCAGCAATGGTGTTATCCTTTTAGTAAGGATAAATTTCATCCAACAATTTTAAACCTTTTGAATAACTAATGTTATATCATGAAGTCTTTGTTGACTGTGGCTAAACCCGTCGAGTCATGATCAAGGGATTATTGAAGTTTCTCTATTGCCCCAATTTTCTCTCCTTTCTCTGAAATATTTCTCTTTTTGTAAGAACTTGGTGTTTTGTTATTTTTGTACTTTATCAAACTTCAAAAGTATTTGCATCTCCTTCATCCTCATTCATTTTTTTACTCTCACGATTGTCTTCAAAAACACATTTTGATCCTTGGTAAGGTAATTGATCTTAAAATGGTATGTAATGTGGCAAACACATTAGCTATTGCACCCTTGAGATATTTATCTAGCAAGTCAATTAATTTAGGACCTTGGTATGTAATGTGGCAAACACATTAGCTATTGCACCCTTGAGATATTTATCTAGCAAGTCAATTAATTTAGGACCTTCATGTTTCCAAAGTATTTGGATCCTTTTGATGAAGCATGTGGATCATATTTGAAAGATGAGTTAAATAGGTTTTTAAAATTTTGAAAACTATTTAATTACTTCAAAATTTTTAAATTTTTGAATAAATTATTTCATACGTGTTCAGATTACAATGAAATGTTTCTTTACTAGATTATATAATTTTTTTAAATGAGAAGAATTAAATATGAATTTTTTAAAATTTAAAAGATAATAATAAAAGTAATGAAAATTTTTACTTATAAATCAAATTTTGAGTTCATTTTTTTTCGAAAATTTTTTTATAACGTTTTAAATATACTTACAAAATAATTATTCAAAAATACACATTAATTTAACGGTAAAAATTAAAATTACGTACATAATTATTTCGTAGGGACTAAAATACAATTTTTATTTATTGAAACAAAAACAAAATTTTAATAATTTTAAAGGGCTTAAAAATATATTAACTCTAATTAATATCATAAATTTAATTATTTTTAATTTTTTCATGTATTTTATTCCCATCTCTACATGACGTCTCTTTTTGTACAATGAACAGTAATTTTATCACAATTAACATAATTTATAAGATTCATATATGTATGGACTGGTTCCGATTTCTACTCGAGAATTATAAATTCAGTTAACATGATGTAACTTTATTAGGGGAATATGCAAAAACATATATTTGGCAAATGAGAATAATAAATAACTTTTAAAAAAAATTATTTATTAAAAATATCAGAGTTTTTCGAATCCTTTATATATTTTTACTTGATAATTTTGTCTAATTTCTATCATTAAATCCCTAATATTAAGATTAACTAATAAAATAGTTACGACCAATATATTAGCTCATAAACTTCTTCTTGAATCACATCCCATAACGTCTTCAGTGAATTTGTATTGGATGTTGTAAATATTGCTTGCTATGTAATAGATTGTGTCCTGATACGATCAATTCTAAAATAGACACTCTATGAGCTATATAAAAAAGAAAGCTGAATATCTCTCACCTCCATATTTTTAGATGCAAATGATTCATCCATAATAACAAAAAAGATAACCTTAAAAAATTCGATGCAAGAGCTAATGAAGGAATATTCATAGGATATTCCACTTATGTCAAAGTTTATAGAATATTTAATAAAAAAACCAAAACAACAGAAGAATCAATTCATGTTATCTTTGACAAAACTAACCCCTAAACTGTAGAAGTAGAAATTGTTGACTATGTAGATATCCTAGAAAAGAAAATTTTAGAAGATGATCAAGAACCGAGCCAAGAGCAAAATAATAATCATATCAAGTCACAGAAGAAGATTCAGTCGAAAATTAGAACCCAATGACTCCACAGAAAATTCAAATCTCCTAAAAGAATGGAGAGTAACAAAAGATCATTCAATACAAAATGTTATTGGAGACATCCAAAGGAATCACCACTAAAAGATCACTTAACAAGGTATATGACTTTGTAGATTTTGTTTTATAAATTGAGACAAAGGAAATCGACAAAGCCATAGTCGATGAACATTAACCTCTTACTATGCAACTAAAGTTAAATTAATTTGAAAGGAACAACATTTGGGAATCCGTTCCAAAGCTTCAGCTAATATAACAATAGGAACTCGGTGGGTCTTTCACAATAAATTAGATGAAGAAGGAAATGTTTTAAGAAATAAAGTTAGAGTAATTGTGAAAGAATATAATCAAAAGGATAGAATAGATTTCAACAAAACCTAAGCTCATATAGCTAGACTAAAAGTCATAAGGATGTTATTAACCTTCTCTTACATCATGAATTTCAAGCTATTTTAAATGGGTATAAAAAGTGCAATTTTAAATGGTTATATTCAACCTCTTAGATTTATCAGTCATACCTTTCTTGACCATGTTATCAAAAGCTCAAGAAGGTAATGTATAGTCTGAAACAAGCTCCTAGAACATGGTATGATCGTCTAAAACAAGAAGGTAATGTATAGTCTGAAACAAGCTCCTAAAGGGAAAGCTGATAAAACTCTCATTATCAAGAAAACTAAATATGACATTTTACTTGTTCAAATATATGTTGATGATATCATATTTGGTGTAACTAACAAATTCTTGTGCAAGGAATTTTCTAAAATAATGCAGAACGAATTTGAAATGTCCATGATGAGAGAGCTAAAGTACTTTCTAGGAGTTCAAATTCATCAAACAAAAAAAGAACATTTATAAACCAAGCTAAATATTGCAATGAGCTACTAATCAAATTTGATATGGAAAAATCCAACATACTAGCAACTCCAATGTCAACGTCAAGCTCCCTAGACAAAGATGAAGACGGGAAACTAGTTGATGAAAGAAAATATTGAGGTATGATTAAATCTCTTCTTTGTCTAATTGCATCTCGTCCTGACATTATGTTTGATGTATGTATGAGTGCACGCTTTTAAGCATCCCCAAAAGAAACACATCTCAGTGTTGTCAAGCGCATCATGAGATATCTCACCGACACACAACAAATTAGTTTATGGTACTCCAAAGGAGAAGAGTGTGACTCAGATTTTTTAGGGTGCCGACTAAATAGGAAAAGTATCAGTGACACGTGTCCTGTATTTGAAAATTCGCTTGTCTCTTGGCAAAGCAAGAAACAAGTTAGTGTAACACTATCCACAACTGAGGCAAAATATGTTGCTGTTAGAAGTTGTTGTGCTCAAATCATTTAGATGTGACAACATCAGTGTCATAAACCTCACCAAAAACCTGATACTTCACTCTCGGGCTAAACATGTTGACGTTAGACACCACTTTATTAGATATCATATTGTAAAAGTGAAATGTGTACTTGAATTTATAGACTCATATAATCAACTTGCATACATTTTTACTAAACCACTTCTCAAAGAAAACTTCTTTTTCATAAGAACTGAAGTAGGAACTTTAAATCAATCATGCATGAACTAATAAATGTGAATCTATGTGCTTATGTTTGCATCATGTTTGTCTATTTTTTTTTAATTTCAACAAAGGGGATGAAGTATGCTCTTAGGAGAAATATGATATACTCTCTATTTTACCCAGGAGTTTAATTAATCCATAACATATATTTGTTGTTCTTTTACCACCACCCCTGAGAGATGTATTGTCATCATAAAAAAGGGAGAGAATGTGAATGTATGTGCTTACAGATAATAAAAAATCAGCATTTGTGATTTTGAGGATGATGACACATGACAATATCCTTCAACATTGATAATAACCAAAGCATCTTATAAGAGAACTCAAGATCAAGTGCTTATACATTCAAATACTATCCATTAAACTCTTGAAGCTACTATATATGAAAGATGTGAAAACTCATCAGGTCATATATGTTTGTCTATCGAAGTTTACTTGAAGCTATTATATATGAAAGATGTAAAAACTCATCAGGTCATGTATGCTTGTCTATCGAAGTGAACTGAGTATTGTAAAAGTAAGGTAGTAGTTTACGAGTACTAAGACAACTCACACACACTTTAAAATATTTTTTTACCTTAGAAATAATTTTCTAAATCGAGACCAAGTTATTAAAAAGTTATCCAAACATCTTCTTAACAATCTAATCGATTGGAAAGATGTATCAATCGATTAACAAAACTTTTTTATTTATCCAATCAATTAGGACACTTGTACAATCGATTAGAAGAATGATAATCGATTATACAATTAGAAAGTATAGCACATTAATAACCTACAATAGCTATATATCCAAACTTTTCTAATTGGACTTTACAATCGATTATATTTGAACTATCTAATCGATTAGAGTGTTTTGCTAATCAATTAGATAACCAATTCAATCTATAAATCGTTTCCTTTCTTTGCATTTTCAACTACTATATAAAGGAGGATTTCCCCACTTCATATCACACCACTTTGCCTTGTTTTCATATTTCATTGAAATTTAATTCTTCCTCTCCTCTTGAAAAATATTCTCTATTCATTTCCTTAGTGCCACTAAATGACCTTAGTGCTACTAAATGAAGTTTTACTTGTAAAAAAAATACTGAAATTGCCATAGTTACTAAATGAAATTTTACTTGTGAAAAAAATACTTTTGGAAGTGTTCGTGTTGATCATTTATATTCGTAAGGATGCGATACCTTTAAAAGATAGAGTTTAGTTTTTGAGATCAACCTAAAAAAACTATTTTATAAAATCTACTTTTTAAAAATAGAAAAAAAAAAACAAAAAAAAAACTAATAACGTGAAGAAGACAACATTATAAAACTCTGAAAAATTGTATGATGTAACAACTTTTTTCAAAAGCAGATATTATAAAACTTGAGTGCTTTATACATGTTTATATTTATTTTAAAGAGCATTTTTTGGTCTTTTATAATTTACGAGATATGTAACTCAGTAAGAAACATACCTGAATGAGACCTCCCACCACCCCAACCCCCCATATTTTAGTTGCATACACCGTAAATATGACTAATATTGTACAACTTAATAAAAGTACAAGACAGGGAAAACTGTATATTGTTTTGGTTGAGTCAGTTTGTCTTCAATTTGTGACGGTATCCGATCCCCCGTTTTTGAAGCGCTCTAATAATGAACTGCAGTTGTTCATTGTGCAGGCATCAAGAAGACCATGATTCCAAAGTTTGATCATGAATAATGTCCAACACCTGAATATTAGAATATTTCAAAAACAGTTTTTTTAATATATAAATAAGATGAGATAGATATGCAGCAAGCAAAAACTACAGAATCCTTCAGAAGAAATCGTTTTAGCAGGGAAACTACGGAACTTAAAGAACTGATAGTGGAAGAAAAGAACAGAATGAGTACCAATGTAAAGCTCGGGATGAGATCAGCTCTTCTGCATAATGCTTCGAAAATGCCTCACAAGCCCACGGCATATGACCATCAGCCAGTACCCTACACCACAGTTAAAACACAATTAATCAACAATAATCATACACATGATACATAACATTTGGTTTACTCATCCTGCAACAGCAAGTAAACTAGTAAATCATAATATTGTTAAAGGGGAAAAGAAACAAAAGTAAAATATTAACAGTGGCCATCAGTGGACACCTTTGTTTCTTCATAAAAGAGTTCCAGAGATTCATGAACTCCTTTTCATCTTTGGAAACATCCACAAAATCATCAAGCATCTGCAACATCACGGTTCAACAATAAACAACAGTTTTGAAATATGTAAAAGAGGAAAAACAAGGTTTTGAAATATATTTTAAGCCTACCCTTCTATCTTCCAGGTTAGCAACTGCATCATCCACTTCATCTTCACTATCACGATCTGATACCACTTGTTCTGGTGCCATGGGCTTCAATTAATACACAACAAAATAATAGATGGACTTAGAAACATATCAAATTTATTATCTTATTAATCGATATAAAAAGTGTTAAAGCCAGACAATATGCAAACCGTATGGATTAATTCATATATTATGTTATCTTATTAATTCCAAAGATGGCAAACCAGTAGTTCTTCAGTAAACATTGACCCTACTTGCTCTTGTTTGTTAGAGATAAAATTGAATCTTAAAAGCTAGTAGTAATTGGAAACTACAAAATGAGCATAATCAGTAGTATAGCATTAAATCCACAAGGGATGTTGAACAAAAAAAAAGAAGGAAGGGGTCTCTCTCTACAGCTATAAAATCAAAAGAACCAGTAATTCATCAGTTGTAGAAATTAACTTCTCCATAAAATGATCCATGCACCAAGCATGTTATGAGGCACAATAAGTGAATACAAAATCAGAGAGATCTAAGATAATCAAATACCTGAACTCTATGTGAGTGAAAGAACTGCCTCTTCTGCAGGAGGATTCGACTGGAGAAACAATTTTGAAAAATGAAACAAAATGCTCATATCAGGACTTCATAAGATTCAAAATAAAATGATGATGCAACAATACAAAACTTCAATCACAGAACATGGCTGACAGGAACTTAATACAGAATACACAAATTGTACAATCCAAAGAGGCATTTGGCTTTGTATTATCAACAAATATCAAAAAAAAAAAATTAATTTAAACCAATACAACATGATGCTTGAAAAATTACTACATCTATCAGCAACTACACGTACCACCCATATGCATGTGATACTGAAACCAATGTTTAAGAACTGTACTAAACCGGTCAGCTCAACCATTTGAACAATAGTATAAATGAACTTAATTGAACCACAGTAGGTTTTACCGTTTTTCTTTTAACCATTGGTAGAAACTAATTACATTTCGAGGTTGAACCGATTGAACTAGCCCATAGGTTTTGTAGGTCTGATTCCCAGTCAGGTTATTAAGACATTGGTAGAAACTATTTATATTTCATTAAATGAACAGCTAAACAATAATGTAAATAAATTAAATAAAAGAGAATTTAAAATATAAGGCCCATTTGTTTTGGCTTTTTTTTAAAATGATTTTTATAGTGTAATATAATTGTGTAAAAAAATTTTACAAACTTTTCATAAAAGCTTCAAATGAAAATTTGGTTTGAATAGTTATTCTTAAAATAGCTATTTTAGATATTTCATCATTTTATTGAAACTTTTTTTGGATATAAAAATTTCAAAAAATCACTTAATTTTGAAACTATTTCAAATAGATTTTCATAATAATCATTTTTGAGATACAACTTTTTGAAAAAATTGCGATCTCGACTATCTTTTGATCTTCAAAAATGTATGTTTATATTATAGGATGTCAAAATTAATCTTTCAATTTAGAAAATACAAATATAAAAAAACTTATAATATTTTGAAAAACGGTTTTGTAAAATCTATTTTCGAAAATATAAAGAAAAATCCATTTTTTTAAAGCTGAAACAAATAGGCCCATAGTCGAATATGATAAATTCATTTAAAGCTGAAGCTTAGATCTTCAAAAAATACAAGATAAGAAACAAAGTTTCGTGAACATAGTCAACATACTTCTTTGAGTCTGAGCGGTCCGCATTTAATTTCTTTGCTTTAGTAGGCAAAGCAGGATCACTTCTATGTATTGATTTGCCACATTCAGGGTCCTCAGAAGATTGGGGCATGGCAATTGAAACACCTGTAATGTTAACACTAGAATCAACATGTTCCAGGTGATCCGTGGTGCTAGGATGATCAGGACCAAACTTTACCCCGCCATTTCCTTCATTTTGCAAATCAGTGTGAGATGCTCTAGACATATTCTCCCCGTTGTGGGACAGGATATCTACAAATAATTTTGGAATTTCAGTCCATTTCACAAAGAATATATGAGCAATGAATTGTTTAACATTACTTTTAATTAACAAACTTGAAAAAAAGAGTGGGTATTCGTCCTCCCCTATCTGCTACAATAAAGGAATATCAATGCATTGCATCATAGCCAATTTAATGTGCTTTAGACCCCAAAATAATGTCGTTATATTGTCTTTGAAATTGTTTCTTTTATACTTATAGCAGGCAAAAAATAGTTGATACCATTGTTTTTCTGTGGTATCCCGTTCTGTGTGCCTTCTGGTGAATCCAACTTCAGGAACTTTACATTGGCGTGCTTCCCATTTTGAACAGAGTCTTTTTCTCTGCGGCGTTTTAGAGGTCTTGAACTGTACAGTTTGTTAAATAACTTAAGAGTCGATAGTCTTAAAAATAAAATAAAAAATTGATCAGTGACTGCTTTGATATAAACAACTAACCAGAAGAAGAATGTTTCTGATTGTGGAGTTACTCCATCAGCAACATTCTGCGCGAAAATAAATGTCATACATGTCATGTCAACAAATTAAATAATTGACAAAACCAAATCACACACTTTAAATGAAGAATCCAATCAAGTAGTCTGTAGTCATTCAAAAAGGACGTTTCATTGGTCAATCTTAGTAACATGACGACACATTTGAGACATATTCTGTTGAAAGGTTCCAGGCATGACAGACTAGTGCTAGATCATCTTTAAACCTGCATGCTTTGTTCAGCCTTTGCCTAACACACCTATAGCAATACATCGGGCAACTGACACATTTTGCAGCAGCAAAAAAAAAAAAGGGGGACAAGATAAACATGATCTGCATCTGATCCTGGCATGAGATATAGATCCATATTAAGGTCAGAGTCACTTCCCTATGGCAGTGGAAATTGATACCATAAAAAGATGTTCTTTAATTATAGGACACATTATAGCATTTCATCATCAATACACCCATAAACCTAAACAGCTTCAATAAAGCTAAACTACCCTCAGCATTTTTATGATAATCACTGCAGAAACAAGACTCTATGGGATACATCTTGTATGAAGTCATTAGGAATAGGAAGACAACACCTCTGTTAATCATACAAGGAAAAAACAACGTATTACTAGGCTAGCTCTTAGTTTTTAAATAGTACCAGTGAGTTACTTCTGAATGTAATCAACATTCAACGGTAACTAAATACAACTTACAATCCCTAGCAAAATAATGCATTTAACCACAAATCCAATTTCAGAAGGTTCTGACCTCGGATCTCAATATGTCAATTTTCACAGAGACGTTCACTGCTTGGTAATCATCGGTAACCTATAAAATAGAACTAGTTTAAAAACCATTTAGAATAAATCAAATATTTAATAGTTGATTTTATAGGTACAGCTGCTAACCCAAAACTCAAAGTTGAACAGATCATGTGATGCACAAAGATGTAAACGCAAGCCCTGCAGAAATAAACCAAGGTTAATAAATTTGGCAAAGAAAATGGAAAATCAAACTATTGATTTTGAGAAAATGAGAAACTTTGGCCCCGTTTATTTTGTGAAAACATAATCAATTTTCATTTCTTAAAATTTGTGTTAACTTTCCTTGCTAACAAAGAGATGCTAGACTCTTAAAGTGATCAATTGTATGCATTTTATTTTAGCCTCAAATGTGTAATTCAATTCACCGTAAATATATCCAAACATAAATATAACACTTTAATTCAACTCACTTTTAGCTAACATCAATATGACAAACCAGTTTAATAAAAATTAATTATCAACATCGTAGAACCGATCACAAACTACATAGACTCATCCGTTTTTCCGTGAAAAATAGTTTTCGAATATTAAATTATGAAAGAAACAAGCAAATACTATAGTACAAATCACAGCATATACCTTAGAGCTCGCACACTGCATTAAGCAAAATGGACAAGAAAAATCTTCAGTCACTACATTTGGAAGGAGACAGGAAATGTATCAGTACTGACAAAATCATTTTTTATATGAAAAAAATTATCACAAGAGAGAATAAAATGACAGAACACTAAAAATAAATATAAAGGAGCAAAAAAAAATGACAGCTCAATAGAGTAACATTTACAAAATCTTATATGTACAAATTAAAGGTAGATAAACAGTAGTACAGTACTGCACTCGAAAATTATCAGCCCTAAGCATCTCTGGCAAAATGTGGACTAGTTTGATTGCTCTAAAAAAATTTACTCATCATAAGAAGGCAGTGGTAAGAGTAAGATAGACGGTTGAACATAGTGAATAATAATTAGATAGATGATATAATGTACCTTCAGTCTTTCGAAGCATGTTGTAACAGTCCCTATAGTTGAAAATCACAATTCCTGCTCGCAACCTTCAAGATACACATAGCAGAACAACTCATTTGTTAATCGTTACTCCAACAAACATGCAAAAGAATTACCAGTTGTTGAACATAAATTTTGAAAAAAGACATTAGGTGCAGATTACTTAAACTAGGAATCAATCCACTCGCCAAAAGTATTGAAATATTAATCAGCATAGGCTGTTCCCCTCAAAAAAACGTATCCATCTATTTTTGCAGTTTGGTTTAGTTGCTCATAAAAAAGACAATTTCTTACGCAGATCACTTGTCAACAATTGCATACTAATCACTTGTCAATGGAGTCCAAGGCACCAAAAGGAACAAACAAGGCACTCAAGTGGGCACCAGTGCACCACAAGCAATCAGCACCACACTAGTAAACGAGTTGACCCTTTGGTGTGGTGCATGCCACTGGTATACATTAGGCATGCCCTTCACAGTTCAAGTGATGCATTTCATTAATGTCATGCGCATATTGATAGCAGTAAAATTTCCTTCTAATACAATCATCTAGCTTTCTAACCGTGGTACTAATAGGGGTTAAAAAGACATCATGTTAAAGAACTATTTGATTCTGTCTAGACTAGGCACAAAATGCAATATGCAGTCCAAGATTTTGTAAATAGACCATCTTATTGTTTTATTTTTACCATGAATAACATGCTTGAGTAATTAGTTTGTGTAAAAAAATTAAAGCAAAATAACCAAAGAATGTTATGCTTTCTTTTTTACTTAATGTTAACAGTAACACCTTTCTTCAGTGAGCCATATGCTTTTTTGAGTTTGTTGCCTCAACACCTACAGCTCCTTAATGAAACAATGCATATCACATAAGATAAATATCTGAAAATTGTGATTCTTTTTTTAATAAGCAAAGGGGCTAGTTTCTCTCTTGAACTGATGAATTATATAATTTTTTTTCTTTTATTCCTTGTTACTCTTTCAGTAAGATTCCCAATCATCACAAATCAAATTCCTCTTTTACTTAACGGGTATTCTTTTTTCTCAAAAAAAATAAAATAAATAAGACAGAGATTTTTTGCCTTGCCTCACATGAATCCCCAGACAATTAAAGTCCAGCAGCACAACTCTTAAAAATTATGTTGAGTTAATAAATTAGCAGTAAATAAAGAAATGGTAGAAAGAGTAATGTACTCCAACAAATGGAATGATGAAACTAAAAATAAATGAAATAATACATGCATATAATAATTGAAAGATTTACCTCCTATTTCGCCTTGCTTTGATTTTATAACTCAAACATTTCTTCCTAAAACTAGGCTGCAAAAGAAATGAAATCCAACCAAGTAGTATCATCAATCAATAGATTTTCATTCAAATCTAATTTAATCTAATAATAATAAATGTTGAATCTATGTTAACTTCAATTTTTAAGAGCAACATTCAAACCTAGAACAAAAGCTTAACACCCCTCAAATGTTCAACAAACAGAAAAAATCAGCCAGCTATACTTCATCTAGGCATTCAGTTACGGACACCGGAAACGCAACACCAACATTGACACACTGACACCATTAATAATATTTTTAAAAATATAATAAATTAAACATAATCACAAGAGTCAGTGTTGGTTTTGAAAACCGACGCGGACACGTCTTTTTCAAAGGTATTGGTGCTACACAGATAGCAAGCTCAGCTCACCATAATAACTAATCCGGTTAAGTAAACCAAATCATTTTCAGTATCCTAAGTGCCATAACAAACAATAAATGGTGTTTATGGCACATAATTAATGAGAATAAAAAAGTAATAGACTCCAATTAGAGTACAGAATCAATACATAGATACAGAACAACAAAATATAATTTACATTGTGAAGAAAACGACGGTAGATAATATTGTAGTATTCAACAGGCTTGCAATAAATCAAAAGACTCTCATCAGCTGCAATTGCTTCTTCAGCGGAATTATGCACCGGAGAATTTTGCCGGCACATGTTGAATGCCTCTGATGAAATTAAACCTACAAAAAACGAAAACGAAATCGAAATCAAATACACATTGTTGCAACTTACACGCAAACGCAGATACTATCTCAAACACAGTTAAGTCAAACGAAAGGTTTATTATAAAGGTTATTGCAGCTGAAAACGAAGGAATTGATGTGAGAGAAGCTTACGAAGGTGAGAGAGAACGATAATGAGCTCTTCTTCGTAGCCGATGACGAGATCTGCGGGATGGGTTTTTTTTTTTTTTTTTTCTTTTAGGGAAGGGCAGTAGGTATACTTATTGGGCTTAGTTTGTTGGCCCATCTTATTTTTAGGAATTTATTTTCCTATCTCTCTACCTTCTCACAAATCCTTGATGAAAATTCAAAAATATTTTAAGAATTCGAAAATATACCTTCGAACGCATTTATTTATCGTAAAATTGAATGTAAACAAGTAAGTCATCCTTATTATATTTAATTTTAATTTGAAGTTGCATCTCCGAAAATATATTTGATATAATTCGGAGATATATATCTTAAAATTACCCTGATACTTCAAAAAAAAAAAAAAAGACCGTATGAGTAAAATCTAAAAAATGTTTTTTTAGATTAAATTAAAACACTCAACATTACATATATAGGTGTTAACATAAATTTAACATTAAATATTGTTATAAACGGATAGTTCAGGATGTTGCAAAATATTGATAATATCGTCGACAGATCTTACAATATTCGCATCCATTTCAATCAGACACTTTGATGTGTAACGATAAATGTACTCCACGTGACCTTTACATTTTCATTTTCATCGGTTCAAAATTGGTGAAATGTATCTTCTATTTGCTCTCAAACGGGAGTGAACAATACTCGAACTTGACAACTCTCCGATTTTTTTAATATCGCATGAGAGTATTTAGTTTAGATATCAGTTCGACGAGAGGCGTGTCATCGATGATCCTAAATTGAAATGGAGGCTTCGCGCCATTGAAATACACAAATAGAAGGTGGGGATATGCATTCATTATCTGGTTGTGGTGTATTTTGTAGAAATAATGGGATGAAAGACACCTTATTTATATAAGTTTTGGGTCACATTGGACCTTAGAAACCTTATATTGTCATTGGGGATCTCTTCGCATATGCATCTCTGAATAAACCCTATTTTTTATGAAAAAATTGTGTTTAGGGATATGCACATCCGTAAACTGCCCTGTTGTGTTTTTTTTTTAATTTAGTGTAAAACATATATATACCATAAAATTTGTAAACTAAAATAGTCGATACTTACAACGTCATTGCTAAATATATATTACTTATGTATTAAATCGTATCAAGATTACATCGTTGATGACACCATCACTACATTTGATTTTACATCATTGCTTACAACACCATTGGAAAATATATTCGGGTGCACCATATCTAATATGAACCAAAACAGAAAAACGGTTTAAAAATCTCACAGTAGTAGGAAAATTCGAATATGCACATTCGAAACATGACCAGATAAATTCGAATATGCACATCCAAACTCAACATTCATTTTTTAGCTCAAAGAAAAGATTAATGTAAGAAATTAGGGATAAAATACGTGAACTTTAACTTAAATTGAAGCTTATTTTGCTCTCTTTGGTGTGATAAAACAGAAGAATGGTGATTTGGAGTAAAAAAGATGGTTGTGAATGATTTTTTTTAAAAGTTTTTTAGGTTATGGAAGTGATATTGAATGTGAAAGAGATGATCATGTAATATGGTGATATATTCAATTTCCCGCGTGACATTTTCGAAGATGCATTTTTGAAAATGACACTGAATGATTAAGTAAATCAGGTCAATGAAAAATGCAAAGTAAACGAGGGTTCAAGGTTGTTTTTGAAGATACATCTCCATATACACCCTAGAAAGTTTCAGAGATGCATCTTTGGACAAATTTTAAAATAAAATAAAAAAGGTGATTGCTTAATTTACGAAGGATAGGTGCTTTAAGGTACACCCAAAGATGCATCTCCCGAAAACACCGGAGGGCAAATTTGAGGTTTTTAGTGGTGTGAGCCACACCCTAAAGGTGGGAAAAGAAATTCCCTTATTTTTCCCACACCCTTAGTGGTGCTCATGCACCACATATCAATTTTCATCCAATTGTAAGTGAGTCACACCCTTAATTTGGAAAAAATAATAATATGAATATGCATCTCTTTAACAACTTACGAAAATATACCTTTGGATAAGGTTTGAGTCAAATACGCGCCAGACTTTCCCCCTTCCTCATTTCCAACAAAATCACTTTCAATCACATCTCAAGCTTCTCTTTTCAGGTGAATTTTTTACTCTGTTCAGTCCAAGTGGTTTTTCTAATTCATTCAATCAATGTGATTTATCAATTACTTCTTAACATCTATTGAATCCAAGTGATTCAACATCGACTACACATTTGGTAAGTTTTTTCAATTCGAGCATTTTTTTCTCTACATGCATTACGAAATAGGAATATTAGGTTGTGTAAGAAACATCAATATATAAGTAGTCACACTCATTATTAGGTATTTTAATGAGAAATACGTTTTATACCATTTTCTTTTCCTTACATTTCTGCCATTTTTGTGTTTTCTGAGTTGCGGGAAACTAGAGATGTGCACTTCCATATTTTTTCAGAATTTCATTCTAGAAATAAAATTGCACTTTTATAGTATGTGTCTGCATTGTTTGGTTTGATTTTGAATGTATTTCATTTGGGCTTTATTTTTTTATTTTATCTAGTTTAGTTATAAGTAATATAGTTGACAACCAATAACGATTGAGGCACTGTAGAGTGTCCCAGTATGCATTTTTTCACAGGGAAAGATCTCGACCATAACAAACACTAGTGGGTGCGAGTTTATTTGACGTATAAGCGTCAACTTATAGGGTTCAGGTGTTTTGAACTTCGTCTTCCCGGAGGCAGATGTCACTTAATGATGTTTCGCAAAGCCCACTAGTCCAAGTTATTGCACTTGTTATTGATGTTCTGTAAGGCCCACTAGTCCAGGTCAATGCACTTATTGTCAATATTGCCATTCTTAAGAAATTTGGATGAGGCTCATATGAAACTTCATTGCTTCCTTTGTATGCAAACCATGTTACTAAGCCCGTGTGGGACGAAGAGGTCAAATGTATTTGTGTTTATTCTTCAAAACATGTGTTATAATATTCAAAATTTATGACAATGATGTATTTTTTTGTAGTACTATGATGCTTTAAAATGCATCAACCATGATAGGAAGATTGTGAGGCTGCAACAGCCTGAAGAGCAACTATTTCATGATGCCATGTAGCTATCTGGGCAGTGGGATTTATGCATAGTCAGATATACTATTATTAACTATGGTATGTTGTCTGCTTTCGTCGATAGATGGCACTCAAAGACATTACTTTTCATCTTTCGCATGGTGAAATGTTCATCACACTTAATGATGTGTCATCCTTGCTATATCTTATGATCAGGGAAAAATTATTATACCACTATAAGATTACCAGACTAGATGCACTGGATATGATGGTGAACTATTTGGGAGCTGACTCATCGGATGCCTTAAAGGAGCTGAAAGACACCATAGGGTGTCTTGCTATAATTGCATTCCTAAAGAAGTTGTATACATAACACCTGGTTGTGACAATGAAGGTTGTTGCACCCCAAATTTTGACCCCTTATATCTTCATTATCATCATCTTAGGATCATATTCATTTGATTATCTAACCTTAACCCATTTCAAGTTTGTCTTTGTTAAAATACAGGTGAATTAGGGTTCCGTACAACCGAGAATCGAGGTTTCAATGGTTAATCAGTCAACGTATTGGATTGGTTCTCCATGAAATAAATCTCTACATCATCAGATATACTCCATTGGATCAAGTATGAATCCAATTTGAGGTTGTCACCCAAGGATCAAGAACAGTGCAGTTCAGGATACCCGATTAGGGTTTTCGATTAGGAAAAGTCAACTATAGTTTGAATTTTGATTTAAATGGTGCTCCAATGGTTAGATCATGGTCCATGAACTTCATATGAATTAGTGAAGTCTATTCAAGAAGTTTCAAGGCCTCAAAAGACCCGGAACATCAACAGTCGACTCGGTAGTCATCGATCGATCGTTCGGTTGACCGAAAAGTCAACTCTTCAATCATAATAAATTTAACCTCAAAGTATGAAGCAAAAATGTTCCTAGTAACATATTGCACCTATCCATGAAGTTTCATGACTATTGGATCAAGGATTGAGGAGTAATCGAAAAATCGGGAAATTAGGGTTTTGAAAGGGGGAAGACCCTAACTCCCTAACCACGCATCCAATTGAGTTGGTTCAAAGCTCTTGACAAGTCCTACAAAAGTCCCACAGTGGTCCATGAGCAGAAAATGCATAGATTTGGAATTATGACCAAAATCATTGCAAGAGGGAAAAATAACTTAGAAAAATTCTAAGTTATTGGCCTTTTTAGGCATGTTTTTTTAGCAACTTTGAGTGGATTTTTGACCTAGTTCCATTTGGAATATGAAGATCATGAAAACATGAAAGTTGTATAGCTTCATGAGGGATTTCAAAAATTTACTAGAACTCCTCCATATCCCTTATGAGTTGGGAGTTATGAATCCAACAAGATGAGGTTTCAACACTTGAGTCCAACATTTTCACTTTTTCACAAACTCACCTTTTGATCACTTGAGCTATTCTCAGCCATTGGATCATGTTTCTATATGATATTTAGAGAGTATGATGAATGAAAATGCAGAAAATGAAGAGGTTTGATGGACATTGCAAGTTGGAGGCAAGTTGCATTATTTTAATCAAAGAAGTCAAATGAAGAAAGAGAAATTTTATGGAAATCTTGCAGCAGTAGTCCTCCTACTCCCTAGCCACACTTCAATCACTTCTATGTCATTCATGCCACTTGGTTTATGCATCAGCTTGAGCCAAAGACTTAAACTTGCAGCTGCAACAAATCTCAAGCAAGATTGCATTTTCAAAACTCCCTCCAAAAGTGCCAAAGTACCAATCTGCCCCAAGCCTTCCCTTGCCTATAAATAGAGGTTTCCTCTATGTTGAGAGGGACACCAGGGCAGTCTAAAACCCAAGAGAAAACCATTGCTCTCATCTTGCATTTGCTTTGCTTATAAGTGAAGAAAACCATTCCAAAAATACCTCAAAACCTGCCTTGAGCAAAACACATTCCAAAATCATTTTCACCCACTCAAACTCATCACAAACCATCCACACAATCCACAAATGATGTGTGGGAGGTGTTCAAACTCTTAAACCAGCCAAAAACCTCATTTTCCCAAAAGTCAACTTTCAACCAAGCAAAGTTTGACTTCACATACAAAATATGCCAAATCACTGCTCAGACCTATTTTGATCATTGTAAACCTCCAAACACCTTAGTTTTATGATGTAACAACTATCCATAACCTAAAATACCATCATCATCACTTACTTTGAGTTCTGTCCTAAGGGTTCACTTGTTTACTTCAAGTGCAAGAAAAGTTGTTATCTTCATCAAGGCATTGGATTGGATCTTATTTGGAGGCTTCAAGGTTTTCCATACTGCACAAACTTGCTTGGAAGTCTACAAGAGGTTGGTAGTTACTATGCTTCTTTAAACTGCCATGAGTGTGTTTGATGTGCATTAGTGGTTACAGTGTGTTTTGAGTATAATGCAGTTCATGTTTGAATCTGTCCTATTTTGCTTGTTTGCTTATTAATGTATATTGCTTTTATGATCATCATACCATGTTGTATTGCTATGTGCTAAACCTTGATTTTCTCTTAAATGCTACTAAGTGTCATGTATGAACACATGAAGTTGGCTTGCAACTGTTTTGAAGTATGATGTTGTTCAGTTTGTGCATATTGTTGGATTGTTTCTATTGCAGCAGCATTTTTGAATCATGAACCTTTTCGTTATCATTTTGTTTTAAAGGCCCTTATATGTGTGATTCATGTGGTGTTGATATCATTTGAAATTGGTTTGGTTATGGTTCTGCTACATTTCTGTTTTGGCCATTTTTCACTCATGTGCATTTTTCAACTCATTTTCAATGCTAGTGTATTTCTGGATCTTCTTTGTGTTCAAACTTGGTCTATAACATATTTTGAGGATGCTTGTAAGTTGTTCAGCCTCATTATACTTGTCAAAGGTCATTGGGATGACTCATGTGATGTTGATGACCAATACCTTATTTTGCTGTCATATGTTTGTGGCTGTCATGAGTTATTTTGCACTATAGTTTATTGCTTACCATTGTCATGCTAAATGGGTACCTGTGATAACTTGAACTATGGCTTGGTGATTGGTTTATGTTTGTCAACATGAGATTATGGTATCATTGAACTTTGTTTTTTGTTGGATAGTTGACATTATCATCAAGGACTGTCATTTTGAGGCATTATGGTAGAACTGTTTTGACATGATCATATCTTATTTGCATTGAAGTTGTTGCCTGCCATTGTCCATTGTTGTGTGTTTATGTTTGTTAACATGAAAATATGATACTCTTTTAATCATGTTTGCTAGATGGTTGGCATTGTTCATACTTGCATCATGTGGCTGTCATGATTAGAGCAATGTAGTAGGGTTGTTGTTTGATTATTGATATGGTTATGTCTAAAGCTGGTTGTTGTGTCTGTTTAGACTTTATGCATGAAATTTAATTGGAATGTAAAGATGTGATTTGTCTTTGTCAATGCACTATGCTTTTCATACCAAAATCTGGCTGTTAGACCATGTCTTTAGGTTTGTTAACATCTGATCCATCATTTTCCTTTTGTAGAAGCAAGCTTCATCTCAAAGTTTTGATGACGTCAACATCAAGATCAAGAATATTTCATCTGTGCAAAAAGGCAAACGCTTTCAAAAGACCAAGATCAAGTGGAATGGAAGTGATCAACATTCAAAGCTTCATGAACATTGGACTGATCAACTTTCAAGTTTTGGACACAAGCTATGGTATATCAAAATCCATTAATTTAATTGATATACAAGTGTTCAACATCTTTATCATTTGATCACATTGCATAAGCATATTTTTTAAACTATTAGAATTGGTATAACACTATTTTTATAAGCATTTTTCTGAAAAATAGCAGTGTTAACCGATTAACCATATAGGTTAACCGGTTAACCATTTCAAATTTTGAATATTCTGGTATAACGTTCCAGTGTTAACCGATTAACCATATAGGTTAACCGATTAACACTGAACGTATTTTGAAAAATGGCCTTGTTTCAAGTTCAAAAATGGTTTGAATATTATACCAGTTCATATTTTGAATTATACTCAAATATACCTATTGGAAAAGGTGTGTTTACACATATAAATTCTGAGTTTTTCAAATTGAAAAACATCCTCCAATAATCATTTTCAAAAACATTCTTTGAATCAAATTCACCATTTTCAAATACTTTTCAAATATTTTCAAAAGTGTTCATATTAATCATATCTTTCATATGCATAGCATTGAACACTTGTGTTGAAATTAAAAGAGTGAATTTTGATCAGAAGGAGAAGATCAATCTCAGCATTGATATTACCATTATTACTCTCAAATCAAAGTATTCAGATTACTTGTATTTTGACTTGTGATCCAGGATTGTTGGACACAAGGGTGAGTGTTTACAAGAGGATTGTTCTTGTACACTTGTTAATTTTTATTGTTTGATTATAGGCCTCACTGGTTGATGGTGTGATAGGTTGTACTTTATTAAACAATAGTGAAAACTCTCTTTCGTGTTGAAAGGGGAGTGGAGTACTCTCGGATTGTGAGGGGAACCACTATAAATCTTGGTGTCCACTTTCTTTTACTTTCTACTGCATTCATCACCAAGAACCTAACCAGTAAAATTTCAAGAATACCGAAAAACCGGAAAAAGTCCCTAAAAGCCTAATTCACCCCCCCCCCCCTCTCTTAGGCATACTCTGTACTTACACCTTTGTTTGCACTTAATGTTTGTCATGAGTACAAAACTTTGGACTGATATGTGATCTTCTTGCACTTTGTAAATTCAAAAACCTGTGGTCTCTTAAAACAAACAGTTATGTTTGGTCTATGCTTTGATCTTGTTTCCAAAAATTGCATTTATGCTTGCTTGAATTTGTTCTTATGCAAAAGTTGATGAGCTACTGTCTTGAGTTTTTTTACTATCATGTGCCTCAACTTTTGAAAAAAACACTTTTGTTTGGTCTACTGTTATTTATTTGATTGGAGCTATGATTGGAATTCATCAATAAGACATTGATTGGAATACCAAGAGTTGGATGCCAATTGCTGCTTTTGAGACTATCTTAGGATCTGAGTTAGTCAACTTATGCCCAACTTGTGTCTGATCTATGCTAAACTTACCACTGTTGCTATTGAAATTGTTTTGGATTTTGAGTTAGTCAACTTATGGCTAAGGTTGTTTCTACTTAGTGTTCATGTTAAAGTTTGTTTGTAGTGGCTTGATAAGTTGTAACTTATGAGAAATATGGTTAATCATTAACATTGTTATGTTCAATTTGCATCAGTCACTGCCAAGACTTGGTATACATGCTAGAATTTGAAATCCTTGCTAGGATGAGGTAGTGACTTTAAGAGCAATACATTAAGGTTGTTTTGTTTGAGTTGTTAGATTGGTTGTTGTCTTGCTATGTGATTTGCTGTAAACCATTGAACCATGTTTAGCTTGTTAGGCTATTCTGTTTGAAATCAACTTGTCATAGTATGAATTGTATGTGTGTATGTAGGATTTGTCATGAATGTTTGGTTTTGACCAAAAGCATGTTTGCTATCAGTTCTGTTTTGGAGGTTTTCACACTTTAGGTTGTTATTTTTGTTAAGTTCTTGCAAGCTGTTTTGAATTCATGCTTTGACATATGAGGATAATTTAATAAGTGTTGATTGAATTGAGTATGTGTGATTCCTCATGAATTGATTTTATTTGCCAAAACAGCATATCAAGCATTCTTGTTCAAATCATTACAGTCCACATACCAGTTTTTGTATGGAGTTGTCTTTGTATGATCTTTGCATCTAGATTCCATGGTTTGCATATTTGAAACTTGTGCATACCTTTACCTAGCCTTAATCATTGTTGTCATGAGTTGTAGCTACCATATTGCATTGCCTAGCTTCACATTGCAGTTGCATTCGAATTTTAATTTGTGTGCCTTGTTTGAAAAAACTAATATTGCCATCGTATTCCTTGTTAAAATTCACATGAGTTAGACCTAAATTTTGCTAAATTTGGTTGAGTTTTGAATGATTTGTGATGTAATCGTTTTTCATGACAAATTGCCTTGTTTGCTTGCCTTGACCCAGAAATAATAGCTTTTTCAAGTACATCTTTTATTTGGGGTGGCATAATACTTGGATGTATCGCCACCCCAGTGGTTATGCCTTTACTTTCACACGCCTTGCCATGCTACCAAACCTGGGTTTGATCCGTGTGGAGATCAACCTTTTTGCCTTTTTTTTTCATATTTGCCTTGTTTTTCATATTTTACTCTTTGCTTCCTTCCTTTAACATGTGCGCGCCTCTAGTTGTGTTGGTCAGGTTTTGGGCTATTGATCATGAGGTGGTGGGTTAACACCCACCAAGCACCCTACTATCTTTTTATCACTAAAATATTTGCTTTTTCTTCAAAATTCAAAATCACATAACTTCACCATTTTTTATCATTTGTGAATGATTCTTTTTGCATTGGTCTTGTATTTTTGCATAGTTTCACATGGTATTTTAACTTTCATTTTGAAAACATTTTTGCATTAAAAATTGTCATGCTTCTCTGTTAGGGTTTTTACCCTCCTTTATCATTCAAAACTTTTGTTTCTTTTTTCTTAAGTTTGTTGTTGTGCTTGATGTGAGCTTGGATTTGTCAACTCATTTGTGCATGATTGTAATTACTTTTGCTTGTGAGCACCATGTCTGTTTCATTTGATTTCCATGTAACATCCCCATGAAGTTATAACTTGTTTGCATTGGTTGTTACCTTCATCTTTGTCAAGATATGCTTAGGTCTTTATCTTTCATTTAGTCTTGTAAGAACTCATCTTTGCTTGCCTATTGTAATATGCTTGCATGTTTTGGTTGTGACCATCTATCTTGATTGAAGTCATTGATATTGTGATACCATGCTTTGGTTGTAACCATTCATCCTATTTGAAGTACTTGCTTATTGTAATATGCTTGTTTATTCTTGGTTGTAACCATGTCTCTTATATTCATCATGTTTGAATGTTTATGCTTTGTTAAGTTTATTTTCCCCAAGTGATGGAACTCTTTAGTTCTCATCCAAGTTGCCTCCTCTTCTATCCTTCTAAAGGAAAGTCTCTCTATTGACCTTTGGGTTATAGATAGCTCATTACCCTCCATTGACTTTGTTAAGTCATCCATACAGTTAGTTAAGTTAGAACCTATCCTTTAGACTTTGCTTAAGTATAAAAAGCCTACCCTTTGTTAGAAGTGCTCTTTCAATTAGAACTAAGAGATAGGTAGAGTTTGGTTAACTCTATGTAAGAATCATGGAAATGATTACTTACTCCCATTTCTTGAGCGTTCAATATAGATCTAGAGAGTTTTCTTAAACTCTACACAAGCATTGTAATGTTTGTTCCCCCTTGAACCTTGATCATAATCAAGTGTTCTTTATCCCTAGTGAGGTGAACTACGATTACTCTGATTCTATCCTAATTAGGATACGTAGGCAGAGGACGCGATGTCTTTGCGAGCAAACTTAGAAACTATCTTTAGGTTTTAACCTACACCTTTTACCCAATCCCAACCCATAGCAAACATTTAGCAAACTTAGCATACAAACAAACAAAAGGTTCCTGTAGAGTACTACAGATGTTTAGGATGTGAAATACCTACCCTAGGCATAACCAACCCCCGATCCCCGAATCTCTTAGCGTTTTTGTTACATCGCGCAAACGGTTCTTTCTTTCTTTATACCTTTCCTTTGGATAAACTAAAGTCCGGTTGTGAATTTAAAGAATTAAGATTCAAGTTAATCAATAGCTTGGTATCACGATTCTCACCGCAACAAAGGCCGATGGTGATGATGAAATGGTTATGCATCACATATCATGTGCATTGAGGTCATACCTCATGCTTTTTCGCTGACACGTCCATATTTTTGGGCAATAATTCTTACTACGTCGATGTGGTTTACCTCAGATACTTCATTGACTTCATGGGAATTCGTGAGTACAACTAGGGGGTTATTTGTTCAGTTTACTTGTACTCGAGGTTAGCTGAATGTTGTCTTTGGAAGACCAAACATATGATAACAAGTTGCACGCTATTTATAGTAATATATTAGCATGTTTACTGTTACTGTACCATTTTCAAAACATTTATGATACGCCATTACTAGTATTTCATATGTACCATTTTTAGACACGGATCCTCCAACACTTTCCAGGCATTTCGGCTGGTCATATATTGATGACTACATTGAGGTCGACCATGTGCTTGTGCATTTGTGTCGCTCAGGGGAAATTAGGCGACCAAACCCTTTAGAGTGTTTCTTGACCGCATTGTATCAGATGATATACGCTACACATTATATAACGACCACCATCAGACGCGTCCCTTAAATGACATGACCTTCCCCTCCCATGATTTCTTGAGACACAGGACCGCGGGCATCGTCTTTGTCGCCCATGCTTGGCGACCTGCTGAGAGAATAACTGCGTCTACAGCTCCTGTTGCGTCGAGGAGAATGTCTGTGTCGGCTTCGGTGTTCTTCGTGAGGCTTTCTTGAATGTTTGGTTCTCTTGGGCGCTGGAGAGTGCCTGGACCTCCGGGGAGAAGTACAGTTGCGTCTTCTGGTGATTTCATTCTTATGTTTCTCCGACCTGGATTGTTCGTTGACTGGGAAGGAGCTTCGTGAGTCCTCTCGTCGGCGTTTCTGATGAGGGAAGCGAGATGGGGGAGATTGACTGAGGGGTGTCCACGGAGGAGGTCGTTCTCAGATGGTGTTCTTCAGCAGGTGGATCTTTTCCCCTTGCTAGAAAAGCAAGTAGTTGGATTTGTTGAGAGCGGTGATGAGGGCCACAGTGCAGGGATCAACATCTTATGGGATGATGATGGGCTCGTATACGTGGTTGGAACTTTGGACACGAGGTTTCACGTTGTCAGGGGATGGAGATGTTGGTTTTCCGACCCTGGGATCGATCTCTCTGGTAGTGGCTCCGGGAATGGGGGTTTCGCCACAACCCAGAATGGCGACGACGAAATCTTGATGGATGTCATTGTTATGGTGAGAGGCCATGATGATGAAGGTTCAGAGAGATATCTTTGGTCTTTTGTTCGGGAAGATTAGGGGATCTTGGCTCAAAAGACAGGGGAGCTGGGTTCCCACAGACGGCGCCACTGATCTCGCGTGATCAGAATGGATCACCCTGACCTTCAATGTAAGGAAACAACAATGGTCGTAGGAGAGGAGGGGGTGTACCTGCAAGGTACTCCGATGCTAAAGTAAGTTTTTGAGCTAGAGAGAAAGCAAAGTACAAGTGTTTAGGTATGAAGTAGAATGATTAGGATACCTAACCCTCTCAAGAGAAAGGGTATTTATGAGATTCCCTCAGCGTGGGGCCAAGGTCTCCCATGTAACCGAAATATCTGGTCAGCTAATAGGGGGCTGCCAGGTGGAAGATCCAGCGCGTAATCTTTGACCTGGTCCAATTGTCCCCGTGAATTTCGAAGGAGTAGTTGGTTGCGTGAACTATCAAGCACGTAGCGCGTAATCTTTGACCTGGTCCAATTGTCCCCGTGAATTTCGAAGGAGTAGTTGGTTGCGTGAACTATCAAGCACGTGAGTGGGATGTCTCAAATGGCTACATGCTCTAACAATTATATTGTGCCCAACGACTATATTGTGCCAAACGGCTATATTGTGCCCAACGACTAGATTGTCCTAATCTCTTTATTATATATATATATATATATATATATATATATATATATATATATATATATATATATATATATATATATATATATATATATATATATATATATATATATATATATATATATATATATATATATATATATATATATATATATATATATATATATATATATATATATATATATATATATATATATATATATATATATATATTTAAAAAAAATATCAATTTTTTTTCATTTTTCATCTCTAAATCAGTTTTCAGAAATAAAATTATCAAATATATTTTAGTTTATTTTATTCTTCAAAATAATTTTTTAAAATAATTTTATAAAATAGTTCTAAAATTTAAAAACCAAATAGTAAGATTTTCTTATTCAGACAATTTCTTTGCAAATAAAGTTTTTTTTAAATATCTATATCTATACTTATTATATACAAAGTTGAAAGTAAGGTTTTGCATAGTATTTTGTTTCTTCCAAATTTTGATATATATTCAATTACTTTTATTCAAAAAAGTGTACAATATGACATTTTAGTCGTAAAGTTGATCTATAGCATACCTTAAATCAAGGACATTATTTCAAATCCTCCAATATTTAATTTATAAAATTATTGAATAAATGAATTTTACTTGTAACTCCAATTCAATGCCACCTATTGATATTCGTATCAACTACTTTAATTGTTTCGAATTATAAAATATTTTGAATATTTTACACAAATTAACAAATTAAATTATTATTTTATAAAAAAGATAAATTATATATGATTTATAATTATATAAGAGAGAAAAATTAAAAGAGTTGAAAGAATAGATAATAAAAAATATTTTAAGATATATCGAAAAAATATTATTAATATTATATTGGAAATGTAAGAGAGATTATAATTTAAAACAATTAATATCATTTTAATTTTTGTAAAAAAATAGGAGTTGATTCTATTTGAAAATGGATAGACAAAATAAAATATATAGTGAACTCTATCTTCTATTTTTTTTATTTATCTAATTTATTTAAGTAAATTATTTTTGTTAGTTTTGTATTTTTAATTTGGAGTTCATTTTAGTCTCTTAATTTTAAAAAGGTTTATATTAGTCTCTTAATTCTTCAAAATATTTTATATTAGTTATTTTTATTCTATTAACCACACAAAAATTTAAAAATTAATCGTTAATTAGATAAAAAGGACAAATTTAAAATATTTTAAAGAGTTAAAAGATTAATATAAATGTTTTAAAAGTTAAAAAACTAAAATGAATATTGAGATTTATATAGGAAACAAAAAGGATATTAAGTTTTTATTTTATTTTAATATTTATCTCCTTTTAAATATAACATTTCATTTATCTCGTTATAGTAATGCGTAATATTTTAAGTTACTCGTGCGTGTGAGTAGAGCATAAAGTTAAAAAAGCCATAAAGTGTGACTGTGAAGAATCTTTTTGTTATAATAATAAAGAGAAAGTGTGAACTCTGACTAAAGTATGAAGCCATATTCGAGTGTATATTAATTGGTGAACATCAGAATTAGTACTCGTGTGATTCATTTACTTTTTTGTTTATTTCCGTTTTAAAAAATAGGAGTATTGATTTTATAAGAAGTGTGTTATTTTAAACTTAAAACATAAACGTGTTATTTTATAACAAGTACTAAACAAATTGCTCATAAATGTGAGTTGAAAATTATTATGTTCAAAGCAGCGTGTTAGTGTTAATCATTCTTTTAACGAGATATATTTATATCTATATTTTATATAATATATAAAGAGAATATTTTATTTTGGTGTATTATATTTTTCTACTATTTTTACCTTTATTTTATTGTGTAATTTATTCAATAACTTCTTATTATTAACTTCCACATAATTTATTGTTCTGGACTGGGCCGACGCTTGGCCCATGGTCGAGCAGACCCAAACTCCACCAGGTTGGAAGGCCCAATAGGACCTCATCGTCGGACAGAACATCTTCTCCCGTCGGGTACGGACCAACGGCAGACGGACAAGATCCTCATAGTTGTCCGACTTGCCTCCTTTTGTCCCACGGTTGGGCAGAACTCATCCAGCGCGGGAAGCTCCTCAGACCTCCCCCACGTTTTCAACGTGTCCCCTACGCGGAGACACGTCATCAGGTAACTATTTGTGTCCTATTTATTTGGTCCTCCACCTCCCAGATAGCACAAAACAGTTACACTAGGACGAAGACCACGTGCTGGTCTTCACGACGCCACTTCAGCCTTAGTAGTTACCAACGTTGGGCCTGGCAGCCCAGCCCAATGCATAGTAACGGTTGGCCCTGCGCTGGGGGCTCATTATAAATACCTTCTTCCACTAGAGGGTCAGGTGATCTAACTCTTGCTCCTTTCTCTCTGTACTTATTATCACTCTGCCCGTCCCATACTTTGGCATCAGAGTGTGTTTCAGGTACACCCTCATCTGTCTGTCAAGTCAACGGTTCGACAGCTCATACGCGTGGCAGGCCAGCGATCTCTCTGACCAGGTACGATCAATGTCACCGTCTGTGGGAAATAAAGCTTCCTCGTTCCTTTGAGCAGAAGAACCAAAGCTTCCAACTTCAACTTCCGAGATCATGACTAGCCCACGTCACGATGATGTTGTCCATAACTCTGCCTTCGCCCCTATCACCAACGACGACGACCAAGTTGGGCCATCCCACGCCCGTGAGGGTGACATAAGGGACGATCAGACTGCCTCCCCTTCGTTCGAGGATGCGACACATCACGTCGCGCATCGAGCAAGGAGCCCAGCTATTTTCCAACCCGTTCCTACGCCAGCTGGAGTGGACCCAACGATGACAGCCTTCTTCGCAGCCATCAACCAGACCAATCTGATGTTGTTCTAGCAGAACGAGCGCATGGCATGCTGGAACAAGATACCTCATCTCGCTGTCCCCCACGGAGAAATCAACGCGAAGACTCTCGGAGCCCCTCTCCCCGTCAACGGGGACGCCAACCACAACTAGAGAGGCCCCAGCCGGTGGCCTCTAAAAAGCGCGTCTGATCACCTCCCCGGAAGGAGAGGCGTTCCCGTGTCCCGAGAGCGAACAGAGCGGAAGCCCCAGGCAAAAGGTCGAGAGGACGTAACCAAGCCCCTCGGCACAATCCTTCGCCCTCGCGCTCCCCCGTCCGCAGTGACGAGGATGACTACAGGACCCCCCTGTCGCGGGAAATCATGCCAACCCCATCCTCCACGAGATGGAGAAGCCACTCATACTCTCCATGTACGACGGTACCTCGGACCCAGCCGACCACCTGGAAGATATCAATGCCATGCTCGACTACTGAAACGTCCGAGGAGCCACCAAGTGCAGGCTCTTCCCGACAACATTAAGGAAGAGAGCCATGGCTTGGTATAAAAGCATGGAGCCTGAGTCCATCACGTCGTGAAGGGTCCTGAAGGATCTCTTCTCGCAATATTTCACAGCGTCCCGACGCCATACGGAGGCCTCCTTGGGTGCGATCATCCAAGCCCTAGACGAGCCTCTCAAGAATCACATCGAAAGATTCATGAGGGAGGCGGTCCAGGTAACGACTTCAGACGACATGAAGCGTTACCTCATAGAGCAGGGCCTGTGCTGCGGCTCCAAATTTTATGAGGTCGTGGCGATCCACCGACCAACCACCCTGCGAGGCTTCCTCGAGAAATCTCGCCACTACATCCGGTACGAGAAGACCGAGGCTGCTAATTCTGCCCAGGACTCCTGTAACCGCAAACCCCCCCCCTCGCGGGTCCCGGGAAGAGGGAGCTCCAGCCCCTCGGCGTGGAGGAGACCGACGACGAGACGATCGTCCCCGGAAGCCCCGAGAGCAGAAGGGCCCCACATGTCGCTTCACCGAATACACAGTCCTAGTCGTTTCCCGCGAGCGCATCCTGACTGAATGCGCCAACTCGGAGTTCATTCGGGGAGGTGTCTGTTTTCGCAAACCGGCACCTCCAAGGCCAACGTGGACAAGTCCAAATACTGCTGATTCCACCGCGGCCACGGGCACGTCACCGCGGATTTCATCCACCTGAAGGACGTAATCGAAATACTCATCAAGGATTGGCACTTGAAGAGATATACCAGGGGAGGAGAGGCCCCTCGACAGGAGGCCCACGAGGCCAAAAAGGCCGAGGACATCCTTCCTCCCTCCAATGAGTCCGGACTGTAGGTGGCCCTCAGCGTCAGTCGGCCTGAAGACTGGTTCTCCCTGAGAGAACACAGTCTCCCTACCGGGCACCCTCTTCCCGAAGAGCCAATACGCTTCATCAGCCCGTGGGAATACTCTCCCACCGCGATGGTCATCTCAGGCGGAGCCACGAACAAACTCTCCACCAGGTCCGTGAAGAGGAAGTTTGACGAGCTAATGAGCAACAGCTCTGGCAAAATGAGCACACTTGACAAATTCCACGGTCGGTCTAACCTGATCACGTACTACCTCGAAGAGCTTCCCGGAGGAGCCCTCAACTCCGTCATTCCCCTGCTCATCTGGGCACAAATGGTAAACTTCGACGTCCACCGTATCTTAGTTGATGGAGGGAGCTCGGTGGATATCATGTATACCCACCTATTCTCAATGCTACAACTCGACGAGACCAACTTGACCCCCTATGTCGGCTCCGACCTCTAGAGGTTTAACGGGACGACAACGAGACCGTGAGAATACGTGGAGCTCAAGGTCACCTTCAAAGCATAGGAAACGACTAGGGAAATTAACATCCGTTTCCTGGTCTTCGAGTGCCCATCCCTGTACAACTGCATCCTAGGCAGGACGATGCTGGTAGAGCTTACTACGGTGCCATCAACAATCCACCTAAAGATGAAGTACTACACCAGGCTAGGAGCCGTCGTCACCCTCAACGGGGACATAGAGGCGACCCGTAGGTGTTTCGAGGTAGCAATGAAGGGCCTCGGCACGATCGTCCCCCCTACCAAAGCGACCAAGCCTCCACCCATCTAGGAGAGCAGGCCAAAGGACCACGTCGACATCGTGGACCTCGACTGCCGCTTCCCTAGAGAACAGGACCACGAGGACGAAGCCAGACAAACTTCTTTAACGGTCAACGAGCAACCCTTCCACCCAACGTGCCCCATTCCAGACGGGGACTTCGAGATAGTCGTCCTCGGAGATGACGAAACCAGGAGCGTGAAGATTGAAGCAGAACTGCCCAACCTGGTGAGGAAGCAACTGAAGATCTGCCTCCGTGAGAACGCCGACCTCTTCGCCTAGAGCGCCGCCTAGATTTTCGGCCTTAACCCCGAGGTCACCTGCCACCAGCTCTCCACCAACCCAGCTGCAAAGGCCATAGTACAACATAGACGTAGGCAGTATCCCGAAAAGTCGGCGACGACTGAAAAAACTGTAAAAGGCCTCCTATAGGCAAATGTTATTTAGGAAGCCCGACATTCAACCTGGCTGTCTAACGTTGTACTCGTTAAAAAATCAAATGGACGATGGAGAATATGCGTTGACTACACCGATCTCAACCAGGCATGTCCCAAGGACGCCTATCCCCTCCCCAATATCAACAAGCATGTCGACAACTCGGCAGGCTTCAAATTACTGTCCTTCATGGACGCCTACTCGGGATACAACTAGATCCCTATGGCCGAGGTTGACAAACAGAACACGACCTTCATGACCGAGTCGGGCAACTATTACTACAACGTAATGAACTTCGGCCTAAAGAACGTCGACGCCACCTATCAATGGATGATGAACAAAGTCTTCCGAGGAGAGGAAGTGCAGGATGCAGTTTAACCCGAAGAAGTGCACCTTCGGTGTACGTGCGGGGAAGTTCCTCGGGTTTTACCTAACCGAACGAGGGATCGAGGCAAACCCAAAAAAATGTCGTGCCTTCTCTGAGATCGTGACGCCGAGCACGAAGAAGTCGATACAGTCCCTGAATGGGATGCTCGCTCCATTATCCCGCTTCGTCGCCAAATCTGCGTAACATGCCCTCCCATTTTTCAAACTGCTGAGGAAGGAGGTCGCGTTCAAATGGATGGAGGAGTGCGAGCAGGCTCTCCTCCACCTCAAACGCGTCCTGCCAGAGCCACCGGTCCTGACGAGACCCAACGTCAGGGAAATCCTCTACTTGTACCTGGCCGTCTCCACCGAGGCGTGAGCACCATACTAATCCAGGAAACCCTTGACGGTCAGAAGTCGATCTACTTAACGAGCAAGGCCCTCCACGGCCCCGAGGTGAGGTATCATCAGATCGAAAAATATTCCTTGGCCCTTATCAATGCGGCCAGAAGACTCTGACACTACTTCCTGGCCCACACCATCATAGTCAAAACTGAGTAGCCGATCAAACAGTTTCTCGGTAGGCCCGACATGGCGGGGCGCATGTTAAAGTGGTCACTAGAGCTCTCCGAGTTCGACATTATCTATGAAGGCAGGAAAGCCCTCAAGGCCCAAGTGCTTGCCGATTTCGTCGCCGAGATGACCCCCACCGCGGAGCAAACCCTCGGAGCCCACAAGTGGACCATCTTCGTCGATGGCGCTTTGAGCTCCTCGGGGAGCGACGCAGGTATCATTCTGGAAAACAAGGAAGGCACGGTCGTGTAAGTCTCCCTGACCCTCGCCTTCCCGACGATGAACAATCAGGCCAAATACGAAGTCTTCTTAGTTGGATTCCGCCTAGCAGAAGACCTCGGAGACAAGGAGATAAAAATATTCACGAACTCCCAGTTGGTTTCCTCCCAAGTTTGAGGGGAGTACCAAGCGAAGAACGACAACCTGGCCGAATACTTGGCCCTTATAAGGGAATGCATGAAGAGTTTTGACTCCGTCGAGGTACAACAAGTTCCTCGCGAGCAGAACACACGGGAAGACGTCCTCTAAAAGTTAGCGAGCATAAAGAAGAAGGGTGGGAACAAATCTGTCGTTCAGGAGGTCCTCGCGCAGGCAAGTACGAAAAAGGCAAAAATAATGCTCGACGTCAATGCCATCGGGGACAACGACTGTTGGATGATCCCGATACACACCTACCTTAGCACAGGGCGCCTCCCCGACGATGATAAGGAGGCCACCATGGTCAAACGTCGAGCTTGCTCTTACGTCCTGCTCGAAGGGAGACTATACCAGAGAGGCTTCTCGATCCCTCTCCTCAAATGCGTCGACAAAGACCAGGACCCGACCATCTTGCAAGAGGTCCACGAGGGCATCAACGCACAACACTTGGGAGGATAGTCCTTGGCTAGGAAGGCCTTGCAGGCTGGATACTACTGGCCGACGATGTAGCAAGATACGAAGGAATACGTGAAAAGGTGCGACAGGTGCCAACGGCACGGGGACATACATCTTTCCCCCCCCCCCCCGAGCGAGCTCAAGTCCTTCTCCTCCCTCTGGCTGTATTCCTGATGGGGGATGGATATCCTTGTCCTGTTCACCATAGGCTCCTATCAGAACATGTACCTGATAGTCGGCGTCGATTATTTTACCAAATGGATCGAGGCCAAGGCCCTCACTAAAATAACGACGCACAATATACTCCACTTCTACAAGAGGAACATCCTTT
Organism: Lathyrus sativus; assembly: GCA_963859935.3. NCBI lineage: Eukaryota > Viridiplantae > Streptophyta > Magnoliopsida > Fabales > Fabaceae > Lathyrus > Lathyrus sativus. Next base: position 514,724,374 of record OZ012736.1, read on the forward strand.
CCATGTTCGGCGTTCCCATGGCCATCATGACCAACAACGACACATAATTCGCTGACAAAAACTTTCAAGACTTTGTGACTAAGCTCGAAACAAAGCAGCATTTCACGTTAGTCGAACACCCGCAAACGAACGGCCAGGCAGAGGCCGCGAACAAAGTCATTCTGCGGGGCCTGAAACCCGACTCGGGGACGCTAATAAGAGGTGGATTGATGAGCTCCACAACGTACTCTGGGCGTACAGAACGATAACCCACTCGACCATCGAGGAGACCCCTTTTCGGCTGACATACGGGACCAAGGCGGTAATCCCGGTGGAAATAAGGCTGTCATCTAGAAAAACTGAATCCCCCCTCGAGGAGGAGGCCAACGACGATGCCCTCAGAGATGAGTTCGACCTAGTCGAGGAAATACATTCAATGGAGTCTCTCTAGGAAGCCGCGCTGAAATAGAAAATTTCCCTCCGCTACGATAGCAGGGTCATAAAGCGTGAGTTTCAGATCGGCAATCTGGTCTTATGGAGAAACCAGAAAGACTCACGCGAGGGCTAACTCGCCGCTAACTAGGAAGGCCCCATCGTATCCGGGACAAGACGGCGCATAAAGCCTACTACCTCGAGAACTTACACGGGGACGAGATAACTCGAACATGGAATGTTGAGAAGCTAAAAAACACTACAATTAAACACTACCCGCGACGACACGCCTCGTGACCACGGGAGCGCGACATGGTACCATCGCATCTCCCTGAACTCAACGAGATAATAAGCGACTTCCCTTTGTGTGTGAGGGCAGAGCACTCTGTTCGACGGGAACCCCTAAATCGAGATTCACTGTTGTCGTTCCAAGATAGGCAGAACACCCAGCCTGCGATGGGACGTTCACGCCGCGGAGATAGGTCCCCGACCGTGGTCCATCTTCGTAACCGAACAGGTAACCACACTGTTCACCTGACCAGTTCCCTACACTATCGGAAACCAAAGAACAACGTCGAGCTACTACTCCCAAACAATATGATAAACATGCGAACGATCATACAAACATGCAGACGAGCATACAAAACATGCGATCGAGCATACATAGGTAAATAAACAAACACACACGAACACTTAAAAAATGATGAAATTTTATAAAACGAGTACAAACCCGGCTGTCAAAAGGTTACAAGAAAGGGCACGCGGCCCGAGCAACAATCAAAATAATAAAAACTAAGCACGCAGGCCAACAAAACAAAAATTGGGCACACAGGCCGAAATAGTTTGGCACACAGGCCGGCAAAACAAAAGGGGCACGCATGCCACTATCTCCTAATCAACATGATCCTCCTCGTCCTCGACGGGTTGGTCTTCTTCAACATCCTCGGATCCGCCGGGCGCAACAGTACGGTCGCCTTGGATCTGGTGGTAGGGGCCAATCCCCTCAGTCACCAAATCCACGTCAGGGTTGGCGAGTCGAAGCTGATCCACAACATTCTTTAAGCCCACCTCGACGACCCCAAGCAGTCGTCCTCTAATAATCTGATCTTCTCCACCAGCTCCCTTCGGGAAGCCAACAACCTCTCCTCATCAGACTCTTCCTCTTCAGGAGCGACCAGACCCTCGAGCTCAACAACCCGACTCCTCAACCCGGCCAGCTCGTCTTCCCCGTCCTTCAGCATCTTTTTGAGCTCCTGGATCCGCTCATGATGGATTTTGTATTGTTTTTAGAACTCCCTATAATCGGCCACCAACTTGGACCGAACCTCCTCGGATACAGCCAGCTCGCTCCGGGCAGTTGCTAAGTCAGCCGAGGAGTACCCCTCCTCATTCAGCACGAGATCTGTCTCAAACGCCCTCACCACCGAAGCCAGGTCTTCAGACAACATCCTCCTCCGAGCCTCCTTGACCATGGCCAAGATGCTCTTTGCTTCTTCGGGAGCCACAGTAGGAACATTACCCCCCGTAAAGAAATTTGGCTGGAGGCAATAAAGGGGAAGAACAAAGCTCCATTCCGGGGATCCGTCAGTTAGGTCAATCGAGGACGTCTCGATCTCCCGTCGCCTCTTAGGGTTGGCGGCTGCACCGGGGAACCACTCTCTTGTTAGGGCGAAGCCAACCCCGCCAGTCCAGCAACAATCTCCTTCTAGATAGCAGAAGCCCTCCCCGAAGGACGTTGGGCACCCCTGTTCAGCAGTTTCATCACGCGCTCCTCCACTGAACCCATAACACCTGCAAGAAGAGCACGAGAAAACAGTTAGTGCAGAAAGTCAAAAGAACAAAGGAAAATCGAGGAAGCGTCCCACTACCTAAAACCTGATGAGCCTCGGCCTTTATCCGGCACTCGAGGAGGGCCTTCGTATTAATGCACCGGGTCTCAGTCAGAATCTCCCTGTCAGCATCACGGATGTACTGCCCGTTCGGTAGATGAAGCTCTCGGTACTAGAGCGGAAGTGCAACTCCATCCACTCCAAAAGGAAATTAGACTCGAAGCTCTCCTTAGATTCGCCGTCCATGACAGTGACCTCTCTCCGGAACATTGTATTGTAGGCCTCATCCGTCGCTGGCATAACCACAAACCATCTATCCTTGAACCCCCATACAGAGTCGGTGTATGCCTAGAAAAATATGGTCGCCTACTTCAAGGAGACCCATTTATGTCGGTCAGCCACCGTCTGCCGCTGCAGGTGAAAGACATAGAAGAGCAGCGAGATGGTGGCCCCGAGCTCGAGATAATTGCAAACGATATTAAATGCCCAGAGAAAGGCGAGGGAGTTAGGGTGAAGTTGAGACGGCGCTAGCATTAAGTGGTCGAACACGTCATGCTGAAAGCTTGTAAACGTCATATACATCCTCGCCTCCTTAAAAGCAAATTCATACATGGGGAACCGGCCCCCGTCATAGCGAGAGCATATGCGGTCTAGTTCCCGTGGTCGACATGCTCGAAACTGACGGGGAGCCCCGACCTCCCTATTTTTAATCACGACAAAGACATCAGAATCGTCGATCACGAACTACGACATATAATTGAGGGGTTTATCCCCGGCCCACTCCCCTACCGGTCTGTTCGAGGGATCCACGACGACCTCATCTTGACGACCCTCTTCGTCGTCGAAAAGATACCATATCGTCCCCTCTTCTTCGTGATCAGCCATTTACCTGAAAAGCAGAGGAACCTGGTGAATTCAACAGTCAAATCAAATCCACCCTTCCACCACAGTTCAAGTGAAATGGCGTGGACACCCAGAAGACCATTTTGAGGGTGACCCGACCCTCCGATATGCCCGGGGAATGCCATTGTTATCCTCGACGCATTCATCATTCTTGTTTGAGGTGTTCATCGACTACCCTTGGGACATTCAAACTTTCATTGATCTTTCCCGAGTCACTCATCTCAAGGTCCAGGGACAATCAGTCACAACCCTAGTCTTGGTGGAAAAATCGGTCGCGTCGAGCAAAAAGACAGCAGACGTCAAGCAGAAAGACTAAAGGTGTCGAGTAGACAAATCAGAAGGTCGAACAACAACAAAAAGAGCGAATGAACAAAAAGACGAGTTGGACTCAAGTGCCAAGCCCGTGGCCTCTGTAGGGGGATATGTGGTAACACCCAACCTTCCTTACATCCCTTCATATTCCCCCTCCTCGACCACGGGCTTCCTCCTGCCCTGCATAATGACATGCTCGACGTTTTTTATATCTTAACTCGTAGCTCGCTTGACCGTGAGCAACAACTTGTGGGACTAATATTCTGGACTGGACCGACACTTGGTCCATGGTCAAGCAGGCCCAGACCCCACCAGGTTGGAAGGCCCAATAGGACCTCATCATCGGGAAGAAGATTCGTCGGGCGGGACATCTTCTCCCGTCGGGCACAGACCAACGACAGTCGGGCAGGATCCTCATAGTTGTCTGACTCGCCCTCCTTCTGCCCCACGGTCGGGCAGAACCCATCCAGCGCGAGAAGCTTCTTATACCTCCCCCACGTTCTCAACGTGTCCCCTACGCGGAAACACGTCATCAGGTAACTATCTGTGTCCTAATTATTCAGTCATCCACCTCCCAAATAGCACGGAACAATTACATTAGGGCAAAGATCATGTGCTAGTCTTCACGACGCCACATCAGCCCTGGCAGTTACCAACGTTGGGCCTGGCAGCCCAACCCAACGCATAGTAATTGTTGGCCCTGCGTTGGGGGATCATTATAAATACCCTCTTTCATTAGAGGATCATGTGATCTAACTCTTACTTTTTTCTCTATGTACTTGTTATCACTCTGCTCGTCCCTTACTTTGGCATCAGAGTGTGTTTCAGATACACCCCCCTCTGTCCGTCAAGTCAACGGTTCGACAGCTTAGACGCGTGGCAGGCCAGCAAACTCTCTAATCAGGTACGATCACTTATTATTATTAACTTCCATATAACTTATTATTATTAACTTCCACGTAACTTCTTATTATTAATTTCCATATATTGCATTTTTTAAAAATTATTTTAACAAAAAATAGCGTTTGTATTTTTATGCGCATTAAAAAAGCGGACATACGGGCACGCGAGTACCCGTCTGGACGCTAGTATTAATAATTAAAATAAGTTATTTCAGTACAAAATGTACGGAAAATAATAAGGAAAAATATAAGAATACTATTTAGAAAACTAACAAAAATAAAAAGCGGACTATACAGAAAATAAATAAAATAAAAGTTTTAATCTACATAATTGATAATTATAATCGAACGAAAAATATTTCGACTTTAATAATTCATACGAATAGAACTTTACCCTTTCAGATAACGTATGCAATTGTTGAGTTTTATTTTGGAAAATATGTCTATTGTGCAGTTTTTAAATAATCTACACCATAGCGAACCCAATGTTATAAATTCATGAACATTCAATATCCATGTGTGTGTTCCAAAATAATAAGAAAAGTGGAATGGAGTATTTCATTTATATGTAGCCTCCCCTCAAGAATGTAGCATTTCATTTATATATGTATGGCAGGTGTTCTGTTTCTTCAGTATTGTCTCAACCTATAAGTTGAGTAATTCATCATCTTGGTTATGGATTGATTAAGGCCCTTGCGATATATCATGGTTTGTTGTGCTTGTAGTAGTAACTTAGCAACAACATTTGATTAAATGATTATACCCCTGTTGCTTGGGAGTTTGTTTGGTAGTCTATAGCTTGATAGGTTGTATCGGTGATGAGGTTTCGGCCTCAACGCATTAGCATACTACTATATATGTTTGTTTTAGTATGGTTGTTGGGTTAAGTAGTGTTATTTTTGCAGTGCACGTGGTGCGGAACTTCAGCAGCTGAAATAGGTTGTCTAGGCATCTGAAGGAGTTTTGTGGGGTCTTTGGTTTGTGTTTTGTTGTGCTTGATTTTCCATCAGCTGAAGAGTATAGCTAGTTTTGAGGTCTAGGTTATTGCTATCAATTTGTATATGATTTTTGTATGGAGACATGTGTCCCTCATTTGTGGAATGGTATCTGTGTCTAGAGATGTACTGTCTATCATGGTCTATTGGTGCTAGTCATGGTGGATGGAGATTTCGTTATATATTCAGTGCAACTCTCTTTGATAGATTTTGAACAACATGTTTATTATAATATTAGGTGTTGTTTTAGCAGTGGATATTTGTTTGCTAGTTTGGTTGTGTTTTGGTGGTTTTTGTACCAGTTGCTATAGCAGTCAATTAGTTGTGGTTGCTCTATTGGAGATTTGTTTGGTCATCATTGTATTGTTTGTTTTGGCATATCTTATGCCTTATTATTAATAAATTATTTTGCTTGTTCAAAAAAAAATTGGAATGAAGTAGCTGCTAATAAATGCAAGGAAAATAGTCTCACACAGAAAGATTTACTCATATTCAAAGTCTTTATAAAGAGTTAAGAACATTAACTAAACAAAAGGACAAAATAGGATAAAGTGTCACATGTACAAATATGGTGGTCCCAAGCATTATGCCACTTGTCTTCTCCATACACCTCTTGTCGGTTCGCCACCGATGACACCGGCTCCGAGGTCGTGGGCGTAGAGGCGCTAGTGGTGGCTTGTAGGCTGTAACACCCATTTTAATTATTTAGTCATTTTATTATTATTTTAAATATTATATGTTGGTGTACCCTTTGGTGGGGGTGTATTTGGTGATGTTTGGTGGGTGTACCTAAGGTGGGAGGATTATTGGTGGTGTTTTGGTGAATATAATAATATAGTGTATAATATTAATATTGGTGGGAATATTATTATTATTATTATATTTATTATAGTTACTATTGTTATTAATATTATTATTATTTTGGTGAGATAATAATATTATTACTATTATTATTATTTTATTAAGTTATTATTATTATTATTAAGTTATTATTATTATTGGGATTAGAGAATTAAAATAGAGAATGTGAGAAGTTAGTAGTTTTACGATACATTGTGAGAAGTTAGAGAAAGTGGAAAAAGAACGATAGAAAGGAGAGAAGTGAGAAGAACGGAAAAGGGAGCGAAGAACGAAGGAACGAGGGAAAATCAGAATTGGCCAAACCTTGGAGGGTTCTTTCATCGATCAACCGATTAACAAGGTAAGGGGGGAGAAACCTGATTGGGAATGGTTTATACATGTATAGGGTAGTGGGGAGTCCTTAACCCCCTAGGAGATTGATCGATATATGATTTTCTGTATTATATGTGGTGATTGTTGTTGATTGTTGATGGTTGGATATTAAACGTTGATGAATTGTTGTTTTTGGCCAATTTGGCATATAGGTGATTTTACGGTTTTTAGGGAAATTCTGTAGGGATTTGATGTATCAATAAAGTGTCTAGGTGATGATTTTGGGATTGGGATTAGGAATCATTTAGGCTGAATTACGTGTAATGTTGGTACTGATGTTAAGGTGTGAATTGGGATAGGAGATTAGAGTTATTTGGCTTAGAAAGCACTCTGCAGAACTGTGAGAAATTGGTGAAATCGCAGCATTCGCTGGGCTTCGCCTGGCGAGTGGAGGCGAGTGTTCGCCTGGCGAGCTGAGGCGAGTGGCAGCGAATAATTCAGAATTAAGTCCCAGACCTAAAGGGTAGGAACTTCGCCTGGCGAGTATGGCCAGCGAAGGTTCGCCTGGCGAATGAAGGTTCGCCTGGCGAGTGCACGATAGTGAAATGAGGGCTTCGCCAGCAGGTTCGCCTGGCGAATGCCAGCGAACGTAGCAGAACCAGAATGTGATTTTTGTGATGTTTTGGCCTTGAGCTTGGGCTTGTGTGATCCCTTTGGCCTTGATGCTCTGTAAGAATGATGAGTGTGGGAACTAACTTGTGTACTTGGTGATAGTGCATGTTTCCCGTAATAATGACTGGTGGACAATTAGTTGATATATATGTATGTAGTGATCAGTAGGATCGTGTATCCCCGAGTAGTGGGATGTGTTTATATCTTGGTGATAGAATATGAACTTGTTTACTAACTGATTGATTTATATGGTGTTGGTGCATGTTATATCTATGCATATATATGTGATGTATAATGATACGATCAGGTGGATCGTGTGCACTTAGTGTGCCTGAACATAATAGTTATGCATTGGTGTGTGCATATCATGGTGTCTTGGTGGGATGGATCATGTCTCGGATGGAGCGTAAGTGATCTGCCCGTACTCCTTTGTGGAGAATGGTGGGGTTGAATCATGTCTCGGATGGAGCGTAAGTGATTCATCCGTACTCCTTTGTGGAGAATGGTGGGGGATAGATCATGTCTCAGGAGGAGCGTAAGTGATCTATCCAGGTTCGATTGAATGAACCAACGAGTCGGTACCGCATGCATGGTGTTGAGTTGCATTTTGCATTATAATATGTTATATTGTAATTTGAACAGTAGGTTCGTCATATGGTGTTGTTAGGGGTGAATCTTGGTGTATTGGTGTGTTGTACTACCTTATTTACATGTATTACATTACCATTATATTTTTGATCATGTTTTCTCACCCCTTTGTTGTTGTTGTGGTCTGTGCTTCTTCGGAAGTACAGATAATCCAGGTGCTTAGCTAGCTTGGATATTGGTGTGATTGTCGAGTCTAGGATGCTCTGATACGTAGCACGGGACTTGGGCGTTTTTATTTGTTTTATGTTGAACTTATATTTTATTTCCCTGTGAACGTATCAAACTTTTATTGAATTTTATTATTTAACATTCCGCTGTATTTGGAGGAAAACCTTTTTATAAAGGAAATGTTGTTTTCATGTGATACCCCACTGGGGAGAAATACTCTGATGTTTATTTATGATGTTTATTAATTTAATTGATTTTGGGAAGTGGGGTGTTACAATTGGTATCAGAGCAGGTCGGTCCGTCCGGCCAGTGTTGTTGAGTCTGTCCTTATGGACGGAGTTGAATATCTTTTAAACCTGGTGTTGTTGTTTTGAGCAGTATGGCAGGAAGGAACGATGTTGCATTGGCTGCTGCTATGCAAGCAATGGCACAGGCTGTTGCTAATCAGAATCAAACTGCAGATGCCCAATTCAGGAGTTTGGCGCAGTTTTGGAGCAACAAGCCGCCGACGTTCGAAGGAGGAATCCTGGATCCTGAAGCTGCTCAGAAGTGGCTGAAGGCAATTGAAAAGATCTTCAGGACTGTGGAATGTAGCGATGAACAAAAGGTGAGGTTTGGTACTCATATGCTGGAGGGTGAAGCTGAAGCTTGTTGGGACAACAGCCGCCAAAGATTGGAAGCTGCTGGAACTACCATTACTTGGGAGGTGGTTCGGAAAGGTTTTCTGGAGAAGTATTTTCTGGAAGATATTCGAAGCGCTAAGGAGATTGAATTCTTAGAACTGAAGCAAGGGAGTATGACGGTAGCAGAGTATGCTGCCAAGTTTGAGGAGTTGGTGCAGTATTGTCCCCACTATAATGTGGAAGGGGCAATGACCTCTAAGTGCTTAAAGTTTGAGAATGGACTGCGTCCAGAGATTAAGTTGGGGATTGCTTGTCAGAAGATCAGGAGTTATCCTGAGCTGGTATGCAGGAGCAGAATCTATGATAATGATAACCGAGCAAGGTTGCGCACTACAAAGCTGTTAATGACCGTAAGGGTAAGCAGAGGTTTAGTGGTACTCCTTATAGTGTTGCTGCTGATAAGGGAAAACGTAAAGCTGTTGTTGATAAGAAGCCTAGAGATGGGAGAGCATCTGCTGAAGGGAAATGTTTTCGGTGCGGTGGTATGGGACACCGTGCTAATGATTGTCCTAATGAGGCCAAGAAATGTTTTAAGTGTGGGAAACCAGGTCATGTGATAGCTGATTGCAGAGCAACTATGCCGACCTGTTATAACTGTGGTGAGAAGGGTCATATCAGTACACATTGTGAGAAGCCGAAGAAGCCTCAAACGTCTCCGGCTGGTGGAAAAGTGTTTGCCTTGGCAGGAACTCAAGCTGCCAGTGATGAGCGTGTGATCAGAGGTACTTGTATTATCAATAATATTCCTTTGATTGCTATTATTGATACGGGTGCAGCGCACTCGTTTATTTCTGTAGATTGTGTGGAGAGGATAGGTTTGGTGTCGTCTACCCTTGAGAGACGAATGACTATTGAGACACCCTCTATAGGTTCAGTGACTACTTCTTAGGTATGCCTGAAGTGTCCGCTGACTATTTTCGGTAGAGAATTTGGAGTGGATCTGATTTGTCTACCACTTGGTAAGTTGGATGTTATTCTGGGTATGAACTGGTTAGAGTTCAACCGAGTCTACATCGATTGTTTTCGGAAGGAATTGTTATTCCTGACCCCTGAAGAGGAAGTTGTGGTAAGTTCTTTGTCTAATAAAGAATTGAGGGCCTTGTTGGAAGATGAAACTAGAGTGTTTGCTTTATTTGCAACCTTATCGGTGGATAGTAAAGTGTCAATGGAGGAATTGGCAGTAGTGAATGAATTTCCGGAAGTGTTTCCTGACGACATTACGGAATTGCCTCCGACGCGAGAAGTAGAATTTGGTATTGATCTTGTTCCTGGTACGAGACATATTTCTATGGCGCCGTACAGGATGTCTGCAGTGGAATTGGTTGAGTTGAAGTCTCAGATTGGAGAATTGTTGGATAGAAAGTTTATTAAACCAAGTGTGTCGCCGTGGGGAGCTCCAGTGTTGTTGGTGAAGAAGAAGGATGGTAGTATGTGTCTGTGCATCGACTACCGTCAATTGAATAAAGTGACTATTAAGAATAAGTATCCTCTACCTAGGATTGATGACTTAATGGATCAGCTGGTGGGAGCTCGTGTGTTCAGTAAGATCGATTTGAGGTCGGGTTATCATCAGATAAGAGTAAAGGAAGGTGATATTCAAAAGACTGCTTTTAGGACTCGATATGGACATTACGAATATGCTGTAATGCCGTTTGGAGTGACTAATGCACCGAGAGTATTTATGGAGTATATGAACAAAATTTTCCATTCTTACTTGGATCAGTTCATTGTAGTGTTTATTGATGATATATTAATTTATTCTAAATCTGATGAAGAGCATGCAAGACATCTGAGAATTGCCTTGCAAGTGTTGAAGGAAAATAAATTATTTGCTAAACTGTCAAAGTGTGACTTTTGGTTGAAGAAATTAAGTTTCTTGGGGCATGTAATATCTGAAGATGGAATAGCGGTGGATCCGTCAAAAGTAAGTGTAGTATTGCAGTGGGAACCGCCGAAGACAGCGACAGAGATTAGAAGCTTTTTGGGGTTAGCCGGTTATTACCGCAGGTTTATTGAAGGGTTCTCTAATTTGGCGTTGCCATTAACTCAGTTGACGAGAAAGAACCAAGTTTTGTATGGGATGCTGCTTGTGAATAAAGTTTTGAAGAGTTGAAAAAGAGATTGACTACGGCACCGGTGTTAGTGTTACCGACTCCGAGTGAACCGTTTGTGGTGTACTGTGATGCGTCTAAAATGAGATTAGGTGGAGTTCTGATGCAGAATGGTAAAGTAGTAGCATATGCATCGCGGCAATTGAGAGTGCATGAGCGAAATTATCCGACTCACGATCTTGAATTAGCTGCGGTTGTTTTTGTGTTGAAAATTTGGAGACACTATTTATATGGTTCAAGATTTGAAGTGTTTAGTGATCATAAGAGTCTGAGATACCTGTTTGATCAGAAAGAGCTGAATATGAGGCAGAGAAGATGGTTGGAATTTTTGAAGGATTATGACTTCAGTTTGAGTTATCATCCAGGAAAGGCCAATGTAGTGGCAGATGCTTTGAGTAGGAAAGCAATTCATATGGCATCTCTGATGGTGAAAGAAATTGAGTTAATTGAACAGTTTAGCGATTTGAGCATGGTTTGTGAGGCTACTGCAGATAGTGTAATGTTGGGTATGTTGCAGGTAAATAATGACTTCTTGGATATGATTAGAGAAAATCAAAAGTTGGATGTGAAATTGGTAGATTTGATGCCTGGAGTAGGGAGTGACTCCGATAGTGACTTTAAATTGGATAGTACAGGTGTGTTGAGATTTAGAGGCAGGATTTGTGTACCAGATGATGAAGAATTGAAAAAGTCAATTTTGAGCGAAGGACATCGTAGTAGCCTGAGTATTCATCCGGGAGCTACGAAAATGTATCATGATTTGAAGAAATTATTTTGGTGGTCTGGTATGAAAAGAGACATAGCTCAATTTGTGTATGCCTATTTGACATGTCAGAAGTCGAAGGTGGAACACCAGAGACCTTCTGGATTTATGCAACCATTAGAGATTCCGGTTTGGAAATGGGATTGCATTACTATGGATTTTGTGACGGGTTTGCCGAATACGGCGAGAGGTTTTGATGCTATATGGGTGATTGTGGATCGATTGACGAAGTCTGCACACTTTGTGCCGATCAATATTAGTTTTCCATTGACGAAACTGGCAGAGATTTATATTCGGGTAATTGTGAAGTTACATGGTGTTCCGTCCAGTATTGTATCGGATAGAGATCCGCGGTTTACTTCGGAATTTTGGAAGAGCTTGCAGGAAGCTTTGGGAACTAAGTTGAAATTGAGTTCAACTTATCATCCGCAAACTGATGGTCAGTCGGAGAGGACTATTCAGTCGCTTGAAGATTTGTTGAGAGCTTGTGTGTTAGAAAAGGGTGGTGCGTGGGATACTCATTTACCATTGATTGAGTTCACGTACAATAACAGTTACCATTCTAGTATCGAAATGTCACCGTTTGAAGCTTTGTATGGGAGGAGGTGTAGGATTCCTCTATGTTGGTATGAAACTGGTGAGAGTGTGGTGCTTGGACCAGAAATTGTACAGCAGACTACTGAGACCATTCAGATGATTCGTGAGAACTTGAAAGTGTCTCAGAGTAGGCAGAAAAGCTATCATGATAATCGGAGGAAAGAGTTGGAATTCTGTGTAGGTAATCACGTATTCCTAAGAGTTAATCCGATGACTGGTGTGGGTCGTGCGTTGAAGTCCAAGAAGCTGGATCCTAAGTTCATTGGACCTTATGAGATTTTGCAGAGAATTGGTGACGTGGCTTATAGGGTGGCGTTACCGCCTGAGTTGTCGAATCTACATGATGTGTTTCATGTGTCGCAATTGCGAAAGTATGTTTCTGATCCATCTCATGTGATTCAGAGAGATGATGTTCAGATTCGGGAGAATCTTACTGTTGAGACGATGCCGTTGAGGATCGAGGACCGTAAGATGAAACAGCTCCGAGGGAAAGAGATACCTTTGGTGAAGGTAGTTTGGGGAGGTGCTGCAGGAGGCAGTGTGACCTGGGAGTTGGAAAGCAGGATGCGAGAAGCGTATCCGGAGCTATTTCCATCAGGTAATTTTCGAGGACGAAAATAATTAAAGTGGGGGAGAGTTGTAACACCCATTTTAATTATTTAGTCATTTTATTATTATTTTAAATATTATATGTTGGTGTACCCTTTGGTGGGGGTGTATTTGGTGATGTTTGGTGGGTGTCCCTAAGATGGGAGGATTATTGGTGGTGTTTTGGTGAATATAATAATATAGTGTATAATATTAATATTGGTGGGAATGTTATTATTATTATTATATTTATTATAGTTACTATTGTTATTAATATTATTATTATTTTAGTGAGATAATAATATTATTACTATTATTATTATTTTATTAAGTTATTATTATTATTATTATTATTAAGTTATTATTATAATTGGGATTAGAGAATTAAAATAGAGAATGTGAGGAGTTAGTAGTTTTACGATACATTGTGAGAAGTTAGAGAAAGTGGAAAAAGAACGATAGAAAGGAGAGAAGTGAGAAGAACGGAAAAGGGAGCGAAGAACGAAGGAACGGGGGAAAATCAGAATTGGCCAAACCTTGGAGGGTTCTTTCATCGATCAACCGATTAACAAGGTAAGGGGGGAGAAACCTGATTGGGAATGGTTTATACATGTATAGGGTAGTGGGGAGTCCTTAACCCCCTAGGAGATTGATCGATATATGATTTTCTGTATTATATGTGGTGATTGTTGTTGATTGTTGATGGTTGGATATTAAACGTTGATGAATTGTTGTTTTTGCCCAATTTGGCATATAGGTGATTTTACGGTTTTTAGGGAAATTCTGTAGGGATTTGATGTATCAATAAAGTGTCTAGGTGATGATTTTGGGATTGGGATTAGGAATCATTTAGGCTGAATTACGTGTAATGTTGGTACTGATGTTAAGGTGTGAATTCGGATAGGAGATTAGAGTTATTTGGCTTAGAAAGCACTCTGCAGAACTGTGAGAAATTGGTGAAATCGCAGCATTCGCTGGGCTTCGCCTGGCGAGTGGAGGCGAGTGTTCGCCTGGCGAGCTGAGGCGAGTGGCAGCGAATAATTCAGAATTAAGTCCCAGACCTAAAGGGTAGGAACTTCGCCTGGCGAGTGTGGCCAGCGAAGGTTCGCCTGGCGAATGAAGGTTCGCCTGGCGAGTGCACGATAGTGAAATGAGGGCTTCGCCAGCAGGTTCGCCTGGCGAATGCCAGCGAAGGTTCGCTTCTCTTCGCCTGGCGAATGCCAGCGAACGTAGCAGAACCAGAATGTGATTTTTGTGATGTTTTGGCCTTGAGCTTGGGCTTGTGTGATCCCTTTGGCCTTGATGCACTGTAAGAATGATGAGTGTGGGAACTAACTTGTGTACTTGGTGATAGTGCATGTTTCCCGTAATAATGACTGGTGGACAATTAGTTGATATATATGTATGTAGTGATCAGTAGGATCGTGTATCCCCGAGTAGTGGGATGTGTTTGTATCTTGGTGATAGAATATGAACTTGTTTACTAACTGATTAATTTATATGGTGTTGGTGCATGTTATATCTATGCATATATATGTGATGTATAATGATACGATCAGGTGGATCGTGTGCACTTAGTGTGCCTGAACATAATAGTTATGCATTGGTGTGTGCATATCATGGTGTCTTGGTGGGATGGATCATGTCTCGGATGGAGCGTAAGTGATCTGCCCGTACTCCTTTGTGGAGAATGGTGGGGTTGAATCATGTCTCGGATGGAGCGTAAGTGATTCATCCGTACTCCTTTGTGGAGAATGGTGGGGGATAAATCATGTCTCAGGAGGAGCGTAAGTGATCTATCCAGGTTCGATTGAATGAACCAACGAGTCGGTACCGCATGCATGGTGTTGAGTTGCATTTTGCATTATAATATGTTATATTGTAATTTGAACAGTAGGTTCGTCATATGGTGTTGTTAGGGGTGAATCTTGGTGTATTGGTGTGTTGTACTACCTTATTTACATGTATTACATTACCATTATATTTTTGATCATGTTTTCTCACCCCTTTGTTGTTGTTGTGGTCTGTGCTTCTTCGGAAGTACAGATAATCCAGGTGCTTAGCTAGCTTGGATATTGGTGTGGTTGTCGAGTCTAGGATGCTCTGATACGTAGCACGGGACTTGGGCGTTTTTATTTGTTTTATGTTGAACTTATATTTTATTTCCCTGTGAACGTATCAAACTTTTATTGAATTTTATTATTTAACATTCCGCTGTATTTGGAGGAAAACCTTTTTATAAGGAAACGTTGTTTTTATGTGATATCCCACTTGGGAGAATTGGAACTCTGATTTTGTTTATTTATAATGTTTATTAATTTAGATGATTTTGGGAAGTGGGGTGTTACATAGGCGGCACTTGAGCACTTAGGCACGACGCATCAGAGTAACCGAGTTACTCATAGTGTTGGTGGCACTCTGGCGGGCGACAGTCAGGCTCATTATTACTCTCATTTTGGTCGATGCATGCGTTTGAATTTTGAATTTGAAAAGAAGCAACACTTCGTGAAGTGTTCCAGAATGAAAATAGGCTAACACATATTTGAGAGTGCTTGAAATACTTTTAAAGAAAGTGATCTCATTCACGATTTAAGCTTGGATCCATTCAATCTTAATTGTTTATCTAACAGTCTTAAAATTATTCTAATAATAGCTAAAGAGGTTGTAGTTTCAAGCATCAAAGTCATGAATCAAGACCTTGTCAAATTGGATCTCTTTGACGGAACCAACTTCACTCGATGGTAAGATAAAATGACATTCGTATTGACTTTCCTGAAGGTTCATTATGTCCTAGATCCTGACTTAACACCAATTCCTGAACCAACTGAGAATGACTCTGAAGAACTCAAGAATGAAAACAAAAAACACAAAGAGGACAAATTGTTGTGCCGTGGAAATATTATGAATATGATGTCTGGTCGTCTCTACAATCTCTATACGGATACTCAGTCTGCAATAGAAATCTGGAAGGCACTCGAGTTTAAATTCAAGACCAAAGAGGAAGGTGTACAATGGCCACACTTGAAATTTTTGGAAATGAACACATATTACATACATCACATACATAATACATCACGTACCTTTGATAAATAAATAGATAAAAGAAATAATTAGTTACAACACAAGAAATTGATTGAAATGATATTACCTCGCCGTATGAATGACGGAGGATGCACTTGCATTCCACAAGTCTCGAACGAAAGTTGGAATGAATGCATAACATGCCACAAACACAAACAAAACCAAAAGGCTCTTACCATTTTTTCTCTTTGTATAAGTACTTGAAAGTGTGATTAATAATGTATCCAAGAGGTAATTAACTTGATGATCATGGTTGGACTTTCACTCTTGTTCAATCATGATGATTATGTTGCTCCTTCTCATGTTTCATCGTCTTAGGTTGATCAATCCCTAATTTGATTCATTTAAGTATGTCTTTTTGAAGATATACCTACGTCATTAAACATAATACCTTTCTGAAACTTCTCGGAAAGAAAACATTAATAATAATCAACACACTTTTGTCAATTAATGAAACAGTAAAAGTTAACCTCTTTGTTAACATAGTCCATCTTTCTTTCCATATAGTTAAAGCAATAAGGAGATGTAACCCTTATTATGCCTTGATCCTCCATAAACGAGATCCCATACTCTCTTCATATAGCCAATACATTTTTCCTGCAAGATCAACAAATAGTGTTAGATGCTCGATCTTCATTGGGTCATTGAGGATTAATGAAACCTTGGTTGCATTTAGGCAACCATTAAAAGGCACCTTTAGGAATAAAAAGTTTCCTAAGCTTGCACTTTGTAATAGTATGACCATTTTTGCAGCAATAATGGTAATACATATTTTGAGAAGATGAGTTTTTCCTATTTGGTTATTTTCTGACAAAATTATACCTTCTATAAGGATTATGAGAAGGCGTGTCATATTTAGAAGTATCTATAGCAAAAGTAACCATAGGTTGCAAAGTCTTATCCAACTTAGCTTTAAGAGTTGTTGACTATTTTTGCTACATGTGACAAGTTTCACAACCAAACCATGAAGGTTTTTCATCCTCACTCTTACCTTTTAGAATATATAACATAGACTTCCTTAGAGCTTCCATATTCTTTTCATTTTCCAAAATTTTAGCTTCTAAGTGGGAACTTATTCTTGTGTTTGAAGCTAATCCTGTGAAAGCATTTATGACTTGTCTTTGTAGATTTTCAAAATATTATTGTAATTGAGAAAAGGCTAAGTCATGAGTAGATTCAAGTTTAGAGTGACTTACAACATTTTTCTTATTTTTGTTTGCCATGTAGAAAAGCTTGGCAATTTCAACACTTGAATTGGAGCTTTCATCACTTAAAGAATCACTTTCGTCTCCCAAGTGGCATAAGCTCTTTTAGACTTGCTAGATCTATTATGATGGCCTTTTTATTTGTCTTTCTTGATTGTAGGGCACTCCGGCCTATATTGGCCCGGTTTTCCATAATTGTAGCATGAAGTTCTAGACTTATCCTTCTTGTTCTCATCTTCTTTGCAAGAGTTAGATAGCCTTCTAAATTTGCTATGGTTTTTGTCGGAGTATTTATCTTCATGTTTCCTCGTGTATTTATTAAATATTTTTATAAACAACCACATATCTTCTTCATCAGAATTTTTGTCATTACTTGCTTCACAATCAATTTTCTCATTGTGTGAGGACTTTGAGCTTGAATTCTTTAGAGCAATTGACTTCTTCTACACTCCATTGTCTTTACCTTTCTCCTTTTTTTAACTTTTTTTCATAATATTTTTCATGTTTTTCCAAGCAGGTGAGTTCTTGCTCATGTTCTTTCAATTTGTCAAACAAAGTAGTGAGATCGAGTACTTTAAGATCATTTGCCTCTTTGAAAATGGTTACCTTAGGTTGCCATTCCCTATTAAGATATCTCAAAAACTTATTAGCAGAAATATCATTTGAAATAGTCTTAAGTAACACATTTAATCGATTGATAAGATGTGTGAACCGCTTTTGCATTTTCACAATGGTTTCACCATACTCCATGCTAAATAGCCCAAACTCTTGATTTAAGGTATTGATCCTAGCTTTTTTTACCGCATTAGTTCCCTCAAGGGACACTTATAATGCATCCCACATAGCTTTGACCGCATTAGTTCCCTCAAGAGACACTTATAATACATCATTTGTTCAATGAACCTAAAAAGTCAAAAATTGCTTATAAAAGAGAATGAAGGGAGTATCTTACTTTACAAATGTGTGTATACAAGAGATGAAAAACTCTAATCCTATAAACCCTAGGTTTGTTGTTAATTCTACCACCTCCAAAAACCTTGATCAAATAACCAACAATGCCGCTTCAATTCACCAATTCTTGCTAATACCTTGCAAGACACTCATTGTCTCAAGGTTTTCACTCGGCCAAACTAATTCCAAGTGCACACTTGTTGAAACCCAAAATTTACCAACATAATCCACCGTCTCACGCTACTCCCTTGCAAGCCCCCTTGTCCCAAGGTTTTCACTTGATCGGATCTGAATTACAAAATCTTGTCTAAAACCTTCAAATCCTCAATGATCTTGAAGGAAAACTCAAGTTCGATTTTCTTATTTGACATCCTCAAAGTTTTCAACCTAATATTCTCGGTACAACAACCTAATTGGATGTTATCGACTCTAATATAGATGGTCACCCAATCAAAAAATGAATATGTGTAGTTTGATTGTGTGTTTGCATTGTCGTAACTCGAAATTTGACCTCCTATTTTGTCTTTTTGCATAATCATGTGCATTTGCATTGCAGTCACACGCATTAGCATTTTTCTCTGTGGTTTTGTTACAGGAATATTCATAATTTTAGAGCCTGATTAATCACATCCTCACAAAGTCATCACATCATTGATACAAGCTAAATACAAGGGTTTCCATGTCTATTTATCAAAGCGAAGAATCAACGATTAGAGTCATGGCCAGAGCACTTATTTCAAACTAAATTGGGCAGGTTTTGGTTGTGTTAATCGATTAACCATTTGCTAGGAAAAATGTGTTAATCGATTAACACATGTAAATTAGTAGATTTCTGCATTTTTCATGACAACAACTTTTCTTCTACTTCTTTGGGGTTTACTTGGTTTTAGTGTCATGTGGAATATTCTAGAAACTTCAAGATACTTTAATAATTCACTTGCATTTGCTACAATACATCATTTCCAATCAAGACCACCATACACCTTTGTTGCCAAGCATGTGAACCATTGGATTTGAACTTGCATTGGGATACTCCCACCGAGTTAACAAATAACTAACTGAGTCAACTTCCGACTCAGTGAGTTAGATGTAACTAACTCTAAAGTTAGCTCCAAAGTAAACTCCAAAGCTAGCTTCTATTTACGCAAACCTTCACATTTTTACTTGAGAGCTTTTAATCATTCTCCACCATTTTACCATTCACTCTCTATTATCTCTCACTTTCACTCTTCTCTATTAATTCTCTTTGAATTTTATGAAATTCACCTTCATCTTTTTCACCAAACCACACATAAACGCTCAATTTCTATCATTACAGTGAACAATCTTCACATCGAAATTGTTATTCTCTTGAGTTAAACCTCCATTCCGCTATAATTTTTATTGGATTACTAGATTTACAGTAGCTTCTACTTCAATTTAAGTAATCATCTCAAGCTTTTTGGTGTTAATTCGTATTTGGAGCATTTATTGCATTTTTATCGGTTTTGCTATGATTTGATCTCAAGCTTGGAATTCTCTAGTTTTCTTTGCTTATTCTTACTACATTTCACTTACAACAATCACCAAGGCAATCCTCCACCTTGTAGGTTGGTAATTCTCACTTGATTTACTGTTTCCAATCACTTTCGCATGTTTACAATGTAGATCCAATGGCTTTTTGATGTGATTTGATCATTCAATTGTTTGATTGTTAACCTTGACGTTTGATGGATTCAATTGATGCTTGATTGTTGCTACTTGATGTGATTTTCTTGTACAATTGCATGCCATAACATGTGGATAAGTGATTAATTGTTGTAAGAGCTTTTAAAAAACTAATTTTCTGTTACTGCTACAGGGTTATCGATTAACCATTTGCTAGGAGAAATGGTTAATCTATTAACACCTTTGTTTTAGGCATTTTCTGTTGTTTTCAAAGGGTTAATCGATTAACCATTTGCAAGGCAAAAATGGTTAATCGATTAACACTACTGCAGAAGCTATTTTTTGTGCTTTTTCATGCTTGTTTGGTTTTCTCTCCTCATTTAACTTCTATGGCTTGATATGTTTGATATTTGTAGATGTTTTAGGAGATGTTTAGCTTCTGTTTGAAGTATGCATGCCAACTTTTGTGCATGATTTATCGATTATGGATTTGTTTGCATGATCATGTTGCTTTTATGTATACTTTTATTTACATGATAACATGATTAATGAAGCATGATAATTGATGTTTGTTAATTCTTAGCATTCTTTTCTTGATTGCATTAAATTTGTTCTTTATCGAACAAATTTAATTTTGTATAATCATTAACTCACACATTTGCTTTGATGATCTTTCAACTCGCTTAAAAGATTGTTGGCTTATCATTTTCCTTTGATTGGTTGATCGAAACCTTGTTTCGATTAGTTAATCTTCTATCCTTCTTCTCTTTATGCTTCCTTTAGAGTTTCTTCTTCTTGGCCCCCGTAGAGCTAGAGGTGTACACTACGCATCGAAGCACTGTATAACTTGCACCATTACTCTGTCGGTTTCAATTTCTACATTATACTCTGAGTGCTAAAGAAGGGATGAGAGTAGAGAATTCCTACACTCGTTCTAATTATTATGGGTAAGGGACAAATGACCCTATGCTTGGAATAATCATCTTTATCTCCAGACTATAGTGTTCCCGATCCTCAGCCGAGTCAATCTTTAATTCACATCCCTTACTTCCTTTGATCAAGCACTCTTTCCTTGGTTCAAGATCTTTGTTTCTCTTAGGTTAATCACCCGTTCTTTGGTTAATCACAGTTCATTTGTTAAAACCAAGTTCTCTTCTTTCCTAGTGAAGTCACAATTCTTTTTTTCGATTAATCACAACTTGCCTGTTAAGTACCGAGTCTCAACCGGAGTTCGTAACCTTCTCTTGGTTCCTCTCCTTTTTTCGTTGGTTAATCACATTTCGCCTATTAAAACCAATCTTCCTTGGGTTATTCACCTTTTCTTGGTTAATCACTCATTCCCTCATTTAACCACAGTCTGCATGTTAACATACTGAGCTTCTCTTGAGTTAATCATTGTCTCCTGGTTAATCACTTTTTCTTTTTGGTTAATCACACTCTTTATGCTAAAACCAATATCCCCTGCAGTTAGCAATCTTCCTTTGGTTCAAATACTCGTACCTTTGGGTTAGTAACCTTCCTTTGGTTCAAATACCATTTCTTTGGTCAAGTACTTCTTGTTCAGTCCCTGTACCAAACACCTTTGGGTCACAACCTTCGCTTGGTTCCACACTCGTCTTTTGGGTCACAACCTTCACTTGGTTCCACACCCTTCCTTTTTGGTTAATCGCTTTCCATTGGTTAAAGACCAATTCCTCTTTTCTTTCTTTAGTTAGCCACTAATTATCAGTTAACACACCGAGTCCTCTAAATAGTCAAACACCTTTTCTTGGTTCGATACTCTCCTTTTTCTGATTGATCACATTCTATCTGTTAAAACCAATCTCTTTCCCCACAGGGTCAGTCTCTTTTCTCCTTTTTTTGCTTAATCACAGTCTGTCTGTTGATACCAACCTTTCTCCCCCCAGGTCGTAATCCTCTTTTCTTAAGTTAATTACAACATGCCTGTTAATATACTGAATCCCCAATGTATCTTACCTTGTCTCGATTTATTCCATTGCTCCTTTATTCCCATGGTTCCGACACCATCCCTTAGGGTGTTAGATAATGGTATCAGAGCAGGTTGTTCCATCCGACCAAGTTTTTGTCATGATGTTTGTTCCTATTATGTGACATGTGTGTGAATACTGTTAGTGTAATAGTTCTTCTAATAGGTGTTTGATGGTATGCAAAAATATGAGTGGAGGAAGAAACGACCAAGCTATTGCTAATGCTTTATAGGTGATGGCTCAGGTGCTGCATGTAACACCCCCTTCTATACCCCCAAATAAACAAATAAATCACATAATAGAATTTCATCAGAGTAAATTTGAACATGGTATAAAAGAAGTATGCCACACCGTACACAAAATTAACGTGCAACACCTGCTCTACAAAGACATGTAATAGTGGGGTAGCTTTTAAATAGAGGAACTTATTCCTTACACCCATTTTTCAAATATTTAGAATTAAAGCGGAAAATCTAAACATTGAATCACTTAAAACATGTAATCATATAAATACATATCATTCAGTTTGTTCCATCACATCATTCGTGTTTACATAAACATTTGTCATCAGATAGATATACAAAATGTACCCCACAAGAATACTATACAATCCTAACTACCCGGTGCTACATATCAGAGCTGACCGACAAAAGAATGAAGTTATACTTCACAAAAGACCTCCAGCAACCTAATCTGCAATGCCTCATAGAGCATTATGAAACAGCAGAAGGGTGAGAAATATTATCATAATAATCAATGCATATAATTATCTATACTTACACAAGTACATAATATATATATATTCCACATTTTCTCACCACAATTCATTCGAATCATGATATACATCACAACATATGTATAAACAAACATGGATAATCACTAAGCACATTTCATCATGCATACATCCATAATTCTCAATTCCATACTTAACATACGAGTATACTTTCATACAACAATACACATTAATCATGTGACTCAATGCAACTCATGCCATGTGGTACCAACACTTGTTATCATTTTTTTTGGTTTTTACACTTAAACCGGGTCCACCCTTCTAGACTGATAACAATAAAAGCCCGTTCCCTAAACTTTCAAACCCACCCTTCTAGGTTTGGGACAAGTCACTAGTCTCCACGAAACAAGCAAAAATTGCCTCTTGACTAAATGATGCATATGCAATCAACCACCAAATGCACTTAAGACCGTTCCCGCATCTTAATCCCATTCATTCAAATAATTCATCACTCAAGAATTATAACATGGTTGCACACACAACATATTCATATTCAATAACATCATATTCATCGAGCAATGCACACATATTCACAATATGTTCCCATGCATTCTTCACAACATCACATACAAACAATATGATTTCATAATTCAATATCATCACCACATTATCAAGCAATGCACACATATTCACAATATGTTCCCATGCATTCTTCACATACTATAACATATAATCGATATATATATATATATATATATATATATATATATATATATATATATATATATATATATATATATATATATATATATATATATATATATATATATATATATATATATATATATATATATATATATATATATATATATATATATATATATATATATATATATATATATATATATATATATATTGTAATACCCCAAATTTTACCCTTATATTTAGTCAGTCATTTCGCATATCGCCTCATATGTACATTTGCTAACCACTAACAAGTTATGAAGGTGTTTGTTTTGCAGATTGGGTCCCAGGGGTATTTTGGTCATCTTACACAAATTCTACCGATGCCTTGAAGACGGTCTGTTATTAATCTGAGGCATTTGATACGTTATGGTTTTGAGGCATTTACCTATCACCAGTTCTGATCATATTGAGATTTTAGCGGTTTGGTCAGTGGAATTTAATTACGATTAGTGTTACTGTTGATGCTGAAAACGTTGCGATTACGGTGCTCATAGGTGTTGGTTATGAAATGGTTGGTTAACATTTTAATCTGAGGCATTTTGGTCATCTTACACAAATTCTACCGATGCCTTGAAGACGGTCTGTTATTAATCTGAGGCATTTGATACGTTATGGTTTTGAGGCATTTACCTATCACCAGTTCTGATCATATTGAGATTTTAGCGGTTTGGTCAGTGGAATTTAATTACGATTAGTGTTACTGTTGATGCTGAAAACGTTGCGATTACGGTGCTCATAGGGGTATTTTGGTCATCTTACACAAATTCTACCGATGCCTTGAAGACGGTCTGTTATTAATCTGAGGCATTTGATACGTTATGGTTTTGAGGCATTTACCTATCACCAGTTCTGATCATATTGAGATTTTAGCGGTTTGGTCAGTGGAATTTAATTACGATTAGTGTTACTGTTGATGCTGAAAACGTTGCGATTACGGTGCTCATAGGTGTTGGTTATGAAATGGTTGGTTAACATTTTAATCAGATGATGGGATGAGGATTACAATTGAGACGAGTGCGAATAATAATACCACTTCGGAGTATTTATGTTTTATGCCTGTGTTAATGAATATTAAATACTTGTGGATTTATTCACAAATGTTTATATTTTTTAACTAAGAATAAAATATAAATAAATTCAAATTTTGGGAATTTTATTTCATAAAAAATGTCATCATACAAGAAGTGGAGAATGCTTCACATTTTATAAGTGCTGTTACAAGAAAATACATTAAAGTTCTAAATCCTAAGGGATTACATTATCTATCCTAAATCCTAAGAACATCTAAGGGTCTTCATGTTGTCTTTAAGCTTCGCCGCAGAATCTCGACTAACCTGCACATCAAAGCAAAACAAACAATATAGAAAAAAGGTTAGAAGTTGTTTTTGACACTCTCAGAACATCGTCATCATCGAGTGCCGGGAGTGGCACAACCGAAGCTGCGTCCTACCCCCGTTACCGATCCGCGCCGTGGGCGTCAGATCAGGTAACACCTGTTCTTATCGTTACGGGACATCCGAGAGACAGAAGTAATAAAAGAAGCGGGACTGATTCGTTTTGCCGCGATTGGTTTTCAAAACTGATACGAGAATAAGGCAACATTGAACTCAGACCCGGATGCCGGCATGGTCTGAGTCATTTTGGTTCCGAAATTTCCAACACCTGAAAAGCCACAAACGCATCAATATCAGATTCAGAATTTGGAACCCAAAACATAAACAATTCATGAGCAGTATTAATCCTGAACCAGTAGGTGAGGTTATGAAAACCAAGTCCAAACAGAGAATTGAAATGCAAGCCAAAATTGCAAACAGAACACCAGATGCAGACTGAACTGCATCAAAACAATGCATCAGAAGGCAGATTTATGCGCAAGAAGACATAAGAAAAGGTCCTACAAATCTGTCATGACAGAAAAGTGTTCAGCAGGCTCCAAAGAAGCACAACAGCGTCAAACATGGTTTAGCAGCATGTTCAAAAATCAGACCGTCACGAAAACCGAACCAGTTGCAACGGCAAGCAATACATGAGTGAGGGACTATACCGAATCACAGCACATAACCATAGGCTAAATATGCAAGCACATTGGAAAAACAAATTGTCAAACACATGGTTCAGGATATCAGCATGATGGCCAATCATCATCACCAATTCAATCAACCTGCCAAAACTACACAGAAGAGTTGAAATTCATGTCAGTTCAGAATTGCAGGCAGTATTAAATCATGGCACGGTTTGTACCAGCAAGAATGATCCAATAGTTATCAAATCATGCTCAGTTCATAAAACAAACGAATCATCAAACACGGGGCTCAGTTAATCAAACATCATAGCCCAAGTCACCATCACCAATTCAATTAGAAGCAGCAATATGATCAGAAGCCAGGATGTAGTATCCTGTTCCGAATGGTTCAAACAAAATTCATCACTACCATGTACCCTTCTCGGAGGCAAAGATCAAGGCAAAGTGTCCATCCTGAAAGAAGAAAAAGAAAAAGTAAGTACCAATGGTCAGGATTGAATCAAAACAAAATCGCATCAGGAATCAAATCAGTATCCAAATTCCCCAAAAGCAATCCAATTCACATCTGCAAGAGTCTAATCAAAAGATGATCAAATTAAATTGAATCTGGGAAAAATAGAAACAAATCAAAATGAAACCATCAAGAAATCCCGCGAATTAATATCAGATGCCAATCAATCCAATCTGAAGGCAAACCATATCAGAAAATAATAGAGATTTTGATGTCAATCCTGAAGCAGACCAAAACAAAATCAGTTCAGGTTATTAAATCGAACAGGGTCAGAAGAATCAGCTAGAAATCAGAGACCCATCAAATCCTAAAAGGGGAAATAGGATCAGATGGAACCAAATCATATCCCATTGGAACTCATCAATCAACGAATCAGTATCAAATTCATACCAGAAAAATGAAATTTAATCTCACCGAAATACCAATCGAATCCTAAAAGAGGAATAGAGTATCCAATCGTAATCCAATCAGTATCTGAGAAAATCACAACAAAATCAAATAATATCAACACAAAATCGAATCTCAGAATAATGCAAATCCAAGGCCCAGAAGTTAAGTTATAAAAGGGAGGATACAACCTGAGAGAGGGAAGAGATCACGAGCAAAACCCTAACGAAGAACGGAGATCGCAAACGAACAAACCCTAGGCGCCGTGAACGAAAGCCGCGAACTCAGACGAAGAACATCGTCGTCATCGTTCAAACGCACCGTGTATCATCCATCATCGGTCACGAAAGATTCGAACGAGAGACCACCAACGCCGTTTAACCAGACGACGGGCAATCTCTCGTTTTTGTGCCTCAGCCCACGCCATCATCGGCCGATTTCGCGTTAAATGTAAGCAACGGGACGTTTCATTATGAGTTTTGATGTTTTATTTCAGGAAATGAGAGACTCACGGCGCGAGGAAGAAGAAAGACGCGAGAGAGATGAAGAAGAAAAGGGAAACGGCGCCGCGAAGGTTCTCTGGGGGGAAACCCTAAAAATTTGTTTCTTATGACTAACCACTGGGTTGGGTCCGGAGGTGATGACCGGCCCAACCCCTTTATGTTTTATTTTTTTTATTTTGTTTTCTTTAAAATTATTTTATTTGTTTTTAAATTGTTTTATAATTAAAAATTGCTTTTTAAAAAAAAAAACCTTTCTTTTGTAAATATAAAAGAAACTGTTTTTTAAAATAAATAAAAACTCTAAAACCCTTTTTTATAATAAAATCAAAAAACCTCTTTGCCTATAATAAAAATAAAAGTTTTTTTAATAAATAACATAAAAATCTTTTTAAAAAAAAAATATCTAAGTTAAAACTTTTTTTTTTTTTAAGATTAAAGTTAAAGTATTTTTCTAATTAACATTACTCCTTTTTTATATATAAATTCATTTAACATCTTTTTTTTCAAAACAACAAAAACCTCCAATATTGCACTTTTCCTCCTAACTCGTCCAATCACTGTCCATCTTTGTTTACTAACGGTGTTCATCATTTGCAGCTCATGTTTACTACTATTGCGTGGTGTTTTATTTAAGTTTTATTATTATTGTAACTGCTTCTCATATGTAATCTCGCGAACATAATAATCGCGTTTACTTTTCGCATTTAAATTTCTGCCGATGTATGATTTAATTTTCTCACACTGTCATGGCTATATTTCTGTCACACTACACACATCCGAAGGTTAGGTCTAGCTTTTGGCCGCCGCGCCAATAGTCCTCAAAACTTCAAACCCTTACAAACCCTAATTTTCACAAATGCCTCGCCGCAGGCAAGATTACAAAACTATCCCTAACCTAACCTAACCCTAACACAACTTAACATTTCAACGTAGAGATTTGGAGTCTCTACACTCCACGTAAGCGTGTCCTTAAGACATGTTTATTCCCCTTGATACCTTGACCACAGTTAAGAAGTCTCTAACCTCCCTTTTGAGGGGAACTACGATTACTCTGATTCCACTCCCGTAAGGATACGTAGGCACAAGATGCGATGTCTTGCCGAGTAAACTTAGAATTAACCCCTTAGGTCTCCTTTCTCACTTTTAATCCCTTGGTACATATACCTTAAGCAAATAAATAAAGCAAAATAGTAAACATCTGAACAAAAGGTTCCTGTAGAGTACTACAGAAGTTTAGGGTGCTAATACCTTCCCTAAATTTAACCAACCCCCGAACCCTAGATCTTTCCCCGCATTGTGTTTACGATGCAAAATAGGTTTTCCCTCTTTTGACCTTTTCCTTCGGATAAATCAAAGAGCGGTTGTGAATTGAATTGCGATTCAAACTCATAAATAGTTTGTGATCCTATTTCCACCGCAACACATATATATATATATATATATATATATATATATATATATATATATATATATATATATATATATATATATATATATATATATATATATATATATATATATATATATATATATATATATATATATATATATATATATATATATATATATATATATATATATATATATATATATATATATATATATATATATATATATATATATATATATATATATATATATATATATATATATATATATATATATTCACAACATCGTGCCAAACGGCAACAAACCTCATCACAACTCATCATGCATTTTTAATCAATTTAAAACGATGCATTAATTTTCAAAAGACCAAATTTCATAATCAATTTCACAATCTAGGATTCACGCCATACAGCCACCCACAACACATCTTATCACAATATTACACAATTATTCATTACCGATAAGGAATAAACATAATCAAACCACACAATCAACATTGGATGGAAAACACAGGAAAAGAAAAATACTATCACATTCGCTGACCTTCGCCTGGCGAAGCATCTGGCGACTGCTCGCTGCTTCATTTGCCTGGCGAACTCACTGGCGAAGGCAGACAGTAGCTACTGGAAGTGTTCGCTACTACTCGCTGCCATACTCGCCTGAAGAAACATCTCGCCACCTCCTTCGCCTGGCGAACACACCAGTGAAGACTGAGTTTGGCCACTGTAATGGTTCGCTATCCACTCGTTGGGCTTCGCCTGGCGAACCTTCGCTTCCTGTTCGCCTAGCGAATGCTAGAGAACCTGCGAACTCAGAACCCCAAACTGTCCAAAATCATCCAATCCTCACAAAACCGACCGATTCAATTCCAATCAACTCCAGTAATCTTAACCCAACATCACCCGACTAAACTAAGCCATTTATTCCCGATTTTAACCATTCAAACATCGATTTTTACCGATTAATCCATTTCGACCTAAAATAGAAAATGGAGAAAACACCCAAACAATCCATACAATCCATACATAATCATAAAAATTGATAGAATAACAACATTTCACACCCTTACCTCGATTAAATCGATCCCAAAGAGTTGATTTTGAGCTTTCCAAGCTTTTCCTTCTCTTTTCTCCTCTTCCTCTTTCTTTCTCTTCTCTTTCTCTTATGTTTCTATCTTTCTCTTTTCTTCTCACTTTACCTTATATTCTTTCCATTCTATTTCCTTCCAATATTTTCTCCTCTCAAATATCTACCAATAATTCCAATAATTAAAATAATCCAAATAAATCATTTATTTAATATGAATAATTAATTATTGAAAAATTGGGCTGTTACACTGCAGGGTCAGTAGAATAAAACTGGTGATAAATTTTATGAATTGAAGAAGTTTCAAAGGAACAATTCAGCTAGATTCAATAGCATATATAATCCAGAAGGTGCTCAAATATGTCTTAGAGAGATATAGAAGGTTTTTCGAGTAATGGCTTGCACTAAGGACAAGAAAGTATTGTTTGGTACTCATATGCTATTAAAGAAGGCAGAAGACTGGCGGGACAATCCATGTTAGAGAATGGTAGTTGAGGTTACCGAGGTTACTTGGGATGTTTTGATAACTAATTTCTCAGAGAAGTATTTTCTAGAGGACGTGCGTGTCGCGGCGAAATGACCACGGGCACTCACATGCTTAATATGATAAAAGATTCGCCACCGAACTTTACTTATTCTAGAAGGAAAGGGAAAATATCTATAAAACCACTAAAATAAAAAGAAAATGGTCTTCACAACTAAGTTTGGGTTCGAGAGTTGATTATGCGAGGGGAAAGTATTAACACCCCTCGCATTCGTTGTGCTCAACGAAAATCATTTAGTTAGATTTGTGATTGGAATGTTAGCTTTTGTTATTTGTTTTCTTCGAATATTTAAAATTTCAAAAGGAAAAGAAAAGGGGTCGTAAAAAGGTTTTTATTAGGGTGCTTGACAAGATTGTGAATCTTGCTTCTATGTATCCTCGGGTACGATGAGGAATTCAAAGCGGAGCATAGTTCTGGAAAGATAAAATATTTTTTTGGTTTTTTTATTATAGTACTTGACGATACATTGATCTTGTGGCTTTAGAATTAACACCATTTTCTTTCACTGTGTCTGTGTACTGCACAAACATGTATAAATGAAGATTCAGGTCGTCTGTATGGCTACCAGAGAACTAGTTTTGTTGTATGGCTTGTAACAATAAAGGTTTCAACTCAAAATTGTTCCGACTGATGGTAGGAGTTGCAATGTTGTTGTGTGGCTCATCTTGTGACGAAGCAGCATATTTCTTAAGAGGACAATTTTGATTTTCAGCCATAACTAGTTCTGGTTCTGGTTCTTAGATATCTGGATCAAGAAGAATATATTTTTTATTCGGAATTATTTGATTCGGCGTTTTAGGTTAATAAAATGCTCGACTTCGTCAATCGGTTTCTCTAACTCTTCGCCTTGTGAGCGAGGGCATGGCATACAATCGCCGAATTAAGGGGAAATTTGTTGTCTTAGTTTATACTGCGCAACAATGGAATCACAATATTGACGAAATTAGTCCCCGACAACGGCACCCAAAAACTTGATCGCGACTTTATGAGTCTATCGGATTACCTAACTGCAAGTATACAGTCTATCACGTAGTTTTAAAAGATATCAAACCCACAAAGACTAGTAATCAATCTACTGTTATCTATTGATACTATGTAAAGCTAAGGCTAACGGATTTTTTGGATTTGGGGGAAACTAAAACTAAAATTAAAACTAAAATAAGATTTAAGAAACATATCAGACAAGAGATATTAGGATATGCATTTCGTGCATCTTGGGGACTCTGTAATTCATTGGCGTAAGTTTACGGTTAAATTGCTTTCAGTAGAAAATACCAGTTTAAAAACTCCATCTCATAGTTTCGCGCTATTGATTAAAGCTACACTCTCTGACCATGAGATTTTGCTCTCACTCGCTCATTTCAATTAAAAAGTGTTTCTTGAAAACTAAATAAGTCCTAATTGATTCCTAAAACGCTCTAGCTATATTTAGGGTCAATGCCCAATTTTCACTATCCGGTTCAATCCTCACACTCTCGCGCTATCAGCTCAAACCTTTATTTGTTTTCCCTCTTATAGAAAACCATTTGAATAAAAATTGAAAATTAAAACCAAAAAAGAAATTTATGAAAAGTTAATGCCAAATTTATCATTGAGTCCCTTCGGAACGACGGTGCTTGCATACCTCATTAAAAGAGGTTTAGCCGGACATGCTTTGAAACTTAAACATAGAAAGCATGGTAATTAAATTTAGGGACAACATGATAAATAAATTAAAATGCGATAAACAAAAGTATACAACAATGATATAAGAACGTGCAAAAACTTGAATTAAATTTGGAATACTTCGAGTACAACAGACGGAAACAAAATAAACTTCAATAATTTCGTCAAGATTACGATCCAAGCATACAATAACAAAATTAAGACTAATAGTGTGATAACCTCTCAATGTATGAGATTATCATTTCGAATGTAAATAAATGCTTAAAACTAAATTGACAGAGCTTTCGCGCATAAACTTGGATGCCTAAAACCTATGAAAACTAGTCTTATATAGAGGTATACTGCCGCTAACTACCTTCCAATTTGTGAAGAAGTCATGGAGAAAAAGTAGGGAAGTGGGGAAGAATGAGCCAAATTCTATTTTCATATTTTGTTGATTCTACGCGTCCATGGAAATCTCCATGGGCTTAAGTTGGATCTGACGTGGCTGAAGTGTATGGCAAACGCCATACACCAGAAAACAACAAATTCGGCCAAAAACTCTCTTTCTCTTGCTCTTTTCATTTTTTTTTCTTGCAAATACACTTTATACTCGACAAATACCCGAAATGCAAATAAAACACAATATAATAGTACGAAAACACGATAAAAATACACTAAATAACATGTGAATCAGGTCGAAATATACGATACATTTTCACATTACCAAACTCCCCCTCACTTAAACCTTTGCTTGTCCTCAAGCAAACTGCTACACAAATGAAAAAAAAAGACTTGTGAAACTTATAGCAGGCAATATCGATACTCGTGAAAAATAATGCATACAAATACTCATTCTAGGCTATAAAATCTACTTGGCTAAAATTGTTTCGATAAGTACTTGCTTACATACTAAGGATATCGTAGGAACACAATTTCGCGGTTATGCATTCCTAAGCTTCCGTCCTATACAACCCAATCTGAATCATGTAATTATACCTAGGTTTAAATCACTCATCTCTCTTTCGGCCCTTTTCATTCTGGCGCAGTCACATTAAACTTGTTATCCTTACACACTCATGGTAGGATAGCCTGTTAGTGCTTATGATCTTATTTTTTCTTTTTCTTGCACGTAAGCATAAGTATAAACAGATAAAAGAACTTGCACCGTTGGGCTAAGTGATCGGGTGAGAATCACCTAACTTAGAAGGAACATTTCTTTTTATTCATATTTTTTATTTTCTTTCTAACTTTCTTTTAAACCTGAGATCATACACTTATTTGCATCAGCTTCCTATTTACTTAAGGACTAATAAACAGTGAAAACTTAAGGTTATGGCATAATAAGTACTCAAGTTGATCTCCATAGGAGACTTAAGGTGTTAGAACAATATTTATTTTGTGGATTTTTCCCAAGTCTCCACAATCTAACGTAAACGTCATCTATAGCCTAAAACTTTCAAAAGGTGCACTGAATTTTAGAGTCAAAATTTTTGCTATAAATCAAGAAAAAAGAAATTAATAAACAATGAAAACCACACATAAATGACTCGACAACACATGCAAATGACTCGACAAAATACTGAAAACAAATGAAATTCTAAAAACATAAACTAAACTAAGAAAGGGAAATCTAACTAGAAAGCAAGTAAAAATAGTGAGATAAAAGCTCTTCCCCTGCACTTGGGCCAAAAACTATCCTCAATGTTTTGATATAAGGTGGAAAATAAGTAAAAGAACCTGAATGGTGGGCTCGGTAGCGGCCTCGACCTTGCCCTCGTCCTTATCCGTCTTTACCATGCCTCGCCCTCATCACAAATGAATTAAAAAGTAAACGTGCATGTAAAAATGAATGCAATGCAAGAATGCGAATAGAGTTCACGTAACGTGAGGATGTGTAATACAAAGCTATCGACGCAGAATTTGAATCCGATGTAAATGCAATAAAATCAAAAGGTTCCATGCAACCATAAACTGAACAACAAGTTGCTAGCGTGAAGCAGGCTAATCACAAACAAATCTAACATAACAAATTATATCATAATGAAGCAACGTAGAAAACACAAAGTAGCGAAAAAAACATGAATTGACGCTATGGTGAACTACCAAAAGCGCGTACAAACTTTAGTTATATATGATGATAATAGATTCACAATGTCACACGTAAATAAAAGAAAACTAGCCAGCAAATTGCTAACGTAAAACGAGCTCATCGTAATTGAAATAAAATGCACTTAACGTAATGCTAATAAGCAAACCAAACTGAATGCATGTAATATGCTCAGATCTGGTTCTGCGTGATAATAATTAATAAATAGCAATACACATGAATCATAATATTTACATCATTATATCAGGAAAAAATCCAACACAGTCACAACATATTAATGATGTCGAACCTACGAATCTAAGCCGATTTAAGGGGAAGGTGGTGGTCGTGTGAAGTATAGTGGATCATATATGAAGGTTGTGCTTGTGGAGAAGGAGATGAGAAGTGAGAAATGGATGAATGAGGGAGCAAGAAAGAAAACAATGTTGTTGTTGGTGTTTACATGAAGGAGGTTAGGAGTATGAAGGTGATGAATAGTGAATAGAGTTTGTGTGGCTAGAGGGTTGAAACGAACAGTAGAATGGATAATTTATATTTAAGTTGAAGGAGGAAAAAGAGTGTGTGTATGTTGAGATCCACGAAAAAGAGGTGGATGGGAGTCAAATGATGAATAGTAAGAAAAAATGAATCAAAAGTTTTCTTTTCTCATTTTTCAAGTGCCCGTATTAGCTTTTACCACTCTCTTTACCATCCTTTATTTTAATTTTGAATTTTAGAGAGAGATCTTCGATTTAATTGGGCGGCTCAACTTGTGTTATTTTTATTGGCCAATGCAATTAGTAACTATATATAGTACATGTATTAGGGTTTCCAACTTTAACAAAATTCCCATATTGCCCTTTTGATTTTGTTAGTGTTAAAAATGAAATGAAATAAAATTCAAATATTTTTTATAAAATCAAATTGATTAATTATTCATCTTTATTTATATTTTCATAATATTTTAATAAAAACAAAAATAAAAGGAAATATTCATCTCTCAGGCAAAATTTAACTTGTAGTCCCCACGTTTTAAAAATAAGCTTTTTGGTCCCTTAACTTTGCATCGCTTTGGATTTACGTGGCCCCCTCCAATTTTTCATTGCCAGTAGTCTTATTAATGATATGGCAAGACACTGTTGGCACCATGTCATTTTTTTTTCATTTTTTAAATTAAAATGGTTGATTTCCTTTTTTCAAATAATAAAAAATGTTTTGTATTCCATTGAAAATAATTAGTCTTAATTAAATACTCATAACTCAATTGAAAATCAATTTACCTTGTTCCACATTTCTAAAAACACAAGGGGAGAACCCTAATCCCAAATCCCAAATCATATTTCTGAAAATCAAGTGAAGAACCCTAATCCCAAATCATATTTCTGAAAATCAAGTGAAGAACCCTAATCCCAAATCCCAAATAGTTTCTACCCTAATTCAACATTTCTCTAAAGCACACGAAGAATCCAAATCTGAATCCCAAATCATTTCTAGAAAAGCACGTGAGGCACGGGAAGATGGGAAAATGGAAATTTTGAAAGGAGTGATGAAGTAAAGTTCTATTTAAGGTATGTTTTCTCGTCACCATCATTTTCGTAGTTATCCAGTGGTCCACCATTTTTTAATTAAACTTGTGGTCCCATTTATTTATCTTTGTCATTTAGTGATCCATCATTTTTATTTAATGTTACTTGTTGGACCCATATTTAATGTTAATTTATTTGATATTTTTGATTAATTGGT